>CM060986.1:197508691-198156191 GCA_030765065.1 Deroplatys truncata | reverse complement strand
GGTAAGCGTTAAGCTATAGACGAAAACGCACTACACAAGAAACGTAGATCTCCTTAAAAGCACACAATTTGTTTCACATAACTTTTTATATGGCACCAGCCATTTCGAACATATTAGTTATTAATGGTTCGAATTGTTCAATACTTAGCCATTCTTTTTAGTCCCGTCGATTTTCAGATGTTTCTCGTGATGCCATTTAAACAGTATGCCAGCATACATCGCCCAGTTCTAGAACAATTGACTATCGCTATTCCCTTTGTGTATATATATATAACGAAATGTATACTGCAGCTGTTTCCGGAAAGATTTATCTCGATTAAAATGAAGTAGGTAGGAAAATAAACTTTCGTAAGAATAATTTGTATACCAACTAATAAGCAATACAGGGTAGAGAAAGTCATGTGAATGTAACACCTCAGATTTTTATTCTGCGGTACCCAAAGCGTGTATTTCCGGCGAAATCTCGATATCGAATTTTTGTTTGGAATGCAATACTTCTCCTACTTACTATAAGAAGGCAATAGAGAAAGTAAAAATTACGGAAATGACCAAGAAGAAGAAAAGTGATTTTCTCAGACATTAAGTAAATGAGTAGAGCTAGGTCAGGTAATTGAAAGGATTAGCGAAAAGTATTCAGGCAGAAGCCACTAGATAATAAACGGCATTAAGATAAATAGTTTATCGCGAAGTCGAAAAGAAAAGGTAAGAATGGTGGAAGCTGGCCTTGAAGTGAAGGACTTGCCCTTGGGCAAAAAACTATGACTGATTAATTTATTGGCGTATAAAACGCTGAGGTGTGTAATTGTATTAGATCATGAGCAACACATTAAGTTGTAACGAACGCAGTAGTATTCCCGCCGGGATCATTATTTCCAAGCGTTTTCCTAGAAACTGAAAAGCAGAAAGGAACACGTCCTCAACTTGCAAAAGGTGAGAAGATCTAATAATTTATACAGGGGTATTTAAAGTAAGGTCCGTTTTGCAATAAGGTAGAAACTTCTAAATATTTTCTGCTGGTTTATTACTTTTTCTACTATGTAAAGTAAGTAGGGAAAGTATTGCATTCCACCCAAACATTCGATGCTGAAATTTCACCGGAAATACATGAATCCCCCCCAAAAACAATAGAAAAGGGTCCGTGTGTGTCTGTGTGGATGTGTGTCTGTGAACAGCATAACTCAAAAACTAAAAGTCGGATAAATACCAAACTTGGTAGCTAGGTTCAGTATCTTTCAAAGATGTGACGCAAAGTTTTCAAGAAAATCCCCCTTTACGTGGAACATTTTTAGAAATGTTTCAGATACTTTCATGACAAATGAAATTTATATCTTGAATTTTTCTTGAATGTCCCCAAAATCCCCTTCATTCTGAATGACTTTTGCATAACTAGTAAACCGTAAGAGATAGATAAAATTTTTGTACACACAAAACGTAGACCTCGTTAAAACATACAATTTATGTCATATACATTTTTTTTGTCGAGTGAACCATTTCAAATAAAATTTCCAATTGTTATTTGTTGGAATTTTTCAGTACTTATGTACCTTTTCTCAAATGGGAATTCGTTATTCCTTTTTTTATGTTCTGAATATACAAAGAGAACGGACACATAGCAACCAGCTCTTAAAACATTTGACTATCGCTTAAAGCCTACCATATTCCCCTTGCACCTACATGAACATTAGCAATAAGAAAGCTTATGAAAGATAGTTTCACATATAAGATATTTCCTGCAAATGTTTATCTTGATTAACATGAAGAAGATGGAGAATAAGCGTTTCTAAAAATAGTTTGTACAAGAGTAGAGAAAGTTATGTGAGTGCAAAACATCAGATTTTTTTCTTTTCACTTTTTCTTCCACATACACACTAGGCAGAGAGGCTATTGCATTTCACCAAAAAAATCGAGATTTCAGCGGGAATACATGTTTTGAGGCCCCCAGAATAAAAGAGAGAGAAAGAGTGGAAATAATGTTCGTGTGTGTCAAGAATAAAGCTACTCCAAAACGAAATGTTCGATAAATGTCACACTTTGTATTTAAGTTCGGCATCTTACAAAGTTGCGAGAAGAACACTTTCAAGGAATTCCCCCACCTTTTATATAGAGAACTTTTCTAAGTTTTCTATTATTTAAAAATGTCTAACTATTTTAATTAACATACCATTTATTTAATAAATTTACATGACAAATTAAGTGCATATATAGTCTTTTCTTGGAATAGCCTGCGAAGTCAAGCATTCGTAAGGAACCTTGTATAAGTTTGTATAATAGGTAAACTTTCACAAAAAATGCAGATTCCTTTAAAACATACAATTTACTTCAAATAACGTTTTTGCGACATCAGTCATTTCAGAGATATCCGTTAATATTGTTTTGTGTTGTTTAGTACTCGTTATTTTTGAAGTGCTGTCGCTTTTCAGTTGTTTCTCGCGATGTCATGCAAAGAGTATGGTACTGCAAGGATAATATATTGTAACCAGTTTTTAAAAATTTGATTATTGTTATTCCGTTTGTGTCTATAACGAAATATGTAATGAAAGTATTTATGCAAGGGTTTATCTAAATTAATTTGAATTTGATAGAAGTATAAAGTTTTGTAGGAATGGTTTGTAGATGGTATATAAACATAAAGAAAGTGGGTAGAGAAAGTGATGTGAGTGTATAATCAGATTTTCAGTGCAAAGTGAAGAATTTGTTTACCAGTAAAGTGTGGGCTAGCAATACGAGTCAGAAACAGGCACTTTCTTAGTCCTTGTGAAGTTCATTGTGTTGCACAACGTTAAGATTTTGTATGAGTTTGGTTAAGTATTACATTTACCGAGCAGGATGGCCCAGGTGGTAATGTTTGTGAACGGTATTCGGGTTCCATCCCCTTCGGCCGCCCACTTTGACCCATAAGCTTTTTCGGGGGGGTTTTCCTGTAGTCAAGCGAATGCTGGTGTGGTTTATTTTATCCCCCGAATTTCCTGTCACCCCATTTCGTTCCAATAATTATTTCACTTATCCTTCAAACCGTATGATCTTTTGCAGGGCTGGAAGTATCGGTAATGGCATTTCGGTGCAGCGTGGCAGGATAAAAGGATGCTCTCTGTGAACTTTCTTCATCCCTCGGCCTTTGGCTGGTTGTCGGGGTATACGTACCATGCCTTAGGTGGCTTTGGACTCGGTGTGGGGCGAGGTCTCCGGTCTGCTCTCCGACTGCCGGGGCGCCTCAATCTGGAAACTGTAGCGACTCTGTCATTGCTGTGTCGTCACTCCTGGTTCCGGCCACCCGCTGTCTCCCTTCCACCCGGTTATAGAACGGAGTGGGACACCTCGCACGCTGCGACTTACATACATCTACCATCCCAGCAGGAAGGGTTGAAGTGAATTTTTTTTTATTTTTTTTATACACACTCGGTTAGGGTGGGTTGCTTGGATAAAATTTCTTCCATGATTTTCCCTTATCTTAGAAGACCCATGCCGGGTAACTCTTAAGTTCTAGGGACCCCGGCCCCTTTTGAGCTTGTTTCTACCATTTTGTCCATTCACCGTCGGATATGACCTACCCAGTTAAAGGATGTTAATCTATCATCAAAGCAAACAACAAATATGATACCCTGAAGGTTGGTCCTGGACGACCGAAAGTTCCACCCTAGAAAAAAATCTACCAGTATTGTTGGCAAAAATAGTGCGAGATATTTTTAAAGCTTTTGCTAAACTTGAAAACAAAAATTGCTATCTTTTTCGACGTCTTATTGCACTCCATTGCTTGTGCATCCAGAAGTGGGTAGTTATTTCATTAATTGTAAGTTTCCATTGTGTTTAAATTCTTCTTTCAAAAATATGCAAGCAATACACACTACAAAGAAATAAAAACCTTACAATGACATCACAGAGCGAGATAGCCTCTGCGATAACTTGTAGGCTCGCATTCGGCAGGTTCCGGGTTCGATTCCTGTCGACCACCCACTCTGAACTTGGGTTTTTCGTGGTTTTGCCTGGCTGGGGTGATTCCTCATTAACCACGACTTTCCTGTCCCTCATTTCCTGCACCCATCATCTCCTTCATTGTCAACTGTTCCAGACGACAGTCTTTGGCGGGTTGCGGCTGGGCGATGGATGTATGCTCTGTAGAAGTTTCTTCGCTGGCGTCGTTGCGGGATTGCTGAGTTAAGACCGCCTTCGTGTGGTGCTCCTAGGGGGAACGCCGGGAGTAGAGGCGTTTGGGTGGATCCGGATGCGTTCGATCTGGAAACGTTAGGGACCCAGTCCATGCTTACACCCATTTTCATCTGTACGCCTTTAAGGGTTTCTCACCCATCCCTCCCTCCCTCCCTCCCTGCCGGGGATCACGGTAGAAGCATAAAGGGCGAGGTGTCCCCTTCCGCTGTAGGTATACCCTAAACAATCACATCCATGTGGTGCCGTTGTATTTCACAAGATTACAAAACCGTAAACCTAGAAGTACGAGGGTTGTCCCAGAAGTACACGACCTAACAAAGAAAACACAAAAATTTTGGGAAAAAGCATCTTTATTTCTCTACATAGTCTCCTTTCAGCTCGATACACATTTCCAGCAGTGTTCAATAGCTTCGATAGCCTGTTTATATGGTCGAGTTCGGCACAATAGCCATCAACTGCAAATTCCACCTTTTCATTGTTGGCAAATCTTTTATCACCAAGCCATTTCTTCAACTTTGGAAACAGAAAATAATCAGAGGGGACTAAGTCTGGCGAATAGCGCGGATGAGGAAGCAATTCGAACTTTAACAAATTGATTTTGGCGATGGAGATAATGGATGCATGAACTGGTGTCTTGAAGATACAGATCTTTCTTTTTCGATAAATGCGGCCGTTTTTGCCTGCTTTTATCATTCAAACACTGCAATAAGTTTTTATAATACTCACCATTGATTGATTTTCCTTTTTGAAGATAATCAATGAAAATTATCCCACGCGCATCCCAAAAAAACTGATGCCATGACCTTGCCTGCAGATGGAACTGTCTTCGCCTTTTATGGAGCCGATTCTCAGCTTTCAATCCACTGTTTTGGCTGTTCCTTCGTCTCGGGTGTGAAGTGATGAACCATGTCTCATCCATGGTCATGAATCGACGCAAAAACTCGGCTTTATTGCAGCGAAACATCGCCACACTCGACTGTAACATCCTCACGACGCTGCTTTTGTTCCATTGTGAGTAAACGCGGTACCCATCTTGTGCACAGCTTTCTCGTGTCTAAATTTTCAGTCAGTATACGATGGACAGTCCTTTTTGAAATGCCTATGTTGTCTGCTAGCTCGCGCACTTTCAGTCGACGGTCATCCAATACCATTTTGTGAATTTTCTTCACAACTTCTGAAGTGGTCACCTCATTTGGTCGACCTCTGCGATGTTCGTCTTGGCAGCTCGTACGGCCTCGCTTAAACTCTGCCACCCATGAAGAATCGTATTTTAGGAGGTGTATTGTATTTCGACTGTAGGGAAGCCGAACACTTGAAGTAGTTGCAACCGCGTATGGTACAAAGTTTCCGGTAGCCTTCGCCCTAAATTTACTTTCCGGTGGCGTTTGCCCCAAGTTTAAGAATCAACTTTGTATTTTGAATGTTTCTTTAAATACTTATGTTTGCCTCGGTTGCCTCAGTATTAATTTGTAGAGACATGTTTCTCTTTCAGGGAGTGGTGCGACTAAAGAATGTAGGCTTACACAGATTATAATTTTTACTTCACTCCTTTTATTAATCCTTGACACGATTAAATAACACTTCACTGACATAGAGAGCTGTGAGGTTATTTATTAATTACTTGCACTTTTAAACACGTAAACTATTTTCGTCCCACACTGAATACGTATTAAACTTCTCGAGGACGCGTCTTGCGTCCGGTTAGGAACGCTGTCTACTAGCAACTGAGTTCTGAATTTGTAAATTTTGCTCCATTTCAGTTTCTGATTGGCTAATCCTACTCCAATAGAATACCTTTATTTTACTTTCAGGTTTTCTGGTTGTTGATTGGCTATTTATAATCTGTCTCAAAAATTACATTATTGTTTCCAAGAATTACTAGTAGCATTATTGAACTTTCTAATTTATTGTTGCCCCAAGGTTACCTCATTGTTACCTCATTGTTAGTAACTTTTAACCTATTATTCTCACAGCTCCTACATTATTAAATTACGTAATACATTCACATAACATTATTGAACATGTACATAATAATATAAACATTAATACAATGACTGTTACATGCATTTTATGTTGTATTAAACACATATTGCTTTAAGGCGGGCTGTTGTTATATTTTATATTATATAATTTGACTGAAATCATTTGTGTTAAAAATATGCTTCACCCAATATTTTACTGTTGTAAACGAAGGAGCAGACTCCCCCCAGAGTAGAATCTAGCCCAGCTTTAATATTAGTTTGACTAAGATCTTTCACACGAAAGTATTGTATCACATAACGATGGCCAGTTTTATCCATGTTTACAAATTCGCTGAAAGTGTTCAGTATTAATGGCTGCAAACAATTACTAAACAACCTAGCATCGTCAAACTTCAAACTTAACCTTTATAAGGGTGCTACTTTCTACCATAGCCATTTGTTTGAAACAACAACCGCTAAATATACGTCAGGTCGGGTACTTCTGGGACAGCCCTCGTACTTTTAGGCCACATAAATCAAATTCTCGCCTTTCGCAATAACGCACTCGTTAGGACTCGAACCCTTGTCGTTAATCTTGCGTTTACTTCGAGCACCGCATTGAGCTACGGAGCAAGCAACAATGAGATTGTTTTAACTGCTTTCCCAAGTTTACTATAAAGCTAAGTGGCAGTCGAATCAGTGGCGTGCTATTCTATAATAGATTTACTTCCTTTGCAGGGAACTTTTACCATGTTTCCCTCGCATCGCTTTGGGATCGGATCCTGAAACATCGCGGACAAGCAGTAATAGCATGTGAGATGTGTTGCAGAACCGCAGGCGCTCAGTTTGAATACCTGTACAGAGGTTGATCGTTCATAGAGGTAGGGCATGTGATAGTTGCCGCACCCAAAAGGCGCCGCCAAGTTGGCAAGAGTGCAAATCGTTCACTTTGTGAGATGCAGCGACACGTTGTTGGTGAACTTTGCCAGAGACGCACCCTGGATTCTCACTAGCACAAGAATTCAGAGCAGTGTCCTTTCTCCCATCGTTATAATATTCCTTCTTCGGTGCGATCAGACACCTGGGCAAGCTATCATGCAAAATTTGCATCTTACTCTTTGGGGGCACACAAACCCTCAAAATAGTTGCACTTAAAGGAGAAAGTGGCTTAATAAATTTAATAAAAACCATGTTATTTATTTATTACTTCTCTACTACTTACACATAGTTGGTAGAGGGTAGAGAATGCAACATTCTATCTTTGGGTGGAGTTTTGCATTCCACCAAAGGATTCGATACCGAGATTTCACAAAAAATACACGTTTTGATGCTCTCTGAATAAAAAAAAGAGTTTTTACAAAAAGGTAAAGTGCGTGTGTCTGTCTGTATGCCTGAGAACAGCAAAACTCAAAAACGAAAAATCGCTTAAATACCGGACTTGGTATTTGTTTGCTATCCTCCAAGGATGCAACAGTAACATTTTCAAGAATATCCCCACCTCAAACAACCCTTTACATGGAAAATGTTTCGTTATTTTTTTTTCTCAAAAATACTCAATCCATTGTGATTGAAATAAAATATTTTCATGATAAACAAAATGTATATCTTGATTTGCGTGTGAAATCGTCTTCTTCTGAATAAGTTTTGCACAACTAGTAAACTATAGCAGACAGACAAAACCTTACTAAACAAAACATTTACATCCAGTTAAAGCATTTCGTTTATGGAATTTCAAAGACATCATATAGCGACCCGATTTTTAAAACATCTTTTCTCGTTTATCAAGAAACAGAAGAAAAGTATGTAGAAGTGTGCGAAGCGAAAGTCATATGAGTGGAACACATCGGGAGTTTTTTTTCACCTTGCATTTGTCCTTTTTTCTTCTTGTATGATTATGTTAAATACCTATTTGTTATTTTAGAGATTCTGCAGAGCATTTATTGAGGGACAGTCAGAGACGTGCTAATGATAATTTGGTTACAGCTAAGTGGTCACAGTTATTTCCAACATTTTCGAGCCGTAATGGCGCAAAATATCTTGTATGCTTGAGCATTTTAGAAATGGGGTCTTTATTCAGTTTCACAGAGCTTCTAAATAAACCACCTTATCGTCAGCGTTCTGTCGTTTCAACCCAGAGGTCCCGGATTCTTCCCAGCTAGGAGGATTTTTCTTTCTCCAGAGTAATTCCCTATCCTCCGTAGAGTCTGAACAATAGTAATGTATGCAGGAATGAATGCGAATGTGTTCAATGCAGAACATTAATAAATCCGATAGTTGAGAATGTAAAAATATTATTTCTGGAGCCAAAGCTCCAGGTTTGACCATAAAAGTTAAAGGAGATAATGCAAGTGGGACAATTTTTAAGAAATCCATATCTTGTTAAGAAATAGGGTATACGATGTAAATTTATACCTTCTTCCGATGTATGAAGCAACCGTGGATCTCGCTTTAGTAGGAAGTGAAATATGTACCTTGATCACAAGTGCGTTGATCGAACGCGCCCATTTGCCACACTATGCGGATAGGGATGTTCGCGGTGAGCACTTTGCCCTCCCATCCCTTTTAGGCACTTGTTTGCAATTAGTGTAACGAAACGTCACGTGTCCCCCAAGTCACGTGCCACTTAAAATGACGTCACGACCCCTGTCCATCATTTCAGCTCTACCGAGTTTATGAAGGGTACATATGAAGCATGTGGGTGGGAGCGGGAATCACAAGCGTGTTAGCGCGGCTTCCATAGGTAAAATCTAGCTAAGATTTGTGGCATTGACAAGAAAAACACAAATTTTAAGAGAAATTTTATGTAACTACATGTGAACGTGATGCATGTCTTCTCCTTACTGGTGCTACGGAAGTGTATGTAGTGGGCCACGGTCCATAGTAAAGCTATCACGTGTCTGTCAGGGGAAGCTGGCCTAAAATAGCCAACAATTATACTGCTGTGCTACTTTCTGTAGGTTCAACATAACTTCACCAGCAATGCTGGCTTGTGCACATTTTATTTGGTGGGGCACCACTTATACAAGTCTTATGTGTTACATTCACATGACACTCTCTACCCTCTATCGCTTATTACTGGCTATACCAATTATTCTTATGAAAGCTCATTACTTTCTCTATTATGTATAGCAAGTAGGAGAAGTATTGCATTTCACCCAAAAATTCGATATCGAAGTTTCACCGAAAATGCACGTTTTGAGGTCCTCTGATTCAAAAAGCACCTTTAGAAAGAGGTACCTGTGTGTCTGCCCATGTGTCTATGAACAGCATAACTCAGTAGTCTGGGGTGGGGGGAAAGAAAGAAAGAAAGAAAGAAAAAAGAAAGAAAGAAAGAAAGGGATAGCAGGGTTACCATTTTAAAAATGTGTAAGTATTTGAAACTCAAACCAGTGATGAAGAATATCTCGGAAGTGGTTAACGCGACAAAAAATGCGTAGTAATCTGCATAAATTGTGTGTTTTAATGAGAGACCTACATGTTTTTATAGTAAGTCTTTGTGTATCTGTTACGGTTTACCAGTTATATAGGGTCTAACAACAAGAGTGTCCTATCTTTAACATGTGATAGCTGTCCTTGTTATTGAGTTACAGCAGTCATGTGGTTACAGTTGTTATTGAAAAATAGCCATGGAACGTTACAGCATTAGCAACGCGTAGAAATTGTGAAAATGTATTATCAAAATGGATCATCTGTTCGCCAAACCTTCCGTGTATTGCGTGAAGTTTACGGCGTGCATAATCGTCCCTGCCAGAGAACGATTCGGCGTTTGATCGATAAATTTGAAAGAACTGGTTCTATCAGCGATCAAAGAACGCCTGTACGTAATCGAGGTAAGCGCTCCAACGAAAACATAAGCGCCGTTCGTCAGAGTGTACGCGAGAACGGAAACAAATCAATTGCTCGTCGAGCGCAAGAATTTGGGCTTTCGCCGACCACAACTTGGCGAATTCTGCATCTAGACTTGAAGTTTCACGCTTACAAAATGGTGTTAACTCAAGACCTAAAGCCCAACAACCATAGGTTGCACCGTGTATTCGCTGACTGGGCTATGGAGCAATTGGAAGCTGACCAGGATTTTTGTCGGAAAATCATCTTCAGCGACGAAGCCCACTTTTGGATGGATGGTTGTGTTAAGAAACAAAATTGCCGCTATTGGAGCAATCAAAATCCAATGCAGGTTCAAGAACGACCACTTCATCCCCAAAAGGTTACTGTGTGGTGTGGATTTTGGTATGGTGGAATCATTGGTAACATATTTTTTCCAAGACGAATATGGAGAAGCTCTAACTGTCAATGGAGAAAGATACCGGGTTCTTATAAGGGACTATTTTTTGCCTCAATTGGATGGTATGGATCTCAGAAACATCTGGTTCCAGCAAGATGGTGCCACATGTCATACTACTCTCGAAACAATCGATCTTTTGAAGAAGAAGAAGAAGAAGAGGTTCAGAGGTTTCATCATTTCCCGTGGTGGTAATGTTAACTGTCCCCCGAGGTCATGTGATTTAACGCCGTTGGACCTAATTTACGTTCTTCTGTCATTGAAAATTGGGTCACCTGTATACGCGCAACCCAACGAAGTCGCGACGGTCACTTAACTGATGTTCTCTTCCACACGTAATGATATTATGTTCCAAAATAGAAAAAGAAATAAACCTCTATCATTTATAGAACGTGTTTTATTTAAGTTCAAAGATAAGACACCCTTGTTGAAAGACCTTTTACAAAAGTCATTCCGAATGAAGAGGACTTCACAGGCTATTCCCAGAAAATTCAAGATATACATTTTACATGTTATATAAGATATACCTATACAATTTTATAACGCAAAAAATGTAGATTTAGTTAAAGCACATAGTTGACGTCAAATAATATTTTATGGCGGTGGTATAGGTTTATCAACGGGGGGGGGGCACTTGCGACCTACATAGATGTTTTGCGGCCATCACCCCCGAAGAGAAATGGGAATGATGTAAAGGAGCCACAGACAGACCACAGAGATGCGCGGAAGACCCGTCCCCTTGCTGGAGCCGCCACTGGGAATACTCCTTCCATTGAGCAAGCATCCGCACCATCTGTCCGGCACTGCAGTACACTACGAAACCTCGAAGCACATCTGAAATATAAGAAGGAAACGGAATGAAAGGGAAATGATGGAAAGGAAATCGTTGCAGAGAAGAAACCACCCCAGCATTCGCCTGCCAACGCGGTGGGTCAAGTGCAGTCGCAGTGGATTGAACCCGGGACCTACCGAATGCCAGTCGCACACGTTACCGCGGTGCCGCCGCGTTCGGTCGTTTAAGTGGTAAGTCGCTATTCGTGTTTTCTCGTGGTCATGTAAAGAGGATGGAGTTTCAAGGCCGTCACATAGCGACACGGTTTTGAAAAATCTGACTATCGCTTTACCTTGCTGTATCTTACAGCGAAATCTGTATGGAAATTGTATTGTGGCCCCGTATGGTACAAAGTTTCCGGTGGCCTTCGCCCCAATGTTCACTTTCCGGTGGTCTTCACCCCAACTTTACTTTCCGGTGGCCTTCGCCCCAACTTTACTTTCAACTTTGTATTTTAATGTTTCTTTAAATATTATATATTTACGTTTGCCTCAGCTGCGTCAGTATTAATTTGTAGATACATGTCTCTGTTAACAGCGTGTGATACGGCTAAAGAATGTAGGTTTACACAGATTATAATTTTTACTTCATTCTTTTTTATTAATCCTTGATACGATTAAATAACACTTCAGTTGTGAGATTATTTATTAATTTATGCACTTTTTTAAACACGTAAACTTTATAATATCCTCGCCGTAATGAATTTTTGTCTCGTAGTGGATATGTATTTAACTTCTCGAGGACGCGTCTCGCGTCCAGTTAGGAACACTGTCTACAAGCAACTGATTTCTACCGCCTGAATTTGTAAATTTCTGTATTTCAAGTCTCTGATTGGCTATTCCTACTCCAATAGAATACTTTTATGTAACTTAAGCTTTTTTCTGGTTGTTGATTGGCTATTCATAAACTGTTTTAAAAAAGCTGATGTGTTACACTCACATGACTTTCTCTACTCTTGTACAAAGTATTTTTACAAACGCTCATTCTCCATATGCTTCATGTTAATCGAGATATCGAGATGTTAATCTTATTGCTAATTTTCTTGTAGATGCAAGGGAATTGCTAGCCTTTAAGCGATAGTCAAATATTTTAAGAGGTGGTTGCTATGTGAAGTATTCCATTCTCTTTGCATTACCAGGAAAAAATATCTGATGTGCTACATTCACATGACTTTCTCTACTCTTGTACAAACTATTTTTACAAACGTTTATTCTCCATATGCTTCATGTTAATCAAGATATCGAGATGTCAATCTTATTGCTAATTTTCTTGTAGATGCGAGGGGAATATGGTAGTCAAATCTTTTAAGCGTTGGTTGCTATGCGGCGCATTCCAATCTCTTTGCATGTCCAGGACATGAAAAAAATAAATAACGAATTTGAGAAAATGCATAAGTATTGGAAAATTTAAGGGAATAACAAGCAATATCTCGAAAATGGTTCACTCTACAAAAAAAAATGTATACGATATAAATTGTGTATTTTAACGCGATCTACATTGTTTGTGCAGTAACATTTTGTCTGTCTCTTATGGTTTACCAGTTATGCAAAAGTCGTTCACAATGAAGAATGCCTTTTGAGACATTCCCAGAAAATTCGAGATATACATTTCATTTGTCATGAAAATATCTTAAACATATGATATTTTAATTAAAATCGTTAGAGCCATTTTTGTGAGAACTAAAATTTTCGAAAAATGTTCCATGTAAAGGGTAGTCTGGGGTAGGGGGATTTTCTTGAAAACCTTCGTGTCGCATCTCTAGGAGATGCTGAACCTAAATACCAAGTTTGGTGTTTATCCGACTGTTCGTTTCTGAGTTATGCTGTTCACAGACACACACAGACACACACAGATACACAGCCAGACAGACAGACACACACACGGACATGTTTCTAAAAAATGTTTTTTTTTGGATTCAGGGGGTCTCAAAACATGTATTTCCGGTGAAATCTCGGTATCGAATTTTTGAGTGGAATACAATACTTCCCTACTTACCATAGGTAGTATAGAAAGTAAAAATATTACATTATTGTTCCTCCAAGAATTACTAGTAGGATTGCTAAACTTTCCAATTAATTATTGCCTCAAGGTTACCTCATTGTTAGCAACTTTTAACTTATTATTCTCACAACTCCTACATTATTAAATTGCGTAATACAATCACATAACAATATTGAACATGTACATAGTAATATAAACATTGATACAATGACTGTTACATATATTTGATATGTTATTTTATACACATTTTGCTTTAAGGCGGGCTGTTATTATATTTTATATTATATAATTAGACTGAAATCATTTAAGTGTTAAAAATACTGCCTCATCTGCAAACGTGAATTGAAAGCTTATCTCTGTTAACAAGAGGTAGATAGAAGAATAAGCCTTTACAGGAATAGTTTGTAGAAGAATGAGTAGAGAGCGTCATGTAAAGGCAACACATCAGATTTTGTTTTCTTTACCAGGTACCTAATTAAATAGGTAGAGAAGGTATTGCATTCCACCCAAAAATTGATACCGATAGTTCATCGGAAATACATGTTTTGAGGCACCATTACAATTCGTTGGTTTTTACTTATTTTAACGTATTTAATTATGTAGTAGGATAGCATAAAAAAAAACGCCCGTGTATGTCTGTGCATATCCCTGTGAACAGCATAGCACCAAAAGGAAAAGTCAGATAAATGCTAAACCCAGTATTTAAGTTCAGTATCTTTCAAATGTGCAACACAAAGATTTTCAAGAAAATACCGCCAGCCCAGACTACCCTTTACATGGATTATTTTTCGAAATGCTCGATTTTATAAAAAATGGCTAAACGATTTTACTTTAAATGTCCATATATAACAGATATTTACATGATAAATGAAATGTATATCTTGAGTTTTCTGGGAGTAGCCTGTGGAGTCCTCTATTCGGAAGGAATTTTGTATAATCTTTTATAACTCGTAAACGTTAAGCGAAAGACGAAAACGTAGTACACGAAAAATGTAGATCCCTTTAAAATACGTAATTTACTTCCAATAACCTTTTTTGTGGCATGAGGCATTTCCGAGATATTCATCATTAATACTTCGATTTATTCAATAATATGTCGTTCTTTTAAAGTTCTATGAACATTCAGTTGTTTCTCGCGATGTCATGGAAACAGTATGGAATTTTAAGGCCAGCATACAGTGTCCAGTTGTTAAACATTTGACTATCGCTGTTCTCTTTGTATCTATAACGAAATGTGTAACGCAGATATTTCTGCAAAGGTATTATCTCGATTAAAATGAAGTAGACAGGAAAATAAGCTTCCTAAGAATAGTTTTTATAGCAATTAATAAACGATAGAGGAAGAGGAAGTCATGTGAATGTAACACATGCTTTTATGACATTAATGTACAAGTACACGAGGTGGTAACGGCCAACATTGCATGTTTGCAGGTGAAGCAATGCCCTGCAATTTGCAGCGTTGCAGAAAGTTGAGGAAGACCGGTCAAACAATGCTTTGTGTTGTGCCTTACCGCCGAGGACACGCTGACTTCACAGTTGATAATGAAAGCGTGAGATATCTGTTTTGTAACATATGCTGTTCTGCTTTCGCTTGTGAACATTCTCAACATACCTCAAGGCTTCAAAAACCTTTCAACTTCTATTAGAAAACAGCACACCAAATCTGTTATTTTAGGTTTTTAGATCGTGTGGTAAATGAAATGCATTCACTTCAGAAATTAACCTAGTGTAATGCTATCTACTTTCACCAATTTAGGGACATTTATTACTTTCTCTACCACGTACGTCGGTAGAGAAGTTTGCACCCAAACATTATATACCGCTATTATACGGGAAATACATGTTTTGAGAACCACTGGATCCAAATAAAGCATTTTTTAGAAAATGCCCGTGTGTGTGTCTCTAAACAGATAACTCAAAAACAAAATGTCGGATAAGCACCAAACTTGGTATTTAGGTTCAGTATCTTGCAAAGATGCGACTCGAATATTTTCAAGAAAATCCTACCATCCCTAACCACCCTTTACATGGAATATTTTTCGAAGTTTTAATTTAAAAAAATGGCTCTAACGATTTTGATTAAAATACATTACATGAATATATTTACATGACAAATAAAGTGTATATCTTGAATTTTCTGGAAAGAGCCTATGAAGTCCTTTTCATTCGGAAGGAATTTTGTACAAGCTTGTATAACTGGTAAAGCTAAGCGATATACGAGGAAGTACTACACAAACAATGTAGAGCTCTTCAAAACATAATTTATATGAAGTAAATGTTTTTGTGGCATAGGCCATTTCGGACATCCGTCTAATACCCGTTATTAAAATTTCGAACTGTCATTTCTTGGTCATTCTCTTTAAGTCCTGTCAACATTCAGTTGTTTCTCGCGATGTCATGGAAACAGCATGGAATTTTAAGGTCAGCATATAGCGTCCAGTTGTGAAACATTTGACTATCGCTGTTCCCTTTGTATCTATAACGAAACGTAGCTACTTCTGCAAAGGTTTATTTGGATTAAAATGAAGTAGTTAGAAAAATAAACTTTCGTATTTACATACCACTAATGAGCGATAGAGGATAGAGAAAATTGCGTGAATGTAACACATCAGATTTATTGTAAGTGTGCCACTTCGGGTACGTAAACTGTATAACTAGAACATGCTCCGCCCTAAAGGTAAAACAGCTGTTTCTTTTCCGGCACTGGGTTCTTCTTGGGTTGGACAGAAATGTTTTTGATGCGGATCCGCGTTATCAAAATATTGCCAATGCACAATTGGATGGTCTGGGAAACAAACCTGTCTGTATTTGTACAGCTCAATTGTTAATTGGTGGACAATTTAAGAAAACGCGCAGCAAGTAAAACAGCTGTGCGTCGGGCTTGTCTACAAATACAAACAGTTTCGTTTAAAAAATGCAAGGTGGATTTTCCTTCTATTTCGGACGATTTAAAATATAATATCTCGTATGTCTTAACCATCTGTATGGAAAAAGTTCTTTCTGTAGAAGCAGTCATATCCTTGAAGCTTCCCACGTGGTCAAATTATCTTAAGCAGATTTCTCTTTGAAAAAGTAAGACTCCGTTTCTGAAGCAATGTTTCCCTCTGGGACTGATTTTTACTAAAATGTTTGTGATTGCTTTTCCTTATCAAATTGAAGTGTTCATTGTTGTATAAGAAAAAAATTGGTGGGGGGGGGGCTCGGCCCTCCCTTAAATACGCCCCTGACTCTGAGTATTAAACGTATGTCCTGTTTCTTTCTGCGCTTCATACATTTGAGAACAGTATGGACCGTTCATAGTTAAGTGCTACACACCAAATATGGCATCATTGCGATAAGCATTGGTTAGGGTAATCACGAAATTTTTAATATTCTCTAGTTTGTTTTAGCATTTCCTAAGACTACTGTGCAGTGCAAATCTCTTGACGTTTCGTGACCGCGCGGTTGCCAAACTTCACTTCGCTTCGTCAGAATGTCACGCGTTTGTTATAAATGCCATCGCAATGTTCGCTTGGAAACTAAAAGAGAACAAGAAGAGACAGAACAATTGAAAGGTAATACACAAATAGGGAAATACAAACCATACTTTCTATGCGTCCTTTTTTATTCAAGCGGCACAGCTAACGACATATCTTTTTCGCTTCCTATACACAAGTGAAACAGTTGATGTACTTAATAAGCATACCTTAGCCCTAAGTTCTTGACATTTCGTGAATTTAAGCTTTTGCTGTTTTCTTTGTTGGCATACTTTAAAGAAACTGAAGACAACAACCTTAACCCTACTGCTATCACTAGTACTACTGGGCTTACTAAGTGGCATTTTCATGAAAGAGTTAACTTTATAAACTCTAGGACAAAGCTATCACTGTTAGAACTGAGTACACCGCAGTTGAATTCACAACTGAATCGTTTAACCTTCCAGCAAGCGCGCTGTAAAATGTACACCAGCAGTATTTTTGCTTTGTCAATAGTTTAACCTTGAGCTATCGCGTCAATGGTGCAATGAATTCCGTTGTTGATGCTTCCTCGATAATGTGGTGACAGTTGCTGATTCTTTGCTTTAAATTCTCAGTTGGCTTATTCTTTATATGGCTTGTTGTTGTTTTTGTGCATTCCAAGTAACGAGTTGTTGAATGTTGCAAAAAGTACAACATGCTCTTCTCATGTAACGGATACCTGCTTGGTTCTAGGGCTCGGTGTTAAGTACATTGTTTTTTCAATGGTATTATTCTGTGAAACAAAACCACACATGACATTGTTTATTAAGTAACAACTTCATGTGTGGTTTTGTAGAGCTGCGTCAGAGGGCTTTGTAGCTGTGTTACAAAACCTCGTGAGATAACTATATTTCTAAGTTTATTTAGGACATGGAGAATTGCACATTATTAAGTGATAATTGTGTCTATGACAACAATATATAAAATAACCACAACAGCAATGGATTTATTACTATTATAAGCATAACTATAACTAGAAGTCTCCGTTTAAACACCAAGAAAAATAAATTAATGGCGAAATATTGGGTGTAAAAATATGATTCTTTTTTGTACTTGTTCAGGAAAACGTCGCCTTTTATCCTAGCTACCTGTTGCTTTTCTGGAATACGAAATACGCATGTGCGCACATGATATTGCAATTAGAGTTTTACCAGCGGCGAGGTGTAATGTCCTATTAGGCAACGCCGCACTGCTAGTATTCAGTACTGCCTCATTACTGGTCACGCCTCAGACGTCAAGAGATTTGGACCGTATAATAATGGATATGAGCTCAACTGAATGAGATAATAACATTCTCTCATCAACCCAGAGTTCCCGGGTATGATTCTTGGTTGGGTCAGGAGAACTTTTCTTTGATTGAAATCATTTCTATTCTCCGCAGAGTCTGGAATGTAAATAGGATGGTGGAGTCAATGTGTGTTTCATGATAAAAATTATCAAAATCCAATTTTAAATCTACAGTTGGCTAATAGTTGTTTCTCAAACCAAAGCCACAGGAGATAAAGAGGGGTTAAAATGAAACAAACAATGCCAATGTAAAGGATAGAACCTTATTAATGCATGTAACGGGTGCATTTTCCGGTTACGAATGGAACCTAACAAACCGAATATCACTAGATTCTAGTGACTTATCCCATAATGGTGGAAAATTGTCAACGTTGTACTTTAGAAACCTTTATAACGTTGGCGTGTTTTATAAACTACAGTTCATTTTCTATGACACTGTTACAATGACGTCTCTTATCCATATATAAATGTGATAAAAACAAAATACATTTTACACAAGATAAAAATATAGTAATACAGTTTTAAAAGTTAAACAAAAACCGAACTATGGCACACGACGATAATTTAACACGGCGCTATCATAATACTGACTAAACGAAGCAAAGCTTCTACTTCTAACCGTGAGATCGCGGGATGGTGCGGCGTTAAACTGATGTTCTCTATATTCAAAGTACAGCAAAGGTCAAAGCGGCAGCCATGTTGGGCTGAAATCTCACCTCTCTTCCCATACACAAGTTTTACGATATTAGAAAAAACGAAATAAAACACAAAAATCGTACACTGAAGGACACCAATACACTTGTGCATACCTTACGTATTTCCAGCATTAAAAGTATTACTTTACTTAGGTCTGTGTTGACGCTGTTTTCGCAAATTAATGTTGTAAAATAAAATAATCCTGCGCTGCATGTACGTATCTTGAAATGACATTCATGACATTATCCTGTCCACAGTTTAGATAGGAATAAAATAATAATTTAGAAATGCTTCGTGGCGTTATGATAACCATTAACAAACGTTTATTAATTAAAGAAGAAAATACTGTATGACACTTTTGGTATTTGTAAGGAAATCTACCGAAGGTAGATTATCCTTCAATTTAGCCGAATTTGGAATATATTAAAATAGGTTAAGAAACAATATTAAAGAAACGTGTTTTTTCTTGTACCGAAAATAGTACCTGTTCAAAATGAAGTCATCTCACCCTCCAGACGTAAATTGGTGACTTTCTGCTCTGCTGGTGGTGAAATTAGTTACGAAAGTTGCACATTCGTATTTAAGATTTCTGTTTTAGAAATTCTAATGTAATACCAGGACAAAACGTTGCAGAATATTATACAAATTTGTAGAATTAGCCCCCAAAAAGCATGAAAAATTAACGATTTTAAGAAAAATGTATACTGGATTTCTTGTAAAAACAAAACCAAATTAGTATTTTAAACAAGTAAAAGAGCAAAATGCTGTTTTTTTTTAAAATTCAATCAGACACTTGGCGATGGTGTGATATTCAGCTTTTTTGTTTTGTGTTTTTAATTGTTCCATACACCGCTCATATCGACGACCTTTGGAACCTTACTTTGGAACGTACATAGGTACCTTTGGAGCATATAACATAACATTTTAAAATATTTTTCAGCCTGATATTGCAACATTATATGCTTGGATAGATTTCTACAAATTCAATTCTTATTGAACAAAGAAAAATGATACTAATTATAAAATAACTTTTTAAAATATGCACAATAATATTGCAAATAAACACAGTTTAATTGGTTAGATCTGAAAGCATGCTAAAAGCGTTAACAAACTCTTGTTGTTAGACATGTTTAACTTTATGCAACCTTTGACTGTAAATATTTATAAATGCATTTGACAAGTAGAATAGAATATGTCATTTTAGCACCATATATATGGAGGTTAATGTATTCATACTTTTCAAGCTGTGACTACAGTGGAAATGTGAACATAGTCAATGTTAGCACTGATAAACCGTATAAATAAATCTGTTCCACTATTATTTATACTAATAATCCTGAAACAAATAAATAAACTATAAAACTGGTTGGATTTTCAGTAAAATACTTCAACAAAACTGACAGAAGTCAAAAGAATCAGAAACAGAAAAAAAAAACTTAGGTTATAAAGCACATTGGTGTTTATAACACACAAAAGCTTGAAATGTTCCATTCTAGAAGCACAAAACTATTGAAATTCCGTAATATAAAGATTTAATCATTCGTAAAATCCAGTATTAAATAAATACGGAACAGGTACTTCTTCTCCAGGGGTCCAGTGCTTTCTACTGATTTTGGCCAACCAAATCCTTGTTCTCTTCAAGTTTCTGAGTTTCGACGGTAACCTTTATCATTTAATACCATTTTGTGCCTTTGTAGTACACCCGAAAGCACAGAAATCTGGCATTTTCACTCATAAACCAGCATCGACACAGTTGTTTCCTTATGTTTATACTAAAGTAACCAGCCCAAGATGGCGCTCGGATACCACGTGATCAGGCTCTCCGCCAATCAGCAAGCCATATTGGCGGCATTTGCAAGATAAATCAGTTGCTGTACTTTGTATATAGACAATTTTAGCGTTAACAGCAATGGGAACAAATGCAATTCAAAAGCAGCAATCACAAATTATCGCCAATGCTACAAAATAAAGCTCATTTCACAGAACAAACGTTATATTTCATACGTCTCCTAGCCCATAGAAAAGTAGAGACATTTTGAACACACTTCGCAAAGTACAGCACGAACAAACTGTCCGTACCAAATGTATGGTAACCTTACATTCACTTTTCAGCCTTGGACAGTGTTTACCTCATTCGACTACACAGGCCTGCGAGTTGAACATCTTTTTCTGCGGCACGGGGTTAAACAGATCTCTAAACCTAACTTTGGTATGTTGAATTCAAAACCGTTTCCCTGTTTTCGTATCGGTTACCGTTTGGGGGGGGGGGCACTCAGAAAGAAAATGTGTAATATTTGAACTTATTTCTAGTTTTTAAGTAGAATTTAAAATACGTGAAATCATAGAAACTACGTAATAATCTCAATTCTACAGATACAACAGTGTAGAAATTTCAAACATACCTTATGGTTGTATCTTCTCCTCCGCTTGGTTGAAAACGAACGCTGAGTTGACTTACGTTTGTGGTCCTGACGAGGGTTGTCTCTAATTAAACACCAACAGTAGCCGGCCATCATGGAGACGACCCATCGACCCTGGTACCTTGTTTCCATCTCCTTTATGTCCTGGTGGAATCTCTCTCCTTGTTCTTCACTTAGTGCACCAAGGTTTCAGGAACAGATTCAAGATGTGAATGCAGAAAATGCAATTTTAACGTCATATTGCATCGGAGTGTCTTTAACTTTTCTAGTATGGTCTTAACAATATGCTCATATTGGTCATCTTTAACATTACCCAAAAATTTGTTTATATCTTTATTGAATGAGTCCCAAGCTCGAAGCCCTATGTCTGTTATATTTCTAAAACGAACGTCCTTCATGAGTTTGCGAATCTGCAAGCCGTCAAAAATGCCTTCTTTAACTTTTGATTCAGACAAATTTGGAAATTTCTGAATAAGATGCTGGAAACATGGACCACGTTTGTGCAAAGCATTGACAAATTGCTTCATTGATATGTAATGGGGGTAGCAAAACCGTTTGTAAGTCAATCAGCGGGCGATTTATTATATTTTTTGTCCCTGGCACTAAATTTCAAAATCTGTACGTGATACCAAAAAATTATTTTCAAAATCAGCGCATCCAATTTGACCATTACGATGTAAAATATGCAGTGCCACAAAATCTTCGCCGGGCTATATCTAAGAACCTACAAGAACAACATATCGGTTTTACAGTTGGTGTACCTGAATACAAACTTAATGACGGAGAGAAGGGGGTGGTGCATTAGTCATAAGACACGATATCACCACCGTGACTACGAGATATCGCCTACCCTTAATGATGGACGCAGATCCATGTCCCGCGGGCAACACGCTCCGGCTTTCTTCCGGCCACGTGACCGGATCCAATATGGCGTCTCCCCAAGAAGCACGTGTCTCAGCACGTGCCTCTCCAATGCACCCCAACAAAAGGGCACGTTATTATTAAGGGAGAGTCCAGCTAACCATTGATCTCCATAGTTCCTTCATTAAACCACACCGTTCAGACCATTAAACAAATGACAAAACTGGAATTAAAGGATTTATTCTGGGACAACGAGAAATTGAACTTGTGCAATAAATTTTAATATATCTGATTATACGATGTAAAATCGAGTGTTTAACCAGATTTAGATCGCCCTAAAGATATCTAACACGCCGCACATTAAAAACAGAATCTGATGTGTTGCCTTCACATTTCTTTCTCTAACCACTCTTCTATAAATTATTCTTGCAAACCGTAATTCTTCTATCTACTCCGTATTAATCGAGAATACAGTTTCATTATTGTTGCTATAGGGAGGATACAGTAAGCTAAAGCGACAGTCAGATTTTTAAAAAGATGATCGATATTTGTTGGCTTTGAACTTCCATGCTCTCTGCATGATCACGAGAAAATACGAATATCGACTTACCGCTTGAGGAAATGATAAATATTTGAAAATTTGAAAATTCAAACCAATAAAAAGGAATACCTCGAGATGTTAAAAAATTCAAACCAATAAAAAGGAATACCTCGAGATGTTAAAAAATTCAAACCAATAAAAAGGAATACCGCGAGAAGTTAAAAAATTCAAACCAATAAAAAGGAATACCTCGAGAAGTTAAAAAATTCAAACCAATAAAAAGCAATACCTCGAGAAGTTAAAAAATTCAAACCAATAAAAAGGAATACCGCGAGAAGTTATAAAAATCAAACCAATAAAAAGGAATACCGCGAGAAGTTAAAAAAATTCAAACCAATAAAAAGGAATACCGCGAGAAGTTAAAAAATTCAAACCAATAAAAAGGAATACCGCGAGAAGTTAAAAAATTCAAACCAATAAAAAGGAATACCTCGAGAAGTTAAACAATTCAAAACAATAAAAAGGAATGAATACCTCGAGGTGTTAAAACCACAAAGGCCATACAGAATATCCTTTAACAAGATCTATATTTTTGTTTAGCAACATTTTGTCTATCTTTTACTGCAATTACACAATAGTTATTCACAATGAAGTGGACTTCACAGGATATTGCCAGAAAATTCAAGATATACATTTTCTTTGTCATGCAAATATTTTAAACGGGTTCTTTAATCAAAATTGTAAATCCATTTTTGAAAACAATAAAAATAACGAAACATTTTGAATGTAAACACTAGGGGTGAAAAGTGGGGGCCCTCGAAACCGGCGTAGAGCACCGCATGCAGGCCAGTCGACAACTTGTGCTTCTACCGTACTCCCGGGAGGGAGGGCTGAGGGGAGGGACCCCGAAGGGCGACCAAATCCGGAAGACGACGGGCGCAGGCACAGACGGGCTCCCTAATGTTTCCAGATTGAACGCCGCCCGAGCCCACTCTATTGTGCCCCGAGCCTTCGAAGGAAGATGATAGCTACAGGAAATGGGGGAAGACGAGTCGCAGTAGGAGGTGAAACACCAGCATTCACCTGGCCACCCGGAGAACCACGAAAAGCTAATGGGCTAAAGTGGGCGAGTCGCAAGCGTTACCGCGGCGCCAACTCCCTCGGTACTCATGCAAAGGGTAGCTTGTGGAGGAAAATTTTCTTGTACAGGTGTATTTGCAAACATATACAGAAGGTAGAAAGTAATAACTGGTAGAAGAATGTTACAATGGAGAACTCATTGATACTATTGCAGCGATTCATTTCCCTCTTCCTCCTCCAGTGAAAATGAGTACAGCTGCGAGGGGCGGGCACAATGCTCGAGATGAGTGCGTCTTGTTTACAGCTGAATATAATGCATTAAATTAAATAAGCTTTAGCTTTCATGATCATTTAGGGAGTTGTTTGCTTTAATCTAGTGAGAATATGTCTCCAAATTTGGCATTGTGCCGTATCCTTGGAAGATGTTGAACTTGAATATCAATTTGGGTATTTAATCGACATTTCTTTTTGAGTTACTCTGTTAACAATAACACACAGACACGCACCTTTTTCTGCCAACGTCTTCTTTTTGGATTCAGGGGGCATAAAAGCATGTGCATCGAATTTTTGGGTGGAATACAATACATTCTCTACGTATTATAGGTAGGTAACACAGAAATAATAATTGAGGCTAATGTACTGCAGGTAGTTGCTTAAAATCATGGATAATGTAGTGTGTCAATACAACTTAGAAAAACCTGATGTGTTGCACACATGACTTTGTCTACTCTTGTACAAACTATTTTTACAAACGCTTCTTCTCCATCTACTTCATGTGAATCGAGATAAACATTTGCAGAAACTATATTATTGCTAATTTTCTTGTAGGTCCAAGGGGAATTTTTGGGTGGAATGTAATACTTCCCCTACTTACTACACGTAGTAGAGAATGTAACAATTGCACCACCATGACCAAGTCCACCAAAAAATTCGATACCGAGATTTCACCGGAAATACATGTTTTGAGGTGCCCTGAATTAAAAAAAAGCCTTTTTGGAAACATGTCTGTGTGTGTCTGTGTGTGTGTCTGTGAACAGCATAACTCAGAAACGAACAGTCGGATAAACACCATACTTGGTATTGAGGTTCAGTATCCTCCAGAGATGCGACACGAAGGTTTTCAAGAAAACCCCTCCCCCCAGACTATCCTTTACATGAAACATTTTTCGAATATTTTAATTTTCTCAAAAATGGCTCTAAGGATTTTGATTAAAATATCATATGTTTAAGATATTTTCATGACAAATGAAACGTATATCTCGAATTTTCTGGGAATGTTTCCAAAAGTATTCTTCATTGTGAACGACTTTTGCATAACTGATAAACCATAAGACATAGACAAAAGTTTACTACACAAAAAATGTCGATCGCGTTAAAATATAGACAATTTATGTCATATACATTTTTTTTGTTGAGTGAACAATTTTGAGATATTGCTTGTGTTTCCCTTAAATGTTTCAATACTTATACTTTTTCTCAAATTCGTTATTCATTTTTTTGTCCTGGTAATGCAAAGAGAATGGAATACTCCACATAGCAACCAGCTCTTGAAATACTTGACTATCGCTTAAAGCTTGGCAATTCTCCTTGCATCTACAAGAAAATTAGCAATAGGATTAACATCTCGAGATCTCGATTAACATGAAGTAGATAGAGAATAAGTGTTTGTAAAAATAGTTTGTACAAGAGTAGAGAAAGTCATGTGAGTGTAACACATCAGATTTTTTGGTTAATGTCCTACTGAGTGCGATTATCATTGTAATTGTAACTATGACAACATGAGACGGTTGCGGGAATAGTATAACTGTTTGGTGGGAGTACGAGCTGCGGTGGCCAGGGCGATCAACCGTGCGATAGCCATAGTGTGAAAGAAAACCACTGTGCTATAAACCTACTTTAAACTTATCATGTGATGTGGGGTTTTGGTCGTTCAGTTATGGGAGTTATGAAAGGAAAATGTGTTGTTTTGTCGGCTACCTCGTCTAGGTAGGTAACTTCTGGGGAAGGAAAGGCTCTTCTCCCGGGAGGTGTAGAGAGGAAATAAGTGAATATTTCTCGTTTACTCCTTCAGTGAGCCTTTTTATGTCGCTCCACACTACAAATCATTTTCCCTTGCTCCCTTCACAGAAGTTTTCAAGTTCGCCAAGTAGAAAAGAAAATTACTGAACTTATTTTTATTTCCTATGCTTTAAACTCTTTCAAACTTTGATCCCCGTACTCTAACCGTTTTCCCTACACTCAACGTGATCGTGAAGTTTGCCACTTACGTTTCTCAAATTCACACCTCAGCTTCTGTCGCACGGAGACGCCAGGACAGAAAATACACGAAGCGTTACTATGGTTCGAAACTGAGCTGCTATTTCTATTTCACACTCATTTTCTAGTTCCGTGGTTTTTGACTGATTTTATTGGCCCTCGGGATGGACGTTTATAGTTCTCCTATTTTATAAAGTCCTTGCTTCTTGCGTCTGCAAATTACCACTCGCCTGGTAACGTTTTCCTGCGCTTGTCTGAGTTTTAGACGCCTGAGTTTCCTCGCATTCTTCTATACTTCTAAACCTGCACGTTTAGAATCTTTTGTCAGTGGCTACCTCTAAGCCATTCGAGGTCTGGACATCAGAAACTGAATATTCCTCTAAAACATAAAGCATTTACTTTCCTTATTCACAATATTTTCTACATATAGAATTTAATATTTATTCTATTTAATTAATAAGTTCCCTTTTTATTACACTTGCTTAGTGGCTTTGTTTCTTTATCTTCTTATTCTTTTTAATGTTCCCTAAAGTTTGTATATTTAATCGGGCGGATATTTCAATCTCACGTGGTAAACGCCAGTACACACACTGCACTAGTTTAAGCTGTGTTAAATGTAGGAACCGTTGCCAAATGTTTACATCACAAGTCGATATGTGTTAGTTCATGAGGAGCAAACAAAAACTATTTTGCGAAATTACACGCAATAATACAGAGTTCAGCTCCAACCAGGTTATGGACAGTAGCCGAACAATAACCTTCACTACCTGAAGGCCAAAGTCAAGTCTGATATAGTATTATCTTATGTGAGTTTCTATGCGATTGTGAATAGCCTTGGGACATCCAGAAACACCTGAAAAGAAACTTTTTGTATTTGTTGTATTTCAGAACCATTTGCAAAAATATAATGTATTACATTCACATAACTCTTTCTACCTCTATCAGTTTATTTATGGGTATAATAGCTATTTTTCCGAAAACTTATTTTTCTATGTACTTCATTTTAATCGAGAAAAACCATTGCAGAAATAGCTGGATTGCACATTTCGTTATAGATACAAAGGGAACAGCGATAGTCAAATGTTTAACAACTGGACGCTATATGCTGTCCTTATACACTCTTTCCATGCAATCGCGAGAAACAACTGAAAATCGACATTAAAATAATGACTAAGTATTGAACAATCCGAACCATTAATAACGGATATCCCGGAAATGCTGATGCCACAAAAAAACTATTTGAAATAAATTGTATGTTTTAAAGAAATGTATATTTTTTGTCTAGTACGTATTCGTCTGTCACTAAACGTTTACCAGTTATACAAGATTATATAAAATCCCTTCCGAATGAACAGAACTTCACTAGCTATTCCCAGAAAAAGTATATATATATATATATATATATATATATATATATATATATATAGGATCGACCATTCAAGTTGAGACTGTACAATATCTCCAAAAGTAAGCGCTGTAGAAAGAAATGTCTTGAATAAAAGTTTCCTAATATTATGGGGGAAAGTAAATATCATTGAAGGAGGAGGACGTTATGATGATCATTTTACGGTCAATTTAATTTGACCCTAATTCTAGGTTCCCATTTGAAAAAATTATTATTGCTAATTTTCTTGTAAGTGCAAGGGGAATATGGTAGGCTTTAATCGACTGTCAAATCTTTTAAAAACTGGTTGTTATGTGGAGTATTTCATTCCCTGTGCATGTCAAATAAAAACTCCACAAACGTGTATATGATATAAATTGTGTGTTAGGAAGCTCTACATTTTTTGTATAAAATCCTTTTTATCTCTTACGGTTTACCAGTTATGCAAAAGTCATTAAGAAAGAAGAGGAGGTTTGGGGACATTCCCAGAAAATTCAAGATATACATTTCATTTGTCATGAAAATATCTGAGATATATGACATTTAATCAAAATCGTTATAGCCATTTTTGAGAAAATAAAAATATTCTAAAAATCTTTCATATAAAGGGTAGTCTGGGGTTTTACTTGAAAATCTTCATGTCGCATCTTTGAAAGATACTGTGCCTAAGTACCAAAATTGGTATTTATTCGACTTTTAATTTTTGAGTTATGCTGTTCACAGAGAGGCAGACAGGGCCTTTCTCTAAACATCCTTTTTTGGATCCAGGGGGCCTCAAAACATGTATTTCCGGCGAAATCTTGGTATAGAATTTTTGGGCGGAATGCAGTACTTCCCCTACTTGAAGTAAAAAGCCTTGAAGCTGGAAAGCTGTACTAGAAATTCAAGTATGACGAAGTTCCCCTTTTTAGAGCGGCAGGGTTTGTATGATGCATGCGAGACCACGACTCAATAATAATGAAGCAGACTGCCCTGGAGTGAGCAGAGAGCAGTGCACCGGAAATAAATCCCGTCTAATTGGAGAAATACAAGAAGAGTATGTACCTACCACGTGCAGCTTGCTGGGGACACTTCCAATTAGCGAGTATTGAACTTATTTTCCTCTCTGTCACGTAATCACTTTCGAGGTTTCCACGATACGCAGGAATCATGTTACAAAAATATTCTGTGCTACATTCACATGACCTCTATAAAACCTTATTCTTCCAGCTACTTCTTGTTAACAGAAACAACATTTTGCATAAGTACTTTTATTATATATTTCGTTGCAAGTAGAGTAAGCTTAAACCATTCTCAAAACAATTAAAAGCAGATCGCCACGTGATGCCTTTCAAATTCCATTCTTTGCATCACAATGAGGGGGGAAAACAAGAGAAGAAGAAGCAACAAAAGCGAGAAGCGACTTTGAAATTGGAGAAAAATATTTCTGATGTATGACACTCATAACTCATGCTAATCCAGCTAAACCTTGAAGGATCTGACCAGGACATACAAAAACGAATAACGAATTCCCATTTGAGAGAAAATGTTGGAAAATTCAAATAAATAACAAGGAACATCTTGGAAATGGTTCACTCGACAAAAAATATATATATGACATAAACTGTGCGTTTTTAACGAAATCTGCGTTTACTGTGTAGAAAATGCTTGTCTATCTCTTACGCCTTATCCGTTATGCAAAAGCCATATTCAGAGCAAAGATGGCTTTTGGGGACATATCCAGAAGATTCAAGACAAACATTTAATTTGTCATGAAAATATCCTAATTATATGATATCTTAATCAAAATCGTTAGAGCCATTTTTGAGAGAATCTTAATCTTAAAAACAGTACCATGTAAATGATAGTCTGGGGTGGAGGGATGTTCTTGAAAACCTTCGTGTCGCATCTCTGGAAGATACTGAACCAAAATACCAAGTTTGGTGTTTATCCGACTGTTCGTTTCTGAGTTATGCTGCTCACAGACAGACACACACACACACACACACACACACACACACACACACACACACACACACACACACACACAAACGAGCATGTTTCTAAAAATGCTTTTTACTTTCTCTACTACGTATAGTAAGTAGGGGAAGTATTGCATTCCACCCAAAAATTCGATACCGAGATTTCACCGGAAATACATGTTTTGAGAATCACTGAATCCAAAAAAAGCATTTTTGGAAACATGTCCGTGTGTGTGTCTGTCTGTGTGTCTGTGTGTCTGTGTGTCTGTCTGTCTGTGTGTCTGTGAACAGCATAACTCAAAAACGAACAGTCGGATAAATACCAAACTTGGTATTTAGGTTCAGTATCTTCCAGAGATGCGACACGAAGGTTTTCAAGAAAATCCCCCCACCCCAGACTACCCTTTACATGGAACATTTTTCGAAAATTTTAATTTTCTCAAAAACGGCTCTAACGATTTTGATTAAAATATCATATGTTTAAGATATTGTCATGACAAATAAAATGTATATCTCGAATTTTCTGGGAATGTCTCCAAAAATATTCTTCATTGTGAACGACTTTTGCATAACTGGTAAACCATAAGAGATAGACAAAATTTTACTACACAAAAAATGTAGATCGCGTTAAAATACACAACTTATGTCATATACGTTTCTTTTGTTGAGTGAACCGTTTTCGAGATATTGCTTGTTATTTCCTAAAATTTTCCAATACTTATACTTTTTCTCAAATTCGTTATTCATTTTTTTATGTCCTGAACATGCAAAGAGAATGGAATTCGCCACATAGCAACCAGCGTTAAAATATTTGACTATCGCTTAAAAGCTACCATATTCCCCTTGCATCTACAAGAAAATTACCAATAAGATTGACATCTCGATATCTCGATTAACATGAAGCATATGGAGAATAGGCGTTTGTAAAATTAGATTGTACAAGAGTAGAGAAAGTCATGTGAGTGTAACACAGATTTTTTTTTATTCAGAGGGTCTCAAAGCATGTATTTCCGGTGAAATCTCGGTATCGAATTTTTGGGTGGAATACAATACTTCCCCTACTTACTATACGTAGTAGAGAAAGTAAAATGAATACCGAATTTGAGAAAAAGTACACGTAATGGAAAATTTAAGGGAATAACAAGCAATATCTCGAAAATGGTTCACTCAACAACAAAAATGTATATGACTTAATTGTGTATTTTAACGCGATCTACATTTTTTGTTTAGTAACATTTTGTCTATCTCTTATGGTTTACCAGTTATGCCAAAGTCGTTCACAATGAAGAATACTTTTGGAGACATTCCCAGAAAATTCGAAATATACATTTTATTTGTCATGAGAATATCTTAAACATATGATATTTTAATGTAAATCATTAGAACCGTTTCTGAGAAAATTAAAATTTTCGAAAAATCTTCGATGTAAGGGGTAATCTGGGGTGGGGAGATTTTCTTGAAAACCTTCGTGTTGCATCTCTGGAAGATACGGAACCTAAATACCAAGTTTGGTGTTTATCCGACTGTTCGTTTCTGAGTTATGCTGTTCATAGGCACATAGACACACAGACACACACACGGACATGTTTCTAAAAATGCTTTTTTTTTGATTCAGGGGGTCTCAAAACATGTATTTCCGGGAAATCACGGTATGTCTGTCTGTCTGTGTGTCTGTGAACAGCATAACTCAGAAACGAACAGTCGGATAAACACCAAACTTGGTATTTAGGTTCAGTATCTTCCAGAGATGCGACACGAAGGTTTTCAAGAACATTCCTCCACCCCAGATTACCCTTTACATGAAACATTTTTCGAAAATTTTAATTTTCTCAAAAATTGGCTCTAACGATTTTGATTAAAATGTCATATGTTTAAGATATTTTCATGGCAAATGAAATGTATATTTTGAATTTTCTGGGAATGTCTCCAAAAGTATTCTTCATTGTAAACGACTTTTGCACAACTGGTAAACATAAGAGATAGACAAAATGTTACTACAAAAAATGTAGATCGCGTTAAAATACACAATTTATGACATATACATTTTTTTTGTTGATTGAACCGTTTTCGAGATATTGCGTGTTATTCCCTTAAATTTTCCAATACCTATACTTTTTCTCAAATTCGTTATTCATTTTTTTATGTCCTGGACATGCAAAGAGAATGGAATGCCCCACATAGCAAGCAGCTCTTAAAACATTTGACTATCGCTTATAACCTACCATATTCCCCTTGCATCAACAAGAAAATTAGCAATAAGATTGACATCTCGATATCTCAAGTAACATAAAGCATATGGAGAATAAGCGTTTGTAAAAATAGTTTGTACAAGAGTGGAGAAAGTCATGTGAGTGTAACGCATCAGATTTTTTTTAGTTGTGATGTTCACAGACAGACACACACGCGAAACCGTGTCTAAATTTCTATTTGATTCAGGGGATCTAAAAACACATATTTAGATGAAATTTCCTTGTGAAATTTGTGGGTGGTATGCATTACCTTCTCTATCTACGATGTTCGTAGTAGAATAATTAAAAAAATCTTGTGTTGCATTCACATGACCTTCTCTACTCACTCTTCTACAAACTATTCTTACAAACGCCTATTCTCCTGTTTCTTGTTAATCGAGATGAACCGTTAAACATTTGTTGCGGCTATATAAGAAGTATAGAGTAAGCTAGAGCGTTAGACAGATTTTTAAAAACAGGATCGCTATGTGATGGCTGTGAAATTTTGGTCTTTGTATTGCCACCAGAAAAGAAGCGAGGGACACTCAAGGACACTGGCACTGAATTTTCTAACGTTTTGAATTTAAAGCTATTTTCTCGAAAATTGTACACTTAATATGAGTAAATAAAGAAGTGACTGTGCTAAAACTCAAAGCTCTTGTTCAAATAGTTTCTCAGATAATACAGTTAATTGTTTTTAAATTGAGTAACAAATGCAACCGGGAGAAGTGGCACCGCGAACGTGTGTGACTCGCATTCGGAAGCTCCCGGATTCAAACCTCGAGGCCAACAACCTGACTGAAAGCTTTTTCGCGGTTTTCCGGCTGCCGAGTTGCCAATTTGATCCGCGAATTTTCCTTTCATCACTTCTTTTCATTTTCTTCTTCACCGCCACATCAGAAATGGACTGTTCACCCATCCTGGATATGCTATTATCTAGAGTTTTCTTGCTCCTCGACAGGCTACTGACACAAGACATTGGGCTGATCACACATCCTGGATATGCTATGATCTAGAGTTTTCTTGCTCCTCGACAGGCTACAGACCCAAGAAATTGGGCTGATCACACATCCTGGATATGCTATGATCCAGAGTTGGCCTGCTCCTCCACAGGCTACTGACACAAGATATTGGGCTGATCACACATCCTGGATATGCTATGATCTAGAGTTTTCTTGCTCCTCGACAGGCTACAGACCCAAGAAATTGGGCTGATCACACATCCTGGATATGCTATGATCCAGAGTTGGCTTGCTTCTTGACAGACTACTGACCCAAAGCATAGGACTGTTCACCCATTCTGGATATGCTATGATTCAGAGTTTTCTTGCTCCTCGACAGACTACTGACCCAAAGCATTGGACCGTTCACCCATTCTGGATATGCTATGATCCAGAGTTTTCTTGCTCCTCGACAGACTACTGACCCAAAGCATTGGACTGTTCACCCATTCTGGATATGCTATGATCCAGAGTTTTCTTGCTCCTCGACAGACTACTGACCCAAAGCATTGGACTGTTCACCCATTCTGGATATGCTATGATCCAGAGTTTTCTTGCTCCTCGACAGACTACTGACCCAAGACATTGGACTGATCACCCATCCTGGATGTGCTATGATCCAGAGTTTGCTTGCTCCTCGACAGACTACTGACCCAAGACATTGGACTGATCACCCATCCTGGATGTGCTATGATCCAGAGTTTACTTGCTCCTCAATAGGCTAATGACCCAAGACATTGGACTGATCACCCATCCTGGATGTGCTATGATCCAGAGTTTACTTGCTCCTCGACAGACTACTGACCCAAGGCATTGGACTGTTCACCCATTCTGGATATGCAATGATCCAGAGTTTCCTTGCTCCTCGACAGACTACTGACCCAAGGCATTGGACTGTTCACCCATTCTGGATATCTATGATCCAGAGATTCCTTGCTCCTCGACAGACTACTGACCCAAGGCATTGGACTGTTAACCCATTCTGGATATGCTATGATCCAGAGTTTCCTTGCTCCTCGACAGACTACTGACCCAAGGCATTGGACTGTTCACCCATTCTGGATATGCTATGATCCAGAGTTTCCTTGCTCCTCGACAGACTACTGACCCAAAGCATTGTACTGTTCACCCCTTCTGGATATGCTATGATCCAGAGTATTCTTGCTCTCCGATAGACTACTGACCCAAGGCATTGGACTGTTCACCCATCCTGGATATGCTATGATCCAGAGTTTCCTTGCTCCTCGATAGACTACTGACCCAAGGCATTGGACTGTTCACCCATCCTGGAAATGCTATGATCCAGAGTTTTCTTGCTCCTCGACAGACTACTGACCCAAGACATTGGACTGATCACCCATCCTGGATATGCTATGATCCAGAGTTTTCTTGCTCCTCGACAGACAGCTGACCCAAGGCATTGGACTGATCAACCATCCTGGATATGCTATGATCCAGAGTTTTCTTGCTCCTCGACAGACTACTGACCCAAGGCATTGGACTGATCACCCACCCTGGATATGCTATGATCCAGAGTTTTCTTGCTCGTCGACAGACTACTGACCCAACACATTGGACTGATCACCTATCCTGGATATGCTATGATCCAGAGTATTCTTGCTCCTCGACAGACTACTGCCCCAAGACATGGTTTTTAAGTCCTTGGGGGGTAAATACTACAAAGAGGAGGGTATTCCGTTGAAGAAGAAAAAGAGGAAGAAAAGACACAGAGTTTCTAAAACGGTCCTGTGTATTGAAATTTATCAGAGAAGCATAATAGTGACATTTTCCGATGTTTTAATACAGTGAAAATAAATGTAAGCATTTGAAATGAAGTTTGGTGTTATTGGTTGTGGACAAATAAATTTTTGTTTCATAAAATTAGTAGTCTTAAAGTTTTTCTTGCTTTTCAGTTATAAATTAATTTTTTATAAATTCAAGTCCATTGGGGTTAAAAGTGTGCGCACAGGTAACTTAAACGTTTCGTTGGGCTTGCAAAAATAGCGGAACATGAAAAATGTTTGGCCAAAATGATTCATACGTTCTACTATGGAATACTTATATGATATAATCTAAAACTCAGTCCCAGTGTTCATGAACACTTGGAAAACTATTGGAAAATTCAAACCGAACAAAGTAGGACCTCGTTAATGCTTATCGCCACAAAGATATTATTTGACATAGATTGGTGATTTAGCGAGATTATAATGCAACTTTTTATGCAGTAAGAGTTTGTCTATCTCTTACTGTTTACCAATTACACAAAAGTCATTCAGAATGAAGAGGAGTTCATCGCAGGAAATTCAAAACATTCTAACAAATGAGAACATGAGTTGCTGCTAAACACTTAGAGGCTCAGCGTAGCACTAGAGACACTTTGGACACTCACGCAGAACAGAACACAACTGATCCAATGAATCGAAACACAGCTGAAACTGAAGTGCATTCGGTATTGTCCATCTTTAACTGTCCAAACTCCCGACTTGTTAACTGCACTAAACTTGGTAACTTCTTAACTCTTAACTGAACTGGACAGAGCAGCCCCTTATATAGACCCCGTATACAAAGCGGAACTGTCTAGAAGAGGACCCTACTCGAAACGGCCCAAATAAATCCTCTGAAACGAGGAAGCGGCACATAATGGCAAAATTCTGATGTGTTACACTCACATGACCTTCTCTTCGCTTGCACAAACTATTTCTACAAACGCTTATTCCACGTTTACTTCATGTTAATCGAGACAAACGTTTGCTAATTTTCTTGTTGCTACAAGAAGAATATGGTAGGCTTTAAGCGATAGTAAAATCCTTTAAGAGCTGGTTGCTATGTGGAGCACTCCATTCGCTTTGCATGTCCAGGACATAAAAAAGGAATAACGAATTCCCATTTGAGAAAAAGTATAAGTGCTGGAAAATTCAAACAAATAACAAGGAATATCTCGGAAATGGTTCACTCCTCAAAACAAATGTATGTGATTGTGTGTTTTAACGATATATACATTTTGTTTTGTAGAAACATTTTGTCTATCTCTTGAGGTTTACTAGTTACGCAAAAGTCATTCAGAACGACGAGGACTTTTGGGGATATTCCCAGAATATTCAAGATATACATTTCATTTGTCATGAAAATATCTTAAATATTTCAATCAAAATCATTAAGAGCCATTTTTGAGAAAAAAAAATTCGAAAAATGTTCCATGTAAAGGGAAGTTGGGTGTAGGGGGATTTTCTTGAAAATCTTTGTGTCGCATCTTTGATAGATACTGAACCTAAATTCAAGTTTGATATTTATCCGACTTTTTGTTTTTGAGTTATGCTGTTCAGAGACACAAACACACACACACGGACCTTTTTCTAAAAATGCTTTTTGATTTATGGAGGGATTCAGGGATCCGGTGAAATGTCAGTATCGAATTTTGGGTGGAATGCAATACTTTCGCTGCTTACTATACGTAGATAGAGAAGGTAGTAATATCACTATTACTGCGAATATCTGGTTTATCATAATTGAACATTGTGTTGATCGCTGTAGGAGGTATGCAGAATCCACGTGACTGATGCACCAAAGCTTTTGAAGTGCCGACTATGGTTGCTGTACCAGCGTCCATCAATACTCCAGTTGAAACCAGACTTTCTAATCAATTTCACGTCTGTAATTTCCAGACCGGGAATCGTGCCCACGGATCACGATTTGATCCTCTCATGGCGTTTCTTAATTTCCACTCGCCATCTTTAAACGTTTTCTATAGATTGCATCAACGCAGGTGCAGGCAAAATGCTGCACAGGGTGCCCACAAAACCCACATTGGCTACCTCTGCAGATACTTCTATATACGGAGACTGCTACTTCGATTCCCGTCTGGGACGGGATAAAGTATGTTTCATGGCAATAAATGAACAAAAATAACTTAACAACTCAACGTATGCGAATAAATGCGATTGTCAAAGGCCGCTGTCGTCAACAGAATCATTAAATTTGACTACATAATAGAAACAATTTTATAGAACACGACGTTTTTACATTCACATGACTTTCCCTACTCACTTTTCTGCAAATTGTTCTTACAAAAGCTTATTGTTCTCTCTATTTCTTGAATAGAGATAAACTTTCATTGCACAGTTATACATTTCATAGCAGGTATAAGAAGTATACAGATGGCTAAAACCATAGTCAGATTTTTAAAAAGCGGATCGCTTTTGAAATTCCATGCTCTTTGCATGACCAAGTGAAAAAACGAATACAGACTTGCAAAAGATATTCAATTGAAACCAATAACAAAGAATATCTCGGAAATGGTTAACGCCACAAAACTTTCTGATCTGTTACCTTCACAAGACTCTCTATCCATTCTTAAATAATACATTCTTAGAAAAGCTTATTCTTCTATCCACTTCATGTTAATCAAGACAAACGTTTTTAGAAATGGTACAATGGGAATGGAGGAATACCTTAGGCTTAAACGGTAGTCAAATCTCTTAAGAGCTGGTCGCCATGTGATGACTTTGAAATTACCTTATTTTTACATGATCAGGAGAAAAATAAGCGAATAACGATTTCCAGTTTGAGAAAAGTATAACTATTTGAATATTCGAACCAATTACAAGAAAAATATCTCCGAAATGGTTAACTCCGTTAAAATCGTTGCGTTTGACGTAAACTGCTTACTTTAACGAGATCTACATGTCTTACCGTTTACCAATTTTGCAAAAGTCACTCAGAATGAAGAGCACGCCAGAGTCCATTTTTATTTGGCATGCAAATTTCTTAAAGATATGGCATTTTAATCAAAACCGTTGGAGCCATTTTTTAAAATATCTAATGTGTTACACTCACTTGACTTTCTCCACTCCTGTACAAACTATTTTTACAAACACATATTCTCCATCTACTTCAGGATAATCGAGATAAACATTTGCAGAAACTATCTTATTGCTAATTTTCTTGTAGGTGCAAGGGGAATTGCTAGGTTTTAAGCGATAGTCAAATGTTTTAAGAGCTGGTTGCTATGTGGCGCATTCCATTCTCTTTATATGTCCAGGACATAAAAAAACCAATAACGAATTCACATTTGAGAAAAAGTGTAAGTATTGCAAAATTGAAACAAATAACAAGGAATATCTAGGAAATGGGTCACTGCAGAAAAAAAATTATATGACATAAATTGTGTGTTTCTACGAGATTTACATTTTTTATCTCTTACGGTTTACCGTTATGCAAAACAACTCACAATAAACAGGATTTTTGTGGACATTCCCAGAAAATTCAGGGTATACTTTTCATTCGTCATAAAAATATCTTAAACATATGATATTTTAATCAAAATCATTAGAGCTATTTTTGAAAAAAATCAAAACTTTCGACATATGTTCGCTGTAAAGGGTAGTCTGGGGTCGGGGGACTTTCTTGAAAATCTTCGTGTCGCATCTTTGAAAGATACTAAACCTAAATACCAAGTTTAGTGTTTATTCGACGTTTCATTTTTGAGTGCACAGACATAAACACACACACACGGACCTTTTTCTAAAAGTGCTTTTTTTGGATTCAGAGGCCTCAAAACATGTATTTCTAGTGAAATCTCGATATCTAATTTTTGGGTGGAATGCAATACTTCCCCTACCTACTATATGTAGTAGAGAAAGTAAGAATCAAAGACATAAAATGTGGTTTGGGGTGGAAGGATTTTCTTAAAAATCTCGTGTCGTAATTTTAGAAGCTGATGAAGATAAACACCAAATTTTCTATTTAAACTACTTCATTTTTTTAGTTATGTGATTCAGATACTCACAGACACACAAAGACAGACAGACAGACAGACACGCGCCTCTTTCTAAATTGTGTTAATTAAGGGGGCCTCAAAACATGTATTTGCAGTGAAATCTCGACTTTGAATATTTGGGTAATATGCTAATAGCTCCGCTATGTACCTAATAGGTATGGGGTAGAGAAAGTAAGAAGCTGTCCTTGATGGGGCTGGTGTAAAACGTGGTCAAATACAGCATCACAACGATAGAATGCAAAAAATGAACTCGTGTCCACGATCGAAGAAAGCGTTGGAACCTCGCGTTTTCAAGGTAGAAGTGTACGTTTTGTTCGAAGGCGATCTCCGTATCTACTCATTAGATGATGTTCAAAATGTGAATTGAACATTAATATCTGGATACTAACTCAGAAGCCTCCATCTTCCGGAGTTGTTCACTACTGTGGAGTTGCGGTATCGTGTGCGACCCGGCGATAACCGGCTCTAACCTATGGTTTCCCCTGGTCGGCAGGGGAATGCTGCCGTGGTTCACCTTCTACCACGATTCTCCTGCTTCTCATTTCCTGTACCCATCATTGTCATGTCTTTCAGGTTTGAGGAGCAGGCGACGGTGTTCGGCGAGATGCGGCTGGATGGTGGCTATGTGTCCTATGGAGGTTTCTTCGTGATGTCGTCCAGGGATCGCTTGGTTGGATAGCCGCCTCTGGGTGCTTTCGGGCAGGTACTCATTTGGGGAACCGCTGGAGGCTCGGGCGACTTTGGAGGCGTTCAATCTGAAATTTTAGTCACCCCGTCCGCGCTTGCACCCGTCGTCATTAGGATCTGGTGGCCGTTCGGGTCTCTCCCCTCATTGGCAGAAGCACAAGGCCCCCGTGCGCTGCTCTGTCCCGGTTTTAGGACCTCTTCCGTTCATCAGTACCTACACTACAAGGTATATCAGTCCTTAAAATGAAGTAGTTTTTCTTCTTCTTCCGCCGAAATATCGCGAATTTACACGACAGATGTATATGAGCCATAATCGTGCTTTAGAAAAGAATATTGAAATACTGTCTACATGTAAATTCTGATTTCTCATATTTCCAGGATCTTTTTTATTGTTGTATTAGAGAAACAACGTGCGCATGGCCTTAGGATTGTGTTGATTGTTCAGTAATTTAAACATATACCTAGGTAATATATAACTTGATACTGTTAATACACGTTCAGTGAACGAAACTGTGCATTAAATGTTATCTATCGGTTATTAGTGGGTATAAAAACTATCCTTACCAAAGTTTATTTTCCTATCTACTTCATTTTAATTTACATAAACGGAAATAGCTACATTACACATTTCGTTATAGATACAAAGAGAACAGCGATAGTCAAATGTTTAACAACTGGACGCTATATGCTGGACTTAAAATTCCATACTGTTTCCATGACATCGCGAGAAACAACTGAATGTTGACAGGACTATAAAAGAATGACTAAGCATTGAACAATCGAAATATTAATAACGGATATCTCGGCAATGGCTAATGCCACAAAAAATTCATTTGAAATAAATAAAGAGATCTACATTTTCTGCGTAGTTAGGTTTTTGTCTATCGTTTAACGTTTACCAGTTGTGGAAGATTATATAAATTTCCGCTCGAATGATGAGGATTTCATAAACTATTCCCAAATAAATATGCATTTTGGTTTTTACGTAAATATGTTTAATATATGGCGTTTTAATCAGAAATTTTAGAGCCAATTTTCAGTTGTGATGATTGTAAAGTTTTATGTATTAATGTTCTTTTTAAATTTACTTTCGGTCACTTACATCGCAATATTTCGGTTTCCTTGTTTCTTCTCTTTGTCCTTTTATGTTACTTCCCGCTTGCCTACTATCTCTTTGGATTGGGGCGTGGCTTTGGGCTTGCTGCCTTTTGCTGCCTGCCGGCCTCGTGGCTGACCTGAGTGGGTCTGTAGCGTGTGGTGTGAGACGTGCTACATTGCTTTCAGAGCTAACCTTTGTTTGGAAGTGAATGTTTGGTGGTGGTCAGTGAGGGAAGCATTGGCCCGTTGTTTTTAAAACTTGCTAATTTATTGAATTTGAGAGCTTTCTACGGAATTCTATATCTAGTACTGTGCAATGTAGGTTTCTGTGATTCAGCTCATTCAGCTTACGTTGATTGGTAGCGGAATGGAATTAGTGGCATTTCGTAAGCCAACATTTATTGAAGCGATCGTAAGTGACTGGAAGTAAAGATTTTTTTTAGATAATTTTTAGTGTATTAAGTGTTGTATATTTTTCTTACTCATTCGAGTAAATGGAAATGTGGGGGTTTCTTCAAAATCCTGTGTTTTATCTTCCCCACTATTACGATATTATATTGCTAGATTGTTTTTCCTGGTTCATGTTTGGCACTTTGCCATCCCGGTTGAAGGTCAATTACAATTGAAAGTCAAATTTAAAAGTGCCTGTGTCACCTTTTCTTTTTGTTGTTCAATGTTAGAATTGTGTATATGTTTTTAATATTTTAAATGATTTATTCCCTGAGATAGAAAAATATATTTGCAGTGTGAAGGCGAATGCAGATTTAATTTCTTCTGCCGCCTTTGACTGGATTATTATTGCAATATACCTACTTTGCTTATTGCATTCTTTTTACTGTTATTAATATTGGGTTTTGTAATAGTTGTCTTTATATCAGGGAAAGAGCTTTTATTTCGATCTTATATCTTTTCCTATTTGAAAGGCCTTAGTAAGGTTCACCTTAAACGTGGAGTAATTTTGTATTGCTTTCTCCTCTGGATACAGATTTATTAGCTTTGTATTAATTTTCAGGCCTTTATACTAAGATTCTAGCATCACCACTAATTTTTAAGACTTCACGTCTTACTGGAGTAATGCATATGTGCACTATATAGGACATATCCATTATATGTTTCCAATATATATATATTGAATTCAGTGGGGTTGGCAAGTTGACTCTTAGCCATTTTTCATTACCTTGTGAGTTTTGGTAAAGTTCTTTTCCTAGGTGTTTAGCCTTTGTGCCTTTGTTGGCTTGTGTAGACTGACTTTAGCTTTTATATTTGTTACATTTAATAACAGTTTTTATCTAACTTGTATCACCTTTACAGTTCTCACGATTTGCTACCATCGCTGTAGTGCATATGTGCTGTTGCTTAACTTCTGTGGTTGTAAAGTATTTCCATTTACTTTTTATTTTGGCGTGAAAGATAAATTTTTTCCTTTCTGGGAAAAGTAATTAAGTTTTCTTTTGTTTCAGGCTTTCTCTCATTGGTTTCTATTTTTAATTTTTTGGAAATATTGCTGTATTATTTTTAAACATATAGGAGGTACTTTAATGTTAGATTTCATTGGGGTTTAATGATATTGCACTTTAAAAGCAAGCCTTATTTCCAATTAAACTTGTATTCTTTCCGGGTTACATTTATTTTGCCTTTCTTGGTATATGTTAAAATTTGTAAATTGTCCTGAAATAACCAGGATATTGTTATACTTAGTTCTCTTGTTAGTTTTAGGTTTTAAACTTTAAATTTGTTTAAAAACCACTGGGATAGTTTATTTTCTTGATCATTAAATTTGCTATTACTTTAAATCTGTTTTAATTATTTTCAAGCTATTACTTGCTGACAAAGTTTTCAATTGCTATGTCATTCTGAAAAGTTTGCCTATCTATTTTGGTTTAAAGCTAAGATGAAGAATTTAACTTTTCCTACGAACTTTAATCAAAGGTTTAATTAATCAGTGGCATCTTGTTATAATTTTGATTTTGGTTAATGATTTATAGAGACTGTTGTGTTTAGTTTGTAGTTCATTTTTTTATTATTTTTCAGCTCTTTGATTATGTTATTGTTAATAAATTTGTGACACTTTCTGACTACGAGGTTGATTCATTCATGTATCGAAAATTTTCCGTTTGTGTTTGCTAAGAAAGGAGTTGGGTTTGCGTACGGTTTTTTCTTTTGGATATACCAAGATTTCACATCCTGATTCTTTTTTTTTTGTTTGTTTGATATCCCCTGTGACATTCGTTAGGGTCTCCCTTATCGTCTTGCTGCGTCCTCAGGTTGCAGACCTTTATCGTAAGCGGCTGCTTGGTTTAGGTGGCTCCATCACGTAATTTTGCCTGGTGAAGCCATCGATGCCATTGGACAGTAAATCAACAAATTCGAAAAGTGTTCCACGTAAAGGGTACTAGAGGGTGTCGCATCTTTGAAAGACACTGAACTTAAATACCAGGTTTGGTGTTTATCTGACATTTCGTTTTTGAGTTATGCCGTTCACACACACACACACACACACACACACACACACACACACATACAGACGAACATTTCCCTAAAAATGCTTTATTTGGATTCAGGAAGGCTCAAACATGTATTTCCGGTGAAATCTCAGTATCGAATTTTTGGGTGGAATGCAATACCTTTTCTAACTACTATGTTCTTCCTAGAGAAGATAACAAATTAAACTGTCGTAACTCGAATTTTTACTTTCCCTACTACGTATAGTAAGTAGGGGAAGTATTGTATTCCATCCAAAAATTCGATACCCAGATTTCACCGGAAATACATGTTTTGAGGCCCCCTGAATCCAAAAAAAGCATTTTTGGAAACATGTCCGTGTGTGTTTCTGTGTGTCTGTCAGTCTGTGAATAGCATAACTCAAAACGAAAAGTCGGATAAATACCAAACTTAACTAAAGTTTAGTATCTTCTAAGGGTGCGACATGAAGGTTTTCAACAAAATCTCCCACTCCCAAATTACCCTTTTCATAGAGCATTTTTAGAAAATTTTTATTTTCTAAAAAATGGTTCTAATCATTTTGATTAAAATATCATACGTATGAGATATTTTCATGACAAATGAAATGTATATCTCGAATTTTCTGGGAATGTCTACAAAGTTATTCTTCATTGTGAACGACTTTTGCATAACTGGTAAACCATAAGAGAAAGACAAAATTTTACTACACAAAAATGTAGATCGCGTTAAAATACATAATTTATGTCATATACATTTTTTCGTTGAGTGAACCGTTTTCGAGATATTGCTTGTTATTCCCTTAAATTTTCCAATACTTGTTCTCAAATGGGAATTCGTTATTCATTTTTTTTGTCCTGGTAATGCAAAGAGAATGGAATACTCCACATAGCAACCAGCTCTTAAAATATTTGACTAGCTTAAAGCCTACCATATTCCCCTTGCACCTACAAGAAAATTAGCAATAAGATTAACATCTCGATTAACATGAAGCATATGGAGAATAAGCGTTTGTAAAAATAGTTTGCACAAGAGTAGAGAAAGTCATGTGAGTGTAGCACATCAGATTTTTTCTTTTGTGGAGCGAATCGTTTCCAAGATATTCCTTACTTGTTTGAATTTTCTGATACTTATATTTTTCCTCAAATGGGAATTCGTTATTCTCTTTCTTTTTTGTACAGGAGTAGAGAAAGTCCTACTAGTGCAACACTTCAGATTAGCAAGTGACGAGTTATCACAGGAAATACATGTTTTGAGGTGTCAAATATCGGTTTTTAGGTGTTTTGGAAACATGTCCATGTGTGTGTCTGTCTGTGAACAGCATAACACAAAAACGAAAGTTCGGATAAACACCGAACTTGATATTTGAGTTTAGTACCTTCTAAAACTGTAACACGAAGGTTTTCAATTAAGTCTTCTGAACCCAGACTACTCTTAACATGGAACATGTTTCGAGAATTTCGATTTTCTCTAAAATGGCACTAACGATTTTGATAAAACATTTAAAATATTTTCATTTCATATTCAGATGTTTTAAGAGCTGGTTGCTATGTGGAGCATTCCTTCTGTTTGTATATCCAGGACATAAAAACACGAATAACGAATTATCATATGAGAAAAAGTATAAGTATTGGAAAATGTAAACAAATAACAAGGAATATCTCGGAAATGGTTCACTGAACAAGAAAAAATGACATAAATTGTGTGTTTTAACGAGATCTGCATTTCTTGAGTTGTAAAACTTTGTCTTTCTCTTTTTATCTTCTATTTCCAGAATAAAAAGGACTTTTGGGGATATTCCCATAATATTCAAGATATAGATTTCATTTCCATGAAAATGTCTTAAACATATAATATTTTAATCAAAGTCGTTAGAGCCGTTTCGGAAAAATTAAAAAGTTTCGAAAAGAGCTCCATATAAAGGGTAGGTTGGGGTGGAGGATTTTGTTGAAAATCTTCGTGTCACATGTTTAGAAGATACTAAACTCAATTACCAAGTTTGTATTTATCCGACTTTTCGTTTTTGAGTTATGCTGTTCACAGACACACACACACACACGGACATATTTCCAAAAATGCTTTATTTGGATTCATATATTTCCGGCGAAATCCCGACATCGAATTTTTGTGTGGAATACAAAACTTCCCCTACTTACTATACGTAGTAGAGAAAGTAAAAAGTGTTTACCTGTGGCAAGTGTTTGTGTTTTTTATCAGAAAAACTTTGAACGAGATAGACCCTGCACTGAGCGGAAAAGCCCCCTAATTCATGATTTTCTTCTTTATGCAAGTCTTTATTCAGTGTTTATCTGTGGTTTATATCTGTGAAAATATAATTTAATTGTTGCCGAAATACACTCTGTATTAAACATAACACAAGTTGAGCTTTTAATATTACATCATTTGTGTTTCAAAATGAGGGAAATGGCCCCCGCGTGCCCTACTGGCATAAGGATGTTTTAATATTATCAAACCTAAAGTTCAGTTAATCTACTATTTTATCATCATTTCAATCCAGTAAAATAGTATCGTATGTTACTTACTACAGTAGTTTACTAAGAGTGTAAGTCAACCTGCTAAAACACAGTCGAAAACAGTGTTTTCTTTAATGTATTTCCTAATCATTTACTTTAGTACCTTTGTTTCTAACCTCTTTAAATATATACTGAAGCACACCCTAAGGATGTTTTGCACTGTCTTTTGTGGACAAAAGCTTAGTTTGATCGCAATAAATGTTTGAAAAAGTAAAATTACAACGCGCATGCATGACGGCCACACCATAAGTAGAGTGTACGTTTCTACGATCTCTACTGCCTGCACCTGCCTGCCCCTGCAGGTAGGTTTCCCGCAGGCCAACCTACGCTTAGACAGGTGTTTTCCTCAGTGCTGGGCAGGTCAAGAAATCCTGTCTTGTAGTACCTGACGGTGAATGGAGGTTTGGACAGCGAGGCAGGAAATCTGTCTCTCGTGCTCTGACTGCTAGTGTTATACAGCTAAGCTTCAGGACCTTACAGTACTTAACCAATACTTATTACTATTAGATTTAAGTTATTTTCCATAACTATATGCTCCAATCAGCAAATGAAATGATGAAACGTCATCACTTTGAACTGTTCGGAAAGGTTTCATCAGGATTATTTCAACCATTATTACGTTGAATAACATTTTTCGACGTTTGTAAAATAGTTTAAGATGTCTGCAATAGTTTTTAGTTTTGCTAGATGATATTTGTTTTTAAGAGTTATTGTTATTATTATTATTATTATTATTATTATTATTATTATTAAACAGTGTTGTATCCTTGTGATTACTACTATTCAAAAGGTATGTTTTTAACAAAACGCGCAAATGACCTCAAGTGATTTGTATTATTTCAATTACCTATTTATTGGCTTTTATTTTTTCTTTCTTCCGTTTTCAATTGTCAGCTTGAAGGTGCTACGCTGCCGGTTTAATAATGCGCACTCCCATAGGAAGTGGTCTACCGTTTGAAGACATCCTTTTAACTGGATGAAACCTAATGGTAGAAAACGTGTAAGAATGTAAAAGAAACATCTAAACATGTATATTAAAACAAAGATAAAGGATCTAATAATGTCGAAAAGTGTAATAATGTCGGAAAGTGCACAATAGTGTGGGAACCAGGTTAAACGTTGTATAATTATGAAAATTATTTAAGAACATCGAAAAATTTTCCAAAAAGCATTAAGAAAGAAATCATTCTCGGTACTAAAGAGTTTACACAAAACATCATGTATGTTAAGCTAGGATGAAAATTAGTGTAATAGGAATGTCTAAGCTTCACTAACTCCAAATGTAAGCATTGTTTTATTCGACGTATGCATTCAGCAAGGTTCCAGGTCCTGTAGGCATACCACAGTAACTCTGTAGCAGGTAGAATCCGCACTGCCCAGTGTGAGCATCCCCTCACGCCAGCATGAGATCACGTGCGTTTTGCCTAAGTAGGAGTGGATCGAAATCTGTACACCTCTAGTCATAAGCATACACGGGAAGACAACAGACGATCACACATAAAACATCACTTTCTCTGAATTTTCTGAATTTTAGTTTACGTGTTCTACACATAAAATAAATGGACACGTATTTTATATTTTGCGGAAAATCAAGTTATTTTAGGATTTACAACTTACTTAACATTTTTCTTATCCGCACACAACGTTACATAAAATAATATTCTTGGAATACAGAATGGTCAGGGATAAGAATTATACATCGTTTTGCAGATAAAAGCATTGTGATTTTTCTTATATAAAATACTATTTTTTTGGAATAAGAAAACAATCACCTTTTTAAGTATGAAGATTTTAAACCGTAATATCATATTTAACCCCCTATTATTAAAGTCTGGAAAAAATACAGGAGGAATCTGTGATATATTTTGTTTCAAATCCGTTAATATCAGGGTGGGAACTTCCTTAGAAGTACGCTTTTAAACAGTTTGTGTTAGCGCGTAAGGTTTTAGAACATAGACTGCTGACAGGACTTTACACTGCAGCAGCACGCCGCGCCGGCCGATGCGTTATGTAGTATCAACAGTGTTCGTGTGACTTAGCAACTGGAATCTGATATTCTATGAAGCCTCTCTCTGCTGTTTCACTTTAAATGTTTCATTGTGTTCAGCTTTTTTCGTTAGAACAGTTCGGCGCAACAGTTCTAGACACGTGAAAATCTTAATGAGAGCTATGATGCGAGTTGCTTACCAGATCAGGTGGTGACCGGTCGTCTGCATGCTGCAGGAGTGCGAGGGACAGTCATCGTCAAATATCCTCACCGGCTATGCATTGCGTTGCGCAGATAAACTTAGTTATATACAGTATATTAAAATCCACGCTGTAAAAAGCGCTTAATATAAAAAACGCTGTCAATCATTGCCTCCAATTCTTCCACACCTAACAACCCTTCCTCTTCTGCGGAATCACTCACATTATTGCGGTCATCACTGCTGTCACTACTTTCTGCACCATTATCTTGGATGAGAATTCTTACTATTTGATTTTCTGCAATTCCGTATTTTTCGGAATAATGATTCTTAATTTATTCAGCATGTCGCCAAACATTTTCCCATTCTGGCCTTCCAATTTCAGCAAATTGCTGGCGTTATAACTGCTCCACATATTTTAATTTAAAAGCGATATTTCTGCATGCCACCCATTTTTTGACATCAGCCCAGATTAATTCGATTGGGTTTAGAACTGGGCAATACGATGGCAGTCTAACTACATTATGGCGATGTTGTATTACTATCTGGTCAAGTATGTATGACTTCTGAAGCTGTTTGTTGGCTTTAATTAAGGTATATAGCTTTGTTTTACTCATGCTTTCATCTAAAGCTATATTATGTCTAAGTAACCAAGCTCTCATTTCTTCTTTCAATGAATTTGAAGTAGGTGGTTTGTGAATTGAGTGTTGACGCATTGTGAAGCATTGTCGATGACCAGAACAGACCCAGCAGACATATTAGGTCTCAACATGGCGTTGATTCACTTCATGTACTTTTCTGTATTCATTTCTTGATGAAAATCTCCTGTTGTTTGTTGCGACTTGTAAAAGAAGGGCATTTGGAACGAAGCCGATCTTTCCAACAGCATGAACGATAATAAGTATTTGCCCTTTGGCAACAGGTGCCTGCAAACCTAATTCGCTATCGTCACTCCAACTTTTAGATGCTGTATGACAGCTGTGTATGTATGACTCATCTTCATACATTATAGTATTTTTCTGAAACTTGTAGCACCACCTTGAAAATTAATGCTGATATAAGTACACATTGATATAAGTACATATAAAATTAGTCATTTGGAAAGGTAGAATCAGACTGAAAAATTCAATGCCATAGCCGGGATTTGAACCACAGATCTTAGGATTTCCGTGCCGTTGCTCTAACCGACTACATGGCAACATTTACTTTTTATTTTTTTATTTTATTATTATTATTATTTCATTTTATTTATTTATTTTGCTTTTCTGTTAGAACTCTTCTATTTGATTTCGATTTCTTCCACTTGAACCCTAAATTTTTAATAATTTTTCTCAGATTTGTAGTACCACCTTGAAAGTTTCTGCTGTGTTTCAGCTGGATGAGCAATCTGCTTATTATTAGCACAGTTTTTTCTTCCACATAGGAATTGTGAATCGTGCGCCGAATGACACATTCGAAATCGCCTATTTCTGTAATACGTTTAGGGACCTTATGTTTCTTCCCAGGCGTGTCAAATGGCATTCTTTCATCCATATGTTTTTTTTTCTTATCTTTGAGAACTCTGGAAACGGAACTCGGTGAAACACCAGTTGCTTTGACTACTCTTTCTTTCAGTCTCTTAAGGCTTTTGTGGAACTCGGACGAACATATATTTTCTTCCTTCATCTCTGCTTCTTGCTTCATTTCCCTACTTTGACTGTGTAACAACTTAGCACTCAACTTTGAAAACGTAGGAGCCATGGTTATAAATATAAGAAATATAAAGTAAGTACTATTTAGATACTGGTCTCTTTAAAATTACAACCAGATGCAGACACTTTCTATGCAGACTGTATGTGTTACGCACTGTGAGTAAGCAAAGGTGTTATATCGCTTTCGTTGATTAAGCTAAACATAAACCATTCCTAGGCTCGGCAGCTGGGGTGGCAATCAAGGTCACGATTCCAGAAGTTTTGCGCGAGTTATAGCTCTGTGATTTCTGAAAGGGCACACTGAGTGAATTGAAGAAACGTAGCTATGACTATTGCTTCAATCCATTTAACGTTTCCCAGCATAACACAAGGCAGAAATCATTAAGTTTAGTTACCCGCAACATGCTTACAAACTTAACAATGGAGAACTTAACTTTGTCACCAGACCTAAAACTATCTGAGTGTGTCTCCCCCCCCTCCCTCCAAAAGTGCCAATGCGGTGAATAGGATCCCTGGTACCTTAGAGCTAAATTCATTTATTCCATCAACCAATAATGCAGTAAAACCAGATGGTATTCACTTGAGCCTGAAGGGGAAAAAGTGCACATTTAAATTGTAGTTAAGTTGCCTCCCATAGAATAAGATATAAAGTTCGAATGTTACTCGACTGTATGCCAAGTTTCAGTTACATGTGAATAAACTAGAGCAACTAAAGTGCTGTGAACAGTTGACAAGGCATCCAATGACAAACTGCTGCTACTCTCCAGCCGCGCCGGCTGGACCCCGCTATGCTCCGTTTTCTAAGTTATTTGATTTAAAATTAACTATAAAGGATCCCATATTTATTTTATTAATTATATACAAAAGACTACACGAAATTTATTTATAATTTTTATAGAAACTTTAAACCTAGGGGTTAATAGAGACATACAGTTTTTAAATGTCTGGATTTTAAAAATTGATGTAAATACTTAATTAAGTATATAAATTATAATAAATACTAAGTAAAAGACTGCATATTAAGATTTGCATTGCACCTTATAACATAATTTTATCACTTATCACCCTGAGATATTCTAATTTAAAGGTAGAGAGGTGTGTCGCTTTTCAGAAGTTGGATTGTGCAATACTTCTAAAAATATTGCCATTTTAAAACAAATAAGAATTTATAACATAATTTAATTTGTTTTTGTAATCCATGGACAAAATTTGAAGTGAACGGGAGACATGATGGACAGATTTTGTGAAACTTTGTGCGACATGACGTGGAATGACTTTCGTATTTGAACTCACCTGAGGTTTATTTCCCTGAAATCCAAAATATTTGCCTTTAAGATAATATGGGTTCCCCAAAGTTCTGCTTCTTTCCTGAGCATTCAGATGTGTCACTTTTTGTAGATTTGTTACAACTACACTCCATTTGCCTTTATTCGTTCCTAAGGTTTTCCTGCACCTATATATATATATTAATACTAAAACGAAAATCCTCTTGCTGACAATTATATTCTCGTTAAAGCACACAATTTATGTTATACACATTTTTTGTCGAGTAAACCATTTCCGAGATATTCCTTGTTATTTGTTTCAATTTTCCAATACTTATGCTTTTTCTCAAATCAGAATTCGTTATTCATTTTGTTATGTCCTGGTCATGCAAGTAGAATGGAATACTCCACATAGCAACCAGCTCTTAAAATATTTGACTACCGCTTAAAGCCTACCAATTCCTCTTGCACCTACCAGAAAATTAGCAATAAAATTAACATCTCGATTAACATGAAGTAGATGGAGAATAAGCGTTTGTAAAAATAGTTTGTACAAGAGTAGAGAAAGTCATGTGAGTTTAAGATATAAGATTTTTTTTTGAAATTTTCGATTCTCTGAAAAATGGCTGTAACGATTTTGATTAAAATACCAAATAGGTGTTAAAGATACTTAGAAGTAAAATAAAATGTATATTTTTAATTTTGTGGTAATGGCCTCTTCATTCGGAAGGAATTTTGTATAATCTTGTATAACTGGTAAACGTTAAGTGGTAGACGAAAACGTACTAAACAAAAACATGTAAGTTTCTTTAAAACGCACAATTTATTTCAAAGTAATATTTTATGGCATGAGCCATTTCTGAGAACTGTCGTTCACGGTTCGAATTCTTTAATACTTTGTCATTCTTTTAGTCCTGTCAACATTCAGCTGTTCATCGAGGTTGCTTGGAAACAGTTTGGAATTTTAAAGTCATCATATAGCGTCCAGTTCTGAAACATTTGACTGTCGATAAAATGGACGACGAATGAATGAAATGATGCTAAAATCAGTCCTGTAGCCATAGGGCTTAAAGTTACCGACATTGGGGAAAACCTCATCCGGGTAATTCGAACTCGGGAATGCTAGGCACACACGCTACCACAGAGGCAGAATTTAGAAGTCCTGTTAACGAGACTTCTGAAACTCAGGTTGCATACCTGACTGAAATTTTGACCAAATATGGTTTATTGGACAAGATTGTTGCAATATCTGCTGATAACACGAATAAAAACTTCGATGATGCAGAAAGGAAAGGAAGGAACAATGTTTCCTATAAATTAGGACATGAAATTGATAAATAAAGTTAATTGGAATAAAGTGCAGTGCATTGTCTATAAAACATTTCATCATTTTCATATTTAGGTTGTCAGAACAAAATTATTGAAATAATTCTGTTCTTTTGTAGAAGTGGAATATAAGTATCTTACTAGCCATACAAAAACAAGTTGGATGACGTTACTGCCAGGCGTCCAACGTAACACATGCCTTAGAGCGTATTTCTTGAATACAGGCGGGTGTCAAAATGTTTTTGAAAACCCCACTTGTCTTCTTTGGTTCAAGTTCTTAACTGGTCCACTGGATATTCATCATAAATCCATCAAATCTCTTCAGTCTGAGAACATCTCGATTGTAGAGTCTCTGAAATTAAGAAACTTGTTACAAATTCGAAAACCGCAGATCTAATAAATATTTACAACTGGTTGAAAGACTTGTTTAGAAAAATCTTATGTGTTACACTCACATGACTTTCTCTACTCTCGTACAAACTGTTTTTACAATTATTCTCTATCTACTTCATGTTAATCGAGATATCGAGATGTTAATCATATTGCTAATTTTCTTGTAGGTGCAAGGGGAATATGATAGGCTTTAAGCGATAGTCAAATGTTTTAAGAGCTGGTTGTTATGTGGCGCATTCCATTCTCTTTGTATGTCCAGGACATATAAAAAACGAATAACGAATTCTCATTTGAGAAAAAGTATAAGTATTGGAAAATTCAAACAAATAACAAGGAATATCCCGGAAATGGTTCACTCCGCTAAAAAAGAAAGTATGTGACATAAATTGTTTTTTAACAAGAACTACATCTTTTTGTGTGGTAAAATTTTGTCTATATCTTACGGTTTACCAGTTATTGCGAAAGTCATTCAGAATGAAGAGGACTTTTGGGGACATTCCCAGTAAGTTCAACATATAAATTTCATTTGCCGTGAAAATATGTTAAATGTATGCTATTTTAATTAAAATCGTTAGAGCCATTTTTGATAAAATAAAAATTTACGAAAAATATTCCATGTAAAGGGTAAACTGGTGTGGGGATTTTCTTGTAAATCTTAGTGTCGCATCTTTGAAAGATTAGTAAACCTAAATACCAAGTTTGGTACGTATCCGACGTTGCCTTTTTGAGTTATGTTGTTCTCTCTCACACACGCACACACACGGAGAGTTTCAAAAAATGCTTTATTTGGATTCAGGGCATCTCAAAACACGTATTTCCGGTGAAATCTCGCTATCGAATTTTTGGGTGGAATGCAATACTTCCCCTACTTACTATACATGGAGAAAGTAAAACTGGAGGAATTGGGTGTCATTACATTGTCTCAGTTTTCATGTGCCACTGTGTTGAGTATCTGAAAGAGATGGACACAACATGACGAAGGGTTCAAAGTGTTTGACTAAATTAATCTGAAGAAGAAGCCTGTGTGGAATGAAGTTGAAGAAGCATAAAGATTCTCGTAGAATCTATGAGTTGATTAAACTCATAAAAAGTGGATGGCCATTGAATTGCTGGTAGAATTTAAAGTAGATTCTTCTAGACCAGGGAAAACCACGAAAAACCCAAGGTCGTTCGACGGGAATCAAACTCCGGACCTCCCGAATACGAGCCTGACAGGTTACCGCGTAACCATCTCACTCAGTAACTGGTTACACCAAGTCCAAGATGTACGTTTATTCGTCGTGACAAAATCTCAGTCTTATATTTTAATCAAAATAATCAAAGCCATTTTTAGAAAATCTGATGCGTTACACTCACACACTCTATTTTTACAAGCGCCTATTCTCTATCTACGTCATGTTAATCGAGATAAACATTTGCAGAAGCATTCCCAGAAAATTCAAGATATACATTTCATATGCCATGAAAATATCTTTAACAATGATCTTTTAATAAAAATCGTTAAGAGTCATTTTTGAGAAAATAAAAAATTTCGAAAAGCGTTCCATGTAAAGAGTAGTCTGGGGTGGGGGGATTTTCTTGAGCTTGTTCATGTCGCACCTTTGAAACATACTGAACCTAAATACCAAGTCTGGTACTTATCCGATTTTTCGTTTTTGAGTTATGCTGTTCACAGATACACACACACGGGGGCATCAAAACATTTATTTTCGGTGAAATCTCTGTGTCGACATTTTGGGTGGAATGCAATACTTCCCTTACTATACGTAATAGAGAAAGTAAAAAGAACATTTAACGTACGTTTCCATGCAAATGGTGGTTTGCGGAACTAGTATTTGCCTTTAAATCATAGACATTTGGTTCAACCATATTTTGGACAAGAACATGGACACAGGCGCCGTTTATTACTTTCTCTACTACGTATAGTAAGTAGGGGAAGTATTGCATTCCACCCAAAAATTCGATACCGAGATTTCACCGGAAATACATGTTTTGAGACCTCCTGAATCCAAAAAAAGCATTTTTGGAAACATGTCCGTGTGTGTGTCTGTCTGTGTGTCTGTGTGTCTGTGTGTCTGTCTGTGTGTCTGTCTGTGTGTCTGTGAACAGCATAACTCAAAAACGAACAGTCGGATAAGCACCAAACTTGGTATTTAGGTTCAGTATCTTCCAGAGATGCGACACGAAGGTTTTCAAGAAAATCCCCCCACCCCAGACTACCCTTTACATGGAAGATTTTTCGAAAATTTTAATTTTCTTAAAAATGGCTCTAACGATTTTGATGAAAATATCATATGTTTAAGACAATGTCATGGGAAATGAAATGTATATCTCGAATTTTCTGGGAATGTCTCCAAACGTATTCTTCATTATGAACGACTTTTTCATAACTGGTAAACCATAAGAGATAGACAAAATTTTACTACACAAAAAATGTAGACCGCGTTAAAATACACAACTTATGTCATATACATTTCTTTTGTTGAGTGAACCGTTTTCGAGATATTGCTTGTTATTTCCTTAAATTTTCCAATACTTATACTTTTTCTCAAAATCGTTATTCATTTTTACTTTCTCTACTACGTATAGTAAGTAGGGGAAGTATTGCATTCCACCCAAAAATTCGATACCGAGATTTCACCGGAAATACATGTTTTGGGACCTCCTGAATCCAAAAAAAGCATTTTTGGAAACATGTCCGTGTGTGTGTCTGTGTGTGTGTCTGTGTGTGTGTCTGTGTGTGTGTGTGTCTGTGTGTGTGTCTGTGAACAGCATAACTCAAAAACGAACAGTCGGATAAACACCAGACTTGGTATTTAGGTTCAGTATCTTCCAGAGATGCGACACGAAGGTTTTCAAGAAAATCCCCCCACCCCAGACTACCCTTTACATGGAACATTTTTCGAAAATTTTAATTTTCTCAAAAATGGCTGTAACGATTTTGATTAAAATAACATATGTTTAAGATAATGTCATGAGAAATGAAATGTATATCTCGAATTTTCTGGGAATGTCTCCAAAAGTATTCTTCATTGTGAACGACTTTTGCATAACTGGTAAACCATAAGAGATAGACAAAATTTTACTACACAAAAAATGTAGATCGCGTTAAACTACACAACTTGTGTCATATACATTGCTTTTGTTGAGTGAACCGTTTTCGAGATATTGCTTGTTATTTTCTTAAATTTTCCAATACTTATACTTTTTCTCAAATTCGTTATTCATTTTTTTATGTTCTGGACATGCAAAGAGAATGGAATGCGCCACATAGCAACTAGCGTTAAAATATTTGACTATCGCTTAAAACCTACCATATTCCCCTTGCATCTACAAGAAAATTACCAATAAGATTGACATATCGATTATCTCCATTAACATGAAGCGTATGGAGAATAGGCGTTTGTAAAATTAGATTGTACAAGAGTAGAGAAAGTCATGTGAGTGTAACACATCAGATTTTTTTTATGTCCTGGACATGCAAAGAGAATGGAATGCGCCACATAGCAACCAGCGTTAAAATATTTGACTATCGCTTAAAAGCTACCATATTTCCCTTGCATCTACAAGAAAATTACCAATAAGATTGACATCTCGATATCTCGATTAACATGAAGCATATGGAGAATAGGCGTTTGTAAAAATAGTGTGTACAAGAGTAGAGAAAGTCATGTGAGTGTAACACATCAGATTTTTTTTTCAGGGATCTCGGAAGGGTATATTTCTGTGAAAACTCAAGATTGTTTCTGGTCGAATGTAATTGCTATAGCTCGGCGCAACAGGCGCTAAAACGCTTAAAATAGGCACTACAATAAGTTCAAAATAGGCACTAATATAGACACTATCAGCAATGATAGTCATTGAAGCAGGCACAATCATTCATTCATTCATCACTTAAAACACATTTTGACACGACAGAACAGTGTACAGATATCGAACATCTATATCCCTTTAGCATATATTAATTTTACGAAATTTCACCGTTCTCTTAATTAAGTGCGGATAATAAGGCGCATTTCTTTAAATTTGCACTCTTTAGTCACTATATATATTTTTATGGTAAACCACATTATCAGTTTTAAGACAATTTTACTCTTGAATACGTTTTACACTCCCAGGCTGGTTTGTAATTACTGTTATTAAACAGGCTATTGTTACGTCTGTAATCAAATAAGTAGTTTTTTCCTGCCTCTGGGTGTGCGGTTGCCTGTCTGCCTCACATTCAAGAGATCCCGAGTTCGAATCTCGGTTAGGGTGAGTTACCCGATTAAGGTTTTCATGGACTTTCCCTTATCCTGAAAGGTGAATGTCCAGTAACTCTAAGCTCTATGGATCCTCGGCTCATTTCACCGAATTCATTTACGAGGCGCATCCAGAAAGTAAGTTTCCCGATTTTGTTTCCTTTAAAGTAAATGCATTTAGCGGGGGATAATTGCGCATGAGTAGCAGATCTATGACGTATCAAACATATGCCGGCCGTACAGCTCCCGCCTGGAGCCAGTAGCGCGGCAGTTGCAGCCTGAAATGGCGGCTCTTATTCTTTCTCCCGCCGCCTGCGAGTTTCGGTCAGTGATAAAGTTCCTTATGCACAAAACAGCGCTGATCGAAATTCGTCAGATCTACTGGCCGAACAGCATGAGCGAACAGATGGTGCTTCGCTGGTGAAGGCAGTTTTCCAAAGGTCGTCAAAGTGTCCATGATGAAGAGCGCAGCGTCCCTCATGATCTTGTTGAGCCGTGCGGCAGCGCATCGTGAAGAACCGTCGCTTCACGATCTCGGAGCTCAGCAGCCATTTCCCGCCGATATCGCGATCCTTGTTGCTGAAATTGACACTAAACACCTACTGTTCAGGAAATTGTGTGCCAAGTGGTACCGAAAAACATGACACCCGAGCACGAAACGAAACGCCTAGGAGCAGCACTGACATTTCTGCAGCGGTATTATGATGACGGCGACGAGTTCCTCGACAGGATCGTCACGGGCGTGAATTTCGCACTTTACCCTGGAAACCAAGCAGCAGTCAATGCATTGGCGTCACAGTGGATCTCCGGTTCAAGACGCAATTCAACAGACTGTGCCGGTGCAGAAAGTGATGTGCACGGTGTTCTGGGACAGGAAGGGCACTCTGCTCATTGACTTCCTGCCCAGAGGTGAAACAGTGAACGCTGACCGTTACTGTGAAACACTGCGGAAATTGCGACGTGCCATTCAAAACAAGAGGCGTGGAATGTTACTGCTGGTGTTGTGCTGCTCTATGACAATGCTCGTCCACATACGCCTTGGCGCACAGCAACTGTTCTGAAGGCGTTCGGCTGGGAGCTGTTTGACCACCTACCATGCAGTCCTGATCTTGCTCTCAGCGATTTCCATCTTTTCTTGCACCTCAATAAATTCCTGTCCTCCAGTCAGCGCCCTGACAACGACGAAGAGCTGAAGACGACTGTCACACGCTGGTTCCATTCACAGGAGGCAGACTTCTACGACACAGGAATACAAAAGTTGATCCCACGATATGACAAGTGTCTCAGTTCTTGTAGCGATTATGTCGAAAATAGCTCAAACATTGTTGTATCTGTTGCCAATAAAGTTTTCATGTGACTATGTTTTCTTTGTTTTAAAAACATAGGGAAGCTTACTTTCTAGATGCGCCTAGTATCTTCCGATATGACCTAACCGATTAAAGGAGTTAAACCTAAAAGAAATGTCGTTTTAAGTTGGTACTGTGTTTTGCCCGCGTGGGAAATAGAAAACAATAAAGCCATCATACTAACAACAAAGACGTGAGGCAACACTAAACTGATCGACTTCTCAGTCGTAAACCAATAGCCTTATGTAGTTGACCACTTACCGTGCGCTTTATTGTGCTAAATGTAAAGTTACGGACAGAGGGACCTCTGTAAACGTGGCAGAGCACCGCAAGTAGGCCACAACGGCTCTTTTTGCTTCTACCGCGGCCCCTTGGAGGTAGGAATGGGGGAGAGACCCGAAGGGCCACCAATTCCGAATGACACGTGCGCCTGCCTGGGTCCACCCACAAGCCCCAACTCCCATGGGTTACCCCGAAGGGGCGACCGCCAGAGAGCACTCGGAGGCGGGTCTTAACTGTGTAGTCCTGCCAGGGAAGAAACCTCTACAGAGCGCACAGCCACCGCCCATGCGCAACCCGCCGAATACCGTCGCCCGATCCCACAATGCTGAAAATATGAAAATAAAGATGTTGGGTACAGGATATGAGAGACAGGAAAGTCGTGGTAGAAGATGAACCTCCACAGCATTCGTCTGCTACCCGGCGAAGCTACGAAAAACCCATGGGTCAGAGTGGGGGCTCGCCGGGGATCGAACCCGGATGACTCGAATGTGAATATGTTACCGCGGCACACAACTCCGCTTGGTCTTTATTATTGCGTGAAACAATGCAACAGCTGACTTAGGGAACGAAAGACGGCATTGCAAACTTCCTCAGGCACGTTGTTAAGAATGGCTCTTTGGCTCGGGGCGCGAAATATTAATTGCAGTGCTAAGGTTAATATCACATAAAAATATTAATAAATAACAGCCAGTAACAAAAAGAATGAAATTATTGTAGGTAAATGCTTTACACCAGTAAACATGAAACGTATATACAAATGTAACAAAAATGTGCGGCACAAATTGCAGGACACATTTCTCACGCGTAGACGAAGAAATTATGTTTTATGAACATGGGTCTGTAAACTCTTTGTTTCCATGTTACAACTCATTTTCTCCAACTTGTTAATCATGGGAAACACACACGAGCAGAACGTTAGAATCATTGGGAACATGCACTTTTGGTTACATTGTCATTATCGTAGATGCACCGCCAGTGATTTGTTTTATATGTTCCTGTTGCCATGCAGCATTGCTTGTTTACAGGTAACATCAACTGTTCCAGTGAGCAGTACGACCTTGGTAAGCACACGGGTTACTCGTACTAGTAGAGTTGGTCACAGACTTGGCTCGTGCAATGGCAGTGTACACAAATGCAGAGATGGTAGATGCCCATTTGATGTATGAACTACCAGACAGCAACGGCGCTTACGCTCAACGTTTGTGCCGGGAGAGATTTCCAGGACGAAGGTGCTCCGACAGGAAAACGTTCCAAGTCACTGATCGTCGTCTTAGGGAACATGGGGCATTTCAGCCTGATACTCGCGACTGGGGGAGGCCTAGAAGGACGAGGACAACGCAACGGGAGGCGGCAATTCTTCAGGCAGTTGACGACGACCTTAATGTCAGTACAAGACAAGTAGCTGCAACAATGAATGTTGACCACATGTCTGTCTGGCCATTTACAGCGTGTGCAGCCAATATCAGCAGCTGATTTTCCTGCACCGTTACGCTTCTGCGAATGGTTTATGCAACAAAGTGTCAACCCTAATTTTAGTGCAACGGTGCTGTTCACAGATGAGGCATTGTTTCAACGAGATCAGATTGTAAATTATCACAATCAGCATGTATGTGCTGACGTCAATCTTACGCAACTGTTGAAGCAAGTCATCCACAAAAAGCTTTTGTCAGTGTTTGGGTCGGCATTGTTAGTGACTGCTTGGTAGATCCTCACGTTCTTTCATTCAGGATCAATGGACAAAGTCACCATAATTTCGTAGATAATGTTCTACCTGATCTGTTAGCAGCTGTGCCTTTGGCTGTGCGACAAAACATGTACTTCATGCACATGGAGCACGTCCTCATTTTAGTGTTAATGTCCGTCGACTTCTAAATAACAGATTCGGTGCCAGTTGGATAGGTAGAGGTGGACTAATTGCCTGGCCTACATGCTCCCCTAACCTAAACCTACTGGACTTTGTTTGTGGGGGCATTTGAAAGCTCTTGTGTATCGAACCGCAGTACCATATGTTCATAGTCTCGTGCCTGTATTATGGAAGGCTGCGAAATCATACGCAATACTCCAGGGATACATCAGAGCATTCGGGATTTACTACAACGGCGGGTTGATGCATGTATCAATGCTCACGGAGGTCATATTGTACATCTCCTGTGAGCAAGAGTTGCATGTGGTATGCTGGTACGTTCTATTCTTGTGTTTCCCATGATTAATGAGTTGGAGAAAATGAGTCGTAACATGGTAACAAAACGTTTCCAGACCCATGTGCACATAACATAATTTCTTCGTCTACGTGTGAGGAATGGGTGCTGCAATTTGTGCCGTACATTTTTGTTACATCTTGTATACAAAACCTACGATTCTAAACAAAGCAACAAAATAGAGAAATGTCGAGCCCTATATATTACCCAAGGGAGCTAGGTTAACATGAAGAGGTAATATGATTTACTTTAAGGGACCTCAGAACCTGTATTTTCTATGAAATAATGGATATGAAGTGAGCACATTTTCTACTCCCTCTGTTAGTATACTCGCCGGCGAACACATCCCTTGTCTGGAAGGTATCCAAGACCAGGTGGGATTCGAACCTGCATCACCTGCTCTGAAAGTCACGTGCTATAAAGAACCTGGGGCGTTTGTAATGAAAGTCCCAACTCAGCATCTGCTTCTCTTACCAATTGCTGCTCGATTGTTTTAATGGCAGTTTAACTTAAATCACGTTCAGGCAAACGTGACGTCACGATTTTGATTAGATTTATCTCTGTGTCACGGTTCGGTGCAATCCTTTAGACCACCCCCCTTTTCCCTGTTCAACCCCTACACCATAACTCAATAGCGTAATTAGTGAATTCTTCTAGTGCTTTCTGCACACAATCTCAATGCTTCAAGCAATTTATTTATTATCTCATTATCAATTACAACTAGTTGATATTTCTGGTATTATTAATTTCACTTGTGTAGAAACTGGGTTATTTTCCACAAACAAAAGATTTCGTTTAAAAGTATAATTATATGCATTCTATAGGATTAGGATGCCTTTTCATAAATCACAATTCTGCCATAAACTTAAAATGATTATATTGGAATCCCAGCTAAGATTAAGAGTAGACAAGTCACCAATGTGCCCAGTACCGACCTGCACAGTTCAACAAACTACTAACACGTTACAGTGTTTAAACATCCAAAATAACTAGACATGTAAAACATTATTTAATCCCAAAGGTTCTAAAAATCGCTTACAAACGCACATCTCACTTATTTACCAATTGTTTGTTTTCCTCCATATACTGGTTCAAGAATAAAAGAAAAAAATCTGACGTGTTACATTCATAGGGTTTTTTCCAGTTTCTATCGTTTATTAGTGTGTATACAAATTATTCTTACGATAGTTTATTTACTTAATTTTAATCGAAATAACACTTCCCGGAAATAGCTACATTACGCAATTCGGTATAGATACAACGGAATAGCGATAGTCAAATGTTTTAAAACTGGACGCTGCACGTTGGCCTTAAAATGCCATACTCTTTACACGACATCGCCAGAAACAACTGAATGATTTGAACAAATCGAAGCTTAGTAACGGATATCTCAGAAATGGCTTACGCTGCAAAAAAAGTTATTTGGAATAAAATGTGTTTTTAAAGATGTCTACCTTTTTTGTGCAGTGCGATGTCGTTTTTGCTTCAGGTTTACCAATTATACAAGATTTTACAAAATTTCCCCCGAATGAAGAGGACTTCAATGCCCTTCCCAGAAAATTCAAGATATACATTCTAGTTGCCATCTAAATATCTGTGATATTTTAATTAAAATCGTTATAGCCATTTTCTAAAAAGGTTCGATGTAAAAGGCGGTTTCGGTGGTAGATTTAGTTGAAAATCTTCGTGTCGCATCTTTGGAAGATTATGAACTTATATACCAAGTTTGGTATTTATTCAAGATTTCGTGTTTGAATTATGCTGTTCACAGTCACACACAGACATACTGACACACACACTCACATACTCAAACGCATACGAACCTTTTTCTAAAAATGCTTTTTTCTTTTTTTAAGTTCAAGTTCATCTTTCCGGTGAAATCTCGGTATTGAATTTTTGGGTGAAATGCAATACCTTCTCTGCCTACTGGGTACGTGGTAGAGATAGTAAAAACATGAAAGGGATAATTTTGTGATTATAAGTATATAAAAAGTCTTATGTGCTGCATTCACACGGCTTTCTCTGGTACAAAGCATATTCTTACAAAAGCTTGTTCTTCTGCCTACTCTTTGTTAATTGAGATAAACTTTCATTACACATTTCGTTAAAGGTATAAGAAGAATACAGTAGGCTAAAGCGATACTCAGATTCTCAAAAAGCGGGCCGCTCTGTATTGTCTTTGAATTTCCATGTTCTTTGCGTGGCCACGAGGAAAAAAAGGAAAGAAAAGACAAAAAACTGAATAGAAGAAAAAGTACCAAAAACAAAAATATCTCAGATACGTATAATGCCATGAAATATTTAATTATTATACAAAAGTAATTTAGAATGAAGCTGGCTTTCTGGCTATTCGCAAGATTTAGAGACATACATTTTGTCATGCCTTCTTACCTAAACATATGGTATTTTAATCAAAATTGTTACAGGCATTTTTTGTGATAATCCAAAATAATGAGACATTTTCTATGTAAAGGGTAGTTTGGGGTGGAAGATTTTCTTGAAAGAGGATTTAAAGGTGTACTGTTTTAAATCCAAATAGTATACTTACTAGCTTTTTAACTTTCTCTATCACTTACCTATAAAGGAAGTATTGTATTATTCCACTCAAAAATTTGATACCTAGAATTAACCTGAAATACACGTTTTGAGACTGTGAAAGCCCCCCTAAAAAGAATTTCCAAAAAAGGTCCGTCACTGTGTGTGTGTCAGTCTATTTGTCTGTGAACAAAATAACTCAAAAACGAAAGTCGGTTAAATATCTTACTTGGTATTTAAGCTTTTCCATGGATGTGAGACGAAGAGTTTCAGGAAAATTTTGCACCTCACAATACCTTTACATGGAAATGTTTTCCTTATTTTTTTATTTTTTCAAACATAGATCTAACGATTTTAATTAAAATATCATGTGCTTAAGATTTTCAAGCGCTGTCGCTGCTCAGCTGCTTCTCACGATGTTATGAAAGAGTTTGGAATTTTAAGGCCAGCATGTAGCGAAGTTTTTGCGTAATAAAAGTATGCAAACATTCATCTGTTAACTTTAAGTGGATACAAGAATAAGCTTTTGGTTATTCTTTTTGTAGACACTTTATAAAAATAAACGATAGTGGGTAGAAAAAGTCATCTGAATGTAACACTTCACAAGAGATGTAGCGTACTCCAGAATGTGAGGCATGTGGTGTTGTAAAGTGTTGTACAAATGTTTCTTCAACAACAGCTGCAGACTCAAATCCAATAGCTCTAATCAAATTTCGTCTCCCCTCGTGCACTAATTGCGAGCAAGGGCCCTTTATTTGGGTACAAGTTAACATGGTCACTGGGGGATACTGCAAACCTTCCAAAATCTAGATCGCCTAGTCGTTGCGTCAATGAAACCCGTGTAAATCGAATCATCTACTCCGTCGGTTTATGTATTAAGGTGAATCGCCCTACTGTAGGCCGCTAATTATGGTGTTGCTTCCTGACAGACTGGATATTTCTTTATTATGCTAGCGTTACAAAATAGTTTACAAACACAAGGGAATATGTTCCGAAAATCCTTATGTAATGTTTTCTTGGGGAACATTTTACGGTTTATTCTAATTATTCTCCTATATATACGCCATTTAAAAGCTTAAAAATCTGATGGGTTGCACTCACATAAACTTCTCTACTCACTCTTCTACAAACTATTTTCACAAAATCTTTTTTACTTTCTCTACTACGTATAGTAAGTAGGCGAAGTATTGCATTCCACCGAAAAATTCGATACCGAGATTTCAACGCAATACATGTGTTGAGGCTCCCTGAATAAATAAAAAACAAAAAAAAACACATTTTTAGAGAAAGGTCCGTGTCTGTCTGTGTGCACGTGTCTATGAACAGCATAACTCAAAAACGATAAATCCGATAAAGTCTGATAAATACCAAATTTGGTATTTAGGTTCAGTATCTTTCAAAGATGCGAAACGAAGATTTTCAAGAAAATAGCTGCACCCTAGACTACCCGTTGCATGGAACATTTTTCGAAAATGCTGATTTTTCTTAAAACTGGCTCTAACGATTTTGATTAGTATATCATATGTTCAAGATATTTTTATGGCGAATGATATGTATATCATAAATTTTCTGGGAATGTCCCCAAAAGTCCTCTTCATTCTGAATGACTATTACATAAATGGAAAATCTTAAAAGATAGACAAACAGATAGATCTCATTAAAACACACAATTTATGTCTATAGTTTTTTTTTTTGGCCGAGTGAACAATTTCCGAGATATTCCTTGTAATTTGTTTCAATTTTCCAATTCTTATATACTTTTTCTCAAATGGGAATTCGTTACTTTTTGTTGTTGTTGTCCTGGACATACAAAGAGAATGGAATGCTCCACTTAGCAACCAGCTCTTAAAATATTTGACTATCACTTAAAGCCTCCCATATTCCCCTTACATCTACAAGAAAATTAACAATAAGATGTTAGCAGTAAGTTTCTGCAAATGTTTATCTCGATTAACATGAAGTAGATGGAGAATAAGTGTTTGTAAGAATAGTTTGTACAAGAGTAGAGAATGTCATGTGAGTGTAATACATCAGATTTTTCTTGATACTGCCACAGATTGTATATCCCCTATTGTTAGTCAAGTTGTTTCTACAGAATTCACAGATTCTGGTTACGAGTAGGTAATGTAATGGCTGAGAGTGAGTCGCCAAGATAAACTATTGCGGAAACGTGATTTAATGCATCAGCACCATTATTTTGCATGTTTTCATTTAGACACAAGCGCCTATGGAGTGTTGCATTCATCGCAGTCAAGGTCTATCAAGAACTATAGTCCAGCAACTCTAGAGAAACGTGCGCGGCAATAACGTGAATTCTCGTCTCGTTTCATTCCTTATCTAGCATAAAGTTAAACGTAACAACTATCCATAATGCATAAAGTTAAACGTAACAACTATCAATAATGCCTAAAGTTAAACATTTAAAAGTATCGAAAAAGTATCGAAGAACTACCTCGACATCCCATACCTGTATATATTACTTTCTCTACTACGTATTACTACGTATAGTAAGTAGGGAAAGTATTGTATTCCACCCAAAACTTCGATACCGAGATTTCACCGGAAATACATGTTTTGAGACCCCTGAATCCAAAAAAAGCATTTTTGGAAACATGTCCGTGTGTGCCTGTGTGTCTGTGTGTGTGTCTGTCTGTGTGTGTGTGTGTGTGTGTGTGTGTGTGTGTGTCTGTCTGTGTGTGTGTCTGTGAACAGCATAACTCAGAAACGAACAGTCGGATATACACCAAACTTGGTATTTGGGTTCAGTATCTTCCAAGAATGCGACACGAAGGTTTTCAAGAAAATACCCCACCCCAGAGTACCCTTTACATGGAACATTTTTCGAAAATTTTAATTTTCTCAAAAATGGCTCTAACGATTTTGATTAAAATATAATATGTTTAAGATATTTTTATGACAAATAAAATGTATATCTTGAATTTCCTGGGAATGTCTCCAAAAGTATTCTTTATTGTGAACGACTTTTGCATAACTGGTAAACTATAAGAGATAGACAAAATTTTACTTCACAAAAAATGTAGTACGCGTTAAAATACACAATTTATATCATATACATGTTTTTTGTTGAGTGAACCACTTTCGAGATATTACTTGTTATTCCCTTAAATTTTTCAATACTTTTCTCAAATGGGAATTCGTTATTCATTTTTTACTGTCTCTACTACGTATAGTAAGTAGGGGAAGTATTGTATTCCACCCAAAATTTCGATACCGAGATTTCACCGGAAATACATGTTTTGAGACCCCCTGAATCCAAAAAAAGCATTTTTGGAAACATGTCCGTGTGTGTGTCTGTGTGTCTGTGTCTGTGTGTCTGTGTGTGTGTCTGTGAACAGCATAACTCAGAAACGAACAGTCGGATAAACACCAAACTTGGTATTTGGGTTCAATATCTGCCAAGGATGCGACACGAAGGTTTTCAAGAAAATCCCCCCACCCCAGAGTACCCTTTACATGGAAGATTTTTCGAAAATTTTAATTTTCTCAAAAATGGCTCTAACAATTTTGATTAAAATATCATATGTTTAAGATATTTTTATGACAAATAAAATGTATATCTTGAATTTTCTGGGAATGTCTCCAAAAGTATTCTTTATTGTGAACGACTTTTGCATAACTGGTAAACCATAAGAGATAGACAAAATTTTACCACACAAAAAATGTAGATCGCGTTAAAATACACAATTTATGTCATATACATTTTTTTTGTTGAGTGAACCATTTTCGAGATATTGCTTGTTATTCCCTTAAAATTTTCAATACTTATTTTCTCAAATGGGAATTCGTTATTACTTTCTCTACTACGTATAGTAAGTAGGGGAAGTATTGCATTCCACCCAAAAATTCGATACCGAGATTTCACCGGAAATACATGTTTTGAGACCTCCTGAATCCAAAAAAAGCATTTTTGGAAACATGTCCGTGTGTGTGTCTGTGTGTGTGTCTGTGTGTGTGTCTGTGTGTGTGTCTGTGAACAGCATAACTCAAAAACGAACAGTCGGATAAACACCAAACTTGGTATTTAGGTTCAGTATCTTCCAGAGATGCGACACGAAGGTTTTCAAGAAAATCCCCCCACCCCAGACTACCCTTTACATGGAACATTTTTCGAAAATTTTAATTTTCTCAAAAATGGCTCTAACGATTTTGATTAAAATATCATATGTTTAAGGTATTTTCATGACAAATAAAATGTATATCTCGAATTTTCTGGGAATGTCTCCAAAAGTATTCTTCATTGTGAACGACTTTTGCATAACTGGTAAACCATAAGAGATAGACAAAATTTTACTACACAAAAAATGTAGATCGCGTTAAAATACACAACTTATATCATATACATGTTTTTTGTTGAGTGAACCGTTTTCGAGATATTGCTTGTTATTTCCTTACATTTTCCAATACTTATACTTTTTCTCAAATTCGTTATTCATTTTTTTATGTCCTGGACATGCAAAGAGAATGGAATGCGCCACATAGCAACCAGCGATAAAATATTTGACTATCGCTTAAAAGCTACCATATTCCCCTTGCATCTACAAGAAAATTACCAATAAGATTGACATCTCGATATCTCGATTAACATGAAGCATATGGAGAATAAGCGTTTGTAAAAATAGTTTTTACAAGAGTAGAGAAAGTCATGTGAGTGTAACACATCAGATTTTTCATTTTTACTTTCTCTACTATGTATAGTAAGTAGGGGAAGTATTGAATTCCACCCAAAAATTCGATACCGAGATTTCACCGGAAATACATGTTTTGAGACTCACTGAATCCAAAAAAAACATTTTTGGAAACATGTCCGTGTGTGTGTCAGTCTGTGTGTCTGTGTGTCTGTGAACAGCATAACTCAGAAACGAACAGTCGTATAAACACCAAACTTGGTATTTAGGTTCAGTAGCTTCCAGAGATGCGACACGAAGGTTTTCAAGAAAATCCCCCCACCCCAGACTACCCTTTACATGGAACATTTTTCGAAAATTTTAATTTTCTCAAAAATGGCTCTAACGATTTTGATTAAAGTATCATATGTTTAAGATATTGTCATGAGAAATGAAATGTATATCTCGAATTTTCTGGGAATGTCTCCAAAAGTATTCTTCATTGTGAACGACTTTTGCATAACTGGTAAACCATAAGAGATAGACACAATTTTACTACACAAAAAATGTAGATCGCGTTAAAATACACAATTTATGTCATATACAGTTTTTTTGTTGAGTGAACCATTTTCGAGATATTGCTTGTTATTCGCTTAAAATTTTCAATACTTATTTTCTCAAATGGGAATTCGTTATTCATTTTTACTTTCTCTACTACGTATAGTAAGTAGGGGAAGTATTGCATTTCACCCAAAAATTCGATACCGAGATTTCACCGGAAATACATGTTTTGAGACTCACTGAATCCAAAAAAATCTGATGTGTTACACTCACATGACTTTCTCTACTCTTGCACAATCTAATTTTACAAACGCTTATTCTCCATATGCTTCATGTTAATCGAGATATCGAGATGTCAATCTTATTGGTAATTTTCTTATAGATGCAAGGGAAATATGGTAGCTTTTAAGCGATAGTCAAATATTTTAACGCTGGTTGCTATGTGGCGCATTCCATTCTCTTTGCATGTCCAGGACATAAAAAAAAATCTGATGTGTTACACTCACATGACTTTCTCTACTCTTGTACAATCTAATTTTACAAACGCTTATTCTCCATATGGTTCATGTTAATCGAGATATCGAGATGTCAATCTTATTGGTAATTTTCTTGTAGATGCAAGGGAAATATGGTAGCTTTTAAGCGATAGTCAAATATTTTAACGCTGGTTGCTATGTGGCGCATTCCATTCTCTTTGCATGTCCAGGACATAAAAAATCTGATGTGTTACACTCACATGACTTTCTCTACTCTTGTACAATCTAATTTTACAAACGCCTATTCTCCATATGCTTCATGTTAATCGAGATATCGAGATATCAATCTTATTGGTAATTTTCTTGTAGATGCAAGGGGAATATGGTAGCTTTTAAGCGATAGTCAAATATTTTAACGCTGGTTGCTATGTGGCGCATTCCATTCTCTTTGCATGTCAGGACATAAAAAAATGAATAACGTATTTGAGAAAAAGTAAAAGTATTGGAAAATTTAAGGAAATAACAAGCAATATCTCGAAAACGGTTCACTCAACAAAAGAAATGTATATGACATAAGTTGTGTATTTTAACGCGATCTACATTTTTTGTGTAGTAAAATTTTGTCTATCTCTTATGGTTTACCAGTTATGCAAAAGTCGTTCACAATGAAGAATACTTTTGGAGACATTCCCAGAAATTTCGAGATATTAATTTCATTTCTCATGACAATATCTTAAACATATGATATTTTAATCAAAATCGTTAGAGCCATTTTTGAGAAAATTAAAATTTTCGAAAAATCTTCCATGTAAAGGGTAGTCTGGGGTGGGGGGATTTTCTTGAAAACCTTCGTGTCGCATCTCTGGAAGATACTGAACCTAAATACCAAGTTTGGTGCTTATCCGACTGTTCGTTTTTGAGTTATGCTGTTCACAGACACACAGACACACACACAGACACACACACAGACACACACACACACAGACACACACACGGACATGTTTCCAAAAATGCTTTTTTTGGATTCAGGAGGTCTCAAAACATGTATTTCCGGTGAAATCTCGGTATCGAATTTTTGGGTGGAATGCAATACTTCCCCTACTTACTATACGTAGTAGAGAAAGTAAAAAAATCTGATGTGTTACACTCACATGACTTTCTCTACTCTTGTACAATCTAATTTTACAAACGCCTATTCTCCATATGCTTCATGTTAATCGAGATATCGAGATGTCAATCTTATTGGTAATTTTCTTGTAGATGCAAGGGGAATATGGTAGCTTTTAAGCGATAGTCAAATATTTTAACGCTGGTTGCTATGTGGCGCATTTCATTCTCTTTGCATCTCCAGGACATAAAAAAAATGAATAACGAATTTGAGAAAAAGTATAAGTATTGAAAAATTTAAGAAAATCACAAGCAATATCTCGAAAACGGTTCACTCAACAAAAAAAATGTATATGACATAAGTTGTGTATTTTAACGTGATCTACATTTTTTGTGAAGTAAAATTCTGTCTATCTCTTACGGTTTACCAGTTATGCAAAAGTCGTTCACAATAAAGAATACTTTTGGAGACATTCCCAGACAATTCGAGATATACATTTCATTTCTCATGACATTATCTTAAACATATGATATTTTCATCAAAATCGTTAGAGCCATTTTTGAGAAAATTAAAATTTTCGAAAAATGTTCCATGTAAAGGGTAGTCTGGGGTGGGGGGATTTTCTTGAAAACCTTCGTGTCGCATCTCTGGAAGATACTGAACCTAAATACCAAGTTTGGTGTTTATCCGACTGTTCGTTTTTGAGTTATGCTGTTCACAGACACACAGACACACACACAGACACACACACAGACACACACACACAGACACACACACGGACATGTTTCCAAAAATGCTTTTTTTGGATTCAGTGGGTCTCAAAACATGTATTTCCAGTGAAATCTCGGTATCGAATTTTTGGGTGGAATGCAATACTTCCCCTACTTACTATACGTAGTAGAGAAAGTAAAAATGAATAACGAATGTGAGAAAAAGTATAAGTATTGTAAAATTTAAGGAAATAACAAGCAATATCTCGAAAACGGTTCACTCAACAAAAGAAATGTATATGACATACGTTGTGTATTTTAACGCGATCTACATTTTTCGTGTAGTAAAATTTTGTCTATCTCTTATGGTTTACCAGTTATGCAAAAGTCGTTCACAATGAAGAATACTTTTGGTGACATTCCCAGAAAATTCGAGATATACATTTCATTTCTCATGACATTATCTTAAACATATGATATTTTCATCAAAATCGTTAGAGCCATTTTTGAGAAAATTAAAATTTTCGAAAAATGTTCCATGTAAAGGGTAGTCTGGGGTGGTGGGATTTTCTTGAAAACCTTCGTGTCGCATCTCTGGAAGATACTGAACCTAAATACCAAGTTTGGTGCTTATCCGACTGTTCGTTTTTGAGTTATGCTGTTCACAGACACACACAGACACACACACACAGACACACAGACACACACACAGACACACACACGGACATGTTTCCATAAATGCTTTTTTTGGATTCAGGAGGTCTCAAAACATGTATTTCCGGTGAAATCTCGGTATCGAATTTTTGGGTGGAATGCAATACTTCCCCTATACGTAGTAGAGAAAGTAAAAATGAATAACGAATTTGAGAAAAAGTATAAGTATTGGAAAATTTAAGGAAATAACAAGCAATATCTCGAAAACGGTTCACTCAACAAAAAAAATGTATATGATATAAGTTGTGTATTTTAACGCGATCTACATTTTTTGTGTAGTAAAATTTTGTCTATCTCTTATGGTTTACCAGTTATGCAAAAGTAGTTCATAATGAAGAATACTTTTGGAGACATTCCCAGAAATTTCGAGATATACATTTCATTTCTCATGACAATATCTTAAACATATGATATTTTCATCAAAATCGTTAGAGCCATGTTTGAGAAAATTAAAATTTTCGAAAAATGTTCCATGTAAAGGGTAGTCTGGGGTGGGGGGATTTTCTTGAAAATCTTCGTGTCGCATCTCTGGAAGATACTGAACGTAAATACCAAGTTTGGTGTTTATCCGACTGTTAGTTTTTGAGTTATGCTGTTCACAGGCACACACACACACACAGACACACACACAGACACACAGACACACACACAGACACACACACGGACATGTTTCCAAAAATGCTTTTTTTGGATTCAGGAGGTCTCAAAACATGTATTTCCGGTGAAATCTCGGTATCGAATTTTTGGGTGGAATGCAATACTTCCCCTACTTACTATACGTAGTAGAGAAAGTAATATGAATAACGAATTTGAGAAAAAGTATAAGTATTGTAAAATTTAAGGAAATAACAAGCAATATCTCAAAAACGGTTCACTCAACAAAAGAAATGTATATGACATAAGTTGTGTATTTTAACGCGATCTACATTTTTTGTGTAGTAAAATTTTGTCTATCTCTTATGGTTTACCTGTTATGAAAAAGTCGTTCACAATGAAGAATACTTTTGGAGACATTCCCAGAAAATTCAAGATATACATTTCATTTCTCATGACATTAGCTTAAACATATGATATTTTCATCAAAATCGTTAGAGCCATTTTTGAGAAAATCAAAATTTTCGAAAAATCTTCCATGTAAAGGGTAGTCTGGGGTGGGGGGATTTTCTTGAAAACCTTTGTGTCGCATCTCTGGAAGATACTGAGCCTAAATACCAAGTTTGGTGCTTATCCGACTGTTCGTTTTTGAGTTATGCTGTTCACAGACACACAGACACACACACACAGACACACACACACACACACACACACACACACACACACACACACAGACACACACACGGACATGTTTCCAAAAATGCTTTTTTTGGATTCAGGAGGTCTCAAAACATGTATTTCCGGTGAAATCTCGGTATCGAATTTTTGGGTGGAATGCAATACTTCCCCTACTTACTATACGTAGTAGAGAAAGTAAAAAGCATTTTTGGAAACGTCCGTGTGTGTGTCAGTCTGTGTGTCTGTGAACAGTATAACTCAGAAACGAACAGTCGTATAAACACCAAACTTGGTATTTAGGTTCAGTAGCTTCCAGAGATGCGACACGAAGGTTTTCAAGAAAATCCCCCCACCCCAGACTACCCTTTACATGGAACATTTTTCGAAAATTTTAATTTTCTCAAAAATGGCTCTAACGATTTTGATTAAAGTATCATATGTTTAAGATATTGTCATGAGAAATGAAATGTATATCTCGAATTTTCTGGGAATGTCTCCAAAAGTATTCTTCATTGTGAACGACTTTTGCATAACTGGTAAACCATAAGAGATAGACAAAATTTTACTACACATAAAATGTAGATCGCGTTAAAATACACAATTTATGTCATACACATTTCTTTTGTTGAGTGAACCGTTTTCGAGATATTGCTTGTTATTCCCTTAAATTTTCCAATACTTGTACTTTTTCTCAAATTCGTTATTCGTTTTTTTATGTCCTGGACATGTAAAGAAAATGGAATGCGCCACATAGCAACCAGCGTTAAAATATTTGACTATCGCTTTAAACCTAGCATATTCCCCTTGCATCTACATGAAAATTACCAATAAGATTGACATCTCGATATCTCGATTAACATGAAGCGTATGGAGAATAAGCGTTTGTATAAATAGTTTGTACAAGAGTAGAGAAAGTCATGTGAGTGTAACACATCAGATTTTTTTAAGTTCTATTTATGCCCCACCTTTAAATACAATGGCCTTGTCGGCGGCCTTTCCTTTGCAACATATTGCCTATAGGCAATGTTATTACCTTGTATTCGCTTGTCGTTGATTTCTAATAATCTTCGGGCTTTTTGTTCATTAGATCATACACAGCTTCACACTCTCATTCATGCTTCCAGACTCTGGAGAGGATAGGACTTTTCTTGGCTAAATAAAAATAACCACCTCCTAAAGAAATCGAACCCGGGACCCTCGCACAGCACGCTGGTGCTCTACCGACTGAGATATAAGATCAGGCTGAATTGTGCTGTAACTTAAGATTCTGTATTTAATGCACCACGCTAATTGGTGTACATCATAGGCCAGAGCTTGTCTGTGAGTCTATCCTTCATCATGATCATGGTCCTCCTTCACTGGGTTGCAACGAAGTGCATAGCCTAAACTTGATTGCGCCAGTACGACCAGTAAGTGAGCGTGATCATTCAGCAATGGTCTGTGCGAATTGTGGAGCCAATTCCCTCACGTAAATTGTTAATCTTATTCGCGTTTTGTTTTGTTTATGGCTTATGTTATGAAACGTAAAATGTGGACTAGAAATCTTGTATAGCCTAGGAAATGGCGTTCTTTCTTTAAAATATGTTAATTGTGGTCCCGGGAAGAATTTCAGCTTCAGTGATAGCAGCAGGTTCAGGCGTGGCCCGCATTTGGGAGGTCCCGGCATCTATCACCGGAGACTGTCCACTCTCAACCATGTGTTTTTCGGGGTTTGCCCGGGTCGTCAGGGAAATACTGGAGTGATTTCTTTCAGCCTCCCAATTTCCTCTCCCTCCATTTCGTTCGTGGTTCATCCCGTTGGTCTCTTATAGGGTTACAAGTGTCGGCGAGGTGTTTCGGGGCAACGTCATAGGGAAGACGGATTCTCTTTGTAACTCTCTCCGCACCGAGAGGGATGGCTCAGACGTTACGTCTATGGCCCGCATTCGGGAGGTCTCCGGATCGGTCCTCGACGACCGCCCACTTTGGCTCATGGTTTCCCCGGGTCTTAAGGCGAATGTTGGGGTGGTTCATCTTCTACCAAGACTCTCCTTCCTTTCATTTCATGCACCCATCATCTTCCTTGTCATCTGTTTCAGGTTGTAGGACCAGCGACGGTGCTCGGCGGGTTGCGGCTTGACGGTGGCTTGCGCTCTGTAAAGGTATCTTCCCTGGCGTCGCTGCGGTACCGCTCAGTTGGGTCTCTCTTTAACGTGGGGCTCCGCTCCGGGGGAACCTGGAGGTTGGTGGCTTGTGGGCAGGGACCGTGTGGCGTCGGACACGCTCTATATGGACACGTTAGGGACCCTGTCCATCTTGCGCCCGTGGGCATCCGGATCTGATAGTCTATCGGATCTCTCCCCTCGTCCCTTCCTCCCAGGGGTCACGTTGGAAGCAAAAAGGGCCTAGTGGCCTGCGTGCGGTGCTCTGCCCCGGTTCCGGGGACCCCTCTCTGATACGCACCTTTACATTTACCTTCTAGCTCTCTGCGACCTCTGCTTTCGCCTGGCTGCCAGGATATTCGAGCCCCCTCAAGGGGCATTGGACTCCCTCTGTGTGGGGTGGTGTCTCCGGTCTGCCTGTCCTTCTGCGGGTGTCTATATCTGGAAACTTAGGGAGTCTGTCATTGCTGTGCCGTCGCTCCTGGATTCTGCCGCCCGGTATCTCCTCTGGCCTCATCCTTCCTCCCAGCGACGCCTCCTCGTCGGGCGTAGGTAAACTTAGGGAGTCTGTCATTGATGTGCAGTCGCTCCTGGATTCTGCCGCCCCGTATCTCCTCTCGCCTCATCCTTCCTCCCGGCGACACCTCCTCGTGCGATGTAGGTACACTATCCAACTCCGGATCGGTGCCGAGTGAGTCCCCTCCGTAACAGAAGATAAGATAACTAGGACTTGAAGGATTCTAATGAAACGGAATTCTCATTTATTTTAATTGTAATGTTTATACATTTATTGTACTGAATATTCTACGCTTTCTAAATCTCATGTGATCGCAAAATTACTACACTCTGCTGGACGAGGGAATGTTTTGCGGATATCAGTTTCAGGAAGTTGGCAAGATTGCAGTCCGTTTTAAAATTACACAGAATAAGGTTGAGCTTATAACCTTATGCTGGAAGTGTGCAACAAGTTACTGGGCGACTGTTATTTTAACTTCATCCACAAATTTGTAATGTTTGTTTTATTTCTAGAAATGGAGTGTCCATCTTATGCTAATTGCAAGGTTCCTCAAGACCGCGAATATGCACATTAGTTTTTATTTTAAAAATAATCTCATGTGTTACACCCACATGAGTTTCTCTACTCTTGTAAAAACTATTTTTACAAACGCCTATTCTCCGCCTACTTCATGGTAAATCTTATTGCTAATTTTCTTGTAGGTGCAAGGGTAATATGGTAGGCTTTAAGCGATAGTCAAATGTTTTAAGACCTGGTTGCTATGTGGAGCCTTCCATTCTGTTTGCATGACCAGGACATATAAAAACGAAGGGGGCCCCAAAACATGTATTTTCGGTGAAATGACGATATCAAGTTTTTGGGTGGAATGCAAATCTCCCTCTACTTACTATACATACATAGCAGAGAAGGTAATAATACTAGGCTATAATTCGGAAGACATGTGTTGCATCTTTGGAAGGTACTGAACTTAAATACCAAGTTTGGCATTTAGCCGAGTTTTAGGTTTTGAGTTATCCTGTTCACACACACACACACACACACACACACACACACACACACACACAAACAACATAGAGCTTATTCTATGTATGTTTTAGTTTGGATTCAGGGTGCTCAAAACATGTATTTCTGGTGAAATCTCGGTAGCGAATTGTTGGGTGAATTGTAATACTTACCGAGCGAGATGGCTCTGCGGTAACGTAAGAGACTCGAATTCCGTAGACCGCCCACTCTGAGATTTGTGTTTTCGTGGATTTTTCTTCTTAATAGGCGAATGCTGGGGTGATTTCTCACCTACCACGATTTGTTTTACATAATTTTCCTTTCATTCCGTTTCCTTCTCGTCTGTAAGGCGTGTTCTAGGTTTCGTGGTGTATGGCCGTGCCGGACAGATGGCGCGGATGCTTGCTCAAAGGAAAAACTATTCGCCGTGGGCAGCTGGTCGAGGGTCGTTCATCGACCTCTCTAGGCAGCTCTAGCAGTGGGACAGGTCTTTGAGCCTAGAACTGTTAGGGACTTCCGCGCGTTTGTGTGCCTACGCCCTGTAGCCTCCTGTGTGTGCTTCACTTTATTCCTGGGGAGTGTTAGCTGCAGCAGATCTACGTAGGTCGCAGTGTGCGAGGTATCCCTCTTCGTTGTATAACCAATACTTATTGCAATACTCCTCTACCTACGAGATAGGTAGAGAAAGTAAAAGCCATACGTGTTGTCATTTTCAAATTATTGGTGTAACTGAAGCTCCGTCCTCGGCGACAGTTGGACTGAAAGACGGTGCCGAAACAGGCTGTAGTAAAAGGTTCGAATTTGCTTTTTAGTTTAACAGCTCATTTATCAGCCTTTATTCGACCACAAACTTCCCAACTGAAGGCTGTCCAGAAAGTAATATACATGAATCCGGTATACACACAAAGGTTTTATTATATACCTCTGAAAACTACAGCTTTTCTCTATTTTTCTACATAGTCTTCAAACAGATTCAAGCATTGTCATACCTTTTCACAGTCTTTGAAATACCCTCTGCATAAAATTCTGCCGCTTGTGAACTAAGCCAACCTGTCACGGCATTTTGAAGCTCCTCGTCATTGCCAAAGCGCTCAGCTGCAAGCCACTTTTCCATGTACAGGAACAGATGGAAGTCGCTAGGGGCCAAGTCCGGACTGTACGGGGGATAGTCAAAACCATCCACAAAAGTTCATTTGTGTTGCTTGCTGTGTGAGGGCGAGCGTTGCCATGCAAAAACATAACACCAGATGTCACAAAATTACGACACTTGTTTTGGAATGCTCTTATTAGCCTTCTCACACTTGGCGGGATTTGTTATTTCGGCGCTCATGTTGTTAGTTTATAACTAGCAAACACGCGGAAAGTACGATGCACAGCTAGAAGCGTACAGGACCACTGGGCACGCTGATGTCGAAATGGTGGCGCTACCACCACTACTTCTCGTGCTAATGCATGAACGGAGGTTACTTTCTGGACAGCCCTCGTATTATGTGTTTTTAATGAGTTTAATGTCCTTTATTATGGACTTAAGTGTAATAATTGTAAGAAGGGAGTGCTGCAATAAGTCCGATAAGAAAGAGATCGCCTGTCACAGAGGAAATTAATATTAATATTATGCAACTGTTTTGTCTTTTTATTATCTCTGAGATTAAATTTCTGATCAAGTTTGTTACATACTCAGAAACAGAAAACAACAGAAAACAAGTTGTGTAAACTTCTAGAAAGAGAGAAGAAAAGAAATAAGGGGGAAAAAAAGCAACTTCCAGAATAAATGATGGTCTAGGTAGGGCTATATATTTTTCGCTCTTTCGGTTAATCTCTGTAGGTAATATATACATGAGGGCTTTGTTACATGTCTATCTTGATTAAAAATGTAGTTGACGGTATGGCCAGTAGTAGGTGCTTTGTACGTAAGAGCCACCAACTTTTCAGCGTAAAGCTCCGCGAAATGAAATGAACTATGGTGATGATTAATATGCAAGAGTGTCATTAAACAAAAACAAAACAAAAAAATCCTTATGCGTTGCATTCACATGTCTTTCTCTTCCCCTATCGCTTATTGGTGGGTATACAAGCGTGTTTTTAAAGTAAGCACCTTTTCAATATTTTGCCGCTGCAGCCGTGATTTTGGGCATGCGTAATCACTTCCTCCATTCATTAGGAAGCCAGACGCAGCTGTGAGCGATTGTCACTTTGTTTTCCTGTTGTTAAAGCGTTTCAAAATTTTCAAAACAATCGAACGACCCGCCGACTGTGAAGCCAGATCAGTAATTCGTTTTCTGAATCCGAGAAATGTTACACCAGCAAACATTCATCGTCAATTGTGAGCTTTATGGGGAAACAGTATGAGTGACAATGCACGGCCACACACAGCCAAACAAACTCAAGTTCTGGTCACATCATTTGGTTCAGAACAATTCGACCACCCTCCTTACAGTCCGGATTTGGCACCAAGCGATTTTCATCTGCTTCTTCATTTGAAGAAGTTTCTTGGAAAACATTCCAACAAGCCTGTGGCTTTCATCACAGGCGGCATCATTCTTTGACGAAAGCATACAAAAGCTGATTTCCCGTTACAAGTGCCTGAATAACGGTGTGGAAAGTAGTATAACGTGTAATGTGATGAGTGATGATAAAGTATTTGGAAAATAATGTTGTGTTACTTTTCTAAAAAATTATTGGTACTTACTTTAAAAACACGCCTCGCACAAATTAATCTTACGGAAGTTTAGTTTCCTATCTGCGTCATTTTAATCGAGATAAACCTTTACAGCAATAGCTACATTACACATTTCGTTATAGATACAAGGAGCACAGCGATAGTCAAATGTTTAACAACTGGACGCTATATGCTGGCCTTAAAATTCCATATTCTTTCCATGTAATCGCGAGAAACAACTGAAAATCAGTAGAACTTGAAAAGTGTGACAAGCATTGAATAATGCGAACCATCATTAACGAATATTTCGGAAATAGCTGATGCCACAAAAATGTTATGTGAAATAGGTTGTGTATTTTAAAGAGATCTAGATTTCTTGTGGAGTACGTTTTCGTCTATGGCTTAAGTTTACCAGTTATATAAGATTATACAGACCATACCCAGAAATTTCAATATACACATTGTTAATACGTGGAATTTTAATCAAAATCGTTAAATCAAGTTTTTAAAGAATAAAAAACATTCGAAAAATGTTCCTATAAAGGGCAGTTTGGGGACGAGGATTTCCTTGAAAATCTTCGTGTCGCATCTTGGGAAGGTACTGAACCTAAATACCAAGTTCGGTATTTATCTTACTTTTCGTTTTTAGTTATGCTGTTCACGGGCACACACACACACACACACACACACACACACACAGATACACACGAACCTTAAAAAAGATGTTTCTTTTGTATTCAGGGGAACTCAAAACATGTATTTCCGGTGAAATCTCAGTATCAAATTTTTGGGTGGAATGCAATGCCTACCTTCTTTACCTACTATGTACGTGGCACAGAAAGTAAAAAGAAAAAAAAATGGGCGAGTGGAGGCTGTGAGGCAATGAATCCTCAGGGTCCTCTGGTTTCCAATTGTGAGTATTGGTTTCAAATAACGGGTATGTTATCAGAAATTGCTCAGTAAAGGAGACGAGAGAGTTTGCCCCCTCGTTGTTTACCCTCTACCCTACCTTTAACGTCTGTTGAACTTTTTAAGCATTTTATTTCTGTGTTTATGTATTTATTTATTTCATCGATTTGGCAAATGAGAAGTGCGTCGAAACGTTTCTTCTAACTTTTATATGTAACATTTCGACCACATATGGGTAGCAGGTCGAGAGTTGTTTCGTGAGTACAGGGAGACGAACACTGCAAATAATTCTGTCATTCGTCGCGTCTAACGACAATCTCGATACGTAGAGAAAGGGAAACCCTTTGAATAGAATTAGCGTGCACTATAATTAAATTAGGAGAGGTAATGAAATTCCGCACCTCGACAGATGCAGTTGGGCACCTGGACGGGATTACCTACGAGGGGTGGCTTTTCATTATCATCCACGTGGTAGGGTTGACTTGTGACGCGACGCTCCCCGCACACGTGCACAGACATCGGCACAGATGTACGTACGTCTCCTGCCTATAAACAAATTCTTCTCTGGCAGACTGCAGCACTTCCGTCCTTCTAGCGTTTCCATCGGCTTAGACTACAGTCAGGAAAACTAAATATATATTAATATTATAAAGAGAGAAAATGTGTGTGTGTTGCCCAAGTCTTTCTGACGGACACGGGGCTATAAAACACCATCTAATTTCATTTCGTTAATTAGTACAAGATTAAAAGGGATTTACAAATCCCATTTACATGAATACGAACATTGAGGTTATAAAAGAACAAGTTTGCGATGAAGGCCTTGAATTTTAGTTGAGAATGCCATGGAGTATAAAATAGTTCTTGTTCCTACACAGAATATACATATAAAATAACGCAATTGCCGCGGACATTTCATTCCAAGTAATATACACTATATTGATAGTCACGATTTAGGAATCAAGACACAGCAAAACAAAAGAGAATGGAATCTGTTTATAACGCTGCGATACTAATGCAAGAATGTTTTAATAAACACCGTGTAAGATAGTTTTGCTTCATCTCCTTTGTACTTCGTCAGCATGGCTGCTAAATAATTGTAAAAAGAGGGAAATTTGCTAAATTTAGAAATCAGCGAAGTGCTATTTTTTTAATAACTAAGAATATTATTTTTCTGGAATATCGCAGACTATGTGTTTTCAAGAGGTTTATTTGGTGGCCTTGAAGTGAGGAAACTACATATGCACCTGCTATTTCGTTGTATATGTTAAGGATTTCGGTATTTTTTGAGTTTGTGCAGCTTTTACGTTACTAAATAAATACGGAACCAAGGAGAAGGTACAAACTTGGGTTGGTAGAGTCAGAGACTGAAAAATTCAATGTAATCGGCGGGGTTTGAACCACGGAGCTCCCGCTTTCCGGCCGCTTGCTCTAACCAGTGAGCTACCATGGCAACATGCAGCTGCGATATTAAATCTCCCAACTCATTCGCATTTTTCCTGGTTTTAATTCCATTGATTGATCTAATAGTAGCCGAAACTATGAAGTCCAGGACTTAAAGTACTTGCAGCATTGTAAGTCGCCATTAGGGTGTGTCATCTCAATACAATTTGAGATATCCTTAAGGTTTACCAGGAAAAATGCGAATAAATTGGAGAATTTAATGCCGCACCGGCATGTTGCCATGGTAGCTCAGTGGTTAGAGCAACCGGACGGAGATTGGGTGATCCCTCGTTCAAATGCCACGATGGCATTGAATTTTTCAGTCGTCTCATTCAACCTTTCCAACCTTGTCCAACACACGATTTAAAATTTTACTTACTGTAATTACTCGACCATTCCGACCGATGATTGTTCCACCGCCAAAGGATACTCGCAGGCTATGCAACATTACCAGAACTTGGAAGACTGTCGGGAGGAGGTTAAGGTAGTCAGACGTTCCGCCGTGTTTCACATCCTTCTGCGTGAATATCAGGGGATATTTTCATTCGTTATTAGGAACAGTTGGGGCTGTACGAAATCAGAGTTATAAGGGGTAACAATCTTATAATTCCATAAAGATCGGTGAGAGTTCGTCATTGGAGTTTAAAAAGTCAACTGTACAAGTGATTGCTTTATAAACACCACTTCATTATAAGTACATGTGGTATTGTGTAGTTACCACACTAGCACAAATCAAATGCAATACGACAAACAATATAGTGTCAGAAAATCTGATGTGTTACATTCACATCGCTTTCTCGAAACAATCTTCTACAAAAGCTTATTCTTGTTAATCTTGATAATCTAAATGTTTTTAGTAGGTACAAGAAAGACACGTTAGGCTAAAGCGATGGTGAGATTAATAAAGATCAGGTCGTTAAATGACGATTTTGAAATTCCACGATCTTTGCATAATCACAGAAAAAATTCTGATGTGTTAAATTCAAATGAATTTCTCTACTCTCTATCGTTTATTAGTGGGTATACAAATTATTCACGAAATCTTACGTTTATATCTACCTCATTTTAATCGAGACAAACCTTTGCAGAACAATCTGATGTGTTACACTCACATGACTTTCTCTACTCTTGTACAACTAGTTTTACAAACGCTTACTCTCCATCTACTTCACGTTAATCGAGATAAACATTTGCAGAAACTATCTTATTGCTAATTTTCTTATAGGTGCAAGGGAATATGGTAGGCTTTAATCGATAGTCAAATCTTTTAAGTGCTGGTTGCTGTGTGGATCATTTTATTCTCTTTACAAGTCCAGGACATAAAAAAACGAATAACGAATTCCCATTTGAGAAAACATATAAGTACTGAAAAATTCAAACAAATAACTAGGAACATGTCAGAAATGGTTCACACGGCACAAAAAATGTATCCGACATAAATTGTGTTTTTTAGTGAGATCTACATTTTTTGTGTAGAAACACTTTCTCTCTCTTACGGTTTACCAGTTATGCAAAAGTCATTCAGAAAGAAGGACTTTTGGGGTTATACCCAGAAAATTCATGATATACATTTCATTTCTTATAAAAATATCTTAAATATGTGATACTTTAATCAAAATCGTTACAGCCATTTTTGAGAATATCAAAATTTTCGAAAAATGTTCCGTATAAAGGGTAGTCTGTGGTGGGAGAATTTTTTTGAAAATGCTTGTGTCGTATCTTTGTAAGATACTGAACCTAAATACCGAGTTTTCGTTTTTGGTTTATGCTGTTCACAGACACACAAACACAGACACATACCGGACCTTTTTCTAAAAATACTTTTTTTGGACTCAGGTCGCCTCAAAACGTGTATTTCCGGTGAAATCTCCGTATCGAATTTTTGGATTGAATGCAGTACTTACCCTGCTTACTATACGTAGTAGAGAAAGTAAAAAGCTACATTACACATTTCATTATAGACACAAAGAGAACAGCGATAGTCAAATGTTTAACAACTGAACGCTATATGCTGGCCTTAAAATTACATACTGTTTCCATGACATCGCGAGAAACAACTGAATGTCGATCGGACTCTAAAAGAATGTTGAACAAAGCGAACCTTTAATACGAGTAATAGATATCTCGGAAATGGCTGATTCCACAAACAATTTATCTGAAATAAATTGCGTATTTTAAAGAGATCTACTTATTTAGTGTCGTAGGTTTTTGTCTATTGTTTAACGTTTACCAGTTACACAACATGATACAATATTCTTTCAGAAAGAAGAGGACTTCACAAGCTATTCCCAGAAAATTGAAGATACACAATTACATGTCATCACAAATAAAATCGTTAGAGCCATTTTTCAAAAAATAGAAGATTTAAAAATATCGTCCGTGTAAAGTGTAGTTTGGGGAGAGGGATTTTTTTTTGTAAATCTTTGTGTCGCATCCTTAGAAAGTACCGAAATAGAATATCAAGTTTGGTATTTATACAAGATTTTGCTTTTTAATTCAGCTGTTCACAGACAGAGCACACATATACATACACAAACAAGAAGCTTTATCTAAAAATGCTTTTTGGATTCAGGGGGCCTCAAAACGTTCATTTCTGGTGAAATATTGGTATCGAATTTTTGTGTGGAATGAAATACCTTCTCTACTTAACAGGTACGAGGTAGAGAAAGTAAAAACGAATTAGTTACACCAACGTTTTTAATTGACAATGTGTGCTTTAACGAGATCTACATTTTTCTTTCTCTACTACGTATAGTAAGTAGGGGAAGTATTGTATTCCACCCAAAAATTCCATACGGAGATTTCACCGGAAATACATGTTTTGGGGCACCCTGAATCCAAATAAAGCATTTTTGGAAACATGTCCGTTTGTCTCTCATTCTGTGAACAGCATAAATCGAAAACCAAAAGTCGGATAAATGCCAAACTTGGTACTTGAGTATACTATCTTCCTAGGATGCGACACAAAGATTTTCAAAAAAATCCCCCACCCCATACTACCCTTTACATGGAACATTTTCGAACATTTAGATTTTCTCAAAAATGGCTCTAACGATTTTGATTAAAATATCATATTCTTAAGATATTTTCATGACAAACAAAAGGTATATCTTGAATTTTCTGAGAATGTCCCCAGAAGTTTTCATTCTGGATGACTTTCGCATAACTGGTAAACCGCAAGAGATAGACAACATTTTTCTACACAAAAAATGTAGATCTTGAAAAAATACACAATTTATGTGACATACATTCTTTTGTCGCGTGAGCCATTTCCTAGATATTCTTTGTTACTTGTTTGAATTTTCCAATACTTTTTCTCAAATGGGAATTCGTTATTCGTTTTTTATGTGCTGGACATACAAGGAGAATGAAATGCTCCACATAGCAACCAGCTCTTAAAACATTTGACTATCACTTAAAGCCTACCGTATTCCCCTTGCAGCTGTTTTGCGGCATTCATTTTGGAAATTAATTTTATGATTGCTTTCTGTTTACCGGATGTTAAATTTTCAATAAATAAGTAGTTTGGACTCATTTTCTACAATAAGTGCTTGCATTTTATCGGATATCTAAGTCCAGACTGAGCCGAAGAACCAACTTTATAAAATCTGCGTGCAGCTGTGACGAATGACGCATTTAGACTAATGTCTAAATTTGGGAGTCGAGGGAGAGAGGCGCCGCCCCGCAGCTTTCATTGCACGGTGCCCTTACTACATGCAGATGTGTGTGTAGCTCTAAAATAACTTATGTGAAATGTAAATGTCTTCCTGAAATAAATTAAAATATTCAGTGTTACTACGCAGTCAGCTTGTGAACAAAGCCTGACTGTCCTGAGCGCTCACGGAAGTACCTGATTCGAGCTCGTCTCTCAGAAGTCGGCCAGTTTTAAATTGATCGAGTGTGTTACCGGTATTATTCGGTATTATCGCGCAGAAATTGCTGCTCTAATGGAGTGTTTATTGATAAAAATGTAATTCGTTTAGTTAAAACAATTTGCAGTTGCTATTCACCTGATGAAACTACTTTTGGAAATTTTCAGTTTTGGACTCATGACTGATGCTAAGATCGTCTATACTGCAGCTAAAATCGAGATCTTTTAAACGCTCACGCGTTTGTTTAGTGTTTGCGTTATAAGTGTTCAACACTACTACTGGAAGTTGTTATTTGGGTGTTATGCACATCTTAAATTACTTTGTATAAATGTATAATAATGCGGCAGGAACCAAGCAATTTTAAATTTCCTATAAACTGAGTTTTGTAAAAAATGTTGAATAACAAAGGCTTATAACAAAACGTTTTACTTGGAAACTCTGAAAACGACTCTCCAATGGAACAACATTCGGGCCATAGTCCAGAAAGGATACATTACAGAGAAATATTTTCTCCTGAGATCCAGCATCGACTCCAGAGGAAACTATTTGTGTCGAGCTCTGTACTTACTGAAATTCTATTGGCCATGACAAATTTGAGTCATATTTCGAGCGATTTAAGATATATGTCCTAGACGGTTATTCATGCTTCTGTGGATCTCCCCCCCCCCCAAATTGTACAGCACCTGCTTTTTAAGTGTCCTGTATTTGGAAGATCAATATTTACCCGAGATAATCACTTGAACGTTTGTGACAATGAACTGACAAGTTATCTATTTTGCATATTAAAAACAATGTCACTATTCTCACTTTCTAACACTCGTTCATCGCATCTTTGATAAGCTTTCATCACAATGTTCAGTGTGTTTGTTAACAGTATATAATTGTCAAACTACAGGGTGGTTGGAAATTCAATACCTATTTTAACATAAAATATTTCAAGGACTGAACAACCTATCATAGTTTTATTTTCACTCAATAAATTATTAGGGTGTACCATTTGGGACAGTAGCTTACATTTCGACGTATGAACCCGCATTGTCTACACATTTCTGGAATATTTTTGGAACAGCATCTCTTTTTCTGAGCATCCTAAGTAGTATATTTGCAAAACCTTCACGATTTTTTTGTTAAAGACTGTCCACTTTCCCTGGCAGCTTTTCTTGTTGACTTTGTTGAAACATCTTACGAACAACATTCACATTGTCTTGTGATTTCAATGTAAAGGATCTTCCAGATCGACGTCATCTTTCACACTACCAGTTGGTACTAATTTAATATGACAGTTTTTTTATTGTTTTCGGGTTAAGCGATGCATCCCTACCTCGCTCTTGCCTCCACCGTTTCTGAAGTTGCATCCACACGTCATACTTGGCGGCAATCTCAGCTCTCTCTTCTACACTGAGTACAGTAGACATTGTTTTGTTTTCACTCAATCAGCTTCTGAAATAAACATTAGTTAACCTCATGGTAGTCAAATTTATTTACATGCCAGCAAGAGCTAACGGGTCATATGAATAAAAAGCAAGTACTTTCTCAAAGTTAGTACTCATGACTATGAACACTTTCTGTGATTATATACTCAGCTCAATGAGAACATACTCGTTTTCATAAGAATACCTCGCACGAGTATATACCCATCCCTAAGCTGTCTTGTTCACTTAAATGTAAGTATATACTCGTGTTACCTACACTCTTTGACCATATACCTACTAGCTTCATTGAAAAAATAAATGAAATTTAGTTTTATTTATAGACGCTCTTTAACTGCTGTGGTTCTTAGCGTCCCATTCTATATTGGGCGTGAAAGACCGGAAATGTTCCTCGAGGCCTCTTTATCAGGCTTGAGGTTCTTTTACGTGCCGTAAATCTACGACACGGGACCACCGGCTTTACTTACCTTCCGAAGGAAGCCATGCTAAGGATTTTACGCCCGAAAAAAATCCATCGTCCTCCGCCGGGTTTGAACCCGCGACCTCGGGAACTACAGACTAGCATGGTAACCACTATACCACGGAGGATTGATTGTGTGGTGTTGTGTTGTTTGGCATTCTGAATCAGAGGAGTAGAGTTTGTTGTATTTGGTTCTGTCCCATCAAAACCGCTCAGGAATATCCTTCTTCCATAACAAGTTTCAGCAGAAATTTTAGAGAAGTATGAAGTCCTTCAAGAAATGAAAAAAAGCGTAGCTATAAATTGAATTAGCAAAACAATAAATAAAATGGAGTAAGCAAAAGTCAATAAATCAGACAAAAAGAAAATATTCCCAGATTCTAAAGACATAATTATAAGGTACCGGATGCACATTCAAATTACTCGTAGAATCTTTCTGGAACTTATGGGACCATTTATCTACGAAACAGTTTTGCTATAAGTAACCTAACTTCTTAAACAACTGAATTTTGGGATTAGGATTTTACATAGTAAGCTTAATTAATAAATCTTATTTTCAATTATACTTCTAGGTTATGTTTTCATGAAGCAATGCAGGATTTTGAAACTCTTTGAATGCTTATGGCAATGTTAGAAAACAAATAAATAACATGTTATAAGTAAAAAGAAAGCAGTAATTGTAGATTGGAAAATAATGACTCATGAGGTGCTGGATGAAGTCATCTGACTGTTTATAGAATCCCAGAATATACACTATTTAGGTATACTATGAAACAGTTTTATTATAAAGTTATGAGTGGCAGCTGGATTTTGAAGTTAACGCTTTACACAGGAAAGCTGACTTTCAAGGTTACTTCTAGGTCATGTTTTTCTGAAACAATGCAGGATTTTCAAACTTGTTTTATGCCCATGGTTATGTTTGTAACTTTCCCATGAGTACTATAAGCTCATAAATTGTGACATTCTCTTCATATTTAGTTTTACGTAAAAAAACAAAATCAATACATACTCAGAAGTGAGTATGCATCTAACCATGCTCAATATGAGAGTAGAATGAACTCATAAAACTGAGAATATACTCACTTTTATTCATACCGTATATGAGTACATACTCTTGTGAGATGGATGCCTGAGTATGTTCTACTCTGCTTCCATTACTTGAGTATGTTTTCAAAATGAAGTTGAGACACTATTTTATATCACAACACTGTAAATGTCAGAGTGATTGTAGTGTAAATTAACATTATTGTATGACAATGATTTTGGATGTTTGTTAGCTATAAGCATTGTTAGGAAATAAGTTGACACGGCCTCACTGAAACTGGCAATAGGAGCGGGTAACAATGAAGCAAGGGGGTGAGTTGTTTATCAATTAGAAGAGACAAACAAATGACGTGAGGGTAGCGTGCCTTTCTTTAGAAATGGAGGGAATATCTTCCCTAGAGCATATGTGTTTGTAATTTTGATTGGCTTATAAAACAGACGCTAATGTTGGCGCGATTTATTAACCAATAGCAGCTCTATTATAATGTTTAGGCATATCGGAGTGAGGGAGTATAAATTCTTGAGCCAGACAAAGTATCGCGCAGTTCTACAGAATCATTCACAAGGTAAACGTCGCGCAGTTCTAAGAAATCTCTCTCGCGAGTTACACGTCAGGCAGTTCTAAGGAAGCATTCATGAGGTACACATTACGCAATTCTACAGAATCTCTCGCGTCGTAAAGTTAGTTACAAAATGTAAAATACGCGAATTAATAGTGCGCAGCAAATAAGTGATTGTAGTTATATTCGAAAATAAACAGTTTCAGTCAGGAGTGTATCAAGATTAAATATGTGAAATTAATTAAGTGTGACGGCAATAAAAGTGTAAAAACAAATTCTTTTATCAGTGTTATCTTTTAGTAACAACTCCTTTCTGTTTACACGCCCTGTTCAAGAGATATTTGCTCGACTGAGTAATAATAGCTAGCCGGAGGCAAAGAACCCAAAATTCAAAATAGTAAAACAATAAAAGGCGCCAAGTAAAAAAGATAACACGAGAGATTACCGCGACAAAGTAGATACTTGAAAGGTTTTATTCTTACCAAACTGTGTACTTACTTGAAAAAGTGAAGCATATGCTATATACTCATTTTTATTCATACAACCAATTTTCTCTTTCGTTTCTTAGGTTTAGCGTATAGTGATCCCATTGTCTTAAACTTAGTAACAATACATCCAACAGTTTCTCTTCCTGGAACTGGAATACCAGGAAATGTCCCCTGAAATCGTCTACACATTTGTCTACATGATTCGGTTTTTATTGTGTATTGTACATAAAAAGTATTGGTTCGAGCGTGAATTTTTCAGTACGCATTTCAGTGGAATAATACGGATAATCTATGTATTTCACACACAACACAAATGTCGTGAATAAACTTTCACTTTTAAGATACACAATGAACTACACTAGCTAGTCTTTACAGCTCGAACAGAAGGCAGAAATTGACACAGTGTAACCAGCTGTTAAACGTAACCTTGAGTTCGGTAAGTCACTGCTAGTACGCTAGCGGAACATACCGAGGTCACTATGCTAGCAAGCTACGCATATACGCGATCTGTGGCCCGGTTATAAAGCGAACGCATGGTACAAATGGATCAAGAAATAAAGAAATGTGAAACAAGTACTTATGTTTCAATGCTTACTTGGGAAATAGAAGGCAAGTCCATTAAATATAATCATACAAGAATGTTCTTTTTAAAATTCAAAGCTAAAGCTCTTATACCAGGTGTTAAACAAGTATTCCATATTTTGAGAGCAGGTAGCGTGGACCAAAACAATAAAAAAATCAAGTAAGCATGGACTCTAAAATGCATATCTTAAGAACTATGAGTACTAATTCATCCTCGCTACTGTGAAACATCTCTTTTACTGCAAGCTCTTTGCTATTACGTATGACCTACAACAGACAGTAAACAATGAGGATACAACGCTCTTTTATTGTCCATGGATGGATAAAGCATGCAATAAACATCTGCTGGTGTTGTTACTGCAAACCGTATTCACAGTTATGGGTGAGTAAAAGGCATATTCTAACGGCCAGTTTATGTTTTAATACGTTTGTGAAATGCATTTATATTGTAGTTTTATCTTGAAATCTTTGGTGTATGCAACCCTCATTAATGATGTACAAACACTACAGAAAGGCACCATCAATGCCTGCCAGAACATCCGTGACCAACGTGGGGTGGTGAGAGTGCGTGATTCCCTAAGACGTCGGGCTGAAGCTGCCTTACTATGAATGGTCACCATATTAAGCACCTCCTTTAGCGATGGTTCACAAGTGCAGGTCGTATGTAATCCAAGCAGATTACGTTAGAAGCTATGCTGTTTCACAGTAACAGAGTAATGTGTCCTCATTTGTTTACTGCATTGTGTAGATCATATGTAATAGCAAGGAGCTTGCAGTAGAACAAGGGTGGCGAAAACGATTTCCTTCCGCGAGTCACCAAATATGCAACACGCACTGCAACACTCTGCAGCATGTGAAAATCAAACGGACAGTTGCAGAGAGGGAACGTGCGCCTGCGAGTCAAAATGACTCGCGAGTCACGTTTTCGCCACCTCTGCAGTAGAAGATATGTTTCACGGTAGCGAAGATGAAGTGCTTATAGCGCTTAAGGTTTGCATTTTAGAGCCCATGTTTTCCTTCCTTTGGTCCATACTACCACCTCTCGAAATGTAGAATAATGTTTCTTTAACATGTGTATTTGTGCCTCATGTCTCTAGCACATATTTTTTGAGCTGCAAGATGAAGGTGTCGTCTAACTTGTGACTTGTCTTCCTCTTCACTTATCTACTGAATGTCGACATGGCTGCTATCAACTTTTAGTAAATGCAGGGCGGGACAAGGACCTTTATGCTGAACGAGTTGCCATTGCATAGCCGTTTGATTTCTTCGTTTCCCAAAGATAGGATGAAGCTGCCTTAATAAATTGATATTGTTATATTTTTGCCGTCGGTAGATATAAAAATATAAATATAAGTAAAAAAAAGTACAAAGATACAGGTAAGAGAGAGAGAGAGAGAAAGGCGAGGGGAGAGACCCATCCTCTAACAGGATGATGTGAACGTAAAACAGCAGAAAGCAAAATTTTGTCGCTATTATTACAGAAATAAGGAACTGAGAACTTGGTTCCTTCCCCGTAAGTGAGCACTTTTTCAGTCTGGACTTGGGATGCGTGGAATGAGGCACAAGGAAAATAAATGGAATTCATAAACTTCTGAAATGGAGGAGAAGCTGTGAATATCGATGACCATCGTAAACTACCTCGTTTCGACACTGATTATCCACATTAATTAATATGTGTATGTGAACAGCATAACTCATAAACGAAAATTCGATTAAATACCAAACTTGTTATTTAAGTTCAGCAGCTTTGAAGGATACGACACGAACATTTTTAAGAAAATTCCGCACCCCAAGCTACCATTTACTTGGATCTAGCGAGGTGATGCCGCGCTACTGTGTGAGACTCGATTTCAGGAGGTTACGGGTTCCATCTTCGGCGGCCGTCCACTTTGCCCTTTTTTTCGTGGTTTCTCCGGTTCGGCAGGCGAATGCTGGGGTGTTTCCTCTTCTACCACGACTTTCCTGCACCCATCATCTCCTTCACTGTCATATGTTTCAGGGTTGTAGGACCAGGCGACGGTGTTTGCGGGTTGCGGCTGGGCGGTGGATGTGCGTGTCGTAGAGGTTTCTTCCCTGGCGTCGGTGGGGACCCACCAGGAGGGACCGCCGGGGATTAAGGACTTGTGAATGGGGTCCAGGGCTCGGATGCGTTCGATCTGTAAACGTTAGGGACCCCATTCATGCTTGCGTCCATCGTCATCCGAATCTGGTCGCCCTTCGGGTCTCTCCCCTCAGCCCTTCCTCCCAGAGTCATGTTAGAAGCACAAAGGGCTACATGGCCTACTTGCGGTAGTGTGCGTCGATTGTGGAGGCCGTCCGTGAACATGTACCTTCTACCCTTTTACTATCGCTTAAGCCTACTGGATTCTTCTTCTACCTTGTGTAATAAAACTATTTCTGCAAACGTTTATCTCGGTCAGTATGAAGCAGAAGAATCTTTTGTAAGGACAGTTTTTACAAGAGTGGTTGGAGAAATTCTAAACGTAACATCAGAAGGGTTTTTTTTCCCAGCTGATGGGTGCTATTCGTTTTTTCTCTGGTCATGCAAAGAAGATGGAATTTCAAAGCCATCACATAGCGATGCGCTTTTTAAAAATCCGATTATCTCCTTAGTCTTCTGTATCCTTCTTACACCTTCAACGAAATGTATAATGAAAGTTTATCTACAGGGTGGGCGAGAAGTCCCCGTACCCCCTAGTATCGAATACTAGTTGATTTATTCTAGCACAAGTACTTGCGTGTTAAGTGTCCACTATATCTGTGTGCTCCCCATCATACTGTAAACACAGTTCCACACGCCTCCATGTTCTTCTTGACATATTCTTGAGCATGTCCGGTGTTACAGTGCGAAATGCATCCTCAACAGCATTGCGCAGTTCTTCATTTGTAGCATAACGATGTGCAGATACATGCGCCTTAATGACTCCCCATAACGAGTTCTCAGGTGTGGTGAGGTCAGGACTTCTTGGTGGCTGGTGTTGCTGATGAACCACGACTTATCCACCGTCCTGGAAAGTGTACATTTAGGAACTCGCGCACTGCAAGAGCGTAGTGAGGAGGTGCTCCATCTTGCTGCAACCATATGCATTCTGTGAGGCCCCTTTCCTCAGGCTGAGGTATTAACCATATGTGTAACATGTTTAAATAATTGGCGCCATTCACAGTCCCTTCAAAACAGTACGGTCCAAGCAGGTGTGATGCCATCGCTGCCCATATCATTACGTGAGGCGGGTTCCATTCTAACTTGACTGCTTAATGAGGATTCTCTTTGGCCCTAAACACAATATTTCTAGCACGTGAGCTTCGATAAATCGCACATTCATCTGAAAACGTAACCTTGGCACGGTTCACTGCATTTGGAAATTGGGTTAACAAAGCACATGATAAAACGCGCTCATTGTATCCTCGGTATACTGAGTTCCGAAGAACGTTTACGTGTCGACTTCATAGGAGATCGTTCAATCGAAGCAGAGACTCCGGCACATGTTTCTTTTGTGTCTTCTTCCTTCCACTCCGCGGCCTGTCTTTGACACTGCCGAAAGCAAAAGCGCTTCTTTTCGAATCCGGAAGTGTTGCTTTTATGCTGGAACGCACCCATAATCTGTCTGATTGTCTGCCCCGTTCACTTGTCACTAAGCGCTCCTCAATAGTGTAACTATGATTGCTCACATCTGCCATGGCTACAAATTAAAACTTTTCGACTGCGAAAACATGTAAACATGAATTCCAACAATTGTTAAAAAGTAACATAGCTACATAGCATAATAACCAGGGTTAGGATTTTTAGGTGCGCACCTTTTTTCTTAGGGTGAGTTAAAGCTGTGTGGAAAGATATCACAGTGTGAAATTTTGTTTCTAGTTGCGAAAAGAGGCATTTCTTCTCGAACCTTTTTCCCTTTTTTGGGAACATTTTTTGGCACATTTATCCCATTTTCCCCCAACCATGCCCATAATCCCCTTTCCTCCCCTTTTTCTTTAAATTTCATTCCAATTTATTCTTTAACTTTCAATTAATGTCTCCTCAGCTTGCTGCTACCTCTTCCAGTAAACGCCGCGCGGGAATTGAAAGTACACCCGCAACAATGGAAAATAATTGTGTGTTCGACGAAAACCTCTTTCTCTCGCTTTACCGCTGTAAAATAGCCCGCAATAATGCAATTGACAATGAGCGATTCTGTCCCACCAGAATCAGCAGCCTGCTGTTCGTGAATGTGAGTTTATTACTGTGAGAGACGTCATCTGTTTGCGTGGAGGCGAAGCCTGGGCACGCAGAGACAGCAGTAACCTCAAAATAAATTAAATTGAGCTTTATTTATGGACGCTCTTTAACTACTATGGTTCTTAGCGTCCCATTCTATATTGGGCGTGAAAGACCGGTAATTTTGCTCAGAGGCCTCTTTATCAGGCTTGAGATTCTTTTACGTGCCGTAAATCTACGACACGGGACCACCGGCTTTACTTCCCTTCCGAAGGAAGCCATGCTAAGGATTTTTACGCCCGAAAAAATCCATCGCCTTCCGCCGGGTTTGAACTCGCGACCTTGGGAACTAGAGGCTAGCACGGTACCACTAGTCCACGGAGGACATCAGCAGTAACCTCACCCCAGCAGTTCCTAAAATTATTAAAACTGGGTTCTGCTCAAAACTACTAGAAATCGCTGAGACTGAAGTTCCAGCATGAATGAGAACATTCTGGTAATTGTCGCGTTGTTATAAGAAAATGTGGACAGCGAATGGGCGCAAGAGTGAGCTGTGTGACAGTCGCATTGTGTTAGCAAGTGAACTAGTGTTAGCTCTCCAAACGAGTGTACTAGTACTAGATTTTACCATGCCAAAGGTGTCCAGTGCTGGATTTATTGTTCTGGCTGAGGAAGTCAAACAAGATTTCATAGACACTGATGGAAATGTTATGCGATGTACTATTTGTGATTCAGGAATTTTGTTAGATTAAAAACACCAGCGAGATCGCATCATACAACACATTTCCAGCTCTAAGCATTAAATGAACAAGACTCTTCAAGCAAACAAATCATGGCAACCTCTGTTACGAAATGCGTTTCAACAGAGTTCTTCAAAAAGCCATAATTTGAAGGAATTAAACATTGATTTGTGTGCAACTCTTACACAAGCAGGGATTCCACTCAATAAGGTGAACCATCCAGCCTTCAAGGGATTTCTTGAAAAATACACAAAGATGTCAATGTCCGATGAGAGTACTTTAAGAAAAAACTACATCGAGCCTGTTTACCAAGAAACCATAGAAAGAATCAAGGAGAAAGTGTCTGATTGCGATGTGGGAATCATTGTGGATGAAAGCATAGACACAATTAAACGATATGTTTTAAACATTTTAGTTTTTCCCTTAGCAGGGGAGAAATTTAAACCCATGTTGTTAAAATGTACGAGCTGCAGAAAGCCAATGCCAGTACAGTAATGCAATCTATTATGGACTTATGCTAAAAACCCTGGCCTACTGGTATCGAGTTTGAAAAACTTCTTCTTGTGGTTACGGACCAGGCTCCATACATGGTTTCAGCTGTTAACCAATTGAAACCTTTATTTCCTAACTTGAAGCATGTGACATGCTTGGCTCATGCCCTTCACAGGGCTTGTGAATCCATAAGGAACGAATACGACATCGCAAATCAATTCATCTCTGCCCTGAAGAGGATTCTACTGAAAGCTCCGAGCCGTGTTGTTTACTACAGGGAAATCACTGGCCTGCCCCTTCCAAATTTCCCGATCATTATTCGCTGGGGATCTTGGATTGAGTGTGCTGCTATGTTGTGTGAGAATTTTGACAAAATTAAAGAGTTTGTGCTTTCTTTGGATCCATCCGACGCAGGTGCAATTTCCAAGGCACATCAACTTCTGTTACCGGAGAAAATACACACTTTTCAGACAGAACTATATTGTGTCCATAGTTACAAGAACCTGCCTGCAGCTATTAAACGAGTGGAAGAACAAGGTCTGGAAAAGGAAAAACAATGGGATATTTTTACTTCCCTGAGGGAGCAGTTAGATGGCTTTGCCAAAGACAAACTTGAATCTAGTGTTCAGAAGAATCCAGACATTGAGTAATTCGCCACATCTGTAGAATTGCCATTCCGAGTGAATACAAGGTTTACCCCGGTGGTTTCTGTGGATGTTGAAAGAAGCTTTAGCATCTACAAAGAAGATTCATTTCCTAATAGAAACAGACTTACTTTTAAAGATGTGGAGATGCTTAATGTTTTGAAGTACAACAGCTTCATGTTTTTTCCTTCTTTTGATGAGTGATAATTTGATGTACTTGTTTGTAGTTCAAATAATTATAATAGAGGAAAGAGAAATCGTTGAATTAGTTAAGAGAATGCACAACTGAAGTTAACACAAAATCTCAAAAAATTTAAAAAAAGAAAAATTATGTTAACAAAAATTCTCCATTGCTTGTAGTTTTAGAATCCACTTTTATTTTTGACATAGCGAACGCTTCAGGATCGTTACGAGACTTTTTAAATACCCTTGCGCATTTGGTTGCTAGCTGTTTATATTTTTAAAACTCGATTTTAAAGCGTTTCTCATTAACAGCATTTCTGCATATTCAAAATGTTCCACATGATGTAGTTTTCATCCATTGATATTGACATTTTTTATGCTTATTTCAAAAACCCAAGTAAATAAAACTGCTATATAATTTTTCTGCGTACATACAAGCAACATAAGATTTAATTTTTTTGAAAAATGCATCATATGTTGCAGTTTGCATATAACCATAATTTCATATTTTGAAAATTAATAACTTAAAAAGTAATGAAGATTTTGGATTGAAATTCACAAAACAATTATATCTAAAGAGGACTGATATGTGGTTAAAATTTCAGCCCAATTGAATGGATAGTTTAGAAAATAGAAATTTAAGTTGTGCATCCCCTTAAATAAACCAGCACCTTATTGTCCCTTATTCACCTTATTTGAGCACATTTTCCCTTCCTTTTTTCATCTGAAATTTGCACCTAAAATTCCTAACCCTGATAATAACATTTGATACTTACAGGGGTACGGGAAACGGGGACTTCTCGCCCAACGTAAAGGTTAACAAGAAATAAAAGAAGAACAAGCATGTGCAGGAATAGTTTGTACGAGAGCGAGTGGAGAAAGGCATTTTTTTTAGTATTATTTATGGACGCTCTTTAACTACTATGGTTCTTAGCGTCCCATTCTTTATTGGGCGTGAGAGACCGGTAAATTTGCTCAGAGGCCTCTTTATCAGGCTTGAGGTTCTTTTACGTGCCGTAAATCACGGGACCACCGGCTTTACTTCCCTTCCGAAGGAAACCATGCTGAGGATTTTTACGCCCGAAAAAAATCCTCGCCCTCCGCCGGGTTTCAACCCGCGACCTCGGGAACTAGAGGCTAGCATGGTAACCACTACACCACGGAGGAGGCATATGAATGTAACATATACGATTTTTCTGAGGTCTGTCGCTGAATTACAACAACCACTGTCAACGAAACGAATGGCTGAGATGGTTAGGTTTGCCTTAGAAGTGCGTCCAGGAAAGGTGATGCAGCACGACACTCCCCTACAGTATCTACCCCTTGCTATGCATCCGATTCGCTTATGACTCACCGGAATCTAATGCTGTGACTTTTAGCGCCGAATCCCCCGAGCCATTTCACTTGTAAAGGAATCAGGGAAGGGAGCGTGAGTCAACGCGAATGTGCCGGAAGCTGTCCACTATCTTATCGCATGACTTGGTTTTATGGAGTCGCGTTGATTGATGATGGTTGATCTGCCATTGTTATGACTAGCAGTTAACAGCATCTCTGATTTCCCTACCCCCGTCCTCCTTCACGTATCAGAGAGATCTATATCTCAAGCTCCCCTGTAGGAGGTTTGCAAAATCGTCAAATGTTCATAAAACAAATCGATGACTTAGGTTAGCATTAGAAAGATTAGAAATCAACATTTCAGAATTAGTAATTAAAATCTAGGAAAGGTTATATCTAGAGGACATTGCTTCGGAGACGACTAACACATCTAAAATGTTTATAAATATTACGTTCTAGGAAAATGTGCATTTTTCCCTACTAAATTTATGACTCCCTAGTTCCAAAAACATTTTCAGAAATGAAAATACGTTAACAGGCACCTTTCACACAATCCAGTACATCATCTTCTGCAAGGTTTAGGCTAAATAGCCCATTCCGTGGAAGTCAAAAGGGAGTCCTATCTTTAATGGGATCGGCCAATATCTCCTGTTCCTCTCGGTTTTATAGAAAAGCTCTCTTTGGTATTCTATCGTGATCCATTCCCATTAGATGTTCTGGCCATTTCCTTTTCTATGTGTTAAGTTTATCTTCAATCTTATATACAGGGTGAGTCTTCTCAGCCTGCGGATTGAGAAGTTACGCAGTCCCGACGTTGTACAGGCTATGCCGTAAACACTGTCCACTGCTTCGCGTCGTATCAATTTCGGCCGAGTGACTACTTTGCACCGCTGTGCATGCAGTGATTTGCACTCGTAGCGCAGGTCTTCAATGGTGAAGGTACCAGGTTCAAATACTGCCGCTTGAAGGTACTTTTATGTTTAATATATTTAACGAGAACTGATAGTTTGGCATAGACGTGTTGTTTCACTTAATTAGTTTAATTATGTGAATTTCATTAAAACACAACCGTTACATGTTAGAATATTCAAATCCACTTTCTAGTGCATTCGGAAAGAAATCATCATTTGCTAGAACATTCTCGAAACATGAACAGAAATGAATAAAGAGTCCCATTATTCGCAGGCGTGATTTGAACTTCCGACCTTCACCATGACTTTCCAGCACGTGAACAACGAGCACCACCGTAGCCCTAATCAGCGGGCTGGTGAATACGCTGTCAGCACCTGCATTTCGCATCGTCTGTAGAATGCAGGGTTGCCTAGTTACCAGTCCGCAGTGTGAAAAGACTCAAGCGGTATATAAATAAATAAATAAATAAATACATATACACAGGTTGGACCATTTAAGTTGAGACTGTACAATATCTCCAAAACTAAGTGTTGTAGAAAGAAATGTCTTGAATAAAAGTTGCTTGATATTATGGGGGAAAGTGAATGCCATTAGTAGCGTTTTGTTTGACCCTAAAATGACCATCATAACGTCCTCTAAACAAAACACGACTAATTACATTTACTTTCCTCTATAATATCTAGCAACTTTTATTCCAGACATTTCTTTTTACCACGCTTAGTTTTGGAGATATTGTACAGTCTCAACTTAAATGGTCCACTCTATATATAATACAGGTAGGTTTACTTCTAATCCAATCTGCTCTTGTGCATCCTTTAACATTTCGGAGAAATAGCATCTCAGCTGCTTGTGTTTTGTTCATGTAGTTTAATTACTCAATTCTCGCTTCCATATAATAGTGAATGGACATTGTTTTATAGGGTTTAAGTTTTGTGTATTTTCCAGTTTTCTGTCCTAAAGTTCTTTTGATGATTCCACATATGAGTCTGAAATTTTGTTTTTAATCCAGTACATATTATTATTATTATTATTATTATTATTTCTGTCATATTCTTAGAGCGTATGTTGTAATTAACATTTAGAACAGTTTTAAGGGGATAAAAAAGGTTTTCCAAGTAAGAATTAAATAAAACCATATGCCTCTCATACCCGGAAGACATCTATTTTAAATACCATATTTGGTATTTGTACAACCCTTTATTTCCGAGTTATGCTATTCAGAGAAAAGAATGCACAAACAAACGCGCACATGCACTTTGTTATTACATACGGCACCACAGGCGACGGATACTACTGGTACCTGAAACGAATTGATAATTGGAAAAGGAAGACTTACGTTCAGGGTACTTTCACAGCATTTACCAGTTGTGAGGACTGAGGAAAACCCGGAAAGAATCTCAGAGAGGTCGATCCTAACGGGGTTTGAACCGAGGACCTCCCGTTCATAACTACCTCGGCCACCAGTAAGCCTGCGAGTATTTGTGCGACAAGTATGAAAAGACAAATATTGGGGACCGTAAGATGAAATCTTCCTCTACCCTATTTGGCATGCTTGGTACTCGAATGTTTCGCATACAAAACATCGGAATAAAGATCGAAACATACAATGAGATTTACTTTCCCTACCGCGTAGGTTCATAGTTGGCAGAGAAGGTATTGCATTCCACCCAAAATTTCGACATCCAGATTTCAAGGGAAATACATGTTTTAAGGCCCCTGAATAAAAAAAAACATGTTTTAAAAAATGTCCGCGCGCCAGCGTGTCGTCTGTGTGTGTGAGTCTGTGAAGAGCGTGTAACTCAAAAACGAAAAGTCGGATAAACACCAAACTTTAGTATTTAGGTTCAGTATCTGCTGAAGATGCTACACGAAGGTTTCTAAGAAAATCTCCCCTCCCCAAAACTACTTTCACATGGAACATTTTTCCAATTTTTTTTATTTTCTCAAAAATGACTCTAACGGTTTTTATTAAAATACCATATCTTTAACATGTTTCATGGCAAATGAAATGTATATCTCGAATTTTCTGGGAATGTCCCCAAAAGTCCTCTTTATTCTGAATCACTTTTGCATAACTGGTAAACCGTAAGAGATAGACAAAGGTTTACTACGCAGAAAATATAGATCTCGTTAAAACACACAATTTATGTCATACACTTTTTTTGTCGACTGAACCATTTCCGAGATATTCCTTGTTATTTGTTTGAATTTTCGAATACTTATACTTTTTCTCAAATGTGAATTAGTTATGTCCTGGATATGGAAAGAGAATGGGATGCTCCACATAGCAACCAGCTCTTAAAATATTTGACTATCGCAAGCGTTTGTAAAAATAGTTTGTACAGGAGTAGAAAAAGTCATGTGAGTGACACATCAAATTTTTACTTTCTCTACCATGTACATAGTAGGCAGGGAAGGTACTGCATTCCACCCAAAAATTCGATAGCGAGATAGCGGAAAACGTGTTTTTGGGCCCTCTGAATCCAAATAAAGCATTTTTAGAAAAAGTCTTATATGAGCGTGTGTGTGTCTGTGAACAGCATAACTTAAAAACGAAAACCAGAAAAATACCAAACTTTATATTTAGGTTCAGTACCTTCCAAAGATGTAACACAAAGGTTTTAAAGAAACTTTCCACCCCAAACTACCCTTTATATGGAAGATTTTTCATAATTTTTTTTCTAAAAGATGACTCTAACGATTTTGATTAAAATAAAATGTATTATAGATGTTTACATGACAAATAAAATGTATATCCTGAATGTTCGGGAATAGCCCGTGAAGATCTCTTCATTCGGAATAACTTTTGTAATTTGTAATTGGTAAAACTGCAGGAGAGAGACAAAAATCTTGCTATACATAGAAATATAGATATTGTTAAAACACACTATTTTGCTTTGAGTTAACCGTTTCCGAGACATTCTTTGTTGTTGGTTTCAGTTTTAAAATTCTTATACATTTCACAAATAGGAAGTCGCTATTCGTTGTTTTTTTGTAGTCATGCAAAGATCACGGAATTTCAAAGCCATCACATAGCGTTACGCCCTCTAAAGATCTGACTATCACTTTATCCACGGTATTGATATGTGTGTATTGAAATTTTATCTGCATTAACAAGTAGTAGATAGATTAATAAGCTGTTGTAAGAATAGTTTGTAGGAGAGTGAGTAGGGAAAGGTATGTGAATGCCGTACATAGATTTTTGCTTTAGTGCCGTCGGAACCAACAAGATCTCGGCTGTGGCTATGGGAAAACACTCCTTCTGTATGGTGTTCATGTTGAAGAAATCCCTTTTGTGTTGTCTTGTGACATTTGTAATGTGACCTGTAGGCGTCAAACGGCAATCTGAGTACTTTCCCAGGCTGTATACTTAGGTAGGTTACTACGAGGGCTGTCCAGAAGGTAACCTCCGTTTTGAAATAAACATGAAACCGGTATACACACAAAGGTTTTATTATATACCTCTGAAAACTACAGCTTTTCACTATTCTTCTACATAGTCTCCAAACAGATTCAAGCACTTGTCTTACCTTTTACAGTCTTTGAAATACCCTCTGCATAAAATTCTGCGGCTTGTGAACTAACCTAACCTGTCGCGGCATTTTGAGCTCTTCGTCATTGCCAAAGATCTGAGCTGCAAGCCACTTTTTCATGTACGGGAACAGATGGAAGTCGCTAGGGGCCAAGTCCGGACTGTACTGGGGAAGGCCAAAAACGTCCCATTTGAACTTGGCCAAAAATTCATTTGTGTTGTTTGTTGTATGAGGGCGAGCGTTTTCATGCAAAAAACACAACACCAGATGTCAGAAGACCACGACGCTTGTTTTGGATTGCTCTTCTGAGCCTTTTCACACTTCACACTTGGCGGGATTTGTTATTTCGGTGCTCATGTTGTTAGGTTATAACTATCAAACACGTGACAGTACGATGCTCCACCTTGCACAGCTAGAAGCGTGCTGAGCCACTGCGCACGCTGATGTCCAAATGATGACGCTACCCCCACTACTTCTCGTGCTATGCATGAACGGAGGTTACTTTCTGGACAGCCCTCGTATAGTAAATAATAATGCTCAGCTGACTCCATTTACATATTAATAAGAGTGAACAGATTGTAGCGGTAGTTTGGGGACGATCCTGGGACATCCCCAGGTATGAGCGACTACATGTTTACGATGTCTAGGATTGCACCACACCGGTTTCGACCTTCTCACTGAAAGATAGAATCAAGCGACTGAAAAATGCAATGTCATAGCTTGGATTTGAAGCACGGATCTTCCAGTTGCTCTAACCAACTCCGCTACGATGGCAACATGCCGGTTCGACATTAAATGTCCCAATTTACTCGCATTCTTCTTGATATAACACAAAGAGTTCTCAAATTATTTTAGATGACATACCCCAGTGGCGACTTTACAGTGCCGTAAATACTTTGTCCCGGGCTTCATGGTTTATTAGGTCCATTACTTCTGTAGTGAAAATTCATGGTTGCAGAAGTGATCCCTGTAGAATGGCTAACATTCCAAAGATTCCTTTAGGAGAGTTGTGTTGAATTCAGGCAATTTAACATTAATAGGCAATATATTGAGGTTAATATTTCGTTTAAAATTTTTAAGCATATTCAAAATAGTCGCAGTCTTAATTATATAGTATATAGTGCATTTACGGATTAATTAAATAATAATTTCCTTTAGTGTCATGAACAAAGCAGGAGTTTATACGTGTTTTGTTTGGAGTACGTTATGCCGGTCATTTTAGGGACAATTTAATTTTTACTTTCTCTACTACGTATAGTAAGTAGGGAAAGTATTGTATTCCACCCAAAAATTCGATACCGAGATTTCACCGGAAATATATGTTTTGAAACCCCCTGAATCCAAAAAAAGCATTTTTAGAAACATGTCCGTGTGTGTGTCTGTGTGTCTGTCTGTCTGTGCGTCTAGCTGTCTGTGTGTGCGTCTGTGTGTCTGTGTGTCTCTGAACAGCATAACTCAGAAACGAACAGTCAGATAAACACCAAACTTGGTATTTAGGTTCAGTATCTTCCAGAGATGTGACACGAAGGTTTTCAAGAAAATCCCCCCACCCCAGATTACCCTTTACATGGAACATTTTTCGAAATTTTTAATTTTCTCAAAAATGGCTGTAACGATTTTGATTAAAATGTCATATGTTTAAGACATTTTCATGACAAATGAAATCTATATCTAGAATTTTCTGAGAATGTCTCCAAAAGTATTCTACATTGTGAACGACTTTTGCACAACTGGTAAACCATAAGAGATAGACAAAATGTTACTACACAAAAAATGTAGATCGCGTTAAAATACACGATTTATGTCATATACATTTTTTTGTTGGGTGAACTATTTTCGAGATAGTGCTTGTTATTCCCTTAAATTTTCCAATATTTATACTTTTTCTCAAATTCGTTATTCATTTTATTTATGTCCTGGACATGCAAAGAGAATGGAATGCCCCACATAGCTACCAGCTCTTAAAACATTTGACTATCGTTTAAAGCCTACCATATTCCCCTTGCATCTACAAGAAAATTAGCAATAAGATTGACATCTCGATATCTCGATTAACATGAGGCATATGGAGAATAAGCGTTTGTAGAAATAGTTTGTACAAGAGTAGAGAAAGTCATGTGAGTGTAACACATCAGATTTTTTAAATGGGAACCTAATTTTGTATGCTATTTTCTCATGAGAAAGTGATTTTGAAAAGCTGTTTATTTTGTGATGAGGAATAAGGAAACAAATCTGATGTGTTACACTTACATGAGCTTGTCTACTCTTGAAGAAACTACTTTCACAAACCCCTATTCTCCATCTACGCACTTCATGTTAGTCGATATAAAAATTTACAGAATATGTCTTATTGCTAATTTTCTTGTAGGTGCAAGGGGAATATGGTAGGCTTTAAGCGATAGTCAAATGTTTTAAGAGCTGGTTGCTAAGTGGAGTATTTCATTCTCTTTACTCTTTACATGTATTAAAAAAACCGATAACGAATTCCCATTTGAGAAAAGCATTGGAAAATTCAAACAAATAACAAAGAATATCTCGGAAATGGTTCACTGACAACAAATATATATAAAAAATTGTGTGTTTTACCGAGATCTACATTTTTTGTGTAGAAACATTTTGACTACTTCTTACGGTTTACCACTTATGAAAAATTCATTCAGAATGAAGAGGAGTTTTGGAGACATTCCCAGAAAATTCAAGATATTCATTTCATTTTCCATGAAAGTATCCTAAACATACGATATTTTAATCAAAATCTTTAGAGCCATTTTTGAGAAAATAAAAATTTTCGAAAAATGTTCCATGTAGTTTGTAGTGGCGGGATTTTCTTGAAAATCTTCGTGTCTCGTCTTTCAAAGATACTGAACCTAAATACCAAGTTTGGTATTTATCCGACTTTTCGTTTTTGAGTTAGACACACAGGCACACAGGCACACACACAAAAATGTTTTTTTTGGATTCGGGGCGCCTCAAAACATGTATTTTCGGTGAAATCTCGGTATCGAATTTTTGGTTGGAATGCAATACTTCCCCTACTTACTATACGTAGTAGAGAAAGTAAAAATGTTGGTTCCTAATTACGAAACGTAACTTGAGTCCCAAATGACTATCATGGATGATCCAACCATTCATTGCGCTCTTCGTAAACAGCCATTCAGAGTTTTCATTGTGATTTATATTGGTGTAGGAATAATTACAAACTGTTTTAAACAAATGTTGTTTAGTTTTCTTATGAAAAATGAGAAATCAATATAAAAAACGTAGGTTTCCATTTTAAAAAGTTAAAGACCCTAAAATGACCATCACAACGTCCTCCAAACAAAACACTGCTAACGACATTTTCTTTCCCCTATAATATCAAGCAACTTTTATTAGAGACACTTCTTTCTACAACGCTTAGTTTTGGATATATTGTGCAGTCTCAACTTAAATGCTGCACCCTCTATGTAATATGAAGAATATAAATTGTGGGAACTTAATATTAACTTAAACAAAACAGAATATTTAGTATTATCAACAAAAATACGGGTGAAAAATTAGAGAGTAAATTCTAATGAATAAATTAGAATGATCAATAAATTCAAGTATTTGAGATCATTCATAGAAGCAGATGGAACTAGTAGATTAGGAGTAGAAAGAATAATAAGTAAAGGGAGAAAAACCAGTGGAATTTTGAACCCGATATTATGGAACAGAAACGTTTTAAATAAAACTAAACAGCTCATTTACAATTCAACAGTACAAAGTATATTACTCTATGGAGCAAAAATGTGGACAATGAATAGTGAACAAGAAAGAAGATTACTAACAGGTGAGATGGATTTTTGGCGGAGGGCTTTTCGAATTTTAAAAAAATTAAATTAAGGATAAAAATTTTGGGAAATAATGGATGTAGAAAAGAATATATCAGAAACAATGTAAGAGAGAAAATTTAAATGTGAAAAAAAAATTGGATAGGTTAGAATAGTAGGAATGGTGCTAGAGTGGGAAGCTGAAGAAAACAGAGGACGTGGAAGACCAAGAGAACAATGGATGAATGGGGTCCGAAGAAGTACGTCGTCTAGAGGACTAACAGATGAAGATGCAGAGGAGAGGGATTTATGGAGAAATAAAATTATGAATGGGTTGTAGGAAAACTACTGTACGGTAGATAATTTCTAAATATTTCTAACATTATTTAGCAGGATTTTTTGAGTGCCTATGTTTCGCTACCTAAGATATGTGAAGAAAACAAGAAGTTAAAAAAATCTAAAGACATACTCAATGCAGTATTTGCTCGGGAAGTAAGCTAACAGCTGTAACTGCACGACATCAAATCCATACATGGCGTGGATAGAACTTGCAAATTGGTCCAGAATTAGATCAGCAAAATGTATGTATTTTCATTTTTCTCGTTCGTAATGTTTTTAACGCTCGTTTAAGCAAGCTCATTAAAATGCATGGGACAGAGTTTTTAACGCTGGGTTGGTTTAATTTTCTGGCAGATTGGAAATTGATCTAGAGAGTTTTAGGACTACCAAGAAGAAAAACGAATTAGAAGTTGGCAACACTGCTAATAGATATGCGTTTGGAGGAAAAGAAAAGGAAGGGCAAAAATAAATCATGGAATAAGAATCGACGGTTGTTGTCTGAAGAGAGGCACACGAAATTTCGTGATGGAACAGTGAAAGTCTCCAAGTTTAAATGTTAGCTTGTGCATCTTCGTGGCCGCTCCCAGCTTTCATTTGTTTCATTGATAATATCAGCTCCACATAAATATGAGTGTTCCTTATTTGTGAAACCTTCTTCAAGGTACAGCCTACCTAAGCAATTTTCAACTAGATTCTGACATTAATCTCAAGTCCCCTCTAGTCATCTTTATTCTCTTTCAATATTTCATCATAATGCATGACTACTTTGTCGTTCCGTCTTACATCTTTATGCCAAACAGATTATAATTGGTAGGTACTTTTGTGAACAAATAAAATGGGGAATCCCTAGGCAAGCTGTACAAGTGAGTGCATGAAATGTGCTGATGCTAATGCTCGTAGAAACTCCTCATCAACCACACCAGCCCTGGGTGAGCTTTCAGTTCAAGTCCCAAAAGCATTAGCTTATGAAAAAGGTTAGCGGTAGGTGAGTGATGAAAGGGGAGGAACATTTCTCTTGAGTGGCTGGAAGGCATGCTTCGCAATGACGGCCAACACCGGTCCCTGAATGAGTACGTCTTGTATTGGTTTGGCAATCACATTGACCTATGAACACGGATTACTCTCAGGTTCAGCAGCGAAAGAAAACGGGGCGCGGAGTGAGGCCAGCATTAAGTGGAGTGATAGATACAGGTAAGGGGTGTGGCAGAGACGCTGTAGTATTTCCTTACCACCATAAACCACTGTGCATTATATCGGCACGATTGCATTCACTCGACTCTACGGAATGGATAAAAATATCAAGGAGAAAAGGCATGGGTTTAAATAATTCCAGCAATAACTTGTAGCTACAATTTTGTAAACTACTAAACCTTAGGAGCTAAACAAAAAGGCACTATACAAAAACTTGAGAACTCTTTAAAACATACAATTTATTTTAAATAAGGATCTTCTAGCATGAGCCATTTCCTAGATATCCGTTATTGGTTTCAATTGTTCAATACTTTTGTCATTTTTTAAAACTGATATCGCTATCCAGTTGTTTCTCGCGTGCCATGGAAAGAGCATGGAATTTCAAGACCACCATACATCTAGCCACCTGCTGTTAAGTATCTGATTAACGAAAATAAATGGAAACCGCACATGCATCAACAATGAAGAAGAGCTTGAAGAAGGCACCTTTCTGTTGTTCTCTACATCAGCCAAAGATGTGTTATCTCATTTATACACAGTGATGCATACGTCCATCAATGTTGGAGAAGAGCTTGAAGAGGGCAACTTTGTGCCTCTCTGTGGTTCTCTGGAAGAGGAAGCCAAAGAAATGTCCTCTCATTTAACACAAATAAATGGAATTATACATACATCAATGTTGGAGAAAAGCTTGAGGAAAGCAACTCAGCGCTCTCTGTGGTTCTCGAGATCAGCCAAAAATGTTCCCTCTCATTTGTACACAAATAAATGGAATCATACATACATCAATGTTGGAGAAAAGCTTGAAGAAGGCAACTCAGCGCTCTCTGTGGTTCTCGAGATCAGCCAAAAAGTGCCCTCTCATCTATACACAAATAAATGGAACTCACACCTACTAGTTCAGATGCTGCAACATCTCATACATGAGGATTTTGACCACAGGTGCAGTTCTGTGAGAGGGTCTTGTGTATGGAATGGCACTCCACATCCTTCTCTCATGTCTGTTACATTAACGGGAGAGTTAACAAGCACAATCTGTGGTACTGGTATAATGTACACCCATATTGGTTGTCAGACAACAAAGCAGAAGCCGCAAGAAAAAGCATGTATCATGCGAGATCTGGGATTCCGATAATTTCTCCAGTGATGGAAACCTTAACGCGAACATGCATCTGGTTTTTGTTGAAGTAACATTCATGTCAAACCTGACAATAAAAGTTTGCACTACGGTAGCAATTGTGCGATGGAATGATCAATCATTTCTTGCTCATCGTATGGGTCACGAGGCACGATAGAATGACTGCTGCGGTCACCAGACCTTGCCTTGGATTTTTCTCTTTGGTACGACTGGAACCTAGAACTGAGAATGGCGACGTCTGGGCTTCAAAATGAAGTAGCTCGGACAGATAACCCCGCTGTTATCGGACGGTGCCTGGTAGCCCATGCGCTCACAACTTAATTCACGAGAAAGGAATAAAATACACAGGTTACAGTATACTAAGGTGCAACTTTGACATTTTCCCACCATTAAGGGATAAGCCACTATAATCTGGTGATATTCGGGTTGTTAGGTTCCCTGCCTAACCGGAAACTCCTCCGCAAATATGCACCTGTTACATATATTGGGAAGTTTAGTTATATTGTAGTTATATTGAATCTGTTACTTTGGCGCCTGGTTTTCATATTCGCAGGTGTTCAAACTTTTCACACGGACCATTTAGTTACGAAATGACGCACTGATTACAGTATTAATTATATCATATGCCATTATATTAATTATATTACTATTTATATTAGACTACAGCTATATTAATTATGCTATATGCTATAGTTCAGCAACTTAGAAAAACCCTTTGTGAGGGGTAACTCACCTGGTCATGTATTCCCCTCTCTAAATGCCTTGGTCTTCTACCGTGCCCCGAGTCGCTGTTTAAGCACCACACGCAATAATTTAGCCCGTGTTTTAGTTTACTTTATTCTTACAAAATCGTTTATCACACCACTGTTGTAACTATTCAACTGTAGAGGCAGGACTAAAAACACAAGAGCATTGTAACAAAAATGCTGTGTTTGTAGATTGCTGTGACAGGCCACGTGCAGTGGGTGTGAAAACAAATGTTTGCATATAACCAGCGATAGCATTTCACATATTATCATGGGAAATATTCCAAAAGTTAATTCACACTTTTAGGGTATTTAATAGCCTTCAATCCCCTATCTATCTCTACAAGGAAGAAAGTTCCTCGCTGATTGATTTTCATAATATAAATTATTTCAATTGAAGATTTATAAAGAAAACTAGCGGCTTTAATTTTTTTTCGGGGAGACCAATCAAAATCACATCGTCATCGTCATCATCATCTCGAAACTGCCCTCTTTAACATACCTCTTACAGAACTGGAATAAGCGTTTTAGTTTTTGAGTTATCACGATATAAACAAGATCCTATTAAATTTCTCTACACTATAAAATTCCGGTGTTCACAATAGTGACGTGATACTTGTTTCCCACGTATCAGCCCATTTCCTCTTTAGGACACCTCACTGAATAACTCAGTAGCTAAAGGCATAAGACAAGAAGAGTGGGAACAATTTATCCCTCCTGAATCTGGTGCAGTCCGGAGAGCGAGGGATTTTACCAAGTTGTTATACTGTAAATATACAAGCATTTAAATATTTATTATTAGGATAGGTTATTAGGCTATGCAACGTTTAATAACATACGTGTGTTATATAGATTAAGTCCATAGCACGGTTCAGCGCTGAATTTAACATTTAAGGTGCATCCAGGTTATACGCAGTCAGTGATTATGGAGAAGGAAGTGATGACCAAGCCTTTGCACCGAAGAAAAGAAGTCTGTCGCCTGGTACTTGAACCAGTTGGTAACGCTCGTCTTGAGTTCATCGTCGATTTAAAACTGTTGTCGATCCAGCCACCGTTTCAAATGCAAGAAGAGGAAATTGTCGCTTGGTGTCAGGTCGGGACTGTACGGAGGGTGGTCAGAGGGTTCCCAACGAAACTTTTGAATGTTTTATTTGGTTTTGGCAGTGCATTGTCGTGCAGGAGGATGACGCCAGACGACAGTTTCCCGCGGCGTCGATTTTAGATCGCACGTCTCAGTTTGGTAAGCGTTGCACAGTACACGTCAGCTGTAATTGTTGACCCACGGTCCATAAAATCAATCAAAAGGAGCCATTTTCGTTCCAAACCACGGTAGCCATTATTTTGCGTTTCATGTATGGCGATTGCTTACCATTTTTGGTTTGGGTGAACCGGAACAGCGCCACTGCATTGACTGTTGTTTCGATTCTACGTTGGTGTATGCTATCCATGGCTTGTCGCCCGTAACAATGTGGGAAAGCAAATCATCTCTATCTTGTCTATAGCTTTCCAAAAACTGTTGTGCACTACGCTTTCGTCGCTACGCTGGCCGGTGAGCAGTTTTGGCACCCACCTCGCACAAAGTTTCCGACATCCAAGCTGTTCAGTGACAATCGTGTAAAGTGAGGTTCGAGCAACATTTCGGAATTCATCAGCCAGACCACTAATCGTCAAACGCCGTTCACTATGAAGTTTTTGGTTCACTTGCTCAACGATGTCGTCGTTCCGAATACTGGGCCTACCATTCCGCTGTTCGTTGTGCGGCCATTTCGAAATTCTCGACACCAGTGTCGAACCTGTTTATCACCCATTATGTCCGATCCATATACGAGACATAACTAACGATAGATGTCTGCAGGTGACGATTTTTTTTGCCAGCAAAAACCTAATCACACGGCGCAATTCACAAATGGCGGGATCTACGATTGTCGCGGCCATTGCGATCTGCTCTCACCGACTGGCAAATGCGTACTGCGTCACACCAACACTGCGGTAAGTTCCTTAGGAGTCGGTAGACAGTGCTGCAGGCGTGAAACGTCATTCAGGCCTACCATCCGTTAAATGTTCTTCACCGGACCTTATTGGTATTATTATTATTATTATTATTATTATTATTATTAGACTTGACTAACAATAGGGGAAATATAATCTGTGGCATTATGAAGATAAAAAAACCACCCTCATAATTAGCAGATATGTGTTTAATACAAATTAAAATTTTGAATTAAAAACTTCAGGAAGTACTATATGAAAAGCGAGATATAACGATATCAAAGATTTTTGCTTAAGAACACGTGCATTCATGAAAGAACAAATATTTTTATGCCCTGTATAAGTTCTGTCATAAGGTCTAATTTATTTTGCTGGATTCACAGATTTTGGTCACCGTAGTAGGTAAATGTAATGGCTGAGAGCGAGTTACCAAGCCAGTCTATTGCCGAAACGTGATTTAGTGCATCAGCTAAATCAGTTTCATTCACAACTTATTTAACACTGCATGTTACATGAGTGCCTCTACTCCCTCTCCTCGTGGGATATTGGGTACGTCTGGGCGGTCACACGTCCAGTCAGAGTTGTGAGACGCCTCAAGGTGTTCCGGTACCGCCCTGGAGACCCGGTAGACGGCCCGAGGTTGTTCGGCGTATCCATGCTGTAATGGAGGGGAGGGTCCGGATTAAAATTTTCAGGTGCCGACCTATAGGAAAAGCCTTCGGAGTTGGGAGAGAGACAGGATTGGCACCTTTCACCCTGGTTCAGGGGCGACAGCCGTCCCTGTTGTACTCCCTTTCCTATTGTCTTGCATATTTTTAGTTGGACGTAAGAGTCTATAGAATGTTGCATCCGTCGCAGTCAAGGTATATCAAGAACTACAATCCAGCAACTCTTTGAGGAAATGTGCGAGGCAATAACGTGAACGTCGATTCCCTTTATTCCTTATCTACCATAAAGTAACAACTTTCAATAATGCAAAACTTAAGAATTTAAAAGTATTGAAGGTTTATCTCAAGTATTAGAGATACTTTGATACCACCGAGTATTGAGGTATCGAAGTCCCATCCCTACTTACAAATATGTTTAATAGATGTCCACACACAACTTTCTAGGCTGAAGAGGGTCGAAAACTATATGTGCTTTATCTTACTTTTAACTTTTAAGGGCTTCTCCACTCTTCAGCAGTTGCCCTGTTATCCCATTCGCCATTCTTCCCGATTGAACAAGTCATCCTCCTCCAGGCACCGATCATTCATCATTCTATGAATCTGTCCTTTTCAGGTTGCTCTTGGCCTACCTCGCTTTCTTCTTCCACGAGGTGACCACCTGTCATCCTACATTATTTTCACATGTCCATCCATTGAAGTCCCCGCCTTTCAATTCTCTCCACCGCTGTTTCCTCCATATCCATCATCTGTCTCACCTCATCATTTCCCTTCTTTCCATCCTTGATACTCTAGCACAACGTCTTATTCCATCCATTTCCACTGCCGAGATCTTAGATTTTTGTCCCTCTACCAAAGTCCACGCCCCGGCACCATAGGTCATTATACTTTCGACCACAGTCCTCAAAAATCCTCTTCTTTGTACAAATGGACATGACCCTACTCCAAAAAACCCCATTCAACATTGTTATGCCTCTTCGTCCTCGTTCTAGCCTATTGTCTACATCCGCTTTACAGCTCCCTACTTCATCAATAAGCGATCCCAAATATTCAAACTTTTTAACAGCTTTAATAATTCCTAGGGGTAGTGAGATGTCCCGTCCACTTCTTCCTACTATCAGATATTCCGATTTATCCATATTGTGGGTGTTCCGATTTTGGTTTCTGAGCCAATCATCGCAAAATCCAGAAAATTAGACTACAAATGAAAAGACAGAGAAGTGTCACATGGTAGAATTTAACGAAAATGTTCACCAGATAGACTAATAAGTAGGGATAGGACCGTCATGGCGATGTCTGAGTCTTTATAGTAGGATTAGGATTAGAATTATTTGACAGAGAGGACACCTAGCACTTCGACCTGCAAGGGATCCTTTGTCCATACATCTCCGGGAGGAACGGATGAGATGAAGGAACCCCAGGAGATGTATCTATTACAGGACGCAGCCACATGCGCAGAGGCTTGACCACCCGGCCGGAGAGCGCTCAACGGTGGCCTTCCCAAGCTACCAGAAGGTGGCTCACAGGTTCCCTCCAATGGAGACCGGGGAAAGCTCGATTCAGCAGCGGAGGCTCGAACTGCCGCCATATAACGGGGCAGAGAAGGACTTCCAACGCGCAAGCCTCTGCGCCATCTGTCCGCAGCTGGCCGACACACACCCTCGGAGTCCTCCTGTAACTTGAAAGAGGAAGATGAAATGGGAGGAAATGAGGGAGAGAGACTTTCCGGAGAGGTAATGATGCTTCCCAGCATTCGCCTAACGACCCGGGAAAACCCCTAAAAAATCCACGAGTCAGGAAGGTCGGCCGCGGGAATCGAACCCACAAGCTCCCCGAATGCGCGCCACAGACGTTACTACTTGAGTCATCCCGCTCGGTAGTTTTTATAGTATATCACTGTTCAAATGGTAGACGAACTGTCCGGAAGGCAACAAGTGTTAGCTGTCTCTTCCACTGGTTAGCGATCCGCTCGGTAGTCTTTATACTATATCACTGTTCAGCTGGTAGGCGAACTGTCCGGAAGGTTAACTGGTTAGCGATCCGCTCGGTAGTCTTTATAGTATATCACTGTTCAGCTGGTAGGCGAACTGTCCGGAAGGTTAACTGGTTAGCAATCCGCTCGGTAGTCTTTATACTATATCACTGTTCAGCTGGTAGGCGAACTGTCCGGAAGGTTAACTGGTTAGCGATTCGCTCGGTAGTCTTTATAGTATATCACTGTTCAGCTGGTAGGCGAACTGTCCGGAAGGTTAACTGGTTAGCAATCCGCTCGGTAGTCTTTATACTATATCACTGTTCAGCTGGTAGGCGAACTGTCCGGAAGGTTAACTGGTTAGCGATCCGCTCGGTAGTCTTTATACTATATCACTGTTCAGCTGGTAGACGAACTGTCGGGAAGGAACAAGTGTTAGCTGGTTAGCGATCCGCTAGGTACCGAGACTTGCGGCTACGTTGTGCGAAACCGTGATTGATAGGACTGAGAACAAACCACATCCATCAGTGGCGTGAGCGTGCTCCAGTCAGACGGCGGAATGGCGGCGGGCGCGACGAACCAGAGCTACATATTCAACAGAAATAGCAACATCAGAAAAAATGTTTTCTTTCTTGTTGAACCACCACTGACATACCCACACCTGAGGAATACAGAGAGAACTCCAGGCTTTAGTTCACCACACTCAGAGGGACGAGGACCCTGGATCAGAACCACATCGGCTTCCGATACCATTCTGACCCGCGTCCAGCCGCAGTTTCCGCAGGATCTAGTGCAGTAATACTGTAGTCGAGTTATACAAAGCGCCAACCAAGCGAGATGGCTCAGGAGGGCATTCAGGAGGTCGTGGGTTCGATTCCCGCGGCCGACCTTCCTGAATCATGGTTTTTTCGGGATTTCCCCGGTTCGCTAGGCGAATGTTGGGAAGGTTCATTGCGTCCCCCGAATTTCCTGTCCCTCCATTTCACCTAAATTCTATTTCACTACACCCTTCTTCTGCTTGGTCTGCTTCAGGGTTGTAAGTGTCGGCGGGAGTCTCGGCGTTGCATGGCAGGGGAAAAGGATGCTCTATGTAACCCTTCGTCCTCTGAAATGGGGCGCGGGCCCCTCAGGAGATATGTAGCCCGGAGGGGAGCCGGTTGCATAGCTGCTATCCGGAGAGTATCAATCTGCAAAGGTTAGGGACCCTGTCGTACCTCCTGGTCAGGCCGCCCTCTGTCTCCTCTCACTTTATCCCTCCCTTCCGGGGCACCCAGTCAGGGGCTTCGGCCACAAAAGATCTTGTAGGTCGAGGTCTAGTCCGATACAAAGCGCCAGAGGTTTAATAGGCCGTCCCTATATACTGGTCTCGTTCCGTGACATCGCGAGAAACAACTGAATAACCCAACAACAACATATTTCTGAAGTGACCGATTTCACAAAAACGTTACTTGAAATAAATTGTGTGTTAAGGAGTTCGAATATTTTCGTACCGCAGTCTGTCTCTGATGGTTTAGGCTTGCACAGAATTACACAAAATTGCTTCCGAATGAAGAGGACTCTATGGGCCATTACTATAAAATTAAAGATATACATATTGTTTGCCCTGTAAATGTCTTAAATACATGGTATTTTAATCAAAAAGGTTAGACCATTTTTGAGAAAATAAAAATGTCGAAACATTTCCTACGTAAAAGGTAGTTTAGGTTGCAGGGAACCTTTTTTGGAAATCTTCCTGTCGAATGTTTGGAAAATACTCAACTTAAATATCAAGCTTGATGTTTATCCGCTTTTACACTGTTCACACACGCGCATGAGTGGAACTTTTCTAAAAATTCTGATTGTTTTTGTTCGGGTGCTTCAAAACATGTATTTCCGCTGAAATTTCAACATTGAATTTTCAGGTGGAATACAATACATAGGTATTGTTACCTATTTTGGGCAGGCGGCAGAGAAATTAAATATGTATATGTGTATGAACAACGGTTTAAACCTCTGAGTTACAGTATTTTTCAAAACATGACGGCCTCGCCTCCCACCCCTTTCCAAATCAGTAGAGCTTTGAGGGTTGGTTTCACGACGTTTGCGGTTTAAAGCAAACCTTACAGTTGTCAAGTCTTAGTGGAGGGCGATTCTCGCATAGCACACACGTCACCTAACACCTCTTCCAATGATGGAACTATGATTATTTTTCACGGGTATTTTTGGTGAGGAAGGTTGATGTTTATACCCGCCGCATATTCACAATCAATTCCGTTGACATCAGTAGGATAAACAATGGGAAACCAGCACACTATTGACCAAAAATGCGTATACATAGGAGATATAGGGAATGCGATAAGAAATGATAGGCTATACAGAGGTTGAATGATAGAATATGGTTTATATGGAAGAGATAGGAAATACCAGGAGAGATGCCAGGCTAAACAGAGGTTGAATGGTAGAATATGGTTTATATGGAAGATATAGGTAATACCAGGAGAGATGCTAGGCTAGACAGAGGTTTAATGGTAGAATATGGTTTATATGGAAAAGATATGGAATACCAGGAGAGAAACTAGGCTAGATGGGGGCTGAATGATAGAATATGCGTTTATATGGAATAGATAGGGAATACGAGGAGATGCCAGCCTATAAAGGCGTTGAATGGTAGAATATGGTTTATATGGAAGAGGTAGTGAAGACGAGGAGAGATGCTGGCTAGACAGAGGTTGAATGGTAGAATGTGCGTTTATATCGCAGAAATAGGGGATACGAGGAGAGAAGTTAGGCTAGACAGGGGTTAAATGCTATAATATGCGTTTATATGGAATAGCTATGGAATACGAGGAGAGATGCTGGACTACACAGAAGTTGAATGGTAGAATATGCGTTTATATAGGAGATATAGGGAATACGAGGAGAGATGCTAGGCTAGTCAGGGGTTGAAGGGTAGAATATGCGCTTATACGGAAGAGATAGGGAATACGAGGAGAGAAGCTAGGCTACACAGGGGTCGAACAGTAGAATGTGCGTTTATATGGAAGAGATAATGAATACGAGGAGAGATGCTAGGTTAGACAAGGGTTGAATGATAGAATATGGTTTATATGGAAGAGATAGGGAATATGAAGAGAGATGCTATGCATACAGGAGGTAGGGAGAGCATATGCATTTATGTGGAAGAGGTAGGGAATACGAGCAGAGATGCTACGCTAGACAGGGATGAAGGGTAGAATATGCATTTATAAGGAAGAGGTAGGGAATGCGCGAAGAGATCCTAGGCTAGACAGGGTTTGAGTGGTTAAAATATCCGTTTATATGGAAGAGGTAGGAAATACGAGGAGAGAGGCTAGCTACACAGGTAATGAAGTGTAGAATATGCATTTATATGGAAGAGATAGGGAATACGACGAGAGAAGCTAGACTAGACAGCGGTTGAAGGTTAGAATATTCATTTATATGGAAGAATTACGGATTGCGAGGAGAGAAGCTAGGCTAGACGGGGTTTGAATAGTAGAGTATGCGTTTATATGAAAGACATAGGGCATACGAGGAGAGATGCTAGGCTAGACAGTGTTTGATGGTTAGAATATGCATTTATATGGAAGAAATAATGAATACGACGAGAGATGCTACGTTAGACATGGGATGAATGGTAGAGTATGCCTCCATATGGAAGAGATAGGGAATATGAGGAGAGAAGCTAGGCTACAGGGGGTTAAACGGTAGAATATGCATTTATAAGGAAGAGATAGGGAATACGAGGAGAGAAGCTGGGCTAGATAGGAGTTGAATGGTGGTATATGCATTTATATGGAAGAGATAGGGAGTAGGAGGAGAGAAGCTAGCGTAGACGGAGTTGAATGGTGGTATATGCATTTATATGGAAGAGATAGGGAGTATGAGGAGAGAAGCTAGCGTAGACGGAGTTGAATGGTGGTATATGCATTTATATGGAAGAGTTAGGGAGTATGAGGAGAGAAGCTGGGCTAGATAGGAGTTGAATGGTGGTATATGCATTTATATGGAAGGGATAGGGAATATGTAGAGAGAAGCTGGGCTAGATAGGAGTTGAATGGTGGTATATGCATTTATATGGAAGAGATAGGGAGTATGAGGAGAGAAGCTGGGCTAGACGGGATTGAATGGTGGTATATGCATTTATATGGAAGAGATAGGGAGTATGAGGAGAGAAGCTAGCGAAGACGGAGTTGAATAATGGTATATGCATTTATATGGAAGAGTTAGGGAGTATGAGGAGAGAAGCTGGGCTAGATAGGAGTTGAATGCTGGTATATGCATTTATATGGAAGGGATAGGGAATATGTAGAGAGAAGCTGGGCTAGATAGGAGTTGAATGGTGGTATATGCATTTATATGGAAGGGATAGGGAATATGAGGAGAGAAGCTGGGCTAGACAGGAGTTGAATGGTGGTATATGCATTTATATAAAGGGATAGGGAGTATGAGGAGAGAAGTTGGGCTACACAGGAGTTGAATGGTGGTATATGCATTTATATAAAGGGATAGGGAATATGAGGAGATAAGCTGGGCTAGACAGGAGTTGAATGGTGGTATATGCATTTATATAAAGAGATAGGGAATATGAGGAGATAAGCTGGGCTAGACAGGAGTTGAATGGTGGAATATGCATTTATATAAAGGGATAGGGAATATGAGGAGAGAAGCTGGGCTAGACAGGAGTTGAATGGTGATATATGCATTTATATAAAGGGATAGGGAATATGAGGAGAGAAGCTGGGCTACACAGGAGTTGAATGGTGGTATATGCATTTATATAAAGGGATAGGGAATATGAGGAGAGAAGCTGGGCTACACAGGAGTTGAATGGTGGTATATGCATTTATATAAAGGGATAGGGAATATGAGGAGATAAGCTGGGCTAGACAGGAGTTGAATGGTGGTATATGCATTTATATAAAGGGATAGGGAATATGAGGAGAGAAGCTGGGCTAGACAGGAGTTGAATGGTGGTATATGCATTTATATAAAGGGATAGGGAATATGAGGAGAGAAGCTGGGCTACACAGGAGTTGAATGGTGATATATGCATTTATATAAAGGGATAGGGAATATGAGGAGAGAAGCTGGGCTAGACAGGAGTTGAATGGTGATATATGCATTTATATAAAGGGATAGGGAATATGAGGAGAGAAGCTGGGCTACACAGGAGTTGAATGGTGGTATATGCATTTATATAAAGGGATAGGGAATATGAGGAGATAAGCTGGGCTAGACAGGAGTTGAATGGTGGTATATGCATTTATATAAAGGGATAGGGAATATGAGGAGAGAAGCTGGGCTAGACAGGAGTTGAATGGTGGTATATGCATTTATATAAAGGGATAGGGAATATGAGGAGAGAAGCTGGGCTACACAGGAGTTGAATGGTGGTATATGCATTTATATAAAGGGATAGGGAGTATGAGGAGATAAGCTGGGCTAGACAGGAGTTGAATGGTGGTATATGCATTTATATAAAGAGATAGGGAGTATGAGGAGAGAAGCTGGGCTAGACAGGAGTTGAATGGTGGTATATGCATTTATATAAAGGGATAGGGAGTTTGAGGAGAGAAGATAGATCTAGATAGGAGTTGAATGGTGGTATATGCATTTATATAAAGGGATAGGGAGTATGAGGAGAGAAGCTGGGCTAGACAGGAGTTGAATGGTGGTATATGCATTTATATAAAGGGATAGGGAGTTTGAGGAGAGAAGATAGATCTAGATAGGAGTTGAATGGTGGTATATGCATTTATATAAAGGGATAGGGAGTATGAGGAGATAAGCTGGGCTAGACAGGAGTTGAATGGTGGTATATGCATTTATATAAAGGGATAGGGAGTATGACGAGAGAAGCTGGGCTAGACAGGAGTTGAATGGTGGTATATGCATTTATATAAAGGGATAGGGAGTTTGAGGAGAGAAGATAGATCTAGATAGGAGTTGAATGGTGGTATATGCATTTATATAAAGGGATAGGGAGTATGAGGAGAGAAGCTGGGCTAGACAGGAGTTGAATGGTGGTATGTGCATTTATATAAAGGGATAGGGAGTATGAGGAGAGAAGCTGGGCTAGACAGGAGTTGAATGGTGGTATATGCATTTATATAAAGGGATAGGGAGTATGAGGAGAGAAGTTGGGCTAGACAGGAGTTGAATGGTGATATATGCATTTATATAAAGGGATAGGGAATATGAGGAGAGAAGCTGGGCTAGACAGGAGTTGAATGGTGGTATATGCATTTATATAAAGGGATAGGGAGTATGAGGAGATAAGCTGGGCTAGACAGAAGTTGAATGGTGGTATATGCATTTATATAAAGAGATAGGGAGTATGAGGAGAGAAGCTGGGCTAGACAGGAGTTGAATGGTGGTATATGCATTTATATAAAGGGATAGGGAGTATGAGGAGAGAAGCTGGGCTAGACAGGAGTTGAATGGTGGTATATGCATTTATATAAAGGGATAGGGAGTTTGAGGAGAGAAGATAGATCTAGATAGGAGTTGAATGGTGGTATATGCATTTATATAAAGAGATAGGGAGTATGAGGAGAGAAGCTAGCGTAGACGGGGCTTTAATGGTAGTATATTTATTTATATGGAAGGGATAGGGAGTATGAGGAGAAAAGCTAGGATAGACGGTAGAATGCAATTTATTAGTCATGTAAATATTTTTAATATATTGTATTTTAATCAAAATCTTTGTAGTCATGTTTTGAAAATGAACAATTTCGAACCATGTTCCATATAAAGGGTAGTTGGGGGATTTTCAAAAATCCTCGTGTTGCACGTTTAGACGATTCTGAACTTAAATATCAAGTTTGGTGTTTATTCGAGTTTTCGTTTTGAGTTGGGCTATTTTGAGGCATACACAGGACCTTTTTCCAATTTTCTGATTTTAGGAGGCCTCAAAACAGGTATTTTTGGTGAGTTTTCAAAATAGAATTTTTGTGTGAAATACAACACTATCCCTACTTTAAGTAGTAGAGAAAGTAGTAGCTCTCGTAGGAATAGTTTGTACGAGGAGTAGCTATATAAAAATAAACGATAGTGGATAGAGAAATCTATGTGAGTTTAACACATGAGGTTTTTAACACCTCCTCAGCATAAACAATGTTGCGCATGTTATCAAATTACACTTTTAACCCGACCATCCTTTCTTACAGTATAATGCTTATAGTAAGAATCAGGAATTTAAGAATGTTTGTGTTCATAAAGCACACGAATAAAATAATTTAAAAATAAAAGTGAAATGTTTACTTAAGTCCTCCACTAAGTGGCAAGTTTCAAGGAGAACACAGGCACTACCTGGAGCATGTTTGCAGTAGATATGTGTGCTGTAATACATACTGCATCTACATGTTGCAATGAAATATTATGTAAACGTGAGGGTAATTTAGCTCTTCCAAATGTACCGTATATAAATCAAAGCTTACGCAATAATACAGATTCTCTCACATAATAGAATGGAATTCTTGAATACCTGAAATGACAGAAAAACATTGTTTCCTGTCGAAACTTGCGATCATTTGTGGCAGACATTAGCATATCATGAATGAGAGGACCAGTGATACTTCATGAATGACACGCAATTGCCTGTGTATAGGATTATTTGAAATCCATAACCTTGGGATGTATTGCTTATGAATGAGTGCTGAACAACGTTTCCTGTGTAAGGGAAATCACAATGCGGAATTGCCCAATAAGGCTTGGAGGGACATATGGCGATGAGATTTGCGAGAAAGGTTTGCGTCCCAGCGCGATGCAGGCCAGATGTCGCTCCTGGAAGGATGCTGGCAGATGTTGTAGCCACGATGCTGCTTCCTGGAATAATTGTGAGCCGTGTTTTACTGGGGGGGGGCATTTGTTCGCCAATATCTACCACTGTGCTGCACACATGGTATACATTGTTCGGTACCTCGCACATTGGTTAGACATTCCTTGGTGCCTCATCCTCATCATCAACATCACCCAATAATTTGCCTCCTAATTCCGAGTTCGAAACTCGGTTGGGGATTAATTAATTGAACAAGTTTCCCTTAATGCGCGGAGACAAATGTTGGTAACTCTTGGTTTTGTGGGCCATGCGTACATTTAAATTGCTAAGAGAAATAATAAAGATCATAATATAGAAAACCACGAATGATTTTCAAACTATCGATAAATCCTCCAGTCACCAAGTGGCTCAAATTTACCCTAGAGAGTTTCAAAGTCATGAGTTACATTTGCTGGGAATATTTCACAAATAGAATGAGTAAAACACTAAAATAACATAATATTTCAGATAGATCAACACTTACAATAGCTGATCTATTAACCTCAAAACACTGGTCACTGTAGCTGTGATGTTATGCATATCAACTTAATTTGGTGCTGTGTATTGCAATAAATTCTATAATCTTCTCTGTTTATTTTTCTGATGCCTATTAATACAGTTGTGATATCTCTGGGTCGAGAAGCTACAAGGATGACCACTCGACCACACAGGCAGTCGACTCGCCTTTGTTTCTTAATCAATGTCTTTTAATAACGTATTTGAATGCTTGTAGGGCGACTGAAGATTTTAGTTTTTTACTTTCTCTACTACGTCGGTATATAAGTCGGGGAAGTATTGTATTGCACCCAAAAACTCGATAACGAAATTTCAGCGGTAAAAACACGTACATGCTTTGAGGCCCCCTGAATCCAAAAAAAAAGAAGCATTTTTCGAAAAAGATCCGTATGTGTATATGTGTATCTGTGTGTGTGTCTATGAGTCTGTGAACAGCATATCTCAGAAAGAAAAAGTCGGATAAATACCAAACTTGGTACTTTGGTTCAGCCTCTTTCAAAGATGCGACACGAAGATTTAAAAGAAACTCCCCCACCCCGGACTACCCTTTACATGGAACATTTTTCGAAAATTTTGATATTCTCAAAAATGGCTCTAGGGATTTTGATTAAAATATCATGTTTCAGGTATTTTCATGGTAAATGTAATGTATATCTTGAATTTTCTGGGAGAGTTCCCAAGAGTCGCCTTCCTTCTAACTGTAATCCATAAAAGATAGACGAAATTTCTCTACACAATAAATGTACATCTCGTTAAAACCCACAATTTGTGTCATATACATTTTTTGTGTGGAATGAACCATTTCCGAGATATCCATTGTTATTTGTTTGAATTTTCCAATACTTATACTTTTTCTCAAATGGAAATTCGTTACTCGTTTTTTTATGTCCTATTCATTCAAAGAGAATGAAATACTTCACATAGCAACCAGCTATTAAAAGATATGACTATCGCTTAAAACCTACCATATTGCCCTTGTACCTATAAGAAAATTAGTAATAAGACATTATCTGCAAATGTTTATCTCGATTAACATGAAGTAGATGGGGAATAAGCGTTTCTGAGAATGGTTTGTACTAGAGTAGAGAAAGTCGTGTGAATGCAACACATCAGATTTTTCTTTCAGGTAATGCGTACGAAATTGTGTACAGAAGTCGGTAATGACGCCATTATTTGACAATGATTTTAGCACGCATGTCATAGTTTGCTGATTATGCATGGTTTTGAATTTGCTAATAGTACTAGAATTGTATACCGGAGGGCCGGCAAATCTCATTGGTGTGATTTCGTGGTTTACAGAGTAACCAAGGTAAATACCGGATTGGATATGTGATACCCAATGGTTTTTAATCTATCTACAGGTAGTGAAAGCAGGCAGACTGGACGGCACCCTAATGCCATCTGTCGGTTCGTGTAGAAACAGACATACAGTTACCTAGCACTAAGGCCTCTGAGGACACGTTTCGAGGCTACCATATGTCCGTCAAGTATAGAAACAGACACAAAGTTCCTAGCACTAAGGCCTCTAAAGTCCCGTGTCGAAGCTACCATCTGCCCGTCTCGTATAGAAGAAGTGGTACAGTTACCTCGCACTAAGGTGTATGTTTACACGTGTTGAAGCTACTATCTGCCCGTCAAGTGTAGAAGCAGACGTTCAGTTGCCTAGCACTAAGGCCTTTAAGGACATGTGTTGAAGCCACCATCTGCCCGTCACGTGTAGAAGCAGACGTTCAGTTGCCTAGCACTAAGGCCTTTAATGACATGTGTTGAATACACCATCTGCCCGTCACCTGTAGAAGCAGACGTTCAGTTGCCTAGCACTAAGGCCTTTAAGGACATGTGTTGAAGACACCATCTGCCCGTCACCTGTAGAAGCAGACGTTCAGTTGCCTAGCACTAAGGCCTTTAAGGACACGTGCTGAAGCTACCATCTGGTCGTCATGTATAGAAGCATACGTTCAATTAGCTAGCACTAAGGCCTCGGTGGACACGTATCGAAGCTGCTATTTGCCGTCACGTATAGAAGCAAACGTACAGTTTCCTAGCACTAAGGCCTCGGTGGAATCGTAACGAAGATGCTATTTGGCGTCACGTATAGAAGCAGACGTACAGATTCCTAGCACTAAGGCCTCGGTGGACACGTATCGAAGCTGCTATTTGCCGTCACGTATAAAAGCAGACGTACAGATTCCTAGCACTAAGGCCTCGGTGGAATCGTAACGAAGATGCTATTTGGCGTCACGTATAGAAGCAGACGTACAGATTCCTAGCACTAAGGCCTCTGTGGTATCGTAACGAAGCTGCTATTTGCTGTCACGTATAGAAGCAGACGTACAGATTCCTAGCACTAAGGCCTCGGTGGACACGTATCGAAGCTGCTATTTGCCGTCACGTATAAAAGCAGACGTACAGATTCCTAGCACTAAGGCCTCGGTGGAATCGTAACGAAGATGCTATTTGGCGTCACGTATAGAAGCAGACGTACAGATTCCTAGCACTAAGGCTTCGGTGGAATCGTAACGAAGCTGCTATTTGGCGTCACGTATAGAAGCAGACGTACAGATTCCTAGCACTAAGGCCTCTGTGGTATCGTAACGAAGCTGCTCTTTGCCGTCACGTATAAAAGCAGACGTACAGATTCCTAGCACTAAGGCCTGTGTGGAATCGTAACGAAGCTGCTATTTGCCGTCACGTATAAAAGCAGACGTACAGATTCCTAGCACTAAGGCCTCTGTGGAATCGTAAGGAAGCTGCTATTTGCTGTCACGTATAAAAGCAGACGTACAGATTCCTAGCACTAAGGCCTCTGTGGTATCGTAACGAAGCTGCTCTTTGCCGTCACGTATAAAAGCAGACGTACAGATTCCTAGCACTAAGGCCTGTGTGGAATCGTAACGAAGCTGCTATTTGCCGTCACGTATAAAAGCAGACGTACAGATTCCTAGCACTAAGGCCTCTGTGGAATCGTAAGGAAGCTGCTATTTGCTGTCACGTATAAAAGCAGACGTACAGATTCCTAGCACTAAGGCCTCTGTGGAATCGTAAGGAAGCTGCTATTTGCTGTCACGTATAAAAGCAGACGTACAGATTCCTAGCACTAAGTCCTGTGTGGAATCGTAAGGAAGCTGCTATTTGCCGTCACGTATAAAAGCAGACGTACAGATTCCTAGCACTAAGTCCTGTGTGGAATCGTAACGAAGCTGCTATTTGCTGTCACGTATAAAAGCAGACGTACAGATTCCTAGCACTAAGGCCTGTGTGGAATCGTAACGAAGCTGCTATTTGCCGTCACGTATAAAAGCAGACGTACAGATTCCTAGCACTAAGGCCTCTGTGGAATCGTAAGGAAGCTGCTATTTGCTGTCACGTATAAAAGCAGACGTACAGATTCCTAGCACTAAGGCCTCTGTGGAATCGTAAGGAAGCTGCTATTTGCTGTCACGTATAAAAGCAGACGTACAGATTCCTAGCACTAAGGCCTGCGTGGAATCGTAACGAAGCTGCTATTTGCCGTCACGTATAAAAGCAGACGTACAGATTCCTAGCACTAAGGCCTCTGTGGAATCGTAAGGAAGCTGCTATTTGCTGTCACGTATAAAAGCAGACGTACAGATTCCTAGCACTAAGTCCTGTGTGGAATCGTAAGGAAGCTGCTATTTGCTGTCACGTATAAAAGCAGACGTACAGATTCCTAGCACTAAGTCCTGTGTGGAATCGTAAGGAAGCTGCTATTTGCTGTCACGTATAAAAGCAGACGTACAGATTCCTAGCACTAAGGCCTCTGTGGAATCGTAAGGAAGCTGCTATTTGCTGTCACGTATAAAAGCAGACGTACAGATTCCTAGCACTAAGTCCTGTGTGGAATCGTAAGGAAGCTGCTATTTGCTGTCACGTATAAAAGCAGACTACAGATTCCTAGCACTAAGGCCTCTGTGGAATCGTAAGGAAGCTGCTATTTGCTGTCACGTATAAAAGCAGACGTACAGATTCCTAGCACTAAGTCCTGTGTGGAATCGTAAGGAAGCTGCTATTTGCTGTCACGTATAAAAGCAGACGTACAGATTCCTAGCACTAAGGCCTCTGTGGAATCGTAAGGAAGCTGCTATTTGCTGTCACGTATAAAAGCAGACGTACAGATTCCTAGCACTAAGTCCTGTGTGGAATCGTAAGGAAGCTGCTATTTGCTGTCACGTATAAAAGCAGACGTACAGATTCCTAGCACTAAGGCCTCTGTGGAATCGTAAGGAAGCTGCTATTTGCTGTCACGTATAGAAGCAGACGTACAGATTCCTAGCACTAAGGCCTCTGTGGAATCGTAAGGAAGCTGCTATTTGCTGTCACGTATAAAAGCAGACGTACAGATTCCTAGCACTAAGGCCTCTGTGGAATCGTAAGGAAGCTGCTATTTGCTGTCACGTATAAAAGCAGACGTACAGTTTCCTAGCACTAAGGCCTGCGTGGAATCGTAAGGAAACTGCTATTTGCTGTCACGTATAGAAGCAGACGTACAGATTCCTAGCACTAAGGCCTGTGTGGAATCGTAAGGAAACTGCTATTTGCTGTCACGTATAGAAGCAGACGTACAGATTCCTAGCACTAAGACCTCGATGAACACGTGACGAAGCTATCATTTTCCCCTCACGTATAGAAGCAGACGTACTGTAGACTGTCTCTAAGGCCTCGGTGAACACGTGACAAAGCTGTCATTTGCCCGTCACGTATAGAAGCAGGCGCACTGTAGACTGTCTCTAAGGCCTCGGTGAACACGTTGCAAAGCTGTCATTTGCCCTTCACGTATAGAAGCAGGCGCACAGTAGACTGTCACTAAGGGATCTGTGGATACCTGAGGAAGCTGCCATTTGCCCTTCACGTATAGAAGTAGGCGCACAGTAGACTGTCACTAAGGGATCTGTGGACACGTGAGGAAGCTGCCATTTGCCCGTCACGTATAGAAGCAGGCGCACAGTAGACTGTCTCTAAGGACTCGGTGAACACGTTACAAAGCTGTCATTTGCCCTTCACGTATAGAAGCAGGTGCACAGTAGAGTGTCTCTAAGGCCTCGGTGAACACGTGACAAAGCTGTCATTTGCCCTTCACGTATAGAAGCAGGCGCACAGTAGACTGTCACTAAGGCCTCGGTGAACACGTTACAAAGCTGTCATTTGCCCGTCACGTATAGAAGCAGGCGCACAGTAGACTGTCTCTAAGGCCTCGGTGAACACGTTACAAAGCTGTCATTTGCCCTTCACGTATAGAAGCAGGCGCACAGTAGACTGTCTCTAAGGCCTCGGTGAACACGTTACAAAGCTGTCATTTGCCCGTCACGTATAGAAGCAGGCGCACAGTAGACTGTCACTAAGGGATCTGTGGATACGTGAGGAAGCTGTCATTTGCCCTTCACGTATAGAAGCAGGCGCACAGTAGACTGTCTCTAAGGCCTCGGTGAACACGTGACAAAGCTGCCATTTGCCTGTCACGTATAGAAGCAGGCGCACAGTAGACTGTCACTAAGGGATCTGTGGATACGTGAGGAAGCTGCCATTTGCCCGTCACGTATAGAAGCAGGCGCACAGTAGACTGTCACTAAGGCCTCGGTGAACACGTGACAAAGCGGTCATTTGCGCGTCACGTATAGAAGCAGGCGCACAGTAGACTGTCTCTAAGGCCTCGGTGAACACGTGACAAAGCTGTTATTTGCCCGTCACGTATAGAAGCAGGCGCACAGTAGACTGTCTCTAAGGCCTCGGTGAACACGTGACAAAGCTGTCATTTGCCCGTCACGTATAGAAGCAGACGCACAGTAGACTGTCACTAAGGCCTCGGTGAACACGTGACAAAGCTGTCATTTGCCCCTCACGTATAGAAGCAGACGCACAGTTTCCTAGCACTAAGGCCTCGGTGAACACGTGAGGAAGCTGCCATTTGCCCTTCACGTATAGAAGCAGGCGCACAGTAGACTGTTACTAAGGGCTTTGTGGATACGTGAGGAAGCTGCCATTTGCCCGTCACGTATAGAAGCAGGCGCACAGTAGACTGTCACTAAGGGATCTGTGGATACGTGAGGAAGCTGCCATTTGCCCTTCACGTATAGAAGCAGGCGCACAGTAGACTGTCACTAAGGGATCTGTGGATACGTGAGGAAGCTGTCATTTGCCCTTCACGTATAGAAGCAGGCGCACAGTAGACTGTCACTAAGGCCTCGGTGAACACGTGACAAAGCTGTCATTTGCCCTTCACGTATAGAAGCAGACGCACAGTAGACTGTGACTAAGGGATCTGTGGATACGTGAGGAAGCTGCCATTTGCCCTTCACGTATAGAAGCAGGCGCACAGTAGACTGTCACTAAGGCCTCGGTGAACACGTGACAAAGCTGTCATTTGCCCGTCACGTATAGAAGCAGACGCACAGTAGACTGTCACTAAGGCCTCGGTGAACACGTGACAAAGCTGTCATTTGCCCGTCACGTATAGAAGCAGACGCACAGTAGACTGTCACTAAGGGATCTGTGGATACGTGAGGAAGCTGCCATTTGCCCTTCACGTATAGAAGCAGACGCACAGTAGACTGTCACTAAGGCCTCGGTGAACACGTGACAAAGCTGTCATTTGCCCGTCACGTATAGAAGCAGACGCACAGTAGACTGTGACTAAGGGATCTTTGGATACGTGAGGAAGCTGCCATTTGCCCGTCACGTATAGAAGCAGACGCACAGTAGACTGTGACTAAGGGATCTGTGGATACGTGAGGAAGCTGTCATTTGCCCGTCACGTATAGAAGCAGACGCACAGTAGACTGTGACTAAGGGATCTGTGGATACGTGAGGAAGCTGCCATTTGCCCTTCACGTATAGAAGCAGGCGCTCAGTATACTGTCACTAAGGCCTCGGTGAACACGTGACAAAGCTGCCATTTGCCCTTCACGTATAGAAGCAGACGCACAGTAGACTGTCACTAAGGCCTCGGTGAACACGTGACAAAGCTGTCATTTGCCCGTCACGTATAGAAGCAGACGCACAGTAGACTGTCACTAAGGGATCTGTGGATACGTGAGGAAGCTGCCATTTGCCCTTCACGTATAGAAGCAGACGCACAGTAGACTGTCACTAAGGCCTCGGTGAACACGTGACAAAGCTGTCATTTGCCCGTCACGTATAGAAGCAGACGCACAGTAGACTGTGACTAAGGGATCTTTGGATACGTGAGGAAGCTGCCATTTGCCCGTCACGTATAGAAGCAGACGCACAGTAGACTGTGACTAAGGGATCTGTGGATACGTGAGGAAGCTGTCATTTGCCCGTCACGTATAGAAGCAGACGCACAGTAGACTGTGACTAAGGGATCTGTGGATACGTGAGGAAGCTGCCATTTGCCCTTCACGTATAGAAGCAGGCGCTCAGTATACTGTCACTAAGGCCTCGGTGAACACGTGACAAAGCTGCCATTTGCCCTTCACGTATAGAAGCAGACGCACAGTAGACTGTCACTAAGGCCTCGGTGAACACGTGACAAAGCTGTCATTTGCCCGTCACGTATAGAAGCAGACGCACAGTAGACTGTCACTAAGGGATCTGTGGATACGTGAGGAAGCTGTTATTTGCCCTTCACGTATAGAAGCAGGCGCACAGTAGACTGTGACTAAGGGATCTGTGGATACGTGAGGAAGCTGCCATTTGCCCGTCACGTATAGAAGCAGACGCACAGTAGACTGTGACTAAGGGATCTGTGGATACGTGAGGAAGCTGTCATTTGCCCGTCACGTATAGAAGCAGACGCACAGTAGACTGTCACTAAGGGATCTGTGGATACGTGAGGAAGCAAGATGGTATAGTACAGGGATGAGACCTAGAAGAATAACGGTCCACCACACACCGAGCTATGAGGTATCTCCTAACAGACCCTCGCTATATGACCACGTAGTTAAAGCAACGTAAAATAAATAGAGAGAGAAAAGGGATTATATAAAATGGTTTTGTGTGCAGCATTTGTATTCTATAAATGCTTATTGAACGGTCTCTGTACGAAATAATAATGGGCGGAGAAAGTCGAATGAATGTTACATGTCAGGCTTGTAGTCTCTCTTTCCTTCTTTTTTTGTGGAGACGTGCAGGCGGGAGAGATTGAAACATTTACACCAAATAGGGCGCAATAACTTTAATAATAGTCTTTGCTCAGAGGATAGGTGCCATGATGAAGTTTTCCTACAGGAAACAGCCTAACGTGTGACATCGCTCCTGTCGCTTAAGTATCGTTAAGTGGAATGCAATTATATTCCCTCTGAGTCATAAAGATGCTACCTACGTTTAACGACAAGCTATAAAACACTCCCCTCTTTAACTCAAAGCTTTGGCTCCAAGGAGTTAGTTGTATTATTACCTCAAGAAGAGCAATTATCTTAACTGTCGTTTTAATGCAAAAAGCGTAAACACGCTACAAGTGGGTTGAAACGGATAAGTGTGGACGTATAACCGAAATTAGATTTAAATGCGTTTTTACGTGCACTATTAAGGAATCCGAGTATGAACGAGAATTTGTTAAAGACATTCTGATGTGTGACATTCACATGACTTTCGCTATCCTCTTTCGCATTTTAGTAGATATACAAATTATTCCTATTAAAGCTTATTTTGCTATCTATACATTTTAATCCAAATAAACCTTTGCAGAAATAGTTGCATTACACATTTCGTTAAAAATATACAAAGGGAACAGCGATAGTCAGATGTTTAAGAACTGGACGCTATATGCTGGCCTTAAAGTTCCATACTATCTCCATGACATCGCGAGAAACAACTGAATGTTGACAGGACTTTTAAGAATGACCAAGTAATGAAGAATTCGGGCTATTAATAACGGGTATCTCGGAAATGCCTTATACCACAAAAAGGTTACTTTAAATAATTTGTGCGTTTTAAAGACATCTACATTTTTGTGTAGTACGTTTATCTCTATCACTTAACGTTTCCAAGTTATACAAGATTATACAAAATTTCTTCCGAAAGACTTCCTAGACATTCCAAGAGAATTCAAGATATACATTCTGTAAATATCTTTCATATATGGCGTTTTGATTAAATCGTTAGAGCCATTTTTAGAGAATAAAAAAATTCGAAAAATGTTAAATGTAAAGGGTAGTTTGCGGCGGGGCGGTTTCTTGAAAATGTTCGTGTCGCATCTTTGAAAGATACTGAACCCAAATACCAAGTTCGGTATTTATCCGACTTTACGTTTTTGAGTTATGTTGTTCAGGCACACACACGGACCTCTTTCTAGAAATGCTGTTTTGGATCCAGGACACCTCAAAACATGTATTTCTGGTGAAATCTCGGTACGAATTTTTGGGTGGAATACAATACTTCCCCTAATTACTATAGGTAGTGGAGAAAGTAAAAATGCTATTTTTGGATCCAGGGCACCTCAAAACATGTATTTGTGGTGAAATCTCGGTATCGAATTATTGGGTGGAACGCAATACTTCCCCTAATTACTATAGGTAGTGGAGAAAGTAAAAATGCTATTTTTGGATCCAGGGCACCTCAAAACATGTATTTCTGGTGAAATCTCGGTATCGAATTTTTGGGTGGAATACAATACTTCCTCTAATTACTATAGGTAGTGGAGAAAGTAAAAATGCTATTTTTGGATCCAGGACACCTCAAAACATGTATTTCTGGTGAAATCTCGGTATCGAATTTTTGGGTGGAATGCGATACTTTCCCTACTTCCTATAGGTAGTGGACAAAGTAAAAATGCTTTTTTTGGATCCAGGGTATCTCAAAACATGTATTTCCGGTAAAATCTCGGTATCGAATTTTTGGGTGGAATGCGATACTTTCCCTACTTACTATAGGTAGTGGACAAAGTAAAAATGCTTTTTTTGGATCCAGGGTATCTCAAAACATGTATTTCCGGTAAAATCTCGGTATCGAATTTTTGGGTGGAATGCGATACTTTCCCTACTTACTATAGGTAGTGGACAAAGTAAAAATGCTTTTTTTGGATCCAGGGTATCTCAAAACATGTATTTCCGGTAAAATCTCGGTATCGAATTTTTGGGTGGAATGCGATACTTTCCCTACTTACTATAGGTAGTGGAGAAAGTAAAAATGGTTCGTTGCTATCTAATGTTGGGCAGTTGGCAATGAGGTCATTCGCTCTGTTGCACTCCAGCATTTTGATAAGAGATAAGAAGTATTTAAAGGAATAAACTTTTGTGAGAATATTTTCAGGAGAGAAAGTATTGTAAGTTGAACACATAGATATTTCTTATCACCTTCTGTTGTTATATACCTAGTTAAATTTTTAGTTTTCCATTTTAAGGATATTGTTTTGTAAAATTTGAGTGGAGCAGTTAAGTTTATGGTATAGAAAGCATTAAGAATAAAATTGTTCAACCCCGGTGCAGGCAGGTTCGTTCCGCATGACGGCCCTCGCATCGCGTAGACATGCAATAATCATATTTACTGCGTGATTTATGTCGTCAATTTGCAGAAGAAAACTCGCCATTGTATACACTTCGAATGGATTATTAAGTAAAATCAAGATAAAATAATAAGCAATGTACCTACATGGTCGTTGGTTTGATAGCTCGGAATTAAGGATCATTTTCTGGACGCACGAATGTTAAATTACGATAGACAAACAGATTGTAGCCGAATCCCAGCCATATTTCCTTGCAGGGGAATAACAAAGTTGGATCGTAAATAAGACCTAGGTGATAGATACTGATTAACAAACAGCACCAACCGAGTGAGGTGGCGCCGTGGTAACGCGTGTGACTCACATTCGGGAGGTCCCGGGTGAAATTCCCGGCGACCAAACATTCTGATCCACGGGTTTTTTGGGTTCCCGGGTCGTCAGGCGAATGCTGGAGTGGTTCCTTTCAGCCCCCGAATTTCCTGTCTCTCTATTTCGTTCCCCTCATCCTTCACCCGTTAGGTCTGTCTCAGGTTTGGGAATGTCGACGATGGTGTTTCGGTGCAGCGTGGCAGGAAAAGAGGATGCACTATTTGGAACTTTCTCCGTTCCACGGCTTTCGGCTGGATATCGGGGTTATACAGCAGTCGTCACAAGCTCGTTCGAAGAACAGCACTTCTCGTCGCACCAGAAACGCATTTGCATTCGCTCACTATCTTGCGAGAGCGCTAGCTTATATATCCGTTGGAAATTTCCACATAGTTCCAGAACGTTCGAAAAGGTTTAAACATTCCAGAAGATTCCGCTTATCTGACATTGCTTACCTGGCGAGAGCGCTATTTATCTTTGTTTATCTCCGATTGCGTTTCGTCAATGTTCCGATAAAATCTGCGTTACAATATGTTTGGAAATTGGCACTATTTAATGTGCATTGATTAAAATTACAATTTTTGGAATTGAAAGTTGAAGGAATCTGCTGGTTTTGGACAATGGAGGCTGATTTTACAGTTCAGTATCGAGTTGACGTTTTATGCGCATAACCGCATTCTCACAAGCATATTATAAGATAAATTAGCGTGATTGGTCACTGCTAAACCTTATTGGGCAATATCAGATATGAAATAGTGAGTTACAAATTGTGTGCTTTTAAAATGTCTCATAAGTGTTTTTCCTCAATGGACTAGATTAAGGGAACACTGTGATACCAAATGGATTTTCTTCCATAATATCAACCAATTTTCATGAAATGTTTAGGTTAAGTTGCACCTGCCATGGTATATTGCTGGTACAAGTTTCGTTGCTCTATATTGAATAGTTTTGTAATTAAAATATGTTTATTACGTTTTTTTTTTGCAAATAATTGGATAGTAATTAAAGGTACACCGTTGCAATTTAGAATTAAAATGGAGGTCTGAAGTTTGATATGCTAGTTGTTCTATTCCCATACAATAAACGTGTGCATTTTTTTGCATAATATTAATGTTTATTAAGAAATATGAATTGTCTGTATTTAGAACAAAATAAAAAAGTATTACTAATAATTGCAAATGAAAAAAGCATATGCTTGTATGTATAGAATAACCAACAACGCAAATCCCAGTTTGGTTTAGCAGGTTATATTCTACATGTCCTGAAAATTTCATCCTGATTCATCAATATTTACTGCAAAAAGTATACTAAAATGGCTAAATAGAGAAAGAGCGATTTAAATTTTGGGAACACCGTTTTTGGAAGTATTGTTCTTCACTTATCAATTTGGATACAGAATTTCCAGAGGGATTCCAAACGTAATATTTACTGGGGTATTCTAGATATGTTGAGATACTGCTTCTTTTAAAAACAGTTTCTTGAAAAAAAAACATCTTTTGCCATTTTGGTAGATACCAGAATGTCCCCTTAAGGCAAACACGAAATGTAATCATTTATAATAAATTAGCGCAATCAAATTACTCCAACTCAATACATTTCCTACAAGAAGAAAAACAAGAGGTCGAGGGTCGAGGTGGATAGACAGAGAGAGAGAGAGAGAGAGAGAGAGAGAGAGAGAACCTGTTAACGATAACAACATTGAGAAGATCGTGTACCACTTAGGCTATACAACACGTGCAAAGGAAAAATATGATTCTTTGAAGGACTAAGTATCGAAATAACCGGATCCAGTGGATGTGCAAATTGGTAAGAAATCAAAGGATACTCACACCTGCTTTAGTCGTAATATTTATGTTTCGGTCGAGTGGGCTGCGCCCCTCCCCTAGCCGGAGGTGGCGGGCAACATCGCGTTATATTTCCAACTTCCCATGTAGCTCTGCATCAGTCCTCGGTGTCCGCAGTGGGGCAGGGGGTGAAACACAAGGGGTGCGGCCACTCCTTCTTGATCGAAACTTTCTTTCATATGTTTCCCGTTTAGAGCGGTTTAAGGGGACGTTAGGCAGAACTCCCGTCATTTTGATAATATTTCTTACTTTCTCTACTGTTTACCTTATACTGAGTAGAGGAAGTATGGATGATGTCTTATAAGTAATGTCGGTTTGTAAGCAAAATTTTATTTCAAATGTGTTGTTACAGGAAATGATTCTTATCTTCAAAGTAAAGATCATTAGATTCTCTAGTCCTGAGCCACCTTTCAGCAAGGTTAGTTATTCCACAACGGTACACGTGTTTGGTTTTTGATGAGAAGAATTCGTTGATACCCACTTCAACTGCTTCAATGTTTTCAAAATTTCTTCCGCGTAGGAAGTGGTCCATGGATCTAAACAGATGTATTCTGATTGCACAAGATCAGGGCTTTATACTGGATGTGGTAGTAGTAGTAGTAGTTCGATTCCTTCCAGTTCCTGAAGTTTGTCCATTGTTCTTTGAGCTGTATGAGGTCTCGCATTGTCCTGCTGCAAGACGCCTCTGTTTATATTAAGCAATGCCGGGTACTTCTGCCCCAAAACTTGACGAACTCATTTCAGTTGTTAAGAATAAAGATTCGCATCGACTACACGTCCATTTAGAACAAATTACCAGTGAATCACACGCTCAAAATTCCACCACACACATATAATTATTTTGGGGCCAAACGGATTTTTTTAGGAAAACGTTTTTAGGCTGACGGGTATCGAGCCACTGTTTCGAGACGTCAGGGTTGCGGTAATACACCCTCTTTACACCCTCTATCATCCCAGGGTTTAGCGATAAGCTGACGACATATCTACTCTGTGTTGAGCTTGATCAGGTGTCAATTCATGTGGTACAAATTTACAGCTTCTGAACGATTTTTAAATGTCTTAATATGGTGATGTAGGGTATCTTTTGAAGCAATAAGTTCTTCTAACACCCTTCGAGTGTTTGTCTGTGGATTTTCTTCCAAAACTCTGCGTGCATTCTCAATATTCCATAACTTGGATCTTCCAGAACGTTGTAAATCTTTAATGTTTTCGTCTTCATTATTGAAACGCTGGAACTATTGTGCTACTCGCTCAATTACACCTTCACCTTCGACTTTACAGATTCTTCAAGTCCCGGCAGCAGCTTTATAATCCTGTTTTCAACAATGCTTCAGAAGGTCTCTAACCTCAAACTTTGTTGCCTCCATTTTAAAATCTTGTATTACCAACTACTGTGTTGAAGTAGATGGTTTGTTAGCTGGAAAATGCTTCATGTTTATCTGCACCACATATGGGAGTCAATTTGTCGCGGTAATCTCGTATTATTTTATTGCTGAGTGCCAGTTATTGTTTTACTATTTTGCATTTTGGGTTATTTGTCCTCCGGCTAGCTATTATTTCTCAGTCGAGCATATCTCTTGAACAGGGTGTGTAAACGGAAAGGATTTGTTACTGAAAGATAACACTTATAAAAGAACTTGTTTTACACTTTTATTACCGTTACAATTAATTAATTTCACATATTGACTCTTGATACACGCCAGACTGAAACTGTTATATTTTCTAATATCACTATAATCACTTATTTGCTGCACATTATTAATTCGCGTATTTTACATTTATAACTAACTTTACGACGCGAGAGATTCTGTAGAATTGCGCGACGTATAACGCGTGAACGATTCTCTTAAACTGTGCGACGTATAACCTTTGTATGATTTTGTTGGACTGAACGACGTTTGCCTTGTGAATTATTCTGTCAAACTGCGCGTTACCCGTCTCTGGCACGGAATTTATACTCCCTCACCCCAATATGCCTAAACATTATAATCGAGCTACTATTGGTTAATAAAACGCGCCAACATTAGCGTCTATATTTATATCCAATCAAAATTACGAACAAATATGCTCTAGGGAAGAAATTCCCTCCATTTCTACAGAAAAGCGCGCTAATCTGACGTCATTTGCTTGCCCCTTCTAATTAATAAACAACTCACCCCCTCGCTCATTGTTGCCCGCTCTTATTGTCAGTTTCAGTGAGGCCGTGTAAACTTATTTCCTAACAATGCTTATAATTAACAAACATCTCAAATCAATGTCATACAATAATGATTATTTACACTACAATCACTCTGGCATTTACATTGTTGTGATATAAAATACTGCGTCATATGCCCCACTAGAAACATAATTATAAATATTTACAACTTGTTTGAAATTTGATAATTGGGTTTTTAGTCTCCTGAATCTTGTAACACACGGTATTTACCACTTGCACTTAACACTGCACACGCATTTAACACACGTCATACATTTTTGCCTTTTTCTCGCCACTATTTACTGGCTCTGGTCTAATGTGTTTATATACATACATCTAACATTACGATTTTTTTATAGCAAATACTGTACCCTGAACTATTTAGTTACAAAATGTTTATACTTTCTTAGATTATTGAGATAGAAATTTATACACTTAAGATTGTTAACCTGGTTCATCTTGTAATTTTTGAACATATTCACCAAAATATTCATCCTCTACACAAATATATTTACATCTCTTAATTCTAGACATAATTTCACATTATCTGTGTGCTACATAAGTGTTTGTTTTAATTATCTTTACCCCTTTTTTTGTTGTTTTCTACTTTATATTCACAATACTCTTTGAATTATATCTACATACTTTTACTTCAATATGACATTAAATTTTCATTATTACATGCTTCATTGAAATGTGGTTACAGTTTACTAAGAAAATGTTCTTTTTTCCCTTTAAACATTTATTTTTGTCCAGAATTTATTTCTCTTTTCTCATGACATATATACATAGATTAACCCTCTTACATTCCAATACTTTGTTCTGCAGTTCAGCATTAACTATCCAGAATCTACTTTTCATCATCTTGGTCTTCTGTTTCATCTTTATCCTCATTATTGTATGGTTTCAGCATCACAATATGGAACTTTCCAATGGCTTTTCGGGTTGCTGGATTACATAATTCATATGTATTTGTTCCATATACTTCAACAACTTCATATGGTCCATGATATTTCAGAAACATTCGCCAATAAAGTTTATTTGCCTTATCAGACAATTTCTTATTTTAACCAAAACTAAATCTCCTATTTTGATCTTTCATTCCTTTCTTTTGTTTTCTTCATTTTTCCTTTTTCTTTTTATGGCTTTTTTCTTCATCCTTTCGAATGCTTGTCGGAACATCTCTTCTTCCGTTTGTGGTATCGAGTGCTCATCTGGAATGGCTTCTGGAATTTTCTTACATATTGCATTTATCTTCTTTCCTGACTTAAGTTCACATGGTTTGTATCCTGTCACATTGTTTACTGTTTCGTTGAGTAGATTCTGAACGAAATTCACGTATCCATACCATTGGGTTTGTTTTCGATGACACAGCACCCTTAGGTAATTCGAAATTTCCTTAATTTCCCTCTCCACTGGATTGGAGTTCGGTCTGTATCTTGACGAAAAATATTGTTTAATGCCATTTTCTTTCAGTCCCTCCATAAACTTATTTCCTGTGAAGGACGAAGCATTATCGCTCAATACGGATTGGATTGGTCCTTCTTCTATCACATATGACTTGAGTAGCCTATTCAAACATGCTAAACTTGTAGGTTTTCTCAAAGGGTAAATTCTTACATATTTGCTGAATATATCATAACAGACAAATATATATTTGTTTCCAAATTGACTTGGAGGCATAGGACCGTGAATGTCAATACTAATTACGCACCTCGGCTTATCCCTTATAACCGAATTAGTCTCAAATGCATATGCTGCATTTATTTGCTTTGCCTTCTGACACAGGTTGCAGCACGATATAAATTTCCGAACTTTCTGACCCAATTTGGATATGTATAAATTTTCTAAAATCATAGAAGTTGTCCGGTCCGTCCCTGAGTGTGCTAACCCTTCGTGAAAATTCTTAATTAGTTCCTTTTTCCATGCTTTTCGGAACCATTACCTTCCAACTAGGCATTTCTTTTCCATGCTTCTTGTATAATGTTCCATTCCGAATTGCTAAAATTTCTTTCTTTGCTTCTTCAATTAGTGGTGCATTTCCTTTTAGTTCAAATAATTTTGCGTCTTCATTTTGAATTTCTGCCATATTTTTCAATTTTCTTATCATATCTTTACTTAAAGGAATTTCAATTGTCAATATTTTGACTTCATTTCTAGGCCTTTCAATATTCTCGGGAATTTGTGGGTTGTAGTTTAATCTTGATAGTAAATCGCTGAAAGTATTATTCTTGTCAGGAATGTGTATAATTTCAATATCAAATGCAGATATTGCGTGAATGTATCTAGCAAGTTTTCCACTACATAATCTACACCGTTGGGTGAAAGTTAGGCTGATGTGATCCGAATATACTTTCACCTTTTGCTGATAAATATAGGTTTTGAAACGAATTAATGAAAAATAGAGTGCTCCAATTTCTAACTGAGTCACCGAAGAATTCCTCTCAATGTTTGTAAGTCCTCTAGAAGCTGCACTATTGACGTGAAAGTCATTGTTGATGTCTCGCTGTCCTAAAATTCCGGCGAATCCTTGCATTGATGCGTCGACATAAATCTCGTATCTCAAATTTTCTCTGGGCCTCTCGAGCAATATGGACTTAGCAAACAGTTCTTTGACGCTCTCAAAACATTTTTGATGATCCTCTGTCCATCTCCACTTAATATTCTTTCGGAATAGCTGCCGCAGTCGTTCTATTTCCGCCGAATACCTTGGTACGAACTTACTCTGAAAGTTCAGTACCCCTAAGAGACGTTTAATTTGCTTTACGTTCCTGGGTGGTGGAATTTTCATTATTGCTTCAATTCTCTTCTGGTCAGGTCTTATACCTCGTTCATCAACTACATAACCCAGAAAATTTATTTCCTTGACACAGAATTTTTATTTTAGTATGTTTACAGTCATACCATGTTGTTGCAGTTTATTCAACACGTAATGTACATTATTCATATGTTCCTCAAATGTTTGACTAATGTTGAGGAAGTCGTCAATATACTTTATTAGAAAATCATCTACAGAATTTCCAAAAATACTGTGAATTGCTCTCAAAAATCCACTTCCTGAGTTTTTTAAACGAAAAGGATTTACACAAAAACGATACTGGATCACCGAGTATTGAAATGAAGTGTAATCACGCACTTGTGGATCTAATTCCACTTGCCAATATGACGCAGTGAGATCAAAGGATGTTAAAAATCTCCCTCTTGAAAGTTTCGTGATTAGTTGTTCGATTCCTTCACTTTGAAAATGATCTGGCTTCATATATTGGTTGACATATCTACCATCTAATGTTAATCTTAAACTACCATCTCGTTTTATACTCCAACAAATTGAATTGATATACTGAGAATTACTCAATAATTCCATTTTCTAACATGCTATTTATCAGTTTTCTAGCTTTATCCCGAAGACTTATAGGCAAACTATCATATTTATGTTTATGTGGTGGCACATCTTCTACCTGAAATGTATGCTGATATACGTTACATCTGCCTGGGATATTACTAAATACTGAACTATTGTTCATCAAGATATCATGAAGGATTTGTTTTTGTGTTTTCGTAATGTTATAAGCTTCTTCACATTTGTGTAGTATTTCCTCATTTCTCTTCTCTTCCCAGTTGTTGTCTGTCTGGCTCGCACGGTCGTCTTTTGTTCGGGTTGTAAATTTCTCTACTTTCTCTGGCATTTCTACTAGCTGTTGAAAATATGGCGTGGTATTCCCTTCATATTTTGTGACTAATTGTTTTATCTGACTGTTTTCATCGGTTTCCGTTATTTGCACAAAAAATTCCTGGTCACAAAGATTTTCTTCATCCTTTGTCATCTCAATCACGGAAATTTTCTCTTTTATAAACGGTACCTTTATTTCTCTATTGTCTTTTGTCATTTTTAACTCCTCATGTTTAAAATCTATACGTGCTTCATATTCATGTAGGAAGTCACATCCTAAAATTATGTCACAAATCAGATGGTTTACAATTAGAAACATAACCTCAAAATTCTCTCCGCCGATAAGTATGTTAAGTAGAGCTTGTGTTTTTATGACCTGTGTCGTTCTTCCGACTGCAACACGACAAACTAAATTACTAGTGGGAAGAGCCATAATTTTGTTACCTTCATTTATCGAATTTATATAAAATTTCTGCGAACAAATTGAAGCTGATGAACCGGAATCTATAGTCGCAATAATGTCTTTCTTCGCAATTTCTATCTTAACATGGGGTGACTCGAAATTTTCCTCTTTATCTTTCGTTGCTGCAATATTCTTACGGAGTGTGTGTGTGTAGGCATATTGTTTGTATTGGTAATGGATACTGAATTATTAAAGACGTCCTGAGAACCTACTACACAGGAGTCTATTGACAGTTTTCCTGGTTACTTCCATGTTCATGTACGGGACTGCCATTCCTAACCGGCGCTAAATCTATCTCATTTTCGCTACCATTGTTTTGAGTTCCCCTTCCTCGAGTTCGAAATCCTCGATTTCTGAAATTATGTCCTCTTGGCACGTAATTTTCTTGCCGTTCCTCGGATCTTTCCCGGTTAGTGTTTTCCCTCCAGTGAGTGAAATTTCCCCTTTGTCTAACGTACCGCCTTCCTTGATTTTGCCCTCTTTCCGGCAATCTTTCTGTCCTGAAGTAATTTATTTGTTCCTGTCGACCTGGTCTCCCATCTATCCTCGGTCTTTCAAAACTTGGAACGTATGATTGGTACCGTTGCCTGGTATTATTCTCATGACGTCTGTCTTGTCCTCTACTTTGGTGATAATAACTACCTTGGTAATTTCGTCTATCTCGCACATCTAAAAATCTATGCTTTCACTCCCGAGATATATCTTCTTCCTGTTGTTCCAAAGCTGTCAGTAATTCTGTCATTTCATAGATACTACGTGGTTTTGCAATTAATAAATAATTTTGTATCCTTAAAGGATAATGCCTTGTGAGCAAACTCACAAAATCTTCCTCATTAATCGGAGGTGACAAGTTCCTAACCTGACTTGCATGTTTCAGTTAATAACCAGTCATTGATATTCCCTCTCGTGGATCAAATTGTCCATGACTAAGCATTGCTCGAATTCTGTGCTGTACCGTAACATTCCAAAATCTGTTCATGAATAGCCTCTTAAAGGATTCATATGAAATTTCACCCCCTGATACCATTTGTAACCAATCTAAAGTTTTCTGGTCCAAACATCTTTTGACAACTATCATTTTCAATGCTTCCGGTATCCTTTTAATTTGAAAATACTCTGACAAGTCTGCAATAAACTGTACTGGATTGGAGTTTTCATTAAACTTTGGAAGTGGAATATCACTTAAGATATGATTATGGTTTGAATGTCCCTTACTCCCATATTTAAATTCTCTAGTGTTACTTGTGCACTCTGAGTTTCAGCGTGAGCTATGGATGAAGCCGCCGCATTACTCACATTATTAGTCATACCTTAGGAACTACCTCTATTATTATTCTGTACATCAGATACATTAGCATCACACATATTGACCCTTGAATTCAATTCTAACCTATTTACAGTACCTTGCAGACTTTCTATTGTCTGTTCCATTTTTTATTATTCTCATTTTGAACAGCTTGGTGCTTGTTAATTTCAGAAGTTAGTTTTTGATTATTTGTAGACAAAACTTTGACTTCTTCGGACAATTTATTTCTTTGTGTTTCCGACTCCTTCTGAATTTCAGATATCTCACCTCTGAAATTAACTTGCACCTGCATTAAATCTGCATTCATCTCTCTTAGCTCACTTGAAATGCTACTCATTCGACTTCCTAACTCTGTACATTTTACACTAACATGTTCAAACTTGGTATCAACCTCACTTTTTTGGTCAGATATTTCCCTGCTCATGTCTGACATTTTCTTTGAAACTTCCCCTATCTCATTTGCTATCATTTCCTGATTTTCATTTCTCATTCTTATCATACTACTATCTAGCTCCATAAATTTCTTTTCAATTTCTTCCCTGTTTTGATCTAATTTATGCTCTAATTTCTCATTACTCTTACCAATTTCTTCCCTTAATTGATCTGTAATACTCTTACCGATATCTTCCCTTAATTACCTATTATTCTTTTCCATATCTTCTCTCAATTCCCTATTATTCTTTTCCATATTCTGAGTTAGTTTTTCTAATTTTTCATTATTCTTACTAATATCTTCCCTCAATTCCCTCTTATTCTTTCAATATTCTGAGTTAGTTTTTCTAATTTCTCATTATTCTTACTAATATCTTCCCTCAATTCCCTCTTATTTTTTTCCATATCTTCCCTGTTTTGTTCTAAACTCTTACCAATATTTCTCAGCATTTCCATCATCATACCAGCATCAAAATTAACATTTCCTGCTATTCTATTCTCACTTTCTTCACTAATATTTCCTCCCTCAAATCCTACACTGTTTGAGCTATTTTCTGTAACCTGTATTGAATTACAGCTAACTGTTACATTATCCCCGTCCATAATTATTTCTTCAGTATTCTTAGTAGACACTGTTTTCTTAATCCTACCACTTCTTAACAACATTTAATTTCTCACAATTTTCTAACCTTTATGATGCTATCTGTTGATGTTGCTTTGATGTCCAGCTTCCTGCCCCTCTCTCCTAGATGTATATGTCGCCTCTGCATCGTATTACGATGGATCTGCGTCGTCTCGCTGTTTTTGTGTCGTAGTTGAATTCCCCTGTTGCCTTCTATTCTCGTAATTACGATGTTCACTCATCCGCGTTGTCAGTCGTTCTGGTGGTTGTTTCTGGAATCTGCATCTTGTAGTTAATTTCACTGCTCCATTCGCTCCACGTCATGGTTCCTTCGTCCCTTCCTGGTTATTTCGCTCCTTCCTGGTTAATTCGCCCCTTCTGGTTATTTCGCCCCACGTTCTGGTTAATTCGCCCCATTCCTAGTTTATTCGCCCCACGATCTGGGTGCCAATTTGAAGTAGATGGTTTGTTAGCTGGAAAATGCTTCATGTTTATCTGCACCACATATGGGAGTCAATTTGTCGCGGTAATCTCGTATTATTTTATTGCTGAGCGCCAGTTATTGTTTTACTATTTTGCATTTTGGGTTATTTGTCCTCCGGCTAGCTATTATTTCTCAGTCGAACATATCTCTTGAACAGGGTGTGTAAACGGAAAGGATTTGTTACTGAAAGATAACACTTATAAAAGAACTTGTTTTACACTTTTATTACCGTTACAATTAATTAATTTCACATATTGACTCTTGATACACGCCAGACTGAAACTGTTATATTTTCTAATATCACTATAATCACTTATTTGCTGCACATTATTAATTCGCGTATTTTACATTTATAACTAACTTTACGACGCGAGAGATTCTGTAGAATTGCGCGACGTATAACGCGTGAACGATTCTCTTAAACTGTGCGACGTATAACCTTTGTATGATTCTATTGGACTGAAAGACGTTTGCCTTGTGAATTATTCTGTCAAACTGCGCGTTACCCGTCTCTGGCACGGAATATATATTCCCTCACCCCAATATGCCTAAACATTATAATCGAGCTACTATTGGTTAATAAAACGCGCCAACATTAGCGTCTATATTTATATCCAATCAAAATTACGAACACATATGCTCTAGGGAAGAAATTCCCTCCATTTCTACAGAAAAGCGCGCTAATCTGACGTCATTTGCTTGCCTCTTCTAATAAACAACTCACCCCCTCGCTCATTGTTGCCCGCTCTTATTGTCAGTTTCGGTGAGGTCGTGTAAACTTATTTCCTAACAATGCTTATAATTAACAAACATCTCAAATCAATGTCATACAATAATGCTTATTTACACTACAATCACTCTGGCATTTACATTGTTGGGATATAAAATACTATGCCAACATATTAACAACAGGGATCAATAACCATAGCACCCTATATACAGTATTCACAAAAATAAAAGCACATATATGTAAATAACCCAACATTACTTATGAGACAACCTAATAGTTTGTATTTTGTATTTTATTAAACTGTATTGTACGAGATATCATCAGAAGTACATATTTAAAGCCTCCTTAAATAAAAAATCTGATGTGTTACACTCACATGACTTTCTCTACTCTTGTACAAACTATTTTTACAAACACTTATTCTCCATCTACTTCATGTTAATCGAGATAAACATTTGCAAACTCTATCTTATTGCTAATTTTCTTGTAGATGTAAGGGGAATAGATATTTACAAGGACAATATAGAAATACAGTAGCCTTTAAGCACATACATATCTCTTAATAGCTGGTTGCTAGGTGCAGCACCATTCCCTTTCCCACAGATTAATACTCTTTGCATATCCAAGACAAAAAAAATGAATAACGAATTACCATTTGAGTAAATAAGTATTGAAAAACTTAAGAGAATAACAAGCAATATCTCGAAAACGGTTCACTCAACAAAAACAATGTACATGACATAAATTGTGTATTTTAACGCGGTCTACATTTTTTTTGGTAGTAAACGTTTGTCTATCTCTTATGGTTTACCAGTTATGCAAAAGTCGTTCACAATGAATACTTTTGGAGACATTCCCAGAAAATTCAAGATATACATTTTATTTGTCATGAAAATATCTTAAACATATGATATTTTAATCAAAATCGTTACAGCCATTTTTGAGAAAATTAAAATTTTCGAAAAATCTTCCATGTAAAGGGTAATCTGGGTGGGGGGATTTTCTTGAAAACCTTCGTGTCGCATCTCTGGAAGATACTGAACCTAAATCAGGTTTGGTGTTTATCCACTGTTCGTTTCTGAGTTATGCTGTTCACAGACAGACAGACAGACACACAGACACACAGACAGACACACAGACACACACACGGACATGTTTCAAAAAATGCTTTTTTTGGATTCAGGGGGTCTCAAAACATATATTTCCGGTGAAATCTCGGTATCGAAATTTTGGGTGGAATACAATACTTCCCCTACTTACTATACGTAGTAGAGAAAGTAAAAAGAAAGATTTTTTAGGAAAAAATGTGTATGTGTGTGTGAAGAGCATAACTCATAAACGAAATCTCAGATACATACCAAAGTTGGTATTGAAGTACAGTATGTTTCGGGGATATGTAGGGGAACACTATCCATAATAATAATAATAATAATAATAATAATAATAATAATAATAATAATATATAGATATGTGAATAATCCAGATTCAGATATACTAATAACCAACAAGTACAGATATACTAATAAACACAAGAGAGAATAAATAACAGGGGAGATATAAATAATGGGAAATAAAACGTGAATAGAACAGATATATGCTTAAGAAAGATTATATATGTAATGTATTATAAAATACCACAATTTCATGTACATAATATTGTAAAACCCTTTAACCAGGGAAAGGCGGGCTAGCAATTGAGACAATTAATAAGGAGCTTTGTAACACAGGGAGTTGGAAAATAGAAGTTGCAAAGAGTGAGAGGGTCGATGGTAGAATGAAAGAGCAATAACTGAAATACCTGGAAGCGTCAGTCGCAGAACAGGGAATTGGGTAAAATCAGAGAGTGTATGAGATAGAAAGTTGGCGTGTGAAAGAGATGTAGATAGGGTGAAAATTCCCCAAGAGCCAAGTGCCGCCCAACTCCTAAAATGCACAATTTAACTCTCATAACATGCTGAACAATTACCAAACAAAGGACATGTTTCAAATACGAGCGCTAATGTTTGCGTGAGGTATTTGTGTATAAAAGCAGGAATGCGCCCAGAACTTGACGCTCTTGCTTTGCCTCTGATGATGAGACGAGACGCTGCATCTGCTATTGTTGTGAAGGATAGAGGAGACAGCATCTGAGGATGAGAAATAGCTTACCCAAAACCTATTGAGATGGTGGGTATGGGAAATAACTCAGATATGCAAATAAGGGAACACTGTAGCTAGCCGCTTTACATTTTTATTTGTTGATTCTGGGATGAAGTCCAGTTTTAAATCCGAACACGTGGTCATGATTTGCCTTCACCTACACCCCTGAGATTGCAGCGACTTTCAACATGTGAGAGAATAACGCTTAAGGTAGCGTGGCCAGCATATGCTCACTCCGATCCACTCTTTACCTCGGAAATGTTTCATTATTTCTGATTTTTCAAAACTGTTTAAGATATTTGCACGACAAACAAAACGTATATCCTAAATTTTCTGGTAACAGTCTGTAAAGTCCTCTTCGTTCTGAAGGAGAGATAGACAATAGCTTACTACACTCTCAATTTGTGTGGTATTGTTTATTGCTGCAGCGACCCTTGTCTTATTAACCTTATCTCATAACTAGACTTCGGATTTTTAGGCTCTTAGAAACCAACTTTTAGGCACCTAAAGTAGCCTCTTAAGTTATAAAAACAGTTTTAAGCAAGACAAATATGGTTTCCAAGAGCTAAACATTAGATTTTATGGATCTAAAATGTATAGAGTGTCCCAAATTGAAGTATACACATTTTGAAACGTTATTTCTCAGCAACGAAATGAGAGAAACCATTTTTCCCACTTAAGCCCCTACATGTTCAAAATTGTCCACCTTCTGCAACTGTACACTCCCAACAACGACGTCGAACTCTGGATTGCTGGTAATGGAATATCATTGATGGTATGTTCAATCCGATTTCTCATTTCCTCCAGTGTTTGTAGTTTTGTGGCGTATACCGTGTTCTTTAAAGTTCCCCACAGGTAGAAGTCTAGAGTTAAATCGGGAGATCGAGGCGGGATCTCCGTAGCACTTCCTCTTCATCCTAGCCATCTCTTATTGAATGTGCGATCCAGAAAATTTCTCACAACGACACAGAAGCGAGGTGGAGCCCCGTCTTGTTGGAAATAAACCTCATTTTCATTCTCAAAGAGATCATAAAGAAGTGGAATCATGATTTCCAACATTTGCAGGCAAGTCTGGCTTGTGACAGTCTCTTCGAAGAAGTAGGGCCCAACTACTCCTATAGAAGACAGACCACGCTATACCGTTACTTCTGGAAGATTGACGACATTCTCTTCAAAGATGTGTGGGTTTTCCTTAGCCCAGTGCACACAATTATGCCGATTAATTGTGTCATTAAGTTTGAATGTGGCTTCATCTGATCAAGCAATCAAGTTTTGCAGATCGTCACACTTGTTCAGGAGCCACTCACAAAATTGCAGTCACCTTTTTGGATCGTCCTCATTTAGTGGGTGGAGAAGTCTCGGAAAGTAAGGTTTCCATTTTTGACCTCCGCGAATACTGGTTTTCTTGATACCAATCTCAGCGGCATTTTGTTTGTTTATAAACACACGAAGAACCATGAAGGTGTTGCTATGCTTTTCCAGTGCTTTCTGGATCATACACAACTACAATTTTATTTCTGTCTCATTTCATTCTGAGAAATAACATTTCAAAGTGTGTGTACATCAAATTGGAACACTCAGTATTTGCGCATTCAGAAAGTTTAAAAATGCAACTAATTAGCGAGCGTTACGCAATAATAAAAACAGTAAAGTATATTAATTATTATGGCTAGAAACATGTCTTCAATTATGAATTTATAGTTGCTAATACATAATATGAGCTTATAAAGATTAAAAAATCTGATGTGTTACACTCATTTGACTTTCTCTACTCTTGTACAAACTATTTTTACAAACACTTATTTCCATCTACTTCATGTTAATCCAGATAAACATTTGCAGAAACTATATTATTGTTAATTTTCTTGTAGGTGCAAGGGGAATATGGTAGGCTTTAAGCGAATAGTCAAATGTTTTAAGAGTTAATTACTATGTGGAGCATTCCATTCTCTTTGTATGTACAGGACATAAAAAACGAATAACGAATTCCCATTTGAGAAAAAGTATAAGTATTGGAAAATTCAAACAAAAACAAGGAATATCTCAGAAATGGTTCACTGGACAAAACAAATGTATATAATGAATTATGTGTTTTAACGAGATCTATATTTTTTGTGTAGTAAAATTTGGTCTGTCTCTTACGGTTTACCAGTTATGCAAAGGTCATTCAGAATGAAGAGGACTTTTGGGGACATATCCAGAAAATTCAAGATATACATTTCATTTGCCACAAAAGTATCTTAAATATATGCTATTTTAATCAAAATCGTTAGAGCCATTTTCGAGAAAATCAAAATTTTCTAAAAAATGTTGCATGTAAAGGGTAGACTGTGCGGGGATTTTCTTGAAAACCATCCTGTAGCATCTTTGAAAGATACTGAACCTGAATACCAAGTTTGGTATTTATCCGATTTTTTTTCTGAGTTATGCTGTTTGCAGACACACTCACGGACCTTTTCTATAAATATTTCATTTGGATTCAGGGCATTTCAAAACAGGTATTTTCGGTGAAATCTCGGTATCGAATTTTTTGGTGGAATGCAATACTTCCCCTACTTACTGTACGTAGTAGAGAATGTAAAAAAGGCCCCTCAAAACTAACTGAATAGATCACAGTGGAAATGCACCACATTGCAGATATATCATTGTGAACTAAATGCTCTAGAGCTAACATTGAACCCCCAAACCGTGCCAACACAATATATAATTAAAAATAGCAATGTAAAAGAACTGTTTGAAATACACTTGAGAAGCAACAGAGAAAACGTATGTTGCGAATGTATGCATATCAACAGCTAATGAAGGGGAAGATATACGTGAGTCACAAGGCAATGGGAAAGGTATTTCTACCGTACTGCAATCACTAACCAACACCAAAGGATGACATAGACATATAGAGGATGCATGTATTCTGTTTCTCTTTCTACGAAATAAATGAATCTGCCTGCTAAAGCGTTCAAATACACAAGTCCTTTCTCTAGAAAGTATCATTCCTATAACCAAACCATTACAAACTTTGAATAAAACCAATCCCATGAAATCAGAACTTTATCTTTTACTACATTAAAATTGTTAAAATCTTAATAAAAACACACAAATCTATCAGGTTTTGAAATTGCTCCTCTGTGTTTTCACAAATTTTATAATTCCTAGAATTCTTACTTTTGGCACAGTGTTTCTAAAACATCTTCAGATTACCCTACTCTATAAAGCAATTACATCCCAAGGACTTACAAGCCAATACCTTGGGCCAATAGCCTGTCGAGGAGCAAGCAAACTCTGGAAAATAACATATACAGAATGTGTGATTAGCCCAATGTCTTAGGTCAGTAGTCTGTCGAGGAGCAAGTAAACTCTGGATCATAACATATACAGAATGTGTGATTAGCCCGATGTCTTGGGTCAGTAGTCTGTCGAGGAGCAAGCAAACTCTGGATCATAACATATACAGAATGTGTGATTAGCCCAACGTCTTGGGTCACTAGTCTGTCGAGGAGCAAGTAAACTCTGGATCATAACATATACAGAATGTGTGATTAGCCCAATGTCTTAGGTCAGTAGTCTGTCGAGGAGCAAGTAAACTCTGGATCATAACATATACAGAATGTGTGATTAGCCCAATGTCTTAGGTCAGTAGTCTGTCGAGGAGCAAGTAAACTCTGGATCATAACATATACAGAATGTGTGATTAGCCCGATGTCTTGGGTCAGTAGTCTGTCGAGGAGCAAGCAAACTCTGGAAAATAACATATACAGAATGTGTGATTAGCCCAATGTCTGGGTCAGTAGTCTGTCGAGGAGCAAGCAAACTCTGGATAATAACATATACAGAATGTGTGATTAGCCCAACGTCTTGGGTCACTAGTCTGTCGAGGAGCAAGCAAACTCTGGATCATAACACATACAGAAAGTCTGATTAGCCCCATCTTTGGGTCAGTAGACTGTCGAGGGGCAAGCTAACTCTGATCCTAACACATACAGAATGTGTGATTAGCCCAATGTCTTGGGTCAGTAGTCTATCGAGGGGCAAGCAAACTCTGGAAAATAACATATACAGATGTGTGATGAGCCCAATGTCTTGGGTCAGTAGTCTATCGAGGGGCAAGCAAACTCTGGAAAATAACATATACAGAATGTGTGATTAGCCCAATGTCTTGTGTCAGTAGTCTGTCGAGGAGTAAGCAAACTCTGGAAAATAACATATACAGAATGTGTGATTAGCCCAATGTCTTGTGTCAGTAGTCTGTCGAGGAGTAAGCAAACTCTGGATCATAACACATGCAGAATGTGTGATCAGACCAGTGTGTTGTGTCAGTAGTTTGTCGAGGAGCCAGCAATCACTGGGTTATAGCATATCCAGGATGGGTGATCAGCCCAATGTCTTGTGTCAGTGCCTATTTAGATGCAAGCAAGCACTCGATCATACCATAGCCAGGATGGGTGATTAGACCAATGTCTTGTGTCAGTGCCTATTTAGGAGCAAGCAAACATTGGATCATACCATAGCCAGGATGGGTGATCAGCCCAATGTCTTGTGTCAGTAGCCTATTTAGGTGCAAGCAAACATTGGATCATAGCATATCCAGGATAGGTGATCAGTTCAATGCCTGGAACGCGGTGAAGGAAAAGGATCTATGAAATGCAGTGATGAAAGGATCATAGAAAAATTCGCGGATAGAATTATCCAACCCAGCATTCGCCTAGTGAACGTGGCAAACAGCAAAAAAGCCTTTAGATTTGAATCCGAGACCTTCCGAATACTGGCCACAGACGTATCTACCTGAGCCTTCTCTCTCGCTGTTTCTAAAACACACAATTTTAAAAAATAATTCTAAATCTTTTCTATACGTTTACGTCACTGAACTGTTATATTCTCAAATGATTGCTTTTTGTTGTTTTAGGTTAGGATACACAGATAATGCACGAAGGTTTCAAAGAAACTGCATGTAGACTATCATGTAGAACATTTTGAAGCGGAAAATTGTGACAAAAGTCTAATGTTTTACATTTACATAATTTTCTCTACAGTCTCTTTGGTAAACTATCCTTACAAAAGCTTCTTCTATATACTTTTGTTAATCCGGACAAACGCTCTAGGAATCGTTGTAGTACACGTTTCAACTAAATAAAGTTCAAAGAACAACATGTATGGCTGTTACAGGAGTAACACTGTAGCAATGGAGATACTCTTGAACCTGACTCCATTGCATTTAATTGCAATGAAGGCGTCAAGAATGACGTCCTATAGACTGTAACATGCTAAGCAACTGAGAATTCCTGAAATACACACCGGTTTGCTAAGAAATAGGAAATACATAGGAGATTCATGTTTAGAAACCCTGTCAGACCATATAATTCTAATTAAACACTTTATAAAGAACTTCTGAGATGTTGGACGAATAAAACTGGAAACTACTGAGAAAACGTTGATGTGTTTTACAGACGGCTCAGTGGATGGCTAAGGACCAGGATCCGGAGTGTACACCAAGTTGCAAGAAGTTTTTTTTCCCTTGGGTGAATATGCTACTGTTTTTGAAATAGAAATTTAATCTGCTATTCAATGCACACATGAAAACAAAAGGAGAACTTATACTGGTACACAGATCCTATTCTTCTCAGATAACCAGGCTGCACCTTAACACTCTAAGTAGTCATAAGGTATAAGTTTTAAGCTGCCTAAATATGCTCACAAGCTTAGCAGAAGAAAATGAAGTTCAATTCATCTGGGTGCCGGGTCATATTGGCATAAAGGGAAATGAAAAAGCTGATGAACTTGCAAGTCAAGGAGCAGCTCCACAATTTATTGGGCCAGAGCCAGCTCTAGAAACATCTCGATGTTTAGTAAGAGAGGCTATTAAGAACTGGTTCAAAGTAGAACACCATAAAACATAGCTTGAAACACCAGTAAACAAACGTGGTGAGTATTTATTAAAACCCATGTAAGAAAAGAGGCGAAAGCTTACTTAAATGTAACAGTCTTCAGCTGAGAACAATTACTGCATTTCCTCGAAGACATGTTTCTGTGAAGAAGCATCTTAACACGATAGGGGTGTTTCAGGGTAATTTATATTGCAGATTGTGCAAGAAAGAAACTAAAACATGCCAGCTCCTTTGATGCTTTGGCTCATAGGAGACATGTTGCGTTTGGGAAAATGTTTCTAGAACCAGGCATAATGAATTGGCTTTAAAATGATACAGGTAAGATAATAAGTCTATGGCTGAATGACGCCCGGAGCAACGATTGAAATCTGTATTGCATATGACAAGACAAGACCCATTTCGTTGTATGTAGCTATAAATATAAACTAATTAAGACCGAACATTGGTATTGGAAAGGAAACGGAGCTGGAAGTAATGAGGACAATTGACTATCTAGGAGTAAGGCTCAACAGTGCAGGGCATTGGGGAGAACGGAAGAAAAAAGTACTACCAAAAGGGAAACAGGCAGTACAGGTAATCAGAGCATGTGTGAACAAAATACCAGAAATGCAAATTGTGTGGCTAGAAAGGATATATAGCACAGTGGTGGAGGCAAGGATGTTATACACAGCAGAGATATGGAGGGCTGGAAAAAGGATGGGAAAATGTAGGTGCTATACATAGGAATTTTTGTAAAATAAGCCTGGGATGCCAAGGAGCTCATCGAATGGAGTAGCACAAGCAGAGCTAGGGAGAGCGGGAGCAAAATACAATCAAATACTGGTTCAGAATAAAGTTACTAGAGGAAAACGATATACTAAAGCAATGCTTGGATGTACAGGAGAAAATGGGGAAAAAACAAACTTGGATGCACAAGATACAGACAACATTGAAAGAAATAGGAATGGGGGTAACATGGGCAGAAAGAAACAATAAAAGTAAGGCTTTCTGGAAACAAATTAGAACAAGAGTGGAGGATATTGAAAAGCGAGAAATTATAAGCAGTTTCAAGGAAAACAGTTAATTAATAGATTATGGATATTTAAAAAAGGAATGGGAAAAGAAAGACACATCGAAGTATGCCACAAAGAGGCCAGAATGGGCCAGGACAGGTGTAATTAATTTAAGTGGTCTAACAGGGAGAAGAAGGGGGAGAGATGTATTAAATGTAATGGATTACAAGACAATTAACATTATATTCTCGTATGAGAGGATATGGATAAAGGAAGAGAGAATTTAATATACAGAAATGGAAGAATTTACCAGTAGAGAAGATTGGGAAGATTTTTAATACAAGATCAAATGAATATACGGAGAAAGCAAGAAAATATTTAGGAAAAGTTAGGTTAAAGTGGTTAAAAGAAACTCAAGCAAATTGGAGAAGGTACGGAAAGAGGGTAACAAAGCAAAAAAAATAAATAGCGGAAAATTATAGGTACTTGGCTATTATATATACAACTGAATGTTAAATATAAGGGAAAGAGAAATAATAAACAGCTCCATTGTATTGTAAACATTGTATAAATTGCATTAAGTTCAAAGTAGACAATAAATCATTCATTCATTTATGTAGATATAAGGGGGATACAGTGGCGATGGTCAAATCTTTTGAAAGCAGGTCGCTATGACTTTGAAATTCCACTCTTTCCATGCATTGCAGGGAAAAACTGCTTAGCATGAGGAATTCAAGAAACGACAAACTGTTTAAGAGCCAAAACAACAATCAATATCTTTAAAAGGACTGATGCTACTAAGAAAAAAGAAAGGAGGGGGGAAATCTTATGTTTTACAGTCGCATGACTTTCTCTACTCTTGTACAAACTATTTTTACAAACACTTATTCTCCATCTACTTCATGTTAATCGAGATAAACATTTGCAGAAAACTTACTGCTAACTTTCTTGTTGGTGCAAGGGGAATATGATCGGCTTTAAACGATAGTCAAAAGTCTTATGAGGTGGTTGCTATTTGGAGCAGTCCATTCTGTTTGCACGTCCAGGATATATAAAAAAAATAACGAATTCCAATTTGAGAAAAAGTATTGGACAATTCAAACAAATAACAAGGAATATCTCGGAAATGGTTCACTCAACAACAACAAAATGTAAATGTGTTTTAACGAGATCTAAATTTTTTTGTGTACAAAAACTTTATCTATCTCTTACGGTTTACCAGTTATGCAAAAGCCATTCACAATGAAGAGGAATTTTGGGACATTCCCAGAAAATTCAAGATATACATTTATTTGTCATGAAAATATCTTAATCATATGATATTTTAATCAAAATCGTTAGTCATTTTTGATAAAATAACAAATTTCGAAAAATGTTGCATGTAAACGATAGTATGTGGTGGAAAGATTTTCTCATAAATCTTCGTATCGCATGTTTAAAAGATACTGAACCAAATGCCAAGTTTGGTATTTATTCGGTTTTTCGTTTTTGAGTTATACTGTTCATAGAACCACATATGCACAGACACACAGTCACCCAAATGGGCCTTTTTCTAAAAATGTTTTTTTTTAATTCAGGAGGCATAAAAACATGTATTTCCGCAGAAACCTCGATATCGAGTTTTTAGGTGGAATGCAATACTTCCCCTACTTACTATGCGTAGTAGACAAAGTAATATAAGTTGTAGTGAGGTTCATAAACTTATTGTGGACAATACCAAGTTCTTCTGTTCCAGGTTCTGAGAAATAAGATTGGTATAAGAAATATTAAATGTTGATACTGAATACATTAATTACATTTGTGATAGTAGTCTTTATATGCTCACTTAAGGTAAAATGCAATAAAGCAATCCTTCTGGATTACTAATTAAATGTACGTAAATTTCTCCTATATTAGTGCTCCTTGTTACTCGAAATTTCATTTCTTTAAATCGCTTAACATAACGGTAAAAAATGTGCTGGTTTTGGATTACCAGATTGTGGCAAGCCTACATAAACACCACGCATTACAAGACACGTAGTTTTTATTAGTGAATATCTGCATGGGAACACGAACTAAGAATAACACTAGTGTGCTTGTGGCATTACGTCAGAGTATAGTGAAGGTCACTGTTATAGGTATAGTGATTTCTCCTCGGACTGAAACTGCTTATCTCCCACAAACGACAGGTAGTTAAAGTGCCGTGGACGCAATGCTGCCAACTCAACTTACATAAAACGAAAGTGAGTTTAAAATCACCGCTAAAGAGAGACAGATAATGCACCTTATTACAGAAAATGTAGGTTCAATACCGAGATTTCACCGGAAATACACATCCCTGATTAAATAAATAAATTATATCCTTACGAAAGTTTATTTTACTTCATTATTATCGAGATAAACCTCGCCAGAAATAGCTACATTACACATTTCGTTATAGATACAAAGAGAACAGCGGTAGTCAAATGTTTAACAACTGGACGCTATATGCTGGCCTTAAAATTCCACAGTGTTTCCATGACATCGCGAGAAAACAACTGAAAATCGACAGGACTTTAAAAGAATTACAATGTATTGAACAGAATGCCTCATTAGTCGAGTGGTCAATGAGTGAGCTCGATTCCTGGCCTAGGGTGGGAAGTTTTCTTTAATTAGGATTGCTCGGTACCCTCCATTGAGACTGGAAGTGTGGCTGTAAGAGTGAATGTGCGTGTGAAAACAAGTTAAAAAAAACACGAAAACCTACAGTACCCTAACCTATAAAAGCTCAAAGAACGTCCTTGCCGATGGATTCTTCGAGTTAAGCCTCGAGCTTGACATTTGGAATGCTGTATCTTCCATCAATGTACATTGGGATGCATTCCCTAATTAATTAAAAGAGTAGAACAGCATCAAATGTTTCCGTCTAAGCCCCCGATATGACCATCGCATTCAAACTATTAATAACGGATGCCACGGAATTGGATTATAAAAATCTCATGTGTTGTACTCACATGATTTTCTCTACTCTAGTACAAACTATTTTTACAAACGCTTATTCTCCATCTACTTCATGTTAATCTAGATAAACGTTTGCTAATTTTCTTGTAGATGGAAGGGGAATATGGTAGGCTTTAAGCGATAGTCAAATGTTTTAAGAGCTGGTTGCTATGTGGAGCATTCCATTCTCTTTGTATGTCCAGGACATAAAAAAAAACAAATAATGTATTCCCATTTGAGAAAAAGTGTAAGTATTGCACAATTAAAAAAAAGAGAAATGAGGAAATCAAAATTTTCGAAAAATGTTCCATGTAAGGGGTAGCCTGTGGTGTGAAATTTTCTTAAAAATCTTCGTGTCGCATCATTGAAAGATACTGAACCTAAATACCAAGTTTGGTGTTTATCCGACTTTTCGTTTCTGGGTTATGCTGTTCGCAGACACACAGACAACATCCACACAGGCACACACGGACATTTTTCTAAAAATCGCTTTTTTGGATACAGGAGGCCTAAAAAGTGTATTTCCGATGAAATCTCCGTATTGAATTTTTTAGTGGAATGCAATACTTCCTCTACTTACTATACGTAGAAGAGAAAGTAAACAAAAAGAGTTATTTAAAATAACTTGTCAGATAAGCTGTTCACACATACACAAACATGGCCCTTTTTCTAAAAATGCATTTTTTATTCAGGGGCACCAAAAAGGTATTTACGCTGAAATCTTCGTATCGAATTCCTGGGTGGAATGCAACACCTTCTATCGCTTCTATGTACGTGGTGGAGAAAAGTAGGGACTTACCATAAGTATTTCATAATGAAAACCATTAACAAAGAATACCTCGGAAATGGTAAAGGCAAAACAAATAATAATATTAAAAAATGAATAAAAAGACAAATTGAGTGTGCTTTAACTATTTATTGTGTGGTAAGATTTTGTCGCTCACCTAGATTTACAAGTTATTCAAAAACTTCATTTACAATGAAGAAGATTTCATAGGCTATTCGAAGAAAATTTAAGATATGCATTTTGTTTGCCCTGCAAATGTTTAAATATATAGTATTTATAATCTAAATCGTTAGAGACATTTTGAGATAATTGGAAATAACCAACAAAAGAGCAGGTTGGGATGGAGAGATTTTCAAGAAAATCCTCCAAACTCAAATGACCTACCTTTACGTGGAAAATTATTCTGTTTTTTTATTATTTTATCAGTAATAACCCCAACAATTTTAATTAAAACGGATTATATTTAATATATTTACAAAATAAATAAAATATTTATCTTATATTTTCTGGGAATATCTATGAAGTCCACAGGTATAATCTTCCAGAACGGGTAAACCATAAGAGATAAAAAGTAGATCTCTTTGAGAAACAGAATTTATTTCAAATACAATTTTTGTGGCACCATTTTTTCCGAGATTTCTGTTAATATATGTATGTGTGTAGCCATATTACTGATTTCCATCAGGAAACACAGTGGCGCCTGCTGCAAAGAGCACAACAGCATGTGAACACCCTAACTTTTGACACCTTGCACATTTATGCGTTATTACTTTCTCTAGTACGTATATTCAGTAGGAGAAGTATTGCATTCCACCCAGAAGTTCGATATCGAGATTTCAACGGAAAACATGTTTTAAGGTACCCTGAATCCAAATAAAGCATTTTGTCGTGTGTGTGTGTGTGTGTGTGTGTGTGTGTGTGGTGTAGATCTGGTTAAAACACACAATTTATGTCATATACATTTTTCTGTCGAGTGAACCATTTCCGAGATATTCCATGGAGAATAAGCGTTTGTAAAAATACATTGTACAAGAAAGTCACGTGAGTGCAACACATCAGATTTGTTTTTCTTTGAATGCTATTTCACGTAGCGTACATGTGGTAATTTAAAAATCTACGGCGTTTAAATCTACCGCGCTTCTCCTCTAAACTCCATGACACATGGCAACACAGTCGCTGGCACATCTTGACTTGTGCATGTTTAAGGAATGTATGTGCATGCGCAATTGATATGACGTAATGGGGCCAGATACATACGGGTCGTGCACACTTGAAGAAGTGCACTAGCTCGCGAAGCTTTTTGCGCACTCTGTTTCGATACTATCACTATAATTTTGTGTCAATGCCACTAGATGGTAGCACATTGCGTCAGAAATTAGAGTGACTGTAGCAGAAGTAGATAATGGGTACAAGCGAAGTGACTTCTCCCGGTTTCTCCACACCATCCATAATCTCAACTAGAATTTAATTTACACGTTACAAGTAACACAGTGTACTTGTAGGTAATTAAGTACACATCAAACATAAAGAAAAATTTGTTGTGTTACACTCACATGACTTTCTCTATTCTTGTACAAACTATTTTTACAAATGCTTATTCTACATCTACTTCATGTTAATCGAGATAAACATTTGCAGAAACTATCTTATTGCTAATTTTCTTGTAGATGCAAGAGGAATATGGTAGGCTTTAAGCGATAGTCAAATGTTTTAAGAGCTGGTTGCTATGTGGAGTATTCCATTCTTTGCAAGTTCAGAACATAAAAGAACGAATAAGGAATTCCCATTTGAGAAAAAGTATAAGTATTGGAAAATTCAAACAAATAACAAGGAATATCTCGGAAATGGTTCACTGGACAAACAAAAATGTATATAACATACATTGTGTGTTTTAACGAGATCCACATTTTTTGTTATAAAATTCTGTCTATCTCTTACAGTTTACAGTTATGCGAAAGTCATTCAGAATGACAAGAGAACTTTTGGGGACATTCCCAAAAAATTCAAGATATACATTCCATTTATCATAAAAATATCTGAGACATATGATAGTTTAATCAAAATCCTTAGAGCTATTTTTGGAAAAATCAAAATGTTCCAAAGATGTTCCATGTAAAAGGTAGTCTGGGGTGGAGGGATTTTTCTTGAAAATCTTCGTGTCGCATCTTTGAAAGATACTGACCCTAAATACCAAGTTTAGTATTTATCCGACTTTTCGTTTTTGAGTTATGCTGTTCACAGACACACATCCACACAGACACACACACGGACCTTTTTCTCAAAGTGGACCTTTTTTGGATTCAAGAGGCTTCAAAACGCGTATTTCCGGTGAAATTTCAGTATCGAATTTTGGGTGGTCTGCAATACTTCCCCTACTTACTATATGTAGTAGAGAAAGGAAAAAAAACTTTTCTTTCGTTAGTTAAGATGGCATTATAATTATAATTATTATTGTTGTTGTTAGAACCTGCTGTAGCTGTATCAATTTGTTCATAATCATAAGATAGTATGTAGCAGATGCTATTTCATATTTTCAGGGGTATATGACTAAAATCTGTGAATACCCAAAATGTATACTCACGAGCCGCTACTGGAAACACGCATTCATACTGCCTGACTGTGTTGCGAGTGTTTGGGAGTGATTCTAATTTAAAAAAAAAGTCCCACCCTCCAGCCAGGAATCGAAACCAGGACCTCTGGGTTGAGAAGCCAAACGTTGACTACGCAGGGAATTTCCCTTAATATTGGTTTGGATTTTTCAATACTTTGTTATTTCTACTGTCGCTATGCACTTGTTTCCCGCAATGCCGTGGAAAGCTAACATATCGCTAGCCGGTTTTAATTATCTCACCATCGATTTGGTTTCCTCTATCCCCTTTGTACATAGGACGAAATGTGTGATAGAATATTTCTACAATTCTTTATGACGTGTTACATTCACATGACTTTCTCTACGTCAATGGTTTATTAGTAGGTATACAAGCTAATCTTACGAAAATAATTTTCTATCTACTTCATTTTAATCCAAATAAACCTTTGCAGAATGGGTGGAATGCAATCCCTTCTGTAACTACTGTTTACGTGGTATAGAAAGTTAAAATGAATAATGGGTAGAGAAAGTCGTGTGAATGTAACACGTCAGATATGCCAGGTATATCTTCATTTCAACTTTGAGATGTAGGCTTCAGTGCAATGTTCTGAATAACTGCTTATTTAGTTCGTTTCACAGAGTCGATAGCCTGGAGCGGTGGTAGCACTCGCTGTTATGTTTGTGTAAGGTTACCTGCTCAACATTCCAAGCGGATCTCATGTATCTGATTTGGGATTCCGTGGCAGACGCGCATGTGTGTGTACCTCTGGCGCCATTCCGTCGCTATGGAGACAATGGGATGTCCAGACGTGACGTCACTCGGGTGGTCCTCGCAGGTACAAACAAGATGGCGTCCCACGAATCGATCATCCAAATATGAACCCGTATGTACCAGTAGTTCACTTGGGAAAGGTGGCAGGATTGTTTCCTCTCGACGGGCTGCAGACTCGCTCTCATGGGACGTTAAGAGAGCTCTAAACGGAATGTTCATGAAATGTAATGCAAGTCAAGTACCTTGTTTCTTGATTAAAATAACTTCCACATTTAAGGAAGACTATGAATGTCCGATCAACCATTAAATTTTGAAGTCGTCTTGAAGGTATAAATATGACAATATGAACCTTCTTATACGTATAGATGCTGAGGGTTCAGAAATATGTAACTAATTTCTATTACTTACCAATATTGTTGCTATGGATCGGAACTTGACATTCTCACATGCAATGTGGTTGCTATGAAAACAAAAGAAATGAATAAAAGCAATAGTGCGGGAAGAAAAACCATCACATTACAAACACTAACTAATTGAAAGTTCCAATATCAATTCCAACTTTATAATGGTTTTTAACATCGAAAATAGTATCCACAAACTTCCTGGGCTCGTCAAGTTACTATTTCTAAGAACGAAATACGGCAATACATTCTTATTATTAATATCTACACCTTTTTACTTTCTCTACTACGTATGGTAAGTAGGGGAATTATTGCATTCCACCCAAAAATTCGATACCGAGATTTCACCGGAAATACATGTTTTGAGGCCTCATGAATGCAAATAAAGGCATTTTTAGAAAAAAGGCCCGTGTGTGTGTGTGTGTGTGTGTGTGTGTGTGTATGTGTCTGTGAACAGCATAATTCAAAAGCGAAGTCGGATAAACACCAAATTTGGTATTTAGGCTCCGTATCTTTCAAAGATGCGACACGAAGATTTTCAAGAAAATCCCCCAAACCAGACTATCATGGAACATGGAACATTTTTCGAAATTTTTTATTTTCTCAAAAATATCTCTAACGATTTTGATTAAAATATCACATATTTAAGATATTTTCATGACAAATGAAATGTATAACTTTAATTTTCTGGGAATATCCCCAAAAGTCCTCTCCATTCTGAATGAATTTTGCGTAACTGGTAAACCTCAAGAGATAGACATAATGCACAAAAATGTAGATCTCGTTAAAACACACAATTTATGTTATACATGCATATATATTGTTTGTCGCGTGAACAATTTCCGAGATATTCCTTGTTATTTGTTTGAATTTACCAACCTTATATTTTTTTTCTCAAATGGGAATGCGTTATTGTTTTTTTTATGTCCTGGACATACAAAGAGAATGGAATGCTCCACATAGCAACCAGGTCTTAAAAGGTTTGAATATCACTTAAAGCCTGCCATATTCCCCTTGTACCTACAAGAAAATTAGCAATCGATATCTGGATTAACATGAAGTAAATGTGTAATGAGTGTTTGCGAAAGTAATTTATACAAGAGTAGAGAAAGTCATGTGAGTGTAACACATAAGATTTTTCTTTCAGCCATTTGCAGAATGAAGCATATGTCAGCTCGTACCTCTGTTTTGATTTCTGTTGTATTGATGTATCACATCCACTTTTCCAAGCCTCTTCAATTTCCTAACCGTTGAACCCGTCGTCTGTTACTTTTTCCATAATGAAGTAAAAATAAATCAAAATGCTAACATAACTACATCATATGGCGATACGGACATCAACACTTATTTACAAACATTCTGTCCCCATAGCAACACAAATAGGCGAATCATTTCTCAAATGTAACATCTATCTTCAATAATACGAGTATACATAAATATTTCAGCTAATAGCTCAATTAATGTAATTGAACTGATACAAAAACCCATCCTGCAAAACTTAGTATGCAATACCATTCGATAAGCACATAACGGCATCTCAGAAATTGAATACACCCTTTCCTCGATCCGTATCAAGCGCTTACCAAACTAGTATCGCGGTATACTACTGCACACCTAGGAAAAACAATATGCGATGTATTTTCTACTGTCTACTTCTGTAGTGATGTGTTTTCACTGCCACTTCACTAATGTGATCCAGTTTAATTTTCACTGTCACTTCACTAATGTGATCTAGTTCAATTTTCACCGTCACTTCACTAATGTGATCCAGTTCAATTTTCACCGTCACTTCACTAATGTGATCCAGTTCAATTTTCAGTCACTTCACTAATGTGATCTAGTTCAATTTTCACCGTCACTTCACTAATGTGATCCAGTTAAATTTTCCCTCTAATTTCACTAATGTGATCTAGTTCAATTTTCACTATCACTTCACTAATGTGATCCAGTTCAACTTTCACCGTCACTTCACTAATGTGACCTAGTTCAATGTTCCCTCTAATTTCACTAATGTGATCTAGTTCAATTTTCACCGTCACTTCACTAATGTGACCTAGCTCAATTTTCCCTGCCATTTCACTTTTCTTCATGGCGTAGCCACTAGCGAAAATACACGCGAAGCAGCCTCTTCTTCGGTCCACTTCACTTGGTGGGGAATCGAGCACAAGACGTCTCTAATCTCTCCCGGCAGCACCACTCAATGTTCGACGTGCTGTCGTCACAAGCTTACTTGTAGAACCGCACTGTTTGTTGCATCAGAAATGCACTCACTAATTCCCTTACTCGCGAGAACGCTCGCTTATATAGCGTTCCAGAGTATTCGAGATTCGGAGAGAAGGGAAACTTCCAGAAGATTTTGGTTATCTCTCGATTGTCATTCTGTTGTTTATGCTGGGCGAGAGCACTAGTTATCTCTCCGTACCTTTCAGCGGCCGGCTGGTGCTATTTAATTGATAACTTGGCTCGTAACTTCACCATACAAATGTTTTGGATCCGTCATAAGTGGGAGAATTTATTTTAAATATATATTTAAAACGGAAATATTCGCTGTTTGTACTTTAATTTTATCACTGCGTATGTAAGTTCTTCTTTATAAGCACTGGTTGCAGAATTATACCGAATTTAAATTTTGAGAATTTATGTAGTTCAAAATAACCGCAATAGCTCAACTCCAGTTGGCTAAATGATACTCTGAAAAATGAAAGCCAAAAAAGAGGAGCATGCGCATTAAGAATAGAAGGTAGAGCTATAATAAAACAATAATGATTTATAAAAGTATTTTTACTAACTAGTAAATCTTTGGATTGATTTATATCACTCAAATATAAACATAAATCAGATACTCAAATACTATATTTTATTAAGCGTTCTAAGCAGGTCCTTTCTCAGCAAGTATGTGCAGACATCTTGAAGAATTGTCATGTGTTTCGAGGCGACAGAGTTGTAAATCCTTTTCTGACGATCATACTTAAATGATGACTGAATATTTATTTGCATATATTTTCTAAGTGGTAACAAAAATATGAATAATACTAACTATAAGGAGGTAGAAGAACAAGAACAATAAGGAAATAGGACGTTTTTCCTTCTAACGCAGAGAAACAATGCTTCCATAAAACTTCGAATTAGCAACTTTTAGGGAGGAGTTAAAAGTTCAATAATGAATTTCTTTTGAACCCCGCGAAGGACTGATTATTTTACTAAGGGTACCCGTTGGTGAAATTGCAGTTTTTATCTTGCAGTTTTATCTAAATATTTTCTAACCTTTTGTCACAAAATTATAACCATTTTAAATTTTATGCAGATATCTTTAATATTTATATACGAAAAAAACGTTATTTTGCTTTAATTGTGTTAATTAGCCAGGTTTCCACACCATGAACAAATTGTAATTTTGAAAAAATAAAATTATTACAAATTATTTACATAATAACACACATAACTGCCATATAGATTTTTTCACCCTTCTGAATGTTTCAGAAAAAATCTTAAACTTTAAATATAAGTTTTGTAACAACTTTTCTTCAGTGCTCAAATTATGTCATATTTTGAGTAATTTAAAGGTGTAGCAACAACCATGTCAGTTTTTTAAGTTCACTCTGTCTGAGTTTGTGCTGAAAATTTGAACAAGATAGTTTACAAGTGCACCGTGTGGAATGTTTTTAACGTGCAAAAGTGTAAGAGAAATCAAAGTCGAGTAAAATGCATTGGAAGTAAATGCAGGCCGTGAGCTCTTAACTCCTCCCTAAAAGAACTTTCAAAGTTGCTAATTCGAAGTTTTATGGAAGCATTGTTTCTCTGCGTTAGAAGGAAAAACGTCCAGTTTTGCAACTGTCACTGTTTCGTTCTTATGTAGTTCACCTTCACTGGGAGTTCACTTCACTAATGCCATTTCACTAAGTCGAACAGTTCAATTCTCCGTCACTTCGCTTCCTTCGCGGCGTAGCCTTTTCACGCCGGACGGCTCACTTCACTCGGGAGTCAAAAGCAAGACCTCACAATCCGTCGCTCCGCAGTAGCACTCGCTGCACGTCACCAAGTCGCTCGGAGGATCGCTCTTGATGTCGCACCAGTGGCTAACTCGCTCACTGTCTCAACAACTCTCTCACTGCTCTGCGAGATCGCTCGCTTATATAGTCAGTGGAATCTTTCCACAAGGTTCTCGAATGTTAGGCCGGTGTTTACTCCGACCGACCGGCGCTTACCTTGGACCATAACCACTACCTCATAATACTTAAAGGACATAAAAACTAATTTCTGAATTGTTTGAAAATTTTGGCTAAATTTAGGCTATGGGCACCCAAGAGCAGAAAGAGAGTTGCCTGGTGGATAACTTGAGGTTTCGAATAAATTCCGGAATCAGTTCTTGCTCTTGTGAAAGGGGACAGCGAGCCTATCACGTTTTCATATCTCCATTCAGTAACTTACAGGACATTTCAAATTGTAATGTATGCCATCATTGCAGTTTTCATAGACACTTGCAGGTGATAATGTGAATTCTCAGTCAGTGACGCCATTCAGTGACATAGATTGCTGGCCGATTTTACACTACTTGACTTGCTAATGTATTTCACAGGATTCCTCGAAATCTAGACGCCAACTTCAGTGAATGTGTTAGGATGTAAGGAGACCCACAGGGCGAAAGAAGTCCCTCGCTAACACCAACTCCATTTGCATTACAAATGCCATTCTGATTGTTCCTGTAACCTGTATTGTAATTTATCCCCTTTCACTTTCTTCGTTCACTTTGCTCTCGTTATTCTGATAGGAGGATGGAACAGTCAATGGTCCCCAGCCACTGGAGCGCAGCACCGCTCGTAGGCCCACTGTGTCGTGCGTGACCTCTGGGAGACTGGGGAAGGGATGATGGAAGCGATATCGGGTAGCAAGGGCGAGGTCCCTAACATTTCAAGAGTGACACTAATTCCGATGCATCAAATCGGGGTTCCCGGGAAGCAGCTCCGCCTGAAGGGGTTCCAACCTGTCTTCTAAGCGCCAGGGAGAAATCCTGTACACAGGCCCCTCTGCCACGCACCAATCGCCGTCGCCTGGTCTTGAAACAGATGAAAGGAAATGATTGACAGGAAATTCGTGGTAGAGAAGAGCCACCACAGCTTTCGTCTACCGACCTGGGAACAAAATGAAATAAAATACATCTGTAATATCCTGGCATCTAGTTACCTAAACCAGGACATATACTCCAAAGTTATTGTTTATTAAACAGTATTAATACATCATTTATTTCCATTATTAATTGTACAGATATATTTTTAAACTAAACTAAAATAATGAAATAATAAATGAAACAAAGTAAAATGTAAATTAAGACAATTCTTGAAATATTTCCCACTATTACTTTTGCTACTGGAAGCCAGCAGCTCTTCCAACTGGCTGCCAGTTTGAATCTACTACTCTTTAATTCTACTCTAATATAAACTTTTAACTACTGGTAACCAGCATCCCTCTTAACGTAAGTGTGCATTTAGTTGATTTATTTAATTCTTTTATTTCACATTAATTTCTTGTACGACCTGAGAACACCTCGAAAGTCAGGATTGGCCGGTCCAACGAGATTCGAATGCGAGCCTCACACGTCACCACGGAGCCCCATTTAGTTCGCTCATTATTCTGAGAGTGACTTCTTTTTCAGGTTTTCTCTCTGCTTATAGCTCAAAGATACGAGATTTTGGAAACAGGTGCTACATACGGCAACTGGAAACGCCTGTTTCAGCACTCTGCAAGTTGGGTTAGAAAGAGGTGCTGGGCTCGATTACCGGCTGGAGTGCAGCATTTTTTAGCCAGAATTATTCCCTAGCTTCCGCAAAATCTGGCAAGTACGAACACAAAAGTCGTATAGGTTATACAACGGAGGGAGCACTCGGAGGAAGGGATAAAATGAAGGAACCACAGGAGGCTACAGGCCTCAGGCAGACAGTCACGGAGACGCATGGAAGTCCCTAACATTTCCATGCTCGAAGACCCGTTCCACTACTGGAGCCGCCAAGGGGGTGATGAACGACGGGGAGTACTCTTTTCTTTGATCAAGCATCCGCGCCATCTGTCCGGCACCGCCATACGCCACGAACCCTAGAAGCACACCGAAACGTGAGAAGAAAGCAGAATGAAAAGGAAATTATGGAAAGAAAATCATGGTAGATGAGAAACCACATCAGCATTCCCCTACCGCCAGAGAAAGCCTTGAAAAACCCAAGATTAGAGTGGGCGGTGCGAGGCTCACACATTACCGCTGAGCCATCTCGCCGGTACGAGGGAGATAACTCTTCCATAGCATTCTCTTTATTATGTCGTTACTCCAGTAATTAATACTTTCGCTGCCATGTAGCTAGTAGGCAGAGGAAGTATTGCATTCCACCCAAACATTCTATGTCGAGATTTCACCGGAAATACATGTTTTGAGGCTCCCTGAATCCATTAACAGTAATTTATATCAACTTCTCTTGTTGGGTTATATGTGAATACGTATGTTGTAACTAGTGATGGGACGATACCACTATTTCTCGATACTCACTTTATAAAAATCTGTAAAGGCGAAACGGACTTGTTCTCTGAACTATGTTCTTATTAGTAGTTCTCTGTGTATAAACACATGTACCAATTTTGTATTGTATGTTAATTCCGGAATTGTTCCTGCTTGACATTCTCTAGTTGGCAGCAACTCTTTTTATCTTGAAAGTGCCACAGATTATATATTCCCTGTTGTTAGTCAAGCATAATAATAATAATAATAATAATAATAATAATAATAATAATAATAATAATAATAATAATAATAATAATAATAATAATAATTTATATGCTTCCCTTTAATGCAACTGTCTTTTGTACTGAAGCTTTGTTTTAAAGGATTTTCTATCCATAGAAAAAAATCTGATGTGTTGCACTCACATGACTTTCCCTATTCTTGTACAAACTATTTTTGCTTTTATTGTTAATTTTCTTGTAGATGAAAGGGGAATATGGTAGGCTTTAAGCGATAGCCAAATATTTTAAGAGCCGGTTGCTAAGTGGAGCATTCCATTCTCTGTGTATGTCCAGGATATAAAAAAACGAATAACGAATTTCTATTTGAGAAAAGGTATAAGTATTGGAAAATTCAAAGAAACAAGGAATACCTCGGAAATGGTTCACTCGTCAAAACAATGTATATGACATAAATTGCGTGTTTTAACGAGATGTACATTTTATTCTACAAACATTTTATCTATCTCTTACGGTTTACCTGTTATGCAAAAGCCATTATTTGTCATGAAAATATCTTAAACACATGGTATTTTAACCAAAATCGTTAGAGACATTTTTGAGAACATCAAAACTTTCGAAAAATTGTCCATGTAAAGGGTAATCTGGGGTGGGGGGATTTTCTTGAAAATCTTCGTATCGCATCTTTGATGGACACTGAACCTAAATACCAAGCTTGATATTTATCCAGCATTTCGTTTTTGAGTTATGCTGTTTACAGAGACAGTCACAATCCACACACACACACACACACACACACACACACACACACACACACGTCCTTTTTTCTAAAAATGCTTTATTTGGATTCAGGGGGTCACAAAACATGTATTTCCGATGAAATCTCGGTATCGAATTTTTGGGTGGAATGCATATATCCCCTACCTACTATACGTACTAGAGAAAGTAAAAGTGTGTGTGTTATACCATTTTACCACTATTCACAACTGCCACTATCATATTGCATTTTTCATCCGGTAATAAGAAATTAGCCATATAACACTCTGAAGCATAGTCAGAAGCCTTTCTACTAGCCATCCTCATACATCTTTAATACAAAGACATATTTGACACGATTAAAAAGTATCAAATGCAGAACTATAAAGAAACAAAGATTTTTGTTTAGGAATACGAAAATTCTTGAGAGAACGAATATTTCCTTTATCTCGCGTCTCAAGTTCTGATTTGAATCTGCTGGATTCATAGACTTTGGTCACCGGAGTAGGTAAATGTAATGGCTGAGAGTGAGTCACCAAGCCAGGCTATTGCAGAAAAGTGATTTAGTGCTTCAGCTAAACATTAAAAAATTCACAACTCAGTTAACGCTGCATGTTATATAAGTTCTTTTACTCCTTCCCCCATTGTTTTGCACGTTTTTATTACTTTCTCTACTACGTATAGTAAGTAGGGGAAGTATTGCATTCCACCCAAAAATTCGATACCGAGATTTCACTGGAAATACATGTTTTGAGGCGTCCTGAATCCAAAAAAAAAAGCATTTTTAGAAAAAGGGCCGTGTACGTGTCTGTGTGGACAGCATTACTCAGAAACGAAAAGTCGGATAAATACCAAACTTGGTATTTAGGTTCAGTATCTTTCAAACATGCAACACGAACGTTTTCAAGAACCCCCCACTCCAAACTACCCTTTACATGGAACATTTTTCAAAAACTTTGATTTTCTCAAAAATAGCTCTAACGATTTTGATTAAGGTATAATATATTTAAGTTAGTTTCATGGCAAATGAAGCGTGTGTTGTAGATCTCGTTAAAGCACACAATTTATGCAATAAACATTTTTTTGTTTAGTAAACCATTTCCGAGATATTCCTTGTTATTTGTTTGAACGTTCCATACTTTTTCCTGGACATACAAAGAGAATGGAATGCTCCACATAGCAACCAGCTCTTAAAGGATTTGACTATCGCTTAAAGTCCACCGTATTCCCCTTGCATCTACAAGAAAATTAGCAATAAGAGTAAAAATAGTTTGTACAAGAGTAGGAAAAGTCATATGAGTGAAACACACCAGCTCTTTTTAGACTCAAGAGCCTGAAATGTTACATTCATTTGTCCAGTCAAGGTCTATCAAGAACTACAGTCCAGCAACTCTTTGGGGGCACGCATGAGGCAATAACATGTACTCTCGACTCCTTTCATTTCTTATCTAGCATAAACTTAAATGCAACTACTTTCAATACTGCAAAACTTAAACATTTACAAGTATCAAAAAGTTATGGAAGGTTTATCTCAAGTATTAGAGATACTTCGATACCACCAAATATCAGAATATCGAGGTGTTGTAATGCCTATTGTAATGCATGTAAAATATTGTACCCCTAGTTGTAATATATTACAATATGTTTATTCTGCATTGGCTGGTTTAAAAAAAATGAGCATTAAAACGGTAGGTCAAGCAATTCTCCCCTCATCCTCCTTAAACTAGAATGAAGAGGAATAAGAAAGGTAGTAATTGCTGAGCACAATAATTTCAGAAAATATTTACCCAAAGTGGGACTCAAGTGACATGAAACCCACCCATCTGTGGCAAAGAGAAGACTGTCCCGTATTTCTACTCCTGGTTTAGGGCACGGTCTGTCCATAACCAGGGGAGGTCTAGTACTCGATGCTGACACCGCAGCTAAAATACTGCGACTTGTTCAGCAGACACATTATTTTGGAAGACATTGCTAGCGTCTGTTCCATTGGGTAGCACAGAAACCTATAAGGCTCACCTGAGGGAGGTCGCTGAATCTCGTACAAAAATCCCTCGTCATTTAATGTAATCGATATTTCATTATTTAAATGCTCATTTCTGCCATAATTTTGTTCATCTATTCATCTTTTATTGAGAAAACATTTTTTACAAAATCAATCGATCAATATATACACACTGGGTGCGGAAAAGCAACGTGAAGAAACTTGTAGATTATAAAGGCAGTACCAAAATAAGCATTTTGAGGTTAGGAACCAGAAACTTTTTTATAGCACTACATACGTCAACATTAAATCAAAGTCTTCGACTGTGAAACAGTTTGTGGGCCAGATGTAAACAAAACGCACTCTTGTACAATACTAGTGACGTCCCTAGGTGTGAAGCCTACTGGATGGTACGGTTGATTGATTAATTGATAAAATTTGGGAGACAATACCAGAGTCTTTCATCTTGTCTGCACCGAAGTTGTTGGCTTATTATGCGGTATCTGTACTGGTTCAACCAACCTGTTGTGTTAAAGAGTTTCAGGAGTTTCTCAACTAGATGCTTTTTGGATGCTATTATTTTGGGGTCTGAACTCCCTAAAATGTTGTATCGTCTGTTTTCCAATACATGTCAGTTTCATCTTCCTTGTTACACATCCTAACTTTGGGGACCCTTTCTCAATGCCCATTGTGTACAGGTGTTTCTTGAAGTTCCCATGGCCAGTCATTAGACTCGCTATGACTTTCATCTGCTTCCTGTCGAATTTCAGAATCGCAGTACTCCTGTTTAGACATGGTGTGGCATCATGTCTTTGTTTGGGCACCTTTACCCAACAATCTGCATCTGTCTGTGAGTCCAGTTCAGCGGACTGGATGGTACGGTAATACTGTCTTGTTCAGTACAGTATGACTGGTTTCTCATTATCCCCAGTGTCGCAAATTGGTGTATACACACTTTAAAACGTTATTTCTCAGCAAAGAAATAAGATAGAAATAAAATTTTTGTTGTGTATGATCTAGAAGGCACTGGAAAAGCATAGCAACCGGTTCATTTTTCTTCATGTGTTTTAAACTAACAAAATACCAATGAGATGGCATTAGATGGACGTAAGTGATTACTGAAGTGTTATTAGAAAGTGGAGAATGTAGTTCAACGACACACCACCAACAACGGTAACAATAACAATAATCCGATACCAGTTTGAAGTCGATGGAGAGGTGCAAGATGTATTGAAACGTCGGTGCGAAAGAAAGAGAAATGCCACTGACAACGAGAGTACTGATGCAGTCATGGAGGTTTTTGCACGAGCCCCAAAGAAGTCAGTGAGGCAATGTGCTCGTAAGATGGGTATCAAGAAAACAGTGTTCATCGAATTGTGCGAGGTAACAAAAATGGAAGCCTTACATTCCGAGAATTCTCCACGCATTAAATGAGGACGGCCCAGATAGGCGACTGCAGTTTTGTGAGTGGTTCCTGAACAAGAGTGGCGAGAGGGAAAATTTTCAAGAATCAATTGTTTGTTCAGATGAAGCCACATTCAAACTTAATGGCACAATTAATCGGCATAATTGTGTGTACTAGACTAAGAAAAACCCACACATCGTTGAAGAAAATGCCGTCGCTCTTCCAGGAGTAACGGTATGGTGTGGTCTTCTTCCAGAGGAGTATTGGGCCCTACTTCTTCGAAGAGGCTGTCACAGGCCAGACTTACCTGCAAATGTTGGAAATCGTGATTTCACGCCTTAATGATCTCGTTGGGAATGAAAATGAGTTTTACTTCCTACAAGACGGGACTCCACCTCATTTTCGTGTCGTTGTGAGAAATTTTCTTGACCGCACGTTCAATCCGAGATGGATAGGACGAAGAGGAAGTGCTACGGAGTTCCCATCTTAAACTCGTGATTTAACCCCTCTAGACTTCTACATTTGTGGAACATTAAGGAACCGGTAAACACCACAAAACCACAAACACTGGAAGAAATGAAAGATCGGATTGAACATACCATCAATGATATTCCATTAGCAACACTCTAGACTGTATGCCGCTCTGTTCGACATCGTTGTTGGGAGTGTACTGTAACAGAAGGTGGAAATTTTGAACATGTACGGGCTTAAAGAAGTTTAAGGAACAGAGCACACAAAATAACTTATTTCTGTCTCGTTTCGTTGCTGAGAAATAACGTTTCAAAGTGTGTATACATCAATTTGAGACATTCTATTCCGTACTCATTTGTTGAGACAGTACGTAGAGATTTGTCGTGTGAGTTACATTTCATCTTGATGTTTCATTAAGTCAGATTTCAATTGTATTGATGCAATGGTCCTGTTATTATACTGCATGTGCGACCTTCAAATGCTTAGCTTTTCTACTTTACAATTCTCTGCACATTGGTTTTCTACAATGCCTAGTTTCATTGGTCATATTGCCTTGGAAGAGGAGGGGAGAAAATACTGTTACTGTGTTTTTATTAGCTGAATTGTAGGTTTTCTTAAGGTTGCTGTTACTATTCATCCACATTCGCTTCCATATTCATCCTTCAGATTCTGCGGAGGATAGGGACTAATTCTGGTTAAAGAAAATTTCCCCTTTCCAGCCAGGAATCGAATTCGTGATCTCTGGGTTGAGAAGCCGTTCTTATGTTATAATTTAGATAAATGCTACGATATTGCAAATGTGGAGGTAAAATGTATTGACATATGATGGGGTTCCAATTTATTGAATTTAAACGTATGTTGGCATTAATTTGCTTTCGTTGTCCAGTCGTGTGCCAAATAATTACACTCAGTTTTCTCTTTACATTCAGCAAATGTATGCAGGAGTCATAACGAAGTTCTGAATGGGTGTGCACATTACGAAGGTGCCCTCTGCGTCCACTCTTTCCTTTGAGCGCCATCTTTCCGGCACCGCCATACGCCGCACACCTGAAACATGGAAACGGAATGAAAATGAAATGATGGAAAGGAAAGTAGTAGATGAGAAACCACCCCGGGATTCGCCTAACGACCAGGGAAAACCACGAAAACCCCAAGCGGTCGGCAGGAATCGAAACCGGGACGTTCCGAATGCGAGCCTCACACATTACCGCGGAGCTACCTCACTAGGTAAGGGAACAGCGATAGTCAAATATTTAAGAGCTAAATGCTATACCTTAAAGTTCCATACTATTTCCATGATATCGCGAGAAACAACTGAATAACGACAGGACTTTAAACGAATGACGAAAGTATTGAACAATTAGTACCATTAATAATGGATGCCTTAGAAAGTTATGTCAAACAAATTGAAGACACTTGCAATTTTTGCGTAATACGTTTTCGTCTATCGCTCAAGGATTACTAGTTATACAGAATTATACAAAATTCCTTCCGAATGAAGAGGACTTCACAAGCCTGTTTCCAGAAAATTCAAGATATGCATCTTATTTGTCATATCAGTATCTTAATTTTACGGCATTTTAATCAAAATCGTTAGATCTATTTTTGAGAAAATAAACTTTTCGAAACTTTTTCATGTAAACAATAGATAGGATTTTGGGATTTTCTTGAAAATCTTCTCGTGTCGCATCTTTGTAAGATGCTGAACTCATATATCAAGTTTGGTGTTTATCCGACTTCTCGTTTTTTTATTTATGCTGTTCACAGTCACACACATAAACACACATGAATGTTTTTCTAAACACGTTATTTTATTCAGGAGGCTTCGAGCATATATTTATGTGAAATGTCTACATCCAGTTCTTAAGTGAAAAGCAATATCTTCTCTCCGTACCTTGTACCCTTGTGTGTGGCAGAGAAAGTATTCTTTTTGGGGGCGGGGGTTTGTTTCGTTTGTTTTTTGAGAATTTTACTCTCTCCGGTGCCCCATAGGAACTTGCTAAAACACGTTATTACGAAATATTTCAACTCCTTTTGTGTGTAAGTGACAGTTCTATAAATCAAAGTGTAGGTATACAAATACTCATAATTTAACACATTTTCAACTCCGTTAACCTATAAAATAACTAAGTATCGTGCGTTAAGAATTGACATTAACTTTCCTTCCATTAAGTCGAGGATTTGTTTAATTAAATTTGATACGACATGAAGATTGTTTTGTACGGTTGGAACGGCTACGTCCTCCATTTACAGCGAGAAAGTAACGAAAACGCGTGTGAATACATTGACCCAAGTCATGCTCCCAAATAGGAGATTGACCCCGAGACAATGCTGTGAAATGTTTGAGGTAGGTACATATCCTGTTTCTCACGTGAAACTCGCGTCATAAAGAAGACAAAGGATCGGATTTCTCACACTTTTTGTACTAGAACCTCTTCGGCGCTAATCGGTCCAATGTGCACGTCGCGCAGAACAATCTTGTTACTTCTTTGTTATGCGGTACTTTCATAAATGTGATATAATATTCCTCACACACCAAGCAAACCCCTGGACAAGTGAGTGAGAGTGAAAGAGATAGCATTCGGTAGGTCCTGGGTTCAATTCCCAGCGACCACACACTCTGACCCATGGGGTTTTTCGGGGCTTTCCCAGCCGTCAGGCGAATGCTGGAACGCTTTCTTTCATTCCCCAAATTTTCTGTCGCTCCATTTCATTCCATTAACCATTTCATTCATCCTTCATCCCGTTTGATCTGTTTCAGGGTTGAAAGTGATGGCGATGGTGTTTCGGTGCAGCGCGGCAAGGAAAAGGATGCTCTCCGTGAACGTTCTCCAATTCTCGAGCTTTGCTGGTTGTCGGGTCGGGTATAAGGATCACCCCTTGGTGGGCGTTCAACCCTGTGTGAGGTGGGGTCCCCGGTGTGCCAGTCCGATGCCGGGGCGTCTCCATCTGGAAACCGTAGGGACCATATCATTGCTGTGCCGTCACGCCCGGTTTCTCTTATACCTCATCCCTGCCTCCCTCTCGGGGGCACCCCCTCGTGGGGCGTCAGTACGAGGTCCTCATTCCTGAATCGGTGCCGAATCCCCTCCAATTCAGGATCCAATCGAATCCAAGTGAGAGAGAGCGAGGAGGGATAGTAAATAAATAAAAAAATCTTGTACCTATGTGACAGAATATAACTTTCTCTTCCCGTAATTATTTATTTTGGCAGTTGTTCAAGTAATTATTCATACAAAGTCTTATTTTCCTGTCCACCTCATGTTAGTCATAAAAACTGGTGTACGTCAGAATATTAGGATTAATTTCCATTACGACTTGAAAGTTGATTCACGTTGCATTCACAGGACTTTCTCCGTTCACTCTTCTGAAAAATATGCTTATAAAAGCTTATTCCTGTATCTACTTCCTGTTAATCGAGATAAACTTTCATTACACACATTTCGTTGTAGGCACAAGAGTAGACTAAAGCGATAAAGGTAAATGTACATATGACGGTGGGTCCACGAAACCGGGTCAGAGAGCCACACGTAGGGCAGTGTGACCCTTTGTGCTTCAAACGTGGCCCCTGGAAATAAGCATGCATCCGGAATACAACAAGAAAAGAACTCCAGAACATTACAGAGAAAAGAAAGGTTAGTGTTAATGCTTTGCATTGTCGTAAACGAACACGCTTCTGAAGGCTCCTTACTGAGTTAACATGGCGTGCAGGAGAAGGTGTAACTTTCAAGAAGAAGTAGGTATGACCTATGAGCAGAGAACAGACCTCGACGCAGCACTATCACCCCCACAGCGGCGGGCTTTTCAGAGAAGGCCGAGAGCTTTCCAACGAGCAAGCATCTGCTCTATTTGTGCGACACCGACCGACACTGCAGCCCCTAAGCCTATCTGAAACATGAAAGGGGGAAGCGAAATGATAGGACATGAGGGAAAATAAATTCGTGGTGGAAGAGAAACCACTCCAGCTTTTGCCTTGTCAATCAGGGAAAACCACGAAAAACCCATAGCCGATCCCAAGATTCGATCCCAGACTTTCCGAATGCGAGCCTCGCAGGTTACCGCGAAACCATCACGCTCGGCAAATTCTCGTGTGGGACCCTATATTTTGTAAAACTTGGCAAGGAGCTCAGTGACACCAACTTGCTTACACCTAATCCAGTCAGGCTGTACCAACTATTAGCTGCAAAATGCAGTAAACAAAACAAAAACTTATCGTCCCCCCCACCTAAATGTCGCCTCTTACATCTAAGGACATATCGGCGGTTCCTTTTACCTTTGGAAACAATTGCTCATCAGTTTTAGAGTTGGCTGGTATTACTTTGGGTGATTGCATTAAACTCACTCACAGAGAGGATAAGAAATAATCCTGTTTAAAGAAAAATCTCCATCTTCCAGCCGAGAACCGAACCCTGGATCTCTGAATTTCAAGGGTAGCATCCTAACCACCACAGCACAGAGTCAATCATCGGATCTTCATCACATTGGTTCCCGAGGTCCCGGGTTCAAGCCCGGCGGATGGCAATGGAGTTTTCGGGCGTAAAAATTGTTAGCATGGCTTCCTTCGGAAGGGAAGTAAAGCCGGTTGTCCGTGTCGTAGATGTACGGCACGTAAATGAACCTCAAGCCTGACAGAGGCCTCTGAGCAAAATTTCCGACCTTTCACGTCCAATATAGAATGAGACGCTGAGAAGTTAAAGAGCGTCCATATATAAAACTCAATTTAATTTGAAGGTTCATCATCCAACCTATAAGAAAACAGGCGTATCGTACAAAAACTATTATGTCTGTAAAAATGATGGCAAAACAGAAACAAATGCGCTCATAAAGATATTTTGGACATCAAGAAACAAGGAACATCAAATCTCTAAGTCCCTTCAACAGCACTATCAAACACGGTCCAGTTTGGAATACACGAGCAATAACGTCACTACTGCTGAATTGAAGCTGCATCTGGAGATAAATCAACAGCACTATGTATCACTTTTAAAGAAACTACGAAATCCTGCTACCTCAAAAGCCAGTTCAGTTTCCATTACCGAAAATCAGCAAATTTCTTCAAATTTCAACTTTGAAAATTCTGTCGCCACATTCAAATAGTGTCAATTACCAATTAAATTAGGTACTTTAAAAATGTTGTTTTTATTGTGTTCTAATTTTAGCTTATTTGAGGTTAAATATTTCCTCATTTGTACCGTTTACCAACGGTTAGTGTTCCGTTACACATTCCTGATGTGATAGCTGACAAATGGTGATTTAGTTTTAAACAGCACAAGTAAGGAAGCAATTATTATTTATACAATCTGTTACATTTTATTCATGGAATCGTCTTAATAAATTATATTCGAGGTTAGGAGTTTCATCAGATGAATTCGTAGCCTCTCTTGCCGATTACTTATGAAAATAGTGGAATAAAATGATTTAAAATAATGTGTTCGCTAAGTAGCAAGTCACGGCGTATATCAGTGACCGATCTGTTTAGTTTCGTCGTACAGGAGAAACCTTTCCCAGCTGGGAAGTGAAAATGAGGCACTATCTGTTGAAACAACTGTTCCTAATTTGATTTGTTGTGAGCAAAAGAAGGTCGCGTCACGGCGGATTTGGGCACGGAGATAATCACTTGCTACATATGCAAGGTGCCTGTCACTGCTTCCTGTAGAACTCACTAGGAAGGACATCGAGGCGGAGTCAAAGCGTCGTGTCTGGCGGTCACGAATATGACGATGACGACATATTGGACGGCCATGCATTTCACCCTAGGTATGGTCACAATTACACCATGGCAACAACGGTCTAACTCCCTCTACAAACTACTCTTGGTATTTCAGATAAACCTTCATTACACATTTCTTTGTAGCTATAAGAAGAATAGACAAGTGTTATAATCAATTTATGGGAACTTTGAAATTAATTTCCTTAAATCCCTTATTTTAATACTTTAATCTTTAAGGACCAAAATTGTAAGTTTTAAATCTATTCTTACTTTCTTCTATCTACCACGTGCATGGTGGGTAGAGAAGGTATTGCATTCCATCTAAAAATTCGATACCGAGATAACCGTAAAGACATGTTTTGACAACCGCTGAAACCAAGAAAAGCATTTCTAGAAATAGGGCCCTGTGTGTATGTGTGTCTGTGAACAGCATAACTGAAAAACTAAACTCGGATAAATACCAAACTTAGTATTTAAGTTCAGTACCTTCCAAAGATGCAACACGAAAATTTTCAAGATAATCCCCATCTCAAATTACCCCTTCCATGGAACATTTTTCGAATTCTTTGATTTTCTAAAAGAAGGCCGTAACAATTTTATTTCAAATATCATATGTTAAACATATGTACATTACAAACAAAATGTATATTTGAATTTTCTGGGAATAGCCTGTGAGTCCTCTTCATTAGGAAGAGAATGTTCTTGTAAACTGGTAAACGTTAAGCGATAGACAAAAACGTACTACACAAAAAATGGAGATATCTTGTAAAACACACAATTTTTTTCAAATAAGCTTTTTGTGGCAAAAGCCATTTCCGAGATATCCGTTATTAATGGTTCAAATTTTTCAGTACTTAGCCTTTCTTTTAAAGTCCTGCTGATTTTTAGTTGTTTCTCGTGATGTCATGGAATGAGTATGGAATTTTAAGGCCAGCATACAGCATCCACTTCTTAAACATTTGACTATCGCTGTTCTCTTTGCATCTATAACGAAATGTGTGATGTAGCTATTTCTGCAAAGATTTATTTGGATAAAAATGTAGTAGATAGAAAAATAAGCTTTCGTCAGAATAATTTGTATACCCACCAGTAAGCGATAGAGGGTAGAAAAAGTCATGTGAATGCAACACATCAGATTTTTTAAAATATAATATATATATATATATATATATATATATATATATATATATATGTATTAGGGATGAATATGGATGGAAACAATATAGTTCGAAATTCGCTACTAAAGTAATTTCATATTTGAAGCATTAAACCTGACAACATTACATAATTAATTATGTGTATTAAGCTTATACACTAATACCTTAAAAAAATTCATTTTGAGAAAACGTCTGTAATTTTTTTTTCTGGACAGAACACTTCACAATTGATTCTTCCAAGTAGTTTACAATACAACTTGCGCTTTTTGTCACATTGTCAACTTCTTCTAAGATTTTTTAACGTTTCTTTTACAGAAAACTGCTTTCTTTTATTTTTCGCTACTCCGTTGGTTGACACCTTAAACCAGAGCATCCGTCTTACAATTTAAACCACATGGCAACAATAACCATTCATTCATTATCTGTTTACCCTCCTCTTATGTAGGACTTACCCCCCAGGACTTACAATGTGATGATGGTGCGGGGGAAACCGGAGAACCCGGAGAAAACCCGCCCAGACGCCGCTTCGTCCACCACAAATCCCACATGCAGGTCCCTGGGATTGAACCCGGGCCGCCTCGGTGGGAGGCGAGCGGTCTAACCACTCGGCCACGGCGCCGCCAACAATAACCAAACGAAACAAAAGTTTATCTTTCAAACAGACTCAGACTATGGAATTCGATTAGACAAAAGAGACCTTTTATGACAAAAGCTGAGGCAAAACATTTTATGGCCAAGGATGAACCAACACTCTTTGAATCAGGAAACGATAGTGTACAAGGGCTGAAGGGCAGAAGTACCCGACCTAACAAAGAAAACACAAAAATTTTGGGAAAAAACATCTTTATTTCTCTACATAGTCTTCTTTCAGCTCGATACTTTTCCCAGCGATGTTCAATAGCTTCGATACCCTTTTATAGTGAGAACCGTCGGGTTCTGCAAAATAGCCATCAACTGCAGGCTCCACCTCTTCATTGTTGGCAAATCTTTTACCACCAAGCCATTTCTGCAACTTTAGAAACAGAAAATAATCAAAGGGGACTAAGTCTGGCGAATAGGGTGCATGAGGAAGCAATTCGAACTTTAACTCATTGATTTTGGCCATGGCGATAATGGATGTGTGAATTGGTGCATTGTCTTGATGAAACAGCCATCTTGATTTCATCATTCAAACGCTGCAATAAGTTTGAATAATACTCACCATTGATTGCCTTTTCTTTTTAAGGTAATCAATGAAAATTATCCCACGCGCATCCCAAAAAACTGACGCCATGACCTTGCCTGCAAATGGAATTGTCTTCGCCTTCTTTGGAGTCGATTCTCCCCTTTCAATCCACTGTTTTGACAGTTCCTTCGTCTCAGATGTGAAGTGATGGACCCATGTTTCTTCCATGGTTATGAATCGACGCAAAAACTCGGCTTTATTGGAGCGAAATATCGCCAAAAACTCGACTGAAACATCGTCACGAAGCTGCCTTTGTTCCATTGTGAGTAAACGCGGCACCCATCTTGCGCACAGTTTTCTCAAGTCTAAATTTTCAGTTAGTGTGCGATGTACAGTCCTTTTTGAAATGCCTATGATGTCTGCTAGCTTGCGCACTTTCAGTCGACGGTCATCCAATAGCATTTTGTGGATTTCCTTCACAATTTCTGGCGTGGTCACCTCATTTGGTCGACCACTGTGATGACCGTCTTGGCAGCTTGTACGGCCTCGCTTTAACTTTGCACACAATATTTCACTATTGTAAACGAAGGAGCAGACTCCCCCAGAGTAGAATATAGCTCAGTTTTAATATTAGTTAGACTAAGACTTTTCAAATGAAAGTATTGTATCACATAACGATGGCCAGTTTTATCCATGTTTACAAATTCGCTGAGAAAGTTCACTATTAATGGCTGCCAAACAATTACTAAACAACGTAGCTTCGTCAAACTTCAACTTAAGCTTTATAAGGGTGATACTTTCTACCATAGTCATTTGTTTGAAACAACCGCTATATATATGTCAGGTCGGGTACTTCTGGGACTGCCCTCGTAATTGTTCATTAGATCAAGAAAACATTTTAGAAATTCGTTCAATCGGTGATACGAGGGCTACATTGAAATTCTTTGGAAAATCAAACAAGTATTAGTTTGAAAAGATTATATGATTTTATTGTTTTTCATAATATTTCCCTTTAACATCAATACTTTTTGCGTTCGATGAAACAGTCCTTAAAGCAATGATACCACTCTTCCAGAACTTCAGGAACCAGGTTTTCATAATGCTTCATCTGATGACGAAAAAGTGATTCCACGCATTTTATCTTTAATTTTTGGAAATAAAGAGAAATTCCAAGGTGCTAGGTCAGGGCAGTATGGTGGAGTATCCACCGTGCTGACCTTTAGGACATCCATATACTCAGTTGTTAGTTTTGCTGTATGCGACGTTACGTTATCATGATGTAACATTACTTTACCTTTGGGGCGCTTTTCACGAACTTTTTCAAACATTTGCGTTAAACACACATTTGTGTACCAATGGGCAGTAACGACACGTCTATCTTCTAGTGCTATAGTAGCAATCATCTTACCAGCATTGCGAATTCTCGGACTTTCGTAGGCTTAGGTCCTGTTCGAGAGACCCATTGAGCAGATTGAGTTTTCTTTTCAGGAACATAACAATAATCGAGGATTCATCACCAGTAGCGATATTCCAAACCAAATTTGAAGTGCCACCTTGGAATCTTTCCACAGGTTTTCTGCACCAATTAATGTATCGTTGTTTTTGATTGGGAGTCAGTTTATGTGGAATCCATCGACAATAAAGTATTCTCATCTCTAACTCTTGATGTAAAATATTTTAGATTTGACTCACACCAATAACCAATGTCGCCCGAATAAATTCCTTAGATGTCCGTTGATCTTCTTCAAGCACTGCTCGAACAGCGGGAATATTTTCGTCAGTAGCAGCAGTTATTGGGTGCCCTTCACGAAATTCATCACTACAAAAGAAAAAAATCACTATTGAATTCGCTATACCAATTATAAATTGTTGCCTTAGATGGGCTTCATTGCCAAATGCAGTTCTAAGCCGATATTTACATTGTTTAGGCGTTAATGAAAATTTAAAATCGTAATAAATCATAGCCGGAAAACGTTCTCTAGTCAAATTAATTTTTGAGTGAACACAAAATCTTTAAATGATGATAATTAACAGACTATTAGAGCAAATCGAACAAACTACACGGCAATCAACTCGCAAACTATTATAAAGTAGCTTTCAAACATAAAACAATTTCATTTGCTTTTGAAACATAGAATTCTAAAAATGTTAGTAACCCCCTCGTACTAAGAGGAATTTATTTTCGCTATACTGAGATTTTCGTTTAACCAACGTTCATACAATTAACATTGACGCTTATGGAGATACATAGAAGGGGATTTTAGAATTTTTCGTTGAACTGAAATACTTGTTAAAGTGGTGTTCGTTAAAACGGTATTAGAGTGTAGGATAAAGCGATAGTCAGATTTTTAAAAGCGAGTCGTTATGTAACGGCTTTGAAATTCCATGCTTTTTGTACGATCACGACAAAGAACGAATAACGACTTACCACTTGAGAAAAGCATAAGTATTTGATAATTTAAACGAATATTAAAAGGTATCTCGGAAATTGTTAAAACACTAGAAGCAAATTTATTTGACATACGTTTTGTGCTTTAATGAAATCTAATTTTTTTGTGTACTAAGGTTCTATCTATCACTTACGGTTTACCAATTATACAAACGTAAATTCAGAATGAAGAGGACTCCATTGGCTGTTCTCAGAAAATTCAAGATGTGCATTTTAACTGTAATGAAAATATGTTAATCAAAATCATTAAAATCATTTCTGAAAAACAACAAATAACGACAAGTTTCAATGTAAATAGGTTTTTCGTGATTTGCCCTGGTGGACCAGGGTTGAAGTGGTGTATTCTACTATAGATTTGCTCTCTCCCCCATTTCGTCTCATTTCACTTTCCTTTCATGTTTCAGGGTGGCTCGGGGGCTGTGGTTCTGTCGGTGATGGCGTAGAGGCTTGCGGTTTGGAACTTCTTCTCGGCCCTGCTAGAGGGAAGCCTGTCGAGCCTCCATTACTGGTTCGTGTTTCCTCGGTCCCACTAAAGGGACGTCTCCGAGCGGCCCTCCCATGGCCGGGTGGTCAAGCCTGGAACCGTTAGGGAACCTGCACGCATATGTCAACTTGCGCCAGCCTCGTTATGCAACCCATACACCTTTATCTCACTGTTCCTCCCGGAAGTGTGCACACAAAAGATCCCTTGCCGGTCGAGGTGCTAGGTGTGCTTCCCTTCGTTAACTAGTACTACCTATCCTTCCATGTAAAGGGTAGTTTGGGATGAGGTTTTCTTGAAAAATCTTCATATCGTATAGGTACTTGGAAGATGTTTAACTAAAACATCAAGTTTCGTGTTTAACGCACTTTTCATTTTTGAGTTGTGCTGTTCACGCACACACTGCAACAAGGAGCCTCAAAACCTGTATTTCTGGTGAAACCTCGTTATCAGTTTCTGAGTGGATTGGCAATACTTTCCCTACTTGCCATATCTTTTTCACTAGCAAATTCAGCTGCAAAGAAATTTAGATCATAACGTAGCCTATTAGACCAATACAAAGTACTTTAATGCATCTAGTTGCGAAGTGTTCATGTACATCTAACCACGCTTTACATGAAAACATTTTCGAAAATTTAGATTTTCTCAAAAATGCCTGTAATTATTTTAATTAAAATATGTACATTTACATGAAAAATAATATGTATATCTTGAACTTTTTGTGAATAGTCTGTAAAATCCCCTTCATTCGGAAAGAATTTCATACAACTGGTAAACGTTAAGAGAAAGACAAAACACTTTTTATAGCATCAGCCATTTCCGAGATATCCATTATCATTGGCCTGAATTATTCAATAATTTGTGACTTTTTAAAATGCTGTCGCTATTCAGTTGTTTCTCGCGATGTTATGTAAATAGTATTGAACTTCAAGGCTAGGTATAACCACTCGCTTTAACATCTGAACTTTCGTACGAATAGTTTGCAGAAACTATATAAAAATAAACAGTAGTGGGTAGAGAAAGTAATGTGAATGTAGCACATAAGACTTCTTAAAAACTTTTCCTTGAATCTGTAAAACATAAGAATCTGGCAGCGTAACATAATAGTACTGCATTAGATAAGTAAAACACCCACTTCCTATCATCACCTAGAATAATTAAAATAAGCAGTGTGTACTTAAATTATTGTAATTTGTGGGTGGGTATATTATAAAGCGTCTAAGCTGCTCTTTGCATTCTATGCGAATCAGCAAGGTAAGATAGGTGGTTTAAATAATCAAAAGTGTGTAGTTTAAGTAAAACACCAGTCTCTTTTATGTCGACACTTTGGTATACTAAATACACTTTATTCCTAACCAACAAGTTTTAATGAAATGTTTAGCTTAAATTGTATCTGCTATGCTACATTGTTGCTATAAGTTCATTGCTAGGGTTTTAATGGTTTTGTAATTAAAATTATTTATTTTTATGCAAATAATTGAATGCTAATAAAAGGTACACTTTTGTAATTTAGAATTAAAATGGAGGTCTGAAATTTGGATTGCTAGTGGTTCTATTCCTATGCAATAAACTTATGCATTTGTTTTCCAAAATATTAGTATTTATTAGAGATATGAATTTTTTGTATTGAGAACAAAATAAAAAAATCTAATGTGCTACACTCGCATGACATTCTCTACTCTTCTACAAACTATTTTTACGAGCGCTTATTCTGCATCTACTTCATGTTAATCGAGATGTTAATCTTATTGCTAGTTTTCTTGTAGGTGCAAGGGGAATATGGTAGGCTTTAAGCGATAGTCAAATGTTTTAAGACCTGGTTGTTATGTGAAGCATTCCATTCTCTTTGCATCCCCAGGACAAAAACGTATTACAAATTCCCATTTGAGGTAAAGTATAAGTATTGGAAAATTCAAACAAATAACAAGGACTATCTCGGAAATGGTTCACTAGACAAAAAAAATTGTCTATGACATAAAGTGTGTATTTTAACGAGATCTACATTTTTGTATAGAAAAATGTTGTCTCTCACCGTTTACCAGTTATGGAAAAGTCATTCAGAAAGAAGAGGACATTTGGGGACATTCCCAGAAAATTCAAAATGTACATTTTATTTGTCATAAAAATATCTTACCTAAACATATGATACTTTAATCAAAATCGTTAGAGGCATTTTTAAGAAAATTAAAACTTTCGAAAAATGTTCCATGCAAAGGGTATTCTGGGGTGGGAGAATTTTCTTGAAAAATCTTCTTCTTTCATCCTTGGAAGATACTAAGCTCAAATATTAAGTTTTGTATTTATCCGACTTTTCGTTTTTGAGTTATGCCGTTCACAGACTGACAGACACACGGACATGTTTGCAAATACGCTTTATTTGGATTCAGGTCCTCAAAACATGTATTTCCGGTGAAATATCGGTATATAATTTGTGGGTGAAATACAATACTTCCCCTATTTACTAAATGTAGTAGGGAAAGTAAAAATGTTACTAATAATTGCAAAAAAGCATGTACTTGTATGTATGAAAGTAACAAAGCAAACCACAGTTTTGTTTAACAAGTTATATTCTATATGTTTCTATTCTTTACATGGAATATTTTTCGAAAATGTTGATTTTCTCAAAAATGGCTCTAATTTGATTAAAATATCATATATTTAAAATAGTTTCATCACAAATAAAATATATATTTTGAATTTTCCGGGAATGTCCCCAAAAGTCCTTTTCTTTCTGAATGATTTTTACATAACTGGTAAACCGTGGCGATTGACAACATTTTTGTACACAAAAACACGTAGATCTCGTTAAAACACAGAATTTATATCATTTACTTTCTTTTCGTGGAGCGAACCATTTGCGAGATATTCCTTGTTATTTGTTTGAATTTTCCAATTCTTGTACTTTACCTCAAATGGGAATTTGTTATACGTTTTTGTCCTGGACATACAAAGAGAATGGAATGCTCCACATAGCAACCAGCTCTTAAAACATTTGACTATCGCTTAAAGCCTACCATATTCCCCTTGCATCTACAGAAAAATTAGCAATAACTTTAACATCTCGATATCTCGAATAACATGAAGTAGATGTAGAATAAGTGTTCGTAAAAATAGTTTGTACAAGAATAGAGAAAGTAATGTGTGTGTAACACATCAGATTCTTATGTAAGCATGCTTTGTACTGAAAACTTCCTTTTAAAGGATTTTCTATGCATAGAAAACAAGTACTAGCAATTCTTCTTTATTGGTGCAGACCAACCAGATGCAAAAAGAAAAATCAGGGAATATGTGGCGTCCGGATTTAGGTAAAACGAATCATACTTTTAATTCTAACTTTAATTTTATAATGTTTCGTTTTCGAAAACGTATGCACCTTTCTTCCCAAAAACTACGAAAATTAAAAGTTGAAACTTTCCATACTTATCAAAAACAGTCTCTTAAAACATAATGAACTGCAGTTATATGTTTGAGTGTAATAGATTTTAAAAAACTGAGCATGTTGTTTCAAAATTTTAGCCGACATTATTAAGTTTATTGTCTTCGGAAAGAAAAGAATTAGAAACACAGCTCGATTTTCCACTTTCCTAATTGAATACTAAGAGATGGATTATCTTATAGGTATCTAACATGTCACAGATTATATTTTTGCAATGATAATGGGCATAAAATTTCGTGGAGAGATAAGGTGCTTATATGTTACACTAAGTGACAATGATAATTATACTTAGAGACATACCAGTTTCCTGGTTTTGGTGCATGTTCAAGTAATTCATATAAGTCCCATTCAACTTCAGTAATACATTTTGATCGATTTGTGGAGGTTATATGACTAAATTTACATAACTAAAAAATCTGATGTGTTACACTCACATGACTTTCTCTACTTTTCTACAAACTATTTTTACAAACGTTTATTCTCCATCTACTTCATGTTAATCGAGACAAACATTTGCAGAAACTATAGTTAAATCTTTTAAGAGGTTGCTATGTGGAGCATTCCATTCTCTTTGTATGTCCAGAAAATAAAAAAGATAACGAATTCCCATTTCAGAAAAAGTATAAGTATTGGAAAGTTCAAATAAATAACAAGGAATATCTCGGAAATCGTTCACTGCACAAAAGAATGTATATAGCATAAATTATGTGTTTCAAAGATCTACATCTTTTGTATAGTAAACTTTTGTCCATCTCTTACGGTTATTCAGAATGAAGAGGACTTTTGGGGACTTCTCAGAAAATTCAGGATATACGTTTAATTTGGCATGAAAATATATTAAATATAAGATATTTTAATCAAAATCGTTACAACCATTTTTGAGAAATTCAGAATTTTCGAAAAATGTTCTCTGTAAAGGGTAGTCTTAGGTGTGGGGATTGTCTTTAAAATCTTCGTGTCGGATTCTTGAAATATACTGAACCTAACTACCAAGTTTGGTATTTATTCGACTTTTCGTTTTTGAGTTATGCTGTTCACAGAGACACACAGGCACACACAGACCTTCATCTAAAAATGCTTCTTTTGCATTCAGCGGGCCTCAAAACATGTATTTCCGATGAAACCTCGATATGGTATTTTTGGGTGGAATGCAATACTTCCCCTGCTTACTATACGTAGTAGGGAAAGTAAAAATTGCATTCGACGCTGATAAAGGTTTAGGATTGAGGTGTTTAAGCCCTTTTTGCTGTGAAACTCGGTCTACACCCACGTTACTGCCGGCAGGACACGAACAGGTACATGCCGCGATTATCTTTTGTCTGTAGGCTGTGACTTCCATCTCATCCTGCCTGCTGCATAACTCGAGGTGATGGCATAGCAGCTAATCATGCTTCACATATCACCAATTCGTTTCTTTAACCTTACATTTTCAAACAGCGGCTAGATGATAATGTGGTCACAGTCTACTAAATGATCTTGCACCAAATCTTACATCTTGCATTTCGAGTAAATTGTTTCGACACCTATACTGAGTGTAGTGATGTAACCAAATTCTATGTACCTAAATAAGTTCCATTTGCATAAGCTCTTCATTTTGATACATGTTTTCATATTAGTTCATTGTAAATACACAGTCCAGTCATAAGCCCTACAACTTAAAAATAAATGATTTAATGGTGTTGTTACACGTTACCATGGTAGCACAGTTATTATTCTAAACACATTTGCTTTGTGTAGCTTCCTACATCAACCAATAAATGTGGAATAGGGTGCAAATGAAAACAGAATTGCAGTGATTGATCTTTATAAGTGTGGTAAGAAACTGTTTACCGAACTGTCAAGAGATTCGTTGAATCTTCCTCTATTGAAGACTTGCTAAGATCTGGCAGGCCACGTACCATAAGGACTTCAGGAGTGGTCAAAACAGTAAGAGAACGAATACGTCGAAACCCACTCCGGAAGCAAAGCTCGAGAGTTAAATGTATCCATCAAATCCATGTATCGGATTGAAGACCTTCATATGAGAGCTTATCGACGGTCAATGGGACATTTGTTAACTTCGGACCTAAAGAAGATCATGTACGAAAGATCAAAGATGCCCTTACAGTGGCATGGTCATGAAAATATCCTGCTCACAGATGAGAAAATTGTCACAAGGAGGAGAAGTACAATAAACAAAATGGTAAAATATATGCACGGAGCTTAGAGGAAGCTAAAATATCAGTCCCCCGTGTCCAGTGAGGGCACCACTCAGCATCAATTGGTTTGGTGGGGTGTGTCACATCAAGGAGTCACATCTCTCCATTTCTGCAAACAAGGAGTAAAAACAGGAGCCAGACGGTACCAAGCGGACACCCTAGAGAGAGTTGTGTGATCCTTGAACAACACTCTCTTCAATGGAAGCCATTGGGTCTTTCAGCAAGACTCAGCCCCAGCTCACAAGGCTAGAACAACTCAAGCATGGCTCAGGGACAATGTTCTAGAATTCATTGCAGCAGAAGACTGGCCCTCTGGCAGCCCAGACCTGAACCCACTGGACTATAGACTTTGGGATATCTTGGAGCGTAAGGCCTGTGCTAAACCTCACTCCAACTGGGAATCTCTAAAGCGAGATCTCATAAAGGCAGCGCAGTAATTCCTGTAGATGTCATCCATGCTGCAGTAACAGACTGGCCAATCAGATTAAGGTCGTGTGTAAAGGCCAGAGATAATCATTTTGAATGACTTATGCTGTAAGAAATGTTCACTAGTCACTGAATTAAAATATGTTATATCTTTTGTCTTTTATTTTAAGATATATCGCTTCTTAATCATAGGACAGAACTTATTTAACACATACACATTTTCCTCCACTATTTAGGAGTCCTTGAGGTTTCTTCATATCTCTGAGACGTTGTAAATAAAACGTTACTAGAAAGCTATAAGTTCGCAGACAGAAATAGGAAGAAGAAGAAGAAACTATGTTTCAGTTTGTTTGTTTCCGGGCTCTACCAACAGTGTTTTTTTTTTTTTTTTAATATTTCATACGGTGATGATTAATCTGTAAAGTCAAATGCCATTGCATCCCAAATTCTGTAAATAACTGTTGTAGTAGACTCTAAATAGTATTTTTAATTGCCAAACATTTAGGTTGTAGATATTGAAAAGGTACATCACTAAAACATTTCTATACAGAACAAATTACATTGCAGTTTTTCGGTTTATTACTCTCAATTAAATCTGGTTGTGGACTTGTTAAGGCAGATCGAATAAGTTCACTGAAATGTTCATCACTTAAAAGAGCTCGATGTAATGGTAAAGTTTAAAGGTACGAACCGAGGGAGGTGGCCCCGAAACCGGGGCAGAGCACCGCACGAAGGCCCGTTCGGCGCCTTGTGCTTCTACCAATGATCCCTAGAGGGAAGCATGAGTGGATAGATTCGAAGGGCGAGAAGACACAGATGACAGCGGGCGCAAACACAGACGAGGCCCCTAACGTTTCCAGATGTAACGCATCCGACGCCACAGAGCCCCCCCCCACAAGCCACCAACGGGTCCCCCGGGGCTGAGCCTACTCGAAGGAGAGACTTAACTGAGCAGATCCCGCAACGACTCCAACCCCTACAGTGCGCAAGCCGCAGCCCGCCGAGCACCGTCGCCTGGTGCTACAACCTTGAAAGGGATGACAGGAAAGATAATGAGTACATGAAATGAGAGTTAGGAGAGTCGTAGTAGATGAACCACCCCAGAATTTGCCTGACGACCCGGTGAAACCACGAAAAATCCATGAGCCAGAGTGAGTGGTCGCCGCAGACTGAACCCGGGACCTCCCAAATGCGGGCCACAGACGTTGCCGCCTGCGCAATCCCACTCGGTGCTAGATGTAATGAATAAAGCGTTGAATACATTCACTCACGAATAAACTGTCCCAAAATGGAGATAAGTTCCTTAGCACATTATTTTAATGTTGGAGTTCTGTTCAGGTACTTGGTTCCAAAATTGAATGGTTAATGGTTGCTTAGTTTTGTCTTTAATTAGCTGCAGAATCAGCCATAATTTGCCTTACAGCAGGTCAACCTGTTTTTGATTATGCCAACAATTAAGGGATTTTCCTCAAAAAAAATGCGATGTGTTGCACTCACATGACTTTCTCTACTCTTGTACAAAGTATTTTTACAAACACTTATTCTCCACCTACTTCATGTTGATCGAGATAAACATTTGCAGAAACTATCTTATTGCTAATTTTCTTGTGGGGCAAGGGGAATATGGTAGGGTTTAAGCGATAGTCAAATGTTTTAAGAGTTAATTGCTATGTGGAGCATTCCATTCTCTTTGTATGTCCAGAACTTAAAAAAGCGAATAACGAATTCCCATTTGAGAAATAGTATAAGTATTGGAAAATTCAAACAAATAAAAAGGAATATCTCCGAAATGGTTAACTCAACAAAAAAAAAGAATGTATAGAACATAAATTGTGTGTTTTAACGAGCTCTAGATTTTTTGTGCATCTCTTACGGTTTACCAGTTATGCGAAAGTCATTCAAAATGAAGAGGTATTTTGGGGATATTCCCAGAAAATTCAAGATATAAATTTAATTTGCAATGAAAGTATCTTAAACATATGACATTTTAATCAAAATCGTTAAGAGCCATTTTTGAGAAAATAAAAATTTTCGGTAAATGTTCCATGCAAAAAGTAATCTGGGATGGGGGATTTTCTTGAAAATGATTGTGCCGCATTCTTGGCAGATGCTAAACTGAAATACCAAGTTTAGTATTTATCCGATTTTTCGTTTTTGAGTTATGCTGTTGACAGACAGATACACACACGAACATTTCCAAAAATGCTTTATTTGATTTCGAGGCACCTCAAAACATGTATTCCCGGTGAAATCTGGGTATCGAATTTTTGGGTGGAATGCAATACTTCCCCTACTTACTATACGTAATAGAGAAAGTAAAAATCAAACGAAGGTTTAAGTACTCTAAGATTCTTAAATATGTCATTAATTTTTCTATGAGACCACTTACTTTACACACGTAATCTTCTGTCGCTACTTCAGTACCAGATGATTATTAATTTTTGATAGAAGTGAATTGCGCATGTGTTTTGGTATCAAGGTCTTTCTGAAAGAGTTTTTGCTTTACTCTGAAATCTGAACATACTCTGTGCTAGATCTGAAATAAGGTATTTTTACCTTGCAATAACAGATTTAGAGATTGCAAATACTGAAGAACATCCGTGAAAATGTCATACAACCACTGAGAGTCGTCAAGTTGAAGGAAACATTTTCCTCATTCTTTAAGGAAAGTTTTAATGGAAATGTTAACATTACATACAGACAGCCACCTTACTAAGCAGTGCCACGATGTATCATCAGGCCACTTGTCTGTGAAAGGTTTGTTAATGCTGAGAACTATTTGCATAACATGCTCATATTTATTATCTTTGTCAGACGTGTTACATACATGATTGTCAAACTTGCAGCAACGACAAACAGCTTACATGAAGCTTGCGGTGTCAGGATTTTTTGAGGAGCCCTACAAGAATTGCGAAAGAGCCGCGCCGAAATTGAAAATTGAGTTTTATTTATGGACGTTCTTTAACTGCTGTGGCCCCTGACGTCCCATTCTATATTGGGCGTGAAAGACCGGCAATTTTGCTGAGAGGCCTCTTTATAAACCTCGAGGTTCTTTTACGTGCCGTAAATCTACGACACGGGACCACCGGCTTTACTTCCCTTCCGAAGGAAGCCATGCTACGGATTTTTACGTCCCAAAAAGTTCATCGGCCTCCGCAGGTTTGAACCCGTGATTTCGGGAACTAGAGGCTAGCATGGTAACCACTACACCACGTAGGAGGACAAAGAGCCACCCTGTAGGCGCCCCTACAGTTAAAATGATAAGCACATACCTCATTATAACAGATGTTGGGAATGTTGTCCTTCGCTATGGGCACCATTCTCAGGAAGTTTTTATCTCAATGGAGAGTTCAATATCTTAAACTGAGTGAATTTCTCTCCTGATGTTTTCTCTTAGTTCTTTCAATGTATGGGGTTTATTACATATATCTTATTACTTTCTCTACTACGTACAATGAGTAGGGGAAGTTTTGCATTTCACCCAAAAATTCATACCGAGATTTCACCAATTTCACATATCTTTTGAGGTGCCTTGAATCCAAATAAATCATTTTTGGAAACATGTCCGTGTGTGTGTGTCTATCTGTGAACTGGACAACTCAAAAACGAAAATCCAGATAAATACCAAAGTTGGCATTTGAATTTAGCATCTTTCAAGGATGCGGCACGAAGATTTTCAAGAAGATCCTCCTAGCCTAGACTATCCTTTACATGAAAAATTTTTGCTTTCCCCAAAATGACTGTAACGATTTTGATTAAAATGTCGTATGTTTAAGATATTTTCATGGCAAATGAAATGTATATATAGAAATTTCTGGTAATGTCCCCAAAAGCCTTCTTCATTCTAAATAAATTTTGCATAACTTGTAAAGCGTAAAAGATAGACAAAATGTTACTACACAAAAAATGTAGAACTCGTTGAAACACACAATTGAACCATTTCCGACATGTTCCTTGTTATTTGTTTGAATTTTCCACTCATAATTTTTCTCAAATGGGAATTCGATATTCTTTTTTTTTATGTCCTGGACATGCAAAGAGAATGGAATGGCCCACATAGCAATCAGCTCTTAAAACATTTGACTATCGCTTAAAACCTACCATATTCCCCTTGCACCTGCAAGAAAATTGGCAATAAGATAGCTTCTGCAAATGTTTATCTCGATTAACATGAAGTAGATGGAGAATAAGCGTTTGTAAAAATGGTTTGTACAAGAGTAGAAAAAGTTATGTGAGTGCAACACATCGGATTTTTTTCATGTGATCATCAGAGTTGGGTAAATTTCTGTAATTGATGTTGCAAAATAAGAACAATTGACCCAGGCTTTGATGAAACATGGTTCAGTTTATGTGACTATGTTTCTTCGCAAAATATCAGATATTGGAGTACAGAAAATCCCCATTTTACACACGAGATTCCCTTGCATGATGCGAAGATTGATGTGCAGTAAACGCATACAGAATAAAAGTTCCTATATTTAAAAAAAACTGTAGAGAGGTACAGGAATATATTACTCCCACCATTTTTTGAACAGCTGATCGACGTTGAATGCCAGTCTGAGTTTTCCAAAAACACCTTATGCATACAGCTGATGAACTATTAAATTTAATTCAGGAAATGTTTCAAGATAGAATAATTAGTATGGAATTAAGCCCCTGACGATCGACTGATTTAGCTGTATGTGATTTTTGTCTATGGGGAGCGTAGCTTGAAAAATAAGGTATGTGCAACAAGCTGGTAAGAACTAAAAGAAAACATCAGGAGACAACTTCACTCAATTTCGGACATTGAACTCTCGAGTGTGAATGAAAATTTGCTGAGAAGATGCCAGAAATATGGGATTAGAGAAGGGCAACATTGCCAGCATCTCTTGTGATAAGGTACGTGCTTATTATCATTGTAATTGTAACTATGAGAACGTGAGGCGTTTGCTGGGATATTATAACTTTTCGGCGGGAGCTGCGGCGGTCGGTGCGCGAGAAGCCGTGCGGTAGCCGCAGTGTGAAAGAAAAGCACTGTGAATGTGTGTGTGTGTGTACACTAAAATCTCGTTAATCCGCCCTCAATAGTCCGGCCTCTTAGTAATCAGCCCACATTGTGCCGAACTTAAACAAAGTATCATTCATCATTTAGTATTTTAGGAGAGTTTTAGCATCCATTCTTACAAATGGTGGACACTGATGATACATTTTTTTTTTTTTATTTATGGACGCTCTTTAACTACAATGGTTCTTAGCGTCCCATTCTATATGGGCGTGAAACACCTGTAATTTTGCTCAGAGGCCTCTTTATCAGGCTTGAGGTTCTTTTACGTGCCGTAAATCTACGACACGGGACCACTGGCTTTACTTCCCTTCCGAAGGAAGCCGTGCTAACGATTTTTACGCCCGAAAAAATCCATCGCCCTCCGAATGAAATACTTGTGAAAGGAAATTTCCAGGCCTACGTTTTAGTCGTCCTCCGTGGACTAGTGGTTCCGTGCTAGCCTCTAGTTCCCAAGGTCGCGGGTTCAAACCCGGCGGAGGGCGATGGATTTTTCGGACGTAAAAATCGTTAGCATGGCTTTCTTCGGAAGCGAAGTAAAGCCGGTGATTCCGTGTCCTAGATTTACGGCACGTAAAAGAACCTCAAGCCTGATAAAGAGGCCTCTGAGCAGAATTACCGGTCTTTCATGCCCAATATAGAATGGGACGCTAAGGACCATAGAAGTTAAAGAGCGTCAATAAATAAAAACTCATTTTTTTCCCTACGTTTTAGGGTAACTTCCTGGTATATGTCAGTTATGAGAAATGACAAAAGCCTGGAGAAAACCTCAGTCAGGGAGAAAAGCCCTGCCAGGATTTGAATTTTTTTCTCGTTTTTTTTTTCGAGTGGAGGAGAAAATGATTTAATCACTAACTCCAGCCCCGATGGGAGTCGGAACTGTGAGTGTGGGACTCACCAGTGAATGGGCCCACTAAAAACTCCTCCACCGGAGTAGGAAAGGAGAAGGTTTGCAGCGGTACCGCCTAAAGCACTCGCGCATTCCAAGGTGATGGTTGAAACTGGGCCGCAGTGCGGTCACCAGGGGAGTAAGGAATTATTGCCGGGAGACAGACTTGACCTGGGCCCTGCCCCCGCAGGGAATTAAAGGAGAAAATAGTAGGGATTCCAGGTGATATTGTGAAGGATTAGTGGTCCTTGGATTTGCGATAGGAGTTAGAGGATTGAGAGGAGTGTGGCATCACGTGGGTTTCCAGAAGTTACGGATGAGGATGTAGCCTTCTTGAAGTTGGTTGAAGTGGTCATGAAGTCCCTTGATGGCGTTGTTTGTTGTCGTTTGGAGCTCTCGAATCCACGCGACTGAGGTCCCAAGGGTACCCAGTCGCGGTGGTCGGTCGTCGCTGCCGTCGGTGTAAGTTTCGACTAGGTGGCACTCGATTCGCTCCAGCTTGCGCTGGGTAGACGTGAGCGCCCCGTCGTCGTCTTGCAGTTCGGTGACTCTATTGGAGAGAGCGCTGATGACCCTGGCTGAGGTTCGCTGCTTGGCCTCCACAGCCGAGAGACGTGTGGAGGTTGCACGGCGTAGCTCAACCAATTGTGATGAAAGAACCTGTATTCCTGCCCGTATGGCTAACAGGAAGCCTTGAAGTCCGTGGTGCGTTTGGTCTGTGATGCCGCTGGTCGAGTGCTGAGCCTTCCCTGAGGGCAGCATCGGGTTGTTGTCTGTAGTAGCTGGTGCCGTCGTAGGTCTTGAAGGTTGTTGTCTGCTCCGGGGATACAGGGGGCATTGCGCCTGCCCTGTAAAGTGCGTGTTGCCGGAGGTCGTGCTGGGTGCAGACGGCAGTATGAGAGCCTGACCCACAGTAGTGGCATCTGGGCGCAGCGGTGCAGGATTTCCGCTGAGTGCCCGAAGGCACAGCAGCGTCGGCAGGGCACCGGATGTTCTCCTCTGGTGGCCTCAACTCGCTCCTGGCAAGTAGAGGCAGACCTTTGGCTACGGATTTGAAACACAGACCTCCTGTTTATGAGCCCATGCCTTAGATACCTCAGTCACTGGAGGTCTCCTGATTTGATGATACGCAACGGTGGCATGCTTTATCACGAAACCGCTGTATAACGATTACACAGTACTGCATGTACCTGGTTGTTGCATACTCCAGGAAAATATCTGCTGGAGAAAAGTTTAGCCATCTGTTGATGGAGAGTTGGAGCCAGTACTGGGCGACAGCAGTGGGCCAGTCGATTTGGAATTATCAACTACTGACACTTTGTACATTGAAATGTTCCACAAGCTTCCAGGAGGACAAATTGATGAAGGTGTTGCTAAGTGCCAGAGTGAGCAAAACTGTGAGGTGACCAAGCCTTAACAGATGAAGGGCTAATCAAAAGCTGCAGGAAAATAATGATGAAAGTGATGAAGAAGACATGGGAGGAGGGAGCATGAACATTTCCGACATTGCTGGTGCTGAAGCTGCAACCTTGTGACAACTAAAAATTCGGGATGTTTCATAATGGTGATATTACTGTATATGTACACACTCAAGGACTAAGTTTTCTATGAAATTGAATGTATCTTTGTATTTAATAAAGTATAGTCCCTAAGTGTTTAAACTAAATTTCATACATTCTCTGTAATCCGGCACCCATATGTGCATGGAATGGCCAAATTATCTAGGGTTTAGTGTATATATACATCTTATTATGCATAGCAGAATAACGTATTACAAAATAACGTATATAAAACTACTTCCACGTTAATCAATTTGTGACTTTATCGGGGTGGAAGTCTTTCGTACGGCCTGCGCAGCGCACTTGTACGCCTGTTTCCATTTATGCAGTCACCGCAGCCTTGGCATACAGTTTATAGCACAATACGTTTTGCATTTAAGCCGCATATCCACATACGTTTTCGCTAGGAGCGCGACAGCCTAGTTGTTTGGTTCTTTTGCATTCTCCTTCTATAATTCCAAATTTTCAACTTCTGCATATGACGAAACAGCAGCGAGACTCTGTTAGCTCTTTTGTTACCGAATTCACTGCCCTCTTTTCTGACAAATTGGGTACAGTACAAGGCGTAATTTATGTTATACTGAAGGAACATACAGTACTAACCACGGACAAAATAATACAATAAATCATTAATGTAATAAGATGTCTAATTCACAGTTTCTCAACATCAACACATTAATAATTTCTTTCTTTAATATTTTTGTTCTGAGTTTTACTTGTTATGTATTTTGTTTGCTAATATTGTACGTATAACAATTAAGAGGACGTTAAAACACATATATTTATAATGTACACATGAAAGAGAACAAATATATAACGTTATAACATAAATTATGATATGAGGGGGAAAGTCCATTGTTGGCATATAAAGCCAGTAATGCAAAATTACGAGAAATGTAGTAGTATCTACATAAGCAAGTAACGAACCTTGGATTCATAATTAAAATGATTGAAATCTGTAAACATACACTACGTGATCAAAAGTATCCGGACACCTGCCTGAAAATGACGTTCAAGTTCGTGGCGCCCTCCATCGGTAATGCTGGAAGTCAATATGGTGTTGGTCCACCCTTAGCCTTGATGACAGCGTTCACTCTCGCAGGCATACTTTCAATCAGGTGCTGGAAGGTTTCTTGGGGAATGGCAGTCAGTAGTTGAGTAACGCGGCTTTTGGCCCATCTATGTACTTGAGTTTCAAGCCGCGTTATTAAAAGACGGAGTTAGTACCCGCGTATACGAGTAACGTGTGGGATTACGTGATGTTTGGGATTCTGAGGGAGAGAATTCTGAAGTCCGTCCCTCCTCTGCGGTGCTCCCTGGAGCACGTTATTTCCCCTCGTGAAGTTGTTGATACACTTTATTGTTATGTTGTGGAGTTAAATGAATAATAAAGATAATTAAAAGCCAAAAAAGTGGTGTGTGTGCGCGCGTGCGCGCTCACGTCCCCCCAGTTTTTTGCTAAACCGAAATGTATGCCTTTGAAAAAAAATTGCAAGAAGAACCCCGTTCAGAGGCAATGAAGTGTATATATATATGAGAAAAAAAGACATATGGTCTAAATAATATTCGAGTTATGTGTACGGTTACATCGGTTTGCTAAAAAAACTAATGTATGGCTCTGAAATGCACCAAGAACCGCGTTCAGAGGCAGTGAACTATATAAGGACATGTGATCTAATAATATTCGAGTTATGTGTACGGTTATCTCGTCATATCCAAGGTTTGGTTTGCGAAAACTAATGTATGACTCTGAAAAAAATGCATCAAAGAAGAAGAGATCCCGTTCAGTAAGAAGGCAATGAAGTATAAATAAGAAGAAAAAACCAAGGGGGCTAATAATATTCGAGTCAGGTGTACCGTTACGTCGTCATAACAAACGTACGTTTTCGAGTCCCCCCGCAGCTAAAAACTTGGAAATTTCATCAAGAAGGCAATGAACTATAAAATAAGAAATCCATGCGAGTGATTCCTAGAAGAGATCCCGTTCACGCTGGATCAGTAACAGAAGGGTCAAGACGGCAATGAACTATAAATTACTAAAATTAAATGCTTTAAAAAAACCTGTGAATGATTCCTTGGCACATCGAGCTCACAGATAAAACTAATGCTGAGACATGCATAATGCAATGTCTTTTAAGATTGTGAAAAGGCAATGTGTTTTCGTCTCTGTAACCCCAAGGCAGAGAGAAACCAGGACTTCCTTCGGTACGTCAGAATTTATAAATTGAACCTAATGATAGGTTAAGGAAAAACTCTGAAAGTAGCGTAAGAAATTGCCTGTAGCAAAAAGGAAGAAGCAACACGGACCCTACCAATGCTATAATTATCGTAAGTACAGGGGCCAGGTGGACAAGGTAATTTTTTTCATCAACGAATCTCAGCCAATGGACAGATAACTGCATGCGCATACGTGAAGGAGAAGGGAGAAAAGATCGGGAAAAATTACATTGTATCATGAACGTATAAAAACGTAGGATACAGTTCCTAAGAAATTAGTACTTATTCCGCTGGACATGTGACTGTAGCATAGAACACGTGTTTGTGGGGGGAGGGGGTTAACAACGTCGGGGACATATAAAATATGTAAGGGAGTACTAAAAAAGACCATTTGCAGCAGAAGTGCGCACCGCACGTTACAACCCAGGAAAGAACATGGATGGTAAGTGAAAAAGATTATTATTTGTTACAATTTCGATCTGTGTGTCTTTTTACATATACTTCAGTGACCTAAACAATCGATTCAATGTGTCTTTTATTTCCGTGTTTTTTTCGTGACCTAAATAATATAATCCTGTTGAAACGCGTCTGTATGTTTCAGATCAAATCATAAGCCAGCTCAATGAAATTGGAGAAGGCGCTCCAATAGTACCAACATAGAAACTTGCAGATCTGGAGATAAACGTGCCGTTCAAAATAAACAAGGTGAAGACGCTTTGCACAAGACATGGGGAACGCGTCGTAGTAATATTAGATCAGTATCAGATATTTCTTCCCGAGCGATTTAAGAGTATGACTACAGAACAGAAAACTGCTATAAATGAAGGTGGATATCACCTTGTGTATATGGGACAAGATACGCTAGCTAGCGGGTATCGAGTGGAGGAGAATTTCACTGTTGGCACTACACACGCTGGTAGACGTTCACCGGGCATTCGCCATACCCACACCCCGCCACCGGATCGCCACAGTGTGTACCGTGATGCGTTTTACCACTGTTCAATCGTGTAATGTTGCCGCTCCTTACACCAGGCGAGGCGTCGTTTGGCATTTTCCTGCGTGATGTGTGGCTTGTGAGCAGCCGCTCTACCATGTAATCCAAGGTTTCTCACCTCACGCTTAATTGTCATAGTACTTGGAGTGGATCCTGATGCAGTTTGGAATTCCTGTGTGATGGTGTGGATAGATGTCTGCATATTACGCTTTACGACCCTCTTCAAATGTCGGCGGTCTCTGTCAGTCAACAGACGAGGTCGGTCTGCACGCTTTTGTGCTGTATATGTCCCTTCACGTTTCCACTTCACTATCACATCAGAAACAGTGGACCTAGGGATGTTTAGGAGTGTGGAAATTTCGCGTACAGACCTCTGACACAAGTGACATCCAATCACCTGACCATGTTCGAAGTCCGTGAGTTCCACGGAGCGTTCTATTCTGCTGTTTCACGATGTCTAATGACTACTGAGGTCGCGGATAATGAATACCAGACAGTAGGTGGCAGCACAATGCACCTAAGATGAAAAACGTGTGTTTGTGGGGATGTCCGGATACTTTTGATCACATAGTAAATATATGTAACATAAATTGTTATTGGATATTATTGGATGGTAGCACCAATCAGGTACATTGATACATGCCTATAATTCACATACGTATGTTAAGAAAAACGGCGGAAGGGAACGCTAACAAAAGCTTGTCATTGTTCCAGCAGGAAGGTAGTTTGTAAACTCTTCTCTGAGTAGAGTATAAAACTACGTATTTAAAGTCTAACAGTTATAATATTTTAACACAACAAAGGTGATGGTGAATTGTGAATGTTTACACGTGATTTATCCAAAATACAAGTGAAGTAATTAACAGAATACGTGAGTGCAAAATATGTTAACCTTCTCTATACCCAACCCTGATAAGGCACAAGTGCTCTCCGACACAAATACAGCAGCCGTGGCACAATTATAAAATAATAATTACACCATACTAATACACACAAGAATACAGATACACGATCATCAGATTCAAGTCTACGAGAACGTCGAGGTACGTCACGAGAGTACGTGCATCAGGACTACTACAGGTACGTACTACAGCATCCTTCATCATCAACGTAGTGGGGTCATACCAAGGGAACCGCTACAATACATTTAACTGGTCCTATTCCGGTTCGTTCGACACCATATAAATGTATACCTCCTAAAATAGGTCTTTTGCGGTCTAAAATTCATCAAATGTTACAGCAATGTATTATTGAACCGCCAAATAGTCCGTAATTCAGTTCTTGCCTTTAGTACCAAAACCAGGTGGCGATTCGAGCTTAGTTGTGGATTATCGGAAATTAAATAAATGTATACAAGATACGATGCCGCTTCCTGATATTTATTCAGTAGCGCATTATTTTTGCGACGATACAGAATATAAAACGCTGGACTTAAACTGGGCGTATTATGAGATACCCTAGCGGAAGAGTCACGTCCCGTTACAGATTTTTCCACGCCAAATTATAAGATCATCAATACAATTAAAGACGAACTTATACTTACAGTCTTTCTATATATCTTCCAAAAAACGAGACAATAGCTGAGCTACCGTGGAAATACCGAAAGGAACACGGCAAAACTGGTAGAGATTCCACGGTGTGGAAAAAGCCGTATTGACCCTAGTTGTAGGTACCCATTTAAAAAATTAAATTGACGCTAAAATGACCATCATAAGGTCCTCCAAACAAAACACGACTAATGGCATTTACTTTCGCCCATAATATCAAACAACTTTTATTAAGGACATTTCTTTCTACAACGCTACGTTTTGGAGATATTGTATAATTTCAACTTAAATGGTCCATCCTGTATATATACATACACGCTTGTGTGTTTGGATTTTTAGAAACTGATTTTCTGTTATTATGGATTTGTTAAGAAATAGGATTTCGCAGTGATATGCACGCAGTAAATTTAGCCCAGGTGTATGGTAGTCATATTGAATTTATGCTATTCCTTGTTTCATTTTCCTTTTGATTTACGCCTGCAAGTTTTCCTGATCGGTAAAAGGATCCATGCTTGGTGTGATTTTCACGGCGAAGGTCAAATAAGTCGCACCACTGAAGCATCAGGTATACATAAATTTGTTAACGATACGAAACACGAAGTAAAGAAAATCATTAACACAGTGAGTCCAAATAAGCGCCATATAACTTTGAACGTCACCTTTTACGCCAGACAATAGCAGCAACATTGGGTCCGACAATACGGTCTTGTGTGATTGTTAGTTCAAGGCGTGACGTAGCCGTAATGTAATGCCAATAATTGTGTACTGTGGTATGTCATTGTTTGAGGCACCATTTTCAAACCAGTTACGTAACCTGCATGTGTAGAAAACCAAAAATTGAAAATTTTACAGATATACACGTTTAGAAACAAGCCATTGAATTGAATAGTTCGAACATGAGCACCGGGCCATAGAAACTGCTATTTGACGACCCACTCAGTGATTGTGAACATGTGGAACAAAATTATTATTGCAGGCGCCAGGGCATCGCAGTAGTTTCGTTTCTGGTTCTGGTTCTGAGGGTTCAAATTCCCGGCTCTGGGATGATGATTTTAAATCGGTCTTATCCACGCCCTTACCTCTGACATGCTCATATGACGCATCCTCAAACCCAACGTAGTTCGTAGCCCACGGTAACAACTTTAGGCCCTCTCTAATTCCATCGCATTCCCCATTACCATCGGAGGTAACGGATTCCGCCCTTCATAAATGGGTCCAGTCATTTCTTGATGGGCTGAAGTAGCCCCCGAAGGACCTAAGCCATGTATGCGGAGGTTAGGGACAACGACGACAAGATAACTATAGCGGAACTACTCAGGCAGGTATTGTGACGAATTTGGCTTAACCCAACGACGGGTGGCAAGTCTCCTTCAGTGATCGTCAGCGAATGGTTAGAGGGAGAAGGGGCGTGGCCCTCTCACCTAAGTAAATAGAAGGAACGTTTTCGAGATGCGACCAGAAAATTCTCGACGCCTCACTTTCCTCCGCCTCCCGCGTTCATTTTGGAACTCTCTGACAGTTACATATAAGCAAGTGTGCTCGTCAGATAGTGAGCCAGTGAGTTTGTGTTGCCGATGTGACGTAAGTGCTGTTCTCCGAGTTGTAACGCGCAGAGATTGCTACTCGGCGTGCGATTAGTGAAGTCCAGGGATCGATACTCCATCGAGTGAACCCGAGGGAAGAAGAGGCTGCTTCGTGTGTGGTGCATTCTTTGCTAGGCGGAAAACAAAGTGAAGTGATTGAAACTGAACTAAGTCGCAATAATAAAGTAAGGTAACAGTGAAGACTGAATTAAGTCGCACTACTGAAGTGAACTGACAGTAAGGACTGACAATGTTACAATAGTAAAGTGACAGTAAAGACTAAAAAAAAGCTACACCAGTAAAGTGAAGTGACATTAAAGACAGAACACAGTTATACTAGTATAGTGAAATGTCAGTAAGGACTGAACCAAGTTACACCAGTAAAGTGAGAAGACAGTAAAGATTTAGCCATATCATACTAGTAAAGTGCAGTGACAGTAAAATATGAAGTGTGTTACACCATTAAAGTGAAGTGATAGTAAAGATTTATCGCACTAGTAAAGTGAAGTGACAATACAAAGACTGAACTAAGTTACACTAGTAAAGTGAAGCGACAATACAAAGACTGAGCAAGTTACACTAGTAAAGTTGTGGCAGTAATTTGTATCACAACAATGTAAATGCCAGAGTGGTTGTAGTGTAAATAAGCATTATTGTATGACATTGATTTGAGATGTTTGTTAATTATAAGTATTGTTAGGAAATAAGTTTACATGGCCTCACTGAAACTGACGATAAGAGCGGGTAACAATGAGCGAGGGGGTGAGTTATTTATCAATTATTAGAGACAAACAAATGACGTCAGATTGGCACGCTTTTCTGTAGAAATGGCGGGAATTTCTTCGCTAGAGCATATGTTTTCGTAATTTTGATTGGATATAAATATAGACGCTAATGTTGGCGCGTTTTATTAACCAATAGCAGCTCGGTTATAATCTTTAGGCATATTGGGTGAGGGAGTATAAAAAGCTAAAGCCGAGAAGCGGGTGGCACACAGTCCAACAGAAGCATTCGCGTGTAATACGTCGTTCAGTTTAACATAAGTATTCGTGGATTATACGCCACAAAGTTTAAGAGAATCGTCGCGCAATTCTACAAAATCTCTCGCGTCGTAAAGTTAGTTATAAATGTGAAATACGCGAATTAATAAAGTGCGGCAAATAAATGATTATAATAACATTAGAAAACATAACAGTTTCAGTCTGGCGTGTATCGAAAGATAATGCGAAATGAATGAAGTGTGACGGTAATAAAAGTGTAAAAACAAAAATATCACATTTCAAATTGGCACCCAGAACGTGGGGCGAAATAACCAGGAAGGGACATATTTACCAGAACGTGGGGCGAATTAACCAGGAAGGAGCGAAAATAATCAGGAAGGAGCGAAGGAACCACGACGTGGAGCGAATGGAGCAGTGAAATGAACTACAAGACGCAGATTCTAGAAAAAACCACAAGAACGACCGACGACGCGGATGAGTGGACATCGTAACAACGAGATTAAAAGGCAACAAGGGAATTCAACTACAGGACAGAAAACAGCAAGACGACGTAGATTCATCGTAGTACGACGTAGAGGCGACATATACATCTAGGAGAGAGGGGCAGGAAGCTGGACATCAAAGCAACATCATCAGATATCATCACAAAGGTTAGAATATTGTAATTTTTTTATCCTAAAAAAATTGTGAGAAATTAAATGTTCTTAAGAAGTGGTAGGATTAAGAGAATAATTTCCACTAATAATACAGAAGAAACAATTATGGAAGGGGATAATGTAATAGTTAGCTGTAATTCAATATAGGTTACAGAAAATAGCTCAAACAATGTAGGATTTGCGGGAGGAAATGTTAGTGAAGAAAGTCAGAATAGAATAGCAGGAAATGTTCATTTTGATGCTGGTATGATGATGGAAATGCTGATAAAAATTGGTGAAACATTAAATAAGAGTATTACAAATCAATTAGAAAGTAATAAGGAATTAAGGAAAGATATTGAAAAGAGAAATCAGATATTAGATCAAATCAGGGAAGATATGGAAAAGAGAAATAGGAAAATAAGGGAAGATATTGGTAAGAGTAGTGAGAAATTAGAAAAACTAACTCAGAATATAGAAAAGAATAATAGGGAATTAAGGGAAGATATTGGTAAGAGTATTACAGATCAATTAAGGGAAGATATTGGTAAGAGTAATGAGAAATTAGAGCAAAAATTAGAACAAAACAGGGAAGAAATTGAAAAGAAATTTTGTGGAGCTAGATAGTAGTATGCCAAAAATGAGAGATGAAAATCAGGAAATAATAGCAAGTGAGATAGGAAAAGTTTCAAAGAAAATGTCCGACATGAGCAGGGAAATATCTAACCAAAAAAGTGAGGTTAATAATAAAATTGAACATGATGTAAAATGTACAGAGTTAGGTAGCCGAATGAATAGCATTTCAAGTGAGTTAAGAGATGATGGAGGCTACGAATGCAGATTTAATTCAGGTGCAAGTTAATTTCAGAGGGGAGATATCTGAAATACAGAAGGAGTCATAAACACAAAGAAATAAATTGTCTGAAGAAGTTAAAGTTTTGTCTATAAATTTGGATCAAAAACTAACTTCTGAAATTAACAAGTACCAAGATGTTCAAAATGAAAACTCCAATCCAGTACAGTTTATTACAGACTTGTCAGAGTATTTTCAAATTAAAAAGATACCGGAAGCATTGAAAATGATAGTTGTCAAAAGATGTTTGGACCAGAAAAACTTAGATTGGTTACAAATGGTATCAGGGGGTGAAATTTCATATGAATCCTTAAAGAGGTTATTCATGAACAGAATTTGGAAGGTTACTATACAGATACGAGTAATGCTTAGCAATAGACAATTTGATCCAGGAAAGGGAATAGCCATGACCGCTATAAAAAGAAAGTAGATTCAGGATATGTAAAGCTGAACTGAAGAACAAAGTATTTGAATGTAAGAGGGTTAACTATGTATATATGTCATAAGAAAGGAGAAATAAATTCTGGACAAAAATAAATGTTTAAAGGGGAAAAAGAACATTTTTTTAGTAAACTGTAACAGCATTTGAAATGAAGCATGTAATAATGAAAACTTAATGTTATATTAAAGTAACAGTACGTAGATATATTTCCAAGAGTATTGTGAATATAAAGTACAAAATAATAAAAAAACGGTAAAGATAAGTAAAGCAGAATACTTATGTAGCACACAGATAATGTGAAATTGTGTCTAGAATTAAGAGATGTAAATATATTTGTGTAGAGGATGAATATTTTGGTAAATATGTTTAATAATTACAAAATGAACCAGGTTAAAAATCTTGAATGTATAAATTTTTGTCAACAACCTAAGAAAGTAAACCATTTTGTAACAGTAACTAAATAATTCAGGGTACAATATTTGCTATAAAAAATTGTAATGTCAGATGTATACATAAACACATTAGACCAGAGCCAGTGAATAGTGGCGAGATAAAGGAAAAATATATGTCGTGTGTTAAATGCGTGTGCAGTGTTGAGTGCAAATGATAAATAGCGTGTGTTACAAGATTCAGGAGACTAAAAACCCAATTATAAAATTTTCAAACAAGTTGTAAATATTTATAATTATGTTTCTAGTGGGGCATATGTGGCAGTAATTTGTATTACAACAATGTAAATGCCAGAGTGATTGTAGTGTAAATAAGCATTATTGTATGACTGATTTGAGATGTTTGTTAATTATAAGTATTGTTAGGAAATAAGTTTACACGGCCTCACTGACACTGACAATAAGAGCGGGTAACAATGAGCGAGGGGGTGAGTTGTTTATCAATTATTAGAGACAAACAAATGACGTCAGATTGGCGCGCTTTTCTGTAGAAATGGCGGGAATTTCTTCGCTAGAGCATATGTTTTCGTAATTTTGATTGGATATAAATATAGACGCTAATGTTGGTGCGTTTTATTAACCAATAGCAGCTCGGTTATAATCTTTAGGCATATTGGGTGAGGGAGTATAAAAAGCTAAAGCCGAGAAGCGGGTGGCACACAGTCCAACAGAAGCATTCGCGTGTAATACGTCGTTCAGTTCAACATAAGTATTCGTGGGTTATACGTCACAAAATTTAAGAGAATCGTCGCGCAATTCTACAAAATCTCTCGCGTCGTAAAGTTAGTTATAAATGTGAAATACGCGAATTAATAAAGTGCGGCAAATAAGTGATTATAATAACTTTAGAAAACATAACAGTTTCAGTCTGGCGTGTATCGAAAGATAATGCGAAATGAATGAAGTGTGACGGTAATAAAAGTATAAAAACAAATTCTTTTATCAGTGTTATCTTTCAGTAATAAAATCGTTTCTGTTTACACACCCTGTTCAAGAGATTTGCTCGACCGAGAAATAATAGCTAGCCGGAGGACAATGAACCCAACATTCAAAGTAGTAAAACAATAACAGGCGCTCAGAAATAAGATAACACGAAGTAACCGCGACAAATTGGCTTATATACGTGGTGCATATAAACATGAAGCATCTTCCAACTACCAACAAATAATCCACTTCAAAGTGAAGTGACAATACAAAGAGTGAACAAGTTACACTAGTAATGTGAAGTGACAATACAAAGACTGAACTACGTTACACTAGTAAAGTGAAGTGAGAATACAAAGACTGAACAAGTTACACTAGTAAAGTGAAGTGACAATACAAAAATGAATTAAGTTACACTAGTAAAGTGAAGTGACAATACAAAGACTGAACTAAGTTACACTAGTAAAGTGAAGTGACAATACAAAGACTGAATTAAGTTACACTAGTAAAGTGAAGTGACAATACAAAGACTGAACTAAGTTACACTGGTAAAGTGAACTGACAATACAAAGACTGAATTAAGTTACACTAGTAAAGTGAACTGACAATACAAAGACTGAACTAAGTTACACTAGTAAAGTGAAGTGACAATACAAAGACTGAACTAAGTTACACTAGTAAAGTGAAGTGACAATACAAAGACTGAATTAAGTTACACTAGTAAAGTGAAGTGACAATACAAAGACTGAACAAGTTACGCTAGTAATGTGAAGTGACAATACAAAGACTGAACTAAGTTACACTAGTAAAGTGAAGTGACAATACAAAGACTGAACAAGTTACACTAGTAAAGTGAAGTGACAATACAAAGACTGAACAAGTTACACTAGTAATGTGAAGTGACAATACAAAAACTGAACTAAGTTACACTAGTAAAGTGAAGTGACAATACAAAGACTGAACAAGTTACACTAGAAAAGTGAAGTGACAATACAAAGACTGAACAAGTTACACTAGCAAAGTGAAGTGACAATACAAAGACTGAATTAAGTTACACTAGTAAAGTGAAGTGACAATACAAAGACTGAACAAGTTACACTAGTAAAGTGAAGTGACAATACAAAGACTGAACTAAGTTACACTAGTAAAGTGAAGTGACATTCAAGACTGAACTAAGTTACACTAGTAAAGTGAAGTGACAATACAAAGACTGAACAAGTTATACTAGTAAAGGGAAGTGACACTAAAGATTGAACTATGTCACACTAGTAAAACTAAAGTGACAGTAATGATTGAACTATATTACCCTAGTAAAGTGAAGTGAAAGAAACACTGAACTATGTTACACTAGTAAAATGAAGTGACACTCAGCATTGAAGTATTTTACACTAGCAAAGTGAAGTGACAGTAAAGATTCAACTATATTGCACTAGTAAAATGAAGTGACAATATAAAGACAGAACAAACATACACTAGTAGGCTGAAGTGACAATAAATATTGAACTATGTCACACTAGTAAAGTGAAGAAATAGTAAAGACTGAACTATATTACAGCAGTAAAATGAAGTGGCAGTAAGGACTGAACTACACTATCAAAGGTATCCGGACATCCCCACAAACCCACATTTTTCATCTTAGGTGCATTGTGCTGCTACCTACTGTCTAGAACTCATTACCCGCGACCTCAGTAGCCAATGACATCGTGAAACAACAGAATGGGACGCTCCGTGGAACTCACGGACTTCGAACGTGGTCAGGTGATTGGGTGTCACTTGTGTCAGAAGTCTGTACGCGAACATCCCTAGGTCCACTGTTTCTGATGTGATAGTGAAGTGGAAACCTGAAGGGACATGTACAGCCCAAAAGTGTATAGGCCGACATCGTCTTTGACTGACAGAGACCGCCGACATTTGAAGAGGGTCGTAAAGAGTAATAGGCAGACATCTATCCACACAATCACACAAGAATTCCAAACTGCATCAGGATCCACTCCAAGTACTATGACAGTTAGGCGTGAGGTGAGAAACCTTTGATTCCATGGTCGAGCGGCTGCTCATAAACCACACATCACGCAGGAAAATGCCAAACGACGCCTCGCCTGGTGTAAAGAGCGTCAATATTACACGATTGAACAGTGGTAAAACGAATCACGGTACACAATGTGGCGATCCGGTGGCAGGGTGTGGGTGTGGCGAATGCCCGGCGAACGTCATGTGACAGCGTGTGTAGTGCCAAAAGTGAAATTCGGAGGTGATGGTGTTATAGTGTGGTCGTGTTTTTCCTGGATGGGGCTTGCACCCATTGTTGTTTTGCATGGCACGATCACAGCGCAGACCTACATTGATAGGTCTTAGAACCTTCTTGCTTCCCACTGTTGAAGAGCAATTCGGGGATGGCGATTGCATCTTTCAACACGATCGAGCACCTGTTCATACTGCAAGGGCTGTGGCGGAGTGGTTACATGACAATAACATCCTGGTAATGGACTGGCCTGCACAGAGTCCTGACTTGAATCCTATAGAACACCGTTGGGATGTTTTGGAAAGCCGACTTCGTGCCAGGCCTCACCGACCTACATCGATACCTCTCCTCAGTTCCGCACTCCGTGAAGAATGGGCTGCCATTCCCCAAGAAACCTTCCAGCACCTGATTGAAAGTATGCCTGCGAGAGTGAACGCTGTCATCAAGGCTAAGGGTGGGCAACACCATATTGACTTCCAGCATTACCGATGGAGGGCGCCACGAACTTGTACGTCAATTTCAGCCAAGTGTCCGAATACTTTTGATCACGCAGTGTATGTTACCATAGTAAAATGAAGCGACTGTAAGGATTGAATAAAGTTACATTAGTAAAGTAAAGTGACAGTAAAGATTGAACTATACTACACTAGTACAGTGAAGTGACCGTAAAGACTCAACTATGTTACACTAGTAAAGTGATGCGACAGTAAACACTGAACAACTTTACAGTAGTAAAGTGAAGTGAAAGTAAAGATTAAAATAAGTTAAACTAGTGGAGTAAGTGGCATTAAAAGCGTAACAACGTTACATTAGTAAAACGAAGTGACAGTAAAGATTGAAATAAGTAACACTAGCAGAGTAAGTGACAATAACAGCTGAACAACGTTATACTAGTAAAGTGAAGATTGAAATAAGTTACACCAGTAGAGTTAGTGACAGTAACAACTGAACTAGGTTGCACTAGTAAAGTGAAGTGACAGTAAAGATTGAAATAAGTTACACTAGTAGAGTAAGTGATAGTAAACACTGAACAAATTTACAGTAGTGAAGTGAATTGACAGAACTGAACTTGGTTAAACTAGTAAAGTGAAGTGACAGAACTAAACTAGGTTACATTAGTAAAGTGGAGTGACAGAACTAAGAACGTTACACTAGTAAATTGAAGTGACAGTAAGAATCGAACTAAGTTACACTAGTAGAGTAAGTAACAATAAAGACTGAACTAACTTACACTAGCAGAGTAAGTGACGGTAAAGGCTGAACAAAGGTTCACTAGTAAAGTTATATCGAAAATTGAATAAAACAAGTAATAATAGCAAGTAAACGGAAATGGTAATAGTACTATCGGCAGCAGAAAACATAAATGTGCAATATGAGTAACATTGCGATACTGATGAACGGTTTAGAGTTTCAGCAATTCAGTTACACACATAGAGTTACTTTGCAATTTTCTTTCGTTACGATATTGATGCAGTAATTTGTATCACAAATTACTCAAATGTAAATAATGATTGTAATATGAATATGCATTTTTATGTGACATTGATTTCAGATGTTTATTGATTATAAATATTGTTGGGAAGTAAGTTATACGACCTTACTGAAACTGTCAATAATAGCGCGCAATAATGCAGAGAGGGGGGTGAGCTGTTTATCATTATTGGAAACGAGGAAGTTACGTAATGTTGGCGCGTTTTTCCGGTGAGAAACTTCTGGAATATTTTCTCCCTAAAGCATATGTATTCATAATTTTCATTGGATATTAAAATAGACGCTAATGTTGGCGCGTTTTATTAGCCAATAGTAACTTAGTTATAATCTTTAGGGATATCGGGGAGTGGGTGTATAAATAGAAGCCAAGTTAGAGGTAAAGTCAGTCAGTCGTTCAGTTCATCGAAAATCTCAATACATTACACGTCGCCTTCAGTTGCTCAGTTCATCAAAATTCTTTGTGCCCTACACGTCGTCTTCAGTTCGTCAGTTCGTCAAAATATTTGTATGAGATACGTCGGCTATAGATTCACCAGTTACGAAAATCTAAAGTATTATAAAGTTAATTATACACAAAGTTGAAGTACGTGAATTAAGAGTGATTAGTAATGAAGTTATTATAACAGTTTCAGTTTGGCGAGTGTTAAGATCAATGTATAAATGTGATAGTTAACGTGTTTGACAATAAATGTGTAAAAACAAATTTCTTCATCAGTGTTATATTTGGATAAAAGATTCCTTTCCGTTTACACACTCTGAGTCAAGAGACATGTTCGACTGAGAAATAATAGCTAGCCGGAGGACAGTAAACAAAACTTATAATTCTTTCAAACACTAATACTACCACAAATTGCTAACACTAGATGGAGCTACAAACCGAACAAATGAATGACGTCACAAGATGGCAACACGTGATGTAAACAAACATACACAAACATTTGTAAGTAATACCGTCACAAATTGGCTACCACAACGTGGGGCTACAATAATGTTAAATAAACATTAATAAATACACTCGCAAATTAGCTCCCATACGTGGGGCTGTTAAAATTATGTAACCAAACAAAACAAAAGCAGCACAATATAAGATCTTCAAGTTCTAATAATTTACGTAAAAACATATCACGTAAGCACTAATGTTACTACAATATATGTAACCTGGTCATTCTAATTGTACTTTATCTCGGTGTATATATTCTTGCTATTTCTGCATCAGGCTTAATCAGTTTTAATGGTTTGCTGTAGCAGTCCAAGTATTTTGGTTTGTATTAAAAAAGCTTATTGCAATCCACACAAAAATTCTATACTGAGATTTTACCGAAAACACCTGTTTTGAGGCCCGCTGAATCCCAAGAAAGCGATTTTAGAAAACTTCTGTGAATGTGTGTCTGTGACTGTCCGCGTGTCAGTGCGACTGTGTGTCTGAGAACAGCCTAATTCAAAAAACGAAATGTTGGATAAGTACCAAACTTGGTATTTAAGTTCACTATCTTCCAAGGGTGCGATACAAAGATTTTTAAACAATCCCCCAAACCAAACTACCCTTTACATGTTACATTTGTAGTAATCTTTTAATTTCTTAAAAATAGCTCTAACGAATTTGATTAAAATGTCATATGTTAAAGACATTTACACTACAAACGAAATGTATATCTTGAATTTTCTGGGAATGTCACCAAAAGTCCTTTTCATTCTGAATGGTTTTTGCAGGACTTGTAAACCGTAAGAAATAGACAAACTTTTACTACACAAAAAAATGTAGATCTCGTTAAAACAACAATTTATGTCATACTAATGTTTTTTGTCGAGTGAACCATTTTCGAAATATTCCTTGGCATTTGTTTGAATTTATCCAATACTTATACTTTTTCTCAAATGGGAATTCGTTATTCGTTTTTTTTTATGTCCTGGTAATGCAAAGAGAATGGAATGCGCCACAGAGCAACCAGCTCTTAAAACATTTGACTACCGCTTAAAGCCTACCATATTCCCCTTGCATCTATAAGTTTCTGCAAATGTTTATCTCGATTAACATGAAGTAGATGGAAAATAAGAGTTTGTAAATGTAGTTTGTAGAAGATTAGAGAATGTCATATGAATGCAACACTTCAGATTTTTCTACAGGCATTCAAGCTCGTACAAGCTTTTAGCCGTGCTTCAAACCGCTTGAAGAGGTAAGAATCTAAAGGTGCATGACTTATTCTGAAAATTTCAAACCGATGTTCCTCCTTGAAATACGTTCCCATCAATCTTTGTTTAACTCAACATGCAGACCGTTTTTTCTGAAGCAGTGTTGTGAAATACAGGTTCAAGTTCTACAATCTTGGCAAGAAAATTAGATTCCTCTGGTCGTGTCTATCGCTCATGCTCGCACTTTTCGTGAACGAACAATAAACCTGCCAGAAAGTGATGCAACAATAGACATAACCAACCCGGGGTTCCCGGCTTCAATTCTCGGCTGGGGCGGGAAAATTTTTCTTCGATTATAATCTCTCCCTCCCTCCGCAGAATCTGGATGTATAGGTATACATGTGGGAGCGAATTTGGGTGTGTTTAATGTCAAAAAGCTGATGTGCTGCATTCACATGACTCTTGTACTCACTCTTCTACAAACTATACTTACAATAGCTTATTATTCTAGCTACTTCTTGATAACCCAGATAGAATTTTAATTCATATTTATATTTTTCGTTGTAGGATACGTAGGAAAAGCAATAGTCAAATTTTTAAAGAACCTGTGGCCATGTGATGGCTTTGAAAGTGCATATTCTTTGAATGACCATGACCAAAAAAACAAATTACGACTTCCATTTTTAGACAAACACCTATATGTATTTGAACATTGAAACCAATAACTAGGAATCTCGAGAATGGTTAATGCTAGAAAATCAATGAGATAAATTGTGTGCTTTAACGAGATCTATATTTTTGTGCAGAATGATTTTGTCTATCTCTTAGGGTTTACCAGTTATGCAAAAGTCATTCAGAATGAAGAGGACTTCACAGACTATTCCCAGAAAACAATATATTTCTTTATCTTAATATCTTATACGTATAGTATTTTAATCAAAATGGTTAGAGCCGTTTTACAGAAAATACAAATTTTCAAACAAATTTCAATATAGAGAATAGCTTGAGGTGGGGGAGGGATTTTCTTCAAAACCTTCGTGTTGTATCCTTGGAAGATAATTAACTTAAAACACCAAGTTTGGCTTTTAACCGACTTTCGTTTTCGAGTTCTGCTGTTCAGAGACACACACGTGTGCGCGCGCGCGGACCTTTTTGTAAAAACTAGTTTATTTTTTTGGATTAAGGGAGTCTCAAAACGTGCATTTCCGGCAAAACCTCTGTATAGCGAATTTTTGGGTAGAATGTAATACTTCCTCTACTTATAAGTACATAGTAAAGACAGTAAAATTTTGACGAGGCAGTTCATCAAAGTCGAGATTTGAACTGCTAATCTCTGGATTAGAAATCATGCTCTCTACCCCCACGCAGGAAGACTGACAGGAACGGAGTGGAATTTGGCGAGACACAGGCTCTCAGAATGGCTGCAGGAGTCGTGCATCAAGTGCAGAACGTGGAGTATCTCAGTTATCATTCTATTCTAGGGAACCGCCGTGTTTCTCAATGCAGATTAAGATACGTCACGTAAATAAGACTTGGTGTGGTGCTGGGAGGAAAAGGACACCTGTCTGGAGTTGAAATGTCCACGAAATTACAGCCCAGTAGCGGCTCGTGAGTATACATTGGGTGTTCACTAAATTTCAGAGTCAGACAGTTCTGGAAATATGAAATAGCGTCTATTACATAATAGTTATGATTGTGAACAAATTGATGCAACTATGGCCGCTCCAAATAACAATAACAATAATAATACATAAGTAGTCCTGACAAGAGAAACAGTTGTTTTCGTGTGTTTGTTGTGTAGAGTGTTTTAAAGCAAGAACAAATTAATGTGTAAATTAAATTATTGTAGTTGAGAGTAGGTTGGTATGGTGAAGTTTCCGGGCTCGTGCACTTACCCTACTTCTGCCTAGTGCTACCATTTAGTGGTATTAACATAAAGTTGTACTGATAATCGCAATCAATATGCAATTAGCCAATGACAGGTAGAGTATGCTAGTCAGTTGATCAATCAAAGCCGTGCTATTTTATATCGAGATATCACCGGAAATACATGTTTTGAGGTCCCCTGAATCCAAAACAAGCATTTTTAGAAAAAGGTCCGTATGTGCGTCTGTGAACAGCATAACTCAAAAACGAGAAGTCGGATAAATGCCAAACTTGGTATTTAGATTCACCATCTTTCAAAGATACGACACGAAGATTTTCAAGGAAATCCCCCAACCCCAGACTATCTTTTACAAGGGACATTTTTTCAAAATTTTTATTTTCTCAAAACTGGCTCTAACGTTTTTGATTAAATTACCACATATTTAAGATATTTTCATGACAAATAAAATATATCTTGAATTTTCTGGGAATGTTCCCAATAGTCCTCTTCTTTCTGAATGGTTTTTGTATAAATGGTAAACCGTAAGAGATAGACAAAATTTGTCTACTAAAAATGTAGAGCTCGTTAAAACACAATTTCTGTCATAGATTTTTTTTGTGGAGTGACCCATTTCCGAGATATTCCTTGTTATTTTTCTGAATTTTCCAGTACTTAATACTTTTTCTCAAATGTGAATTCCTTTTTCCTTTTTTATGTCCTGGACATACAAAGAGAATGGAATGCTCCACATAGCAACCAGCTCTTAAAACATTTGACTATCGCTTAAAGTCTACCATATTCCCCTTGCATCTACAAGAAAATAAGCAATAAGATAATTTCTGGAAATGTTTATCTCGATTAACAAGAAGTAGATGGAAAATAAGCGTTTGTAAAAATAGTTTTACAAGAGTAGGGAAAGTCATGTGAGTGTAACAGATCAGATGTTTTAAATTTGTATGAATGCAGTGAGTGAGATCACGTAGGATGTGACTACTATAATAGCAACTCAAAATGCTTGAGTAGGGGAACATCAACTCACCAAGTTAACAGGACATGCTGGTGTGAGTTCCATTAAACCATGCCTGAACATAACCAAGGAACGTCACTCCAGTATGATTGAAAATTTGCGAGGAAACGTTAAATGCACCAGTAGCAGTAATCTGTCAAACTCAAGGATCAGTTATAAATTACAATTGCACAATCAATAATAATAATATTATTATTATTAAATGTATTCCATAACCTCAACTACCTGTAACTTAGTTAATAGTTTCATATTTTGTTTCAATAAAATAATATCATTTTAGAGATCCCACGCATTTATTTCCTTTTGAGAAACATGCATCATGAGCTACACTGCAGTGACTAACAAACATGGTTGGCGCTAAACTAGGTAAGTTCATAATAAGCTTTTCGTGTGATTATCTAGCCGAGTAGCACTCGTGCTACAGCTTTAATGACAATTTAATTTCGGTTTCAAACTCGTGCATCTTTTCATAATTCTCGATCTTCGGCCTCGAAATAATTATCATGAAAAGAAGCATTCGTTAACCTCAATTAAATTGTAAAACTATTAGCACTAGTACTACTACTGTTGATAGTATGAAAACATAGCGCAGGAAAAGCTTTGTGCACGTCTTCAAGTGTGCACGAGCCGTACGTATTTGGCCCATAAGATAATTACGTCATAGCAGTCCAGCATGTGCAAAAGCTCCTTTAAACGAGCACAAGTCAAGATGCGCTACTTACCCTTTTGCCATATTTAATTAAGTTTAGAGGAGTAATGCGGTAGATTTATAAACGCCACAGATTTTAAATGACCGCATACGTTACGCTTAATAGCATTCAAAGAAAAAATAACTAATAAATCCGAAAGGTGTCAAAAGTTACGGTGTTCAGGTGCTCTTATACAGCAACCGCCACTGCTCTTGCTTCTGACAGTATTTTTGGGATGCCTGCTACACAAATACAAGGGCTGTCCAGAAAGTAACCTCCGTTTTGAAATAAACATGAACCGGTATACATACAAAAGTTGTATTATGCAGGATGATTTATGAAGAACTGACACATTTCTTTCTTTAATTATTCTGAATTATAGAATTCACTTAATGCCCCAATTTTAGCACCAAATTAAGCGGAATGTTCTGAGGTTTTGTTTGCCTGTCACTAAATGCGCGGATGTTCATGCTTTATTCGTAATTGTTAGTTTTATTGTCGGCAACTGTTTTTGAATTTAGTTCTAGTCAACGTGAAAATGGAGTACACATTAAATGAAGCAATGAAGCATTGTAAAGCAATACTGGATTACGAATTCAATTACAGCCACTCAAATGGCATAACAGAGAAAATTTGGTGTTCGGAATCCTCCCCAAAAGAAACACAATACTGGGACTGGTAAACAAATTGGAAACAACTGGATCTCTGCTGAGTGAAAAGGGCAAAACTCGTTCATCTAGGCTTCCCATGGTTGTTGTTGACGTAACAGCACGACTGGATCAGTCACCCAAAAAATCATTAAGAACGTTTGTCGCAGGAGACAGGTTACAGCTACTCAATCTATCAGAGAGCTGTGAAAAGTGCAGACCTAAAGCCGTATGGGATTACGGTTGTCCATCAGTTACAGGAACCAGATAAGGGTAGACCTCTGAATTATTGTCGTTGGTTTTAGGCGTTCATTGTGCAAAATCCTGCCATATTGACCATCACATGGTTCACAGATGAAGCATGGTTCTATTTATCCGGCTATGTAAACTCAAATAACACACGCTATTGGACCAGCGAAAATCCACATGTTATTCATGAAGCACATATGCAGCCGGTTAAAATCGGAGTTTGCTGCGCAATATCCACACAGAGAATAGTGGAATAAATTTTTTATTTTTAACAATATGAACACAGAATACCGATGGATTTTCATGGAGTTTGCTGAGCAACTAGACGATGAAGAGCTGAGTCAAGAATATTCTCAGCAGGACGGCGCTACATGCCATACATCAAATGTATCCATGGAATTAATTGCAAGTTTCTTTGACGACCGGATAATTTCCAAGAAGCTGTGGCCACCGAGATCTCCGGATTTGACATCACCGGACTTCTTTCTATGGGGTTGCTTAAAAGACAGGGTTTATGCCACACGTCTTCAGACAATGGACGATCTGAAGCACAACATTACACAGGAGATTCAGCTATTGGCAACAGAGTCCTCCAACGAGTGGCCAGTAACATGGAACGACTGTTGAGTTGTGCTTTATGAGGATGGAGAACATTTTCAACATTTGCTATAGAGGTAAATAATCTTCCTAAATTCCTCTGCATTTCAGGTATAATAAGTTGTCGCTTTGATTAACTCGTTTTGAAACAATTAAAGAAATAAATGTGTCAGTTCTTCATAAATCACTCTGTATAATCTGAAAACTACAGCCTTTCTCTATTTTTCTACATAGTCACCAAACAGATTCAGGCACTTATCATACCTTTTACAGTCTTTGAAATGCCCTCTGCGTAAAATTCTGCCGCCTGTGAACTAAGCCAACATGTCACGGCGTTTTGAAGCTCTTCGTGATTGAAAGCGCTGGCAAGACATTTTTTCATGTACGGAAACAGATGGAAGTCGCTAGAGGCAAAGTTCGGGCTGTACGGGGGATGGTAAAAAACTCCCATTTGAACTTGGCCAAAAGTTCATTTGTATTGTTTGCTGTGTGAGGGCGAGCGTTGTCAAGCAAAAACACAACGCCAGATGTCAGAAGACCATGACGCTTGTTTTGGATTGCTCTTCTTAGCCATTTCACACTTTCATTTGTCATTTCCGCGCTCATGTTGTTAGGTTTAAACTAGCAAACACGCGACAGTACGATGCTAGACCTTGCACAGCTAGAAGCGTACTGAGCCACTGCGCACGCTGATGTCGAAATGGTGGCGCTACCCCTACTACTTCTCGGGCTATGCATGAACGGAGGTTACTTTCTGGACAGCCCTCGTACCTACGTTTTGGAATTCTAAGATATAAATAATGAAATATAATTTCTGAATCTTTCAGCCACGTACTCGTAAGTGCACTTTGTATCCCACCAGAATCGTCCATCCTCTCCTCTGGGTTTTCCTCATTGCTTATAAATAGCAACTGAAACAGATACCCTAAAACATACGTTTAAAAATTTCCTTTCCACTTATAATTTAATTATATATATTCATAAATGTCACCTCTGACAAATTCATAAGTTCAACAAGATTAAAAAATTGATGTATTGTATTCAGATGACATTCTCTATTCATTCGTCTACAAACAATTCTTACAAAAGCTTATTCTTGTATCTACTTCTTGTTAATCGAGATAAACTTTCATTACACATTTACACATTTCGTTGTAGGGATAAGAAGCATACAGAAGGCCAAAACCATCATTATGTGATAGGTTTAAAATCCATGCTCTTTGCATGATCACGATAGTAAACGAATAGCGATTTGCCGCTTGAAAAAAAGTATAACTATTCGAAAATTCAAAACAATAACAAAAAATCTGATGTGTTGAACCCATGTGATTTCTCTACTCTTGTACAAACTATTTTTACAAACGTTTATTCTCCATCTACTTCATGTTAAACGAGATAAACATTTGCAGAAAGTATCTTATTGCTAATTTTCTTGTAGATGCAAGGGGAATATGGTAGGCTTTAAGCGATAGTCAAATGTTTTAAGTGCTGGTGCTATGTGGAGCATTCCATTCTCTTTGCATGCCCAGGACATAAAAAAACGAATAACAATTTCCCATTTGAGAAAAAGTATTGGAAAATTCAAACAAATAGCAACGAATATCTCGGAAATGGTTCACTCGACAAAAAAAATATTTATGGCATAAACTGTGTGTTTTCACGAGATCTACAGTTTTTGTCTATCTCTTACGGTATACCAGTTACACAAGTCATTCAGAATGAAGAAGACTTTTGGGGTCATTCCTTATAATTCAAGATATACATTTCATTAGCCATAAAAATATCTTAAATATATGATATTTTAATACAAAACGTTATAGCCATTTTTGAGAAAATCAACACTTTCGAAAAACGTTCCATGCAAAGGGTAGTCTACGGTGGGGGGTTTTTCTTGAAAATCCTCCTTGGAAGATTCTAAACTCATACCAAGTTTGGTATTTATCTGAATTTTCGTTTTTGAGTTATGCTGTTCACAGACACACCAACGGACATGTTTCCAAAAATGCTTCATTTGGATACAGGGCGCCTCAAAAAATTTATTTCGATATCGAATTTTTAGGTGGAATACAATACTTTCCCTACTTACTATACGTAGTAGAGAAGGTAAAAAATCTTGCAAATATTTAACACCATAAACAATTTTGTTTAATATAAATTGTGTGTTTCAGTGAGATCTACATTTTTTGTTTGGTAAGCTTTTATTTATCTCTTACGGTTTACCAGTGATACAAAAGTGATTCTGAATGAAGAGGACTTTACGGGCTTTTCGCAGAAAGTCCAAGATAGACATTCTCTTTGCATTGCAAGTATCTTAAACATGTGGTATTTTAATAAAAATCATTAGAACTATTTTTGAGAAAATAAAAAGATAACCAGAAATTTTCCATGTAAGGGTAGTTAAGGTTCTTTGGTGCATTTTTGAAAAATGCTGAACTTAAGTTACCTGGGACTGAATTTTCTAACTTGTTTAGTCTTGAAAATCGGCACATTTAATATGAGTAAACGAAATAACTGTGCAAAAGCTCAAATAGTTTCTCAGATAATACATTAAATATTTTTAATTAGCGAAAAAATGCAAATTTTCTAAAACTGCATGCTCATTTACATTTGTCAACAGCGAAAATAAATGTAACGACTTGAGTGAAGTTGATTGTAAAGAATTACATTTTAGTTTTTATGACTTTTTTGGCGTTGAAATCTTCCTTGTTTTTCAGTACAAATTATTTTGTTGTGAACCAATGAATGAAGGAGGCATAAAATGCATGTTTGAATCTTTAGATAGCATATTTGTGATTTTTGTGGGCAAAAATGTAAAACTGAGAAAAACAAAGGGTTCAGTGGGGTAGAAAGGGAGCGCACGGGTAATTTAAACATGTCGCTGGATGTTTAAAAACGGGTAATTGTGAAAAATGTTGGCCAAAATGATTCGCATGTGTCTATAGAATATGTATATGGTATAATAAAAGATAGAAAATGTTGTCATTTTCACCTAAAAACTCAGTCCCAGTGTCCCCTAAATACCAAGTTTGGTATTTAACCGACACGTTCTATTTTAGTTTTGCTACTCACAGACACACACACACACGAGACCTATTCCAAAAATTAATTTTTTGGGCTCAGGGAAAAACACCATGTTTTTCGGAGAAATCTCTATAACGAACATTTTGGTGAAATACAATACTTCCTTTACATGTTATAGGTAAGTAGCAGGGAAAGTAAAAAACAAATGGGACTTACCAGTTGAAAAAATATGACTAGGGACGAATATCTGTGAGTTGATTAATTGCACTCCCTCCCCTTCCCCCCCCCAAACTACCATTGCGTGTTTTAGCGCGATCTAAAGTTTTTGTATACCTGCTACATGTCTCTTACGGCATACAAAAGTCATTCCGAATGAACAGACTTCACAGGCTATTCGCAGATAATTCAAGATATACATATTTTGTTATACAAAATACCTTAAACGTGTATTTATATGAGCAATTTTTTAGAAAATTAAAAATAATGAAATATTTCCATGTAAAGAGTACATTGAGATGGAGGGATTTTCTTGAAAATCTTCGTGTTGGAAGGTGCTAAATCAAGTGTTTAGTGTTAAGCGGACATTTGATTGGGAGGGGGGGTTTATACCGTTACAGACACTCGTGCGCCCACCACAGCATTTTTGCGTGCAATACGATAATTCCACTACAAGTAAGTGATACAGAAACTAAAAACAAAGTTAATAACGCTGCTAATAACTCGCCCAACATTGTCATATCACACCAATCCAAGTGTAAAACATTTTGATGAACCTTGCACCCACTCGTTTGGGGATTATACGGCTGCGTTGTGTCTTGTAGATCTATAGATTCCCCAATCTTTATTTACTTTTGACGGCACATTAGGTAGTGTCCCGGCACTCCTCACATACCTGGGTGCGTGCTCAATTCATCGCAATGAATGTAAAACAGGCAGCATAATAACTATGCTCGTCCAAAATATAGCACATGCATGAGAATACAATTAACCAATAAGAACTAATCAAGAAGAAAAAAAATTATGATTTATGGTAGGGTGTCCAATCCCAGTCAACCCTAAATTAACAGTTACACCACAGAAGGTGTGCAGTATACTGACCTATAATAGTATATTATGCATCAAGACTATAATTGTAGCTTAACTCAGTTCCTTAACGGAGGGGACTCGGCACCGATCCAGAGGAGATATTGTACCTACGCTCCACGAGAGGACGTCCCTGGGAGCAGGATGAGGCTAGAGGAGACGTCAGATGGCCGGATCCAGGAGCGACTGTGCCGCAATGTGATCCCTATGTTTCCAGAGGTAGACACCCCGGCATACGGGGAACTTCGCCCCACACAGAGGGGTCCAACGCCCTTCAAGGGGATTCGGATACTCCGGCAACCAGCCGAAAGCCGAGGAACAGAGAGAGTTACAGAGAGCATCCTTTTCCCCTGCCACGCTGCCCCGAAACACTATCGCCGACACTTCCGGCCCTGAAAGAGACCAACGAAATGAAGGATGAATGGAGCGAAATGGAGGGCCAGAAAATTCGGGGGCTGAAAGAAACCACTTCAGCATTCACCTGATGACCCCGAAGAGCACAAAAAACCCATGGGTTACAGTGGGCGTTCGCCGGGTATCGAACCCGGGACCTTCCGAATGCGGGTCACAGACGTTGCCGCATGAGCCATCCCGCTCGGTAGAGCTATAATGGTAGTAATATAAACCGAGGTTTATAATTTTCATACAAGCGTCTTAATTACCATTATAGTCAAGTTGCATACAACTGTTTTTAGTCGACCACACTATAATTTTAAAACTTTGAGTTTCTTCAAAAGTTTCTACCTTGTTAATTATGTGTCATTAAATGCTGATCAGATGGCAGCTCTGTTGAGTTCACGCCGTATTTATTGATATTTGGCAGGTAACGTGAAAGCAACACACATTGAGGCAAAGGAAATGAACTCAGTTTATTAGAATATTAAAATTACAATGAATATAATTTATTTTATTTTAAATACATATATTTCATTCTTTATTTGGGGAATGCCTTTCAGTGGACTGCTGCTTTGAAGGTGTTAAAAGGTATGGGCGATAGAGGAGCTGCGCGCGCCTCCGAGTAAGATCATAATGAGTCGCTGAAGTGTTATGTATGCCATTATAGCTCAGTTACGTCACATTAATCAAGTTGTTATAGTGTGGTCGACCAAAAATACATTAATACCGTTACCGCTGCTGCATAGGATTGAATTTTGACCATATTCCATCTCTAATGAGACAGTAAGGGTTAAAATATAAAACAGCTCCTTTATCCCCTTCCCCGTTACAGTCCATTAGGTGTATATTAGCTAACAAATGTTTCAAGTTTCTCTTCTGTATCACACGGCTATGGATAAATTACGGACTTTGAATTCAATTTTAATACTTTAAATGACAATAATTTACAGTTGTTTTAATTTTTTGGGCAATTTATAGCACAAACGTTTTCAAAATAAGCCAAAAATTTGTTGAATGTTTCAGTAGAACAACGTAACTAACGTTCTCATGAATCCCCAGTTGAAATATATACGACTGGAGTAATCGATTTAAATACAAGATACCTTGCAGTGAGAGAGAGAGAGAGAGACAATACAAAAACACGTGAAGATACGAAAGCTGGTGCGGGTTATGTCAGACAATACAATATGGAACAGGTTTCAAAGAGCGCAAGTATGATTGAAATTTAGATTCCTATTAATTCCAAATTACAGTTTCTCTGTTATCTTTCAAAGAAAGATCAATTTATTTATTTAAACTAAGTTTAACACTTCGTTGAGACCCGGTTACAGCCCTGGTTCTTTAACGGTCCCCACCACATAGAATTACAATAAAGCAACAAACAAACAATTTTTAACTGCAATGTTGATCAAATTCAATATCCCGCTAGGTTTACATAATTTCATTCTAATTTGACATGGTACTACACATTCAACCAAAGTAATACCACTAACCACTTTCATAAATCGAACCTGGTCCCAGTCACATGTTCTCCTCTCCCTGCTGACCATAACCATTTTGTTTTTCTTCCGAAGCTTCCTGGTTTGCATTTTGTCACTAAACCTTTTTCTTACTGCTACTTGTTTGTTTAATTTTAACCATTTACCACATATTGCCTGTTGACGCCATTCATTTGTTCCTGAACATTCAAGTAAAACAAGCTCTGTATTTGCACAAATAGAGGACAAACTTCATGCAATGGAGATAAAGGTAGGAACCACTCAACAACCGGAGCAGAGCACCGCAAGTAGTCCGCAACGGCCCGTGACCCCTGGAAGGCAGCGATGAGGGCAGAGACTCGAAAGGCGAGGAGACGAGCGCAAGCATGGACGGACTCCCTAACGTTTCCAGTTGGAACCATCCAACGCCACCTTGGGCCATCCACAGGCCTCCTAACCACCGGCGGTTCCCCCTATTCGGAGGCTGGACCTCACTGAACAATCCCGCAACGGCACCACGCAAGAAACCTCTACAGAGCGCACATCCACAACCCACCGTCGGTCGCTTGGTCCTACAACTCTGAAACACATGACAAAACCCATGGATCAGAGTGGGCGGTCATCGGGGATCGAACCCGGGACCTCCCGAATGCGAGTTGCAGACGTTACCGCGGCGTCATCTCGCTCGGGTCTTTCAAGCGTTAATGGAAAACAGAAATTTGTAAATATTTGGTAGGTAACACCCAAACAGAACAGAACTACTTTCATTTTTTTTCCTTGAGCAGAGAAATGTGATTTTGGCGTTTAACAAAATCTGATGTGTTGTATTCACACGACTTTCTCTGCTCACTGTTCTTACAAGAGTTTATTCTTCAGTCTACTTTTTGTTAAACTTCCATTACACATTTCGTTGCAGGTATAAGAAGGTTACAGTAGCTAAAGCGACAGTCAGTGTTTTAAAAAGCGCGTCGCTCATATGTTAGCTTTGAAACTCTATGCTGTTGCTTCACCACGAGAAAAAACGAATAGCGACTTACCACTTGAAAGAAGTATAAATATTTGCGAATTTAAACCAAATAAAAAGAATAAGCCTCTGTGCATTTTTTCACATAAATTATGGGTTTTAACGAGATTTACATCTTTTCTGTACTAATATTTTCCCTATATTATAGTGTTTATGAATTATACCAAAGTCATACAGAACGAAGAGGACTTCATAGGCTGTTCTCAGAAAATTAAAAATATACATTTTATTTGTCATGTAAATATCTTCAGTATATGGTATTTTAATCAAACTTTTTAGAGCCATTTCTGACAAAATCAAAGATTTTGAAAAATCTTTCACGTATGGGATATTTTAGGGTAAGGCGATTCTCTTAAAACTCTTCGTGTGTATCTTTGGAAGATTTTGAACCTGAACACCAACTTAGGTATTAACCGGACGATTCGTGTTTGAGTTATGCTCATCAGTCACACGCACGCGCCGACCCCTTTCTCATTTTTTTTAATTTTCTCTACTACGTAGAGTAAGTATGGGAAATGTTGCATTCCACCCAAAATTTCTATATCGAGATTTCACGGAAATACATGTTTTGAGGCCCCCTGAATCCAAAAAAGGAATTTTTAGTAAAAGGTTCCTGTGTGTGTCTGTGAACAGCATAACTCAAAAACGAAAAGTCATATAAATACCAAATATCAATATCTTTCAAAGATGCGACACGAAGATTTTGAAGAAAATACCCCCACCACAGACTAACCCTTACATGGAACATTTTTCGAAATGTTTGATTTTCTCAGAAATGATTAAAATAGCATATGTTTAAGATACTTTCATTGCAAATGAAATGCACACCTTGCATTTTCTGGGAATGTCCCCAAAAGTCCTATTCATTCTCAATGAATTTTGCATAACTGGTAAACCGTAAGATATAGACAAAATTTTACCACACACACACACCAAAAAAAAAGAAAAAAAAAGAAATGTAGATCTCGTTAACATACACAAGATGTGTCATGTATATAATATATTTTTTTTCGAGTGAACCATTTGCGAGATATTCCTTAATTTTCCAATACTTATACTTTTTCTCAAATGGGAATTCGTTATTCGTTTTTTTATGTCCTGGTAATACAAAGAGAATGAAATGCTCCACATAGCAACCAGCTCTTAAAACATTTGACTATCACTTAAGACCTACCATATTCACCATGCAGCTGTCAGAAAATTAGCAATACGATAGTTTCAGCAAATTTCTATATTGATTAACATGAATTAGTTAGAGAATAAGCGTTTGTAAAAATAGTTTGTACAAGAGTAAAGTAAGCCATGTGAGTGTAACACATCAGATTTTTTTTTTTTTTTTTTTTTTTACTTTCTCTACCACGTACATAGTAGGCAGAGAAGGTATTTCATTCCACCCAAAAATTCGATACCAGATTTCACCAGAAATACATGTGAGGCCTCCTGAATCCAAAAAAGCATTTTTAGAAAAAGGCTGTATGTATGTATGTGCGTGTATGTGTGTGTGTGTGTGTGTGTGTGTGTGTGTGTGTGTGTGTGTGTTTTTGTGGTGTCTATGTGTCTAAGTATGGTGGGTGAACAGCATAACTGAAAAACGAAAAGTCGTAGAAATACCACACTTGCTATTTAGATTCAGTACCTTCCAAAGATATAACATGAAGATTTTCAAGAAAATATCCTCAACCCAACTACCCTTTACATGGAACATTTTTCGAAAAATTTGATTTTTAAAAAATGGCTCTAACAAATTTGTTTAAAATATCATATATTTAAGATGTTTACATGACAAATAAAAGGTATATCTTGAATTTTCTGGGAATAGTCTGTGAAGTCCTGTTTATTCGGAAGGAGTTTTATATCATCTAGTATAACTGTAAATGTGATAGACGAAGACGTACCATCAACAAATGTAGATCTCTTTAAAACATACAATTTACTTAAGTTTTTCTGTGGCATAAGCTATTTCTGAGATATCCAATATTAAACGATCTTTCTTCTTTTCTTTTGAAGTGTCGTCAATTTTCAGTTGTTTTTCGCGATCGTGTGGAAACAGTATGGAATTTTATGGCCAGCATATAGCGTCCAGTTCTTAGAACACTTGACTAACGCTGTTCTCTTTGTCTTTGTAACGAAATGTGTAATGTAGTTATTTCTGCAAAGGTTTATTTAGATTAAAAAGTAGTAGATAGTAAAATAAGCTTTCGTAAGAATAGTTTGTATACCCATATAAAGAGAGAGGATAGAAAAAGTCATGTGAATGTATCGCATCAGAATTTTTCGTTTTTTTTTTCAGGTGGCCTCGAAAGAAGTATTTCCGGTGAAATATCGATATCGATCTCTTGGGTGGAATGCAGTACTTCTCTACCTGCTAGACGTGGTAGTGAAAGTAAAAATCGAAACTGTTTAAGGCCACAAAAACAGTTATTTGACATAAATTGTGCTCTTTAACCAAATCCGCATTTTTTCTGTAGTAAGATTTAGTCTATCTCTTACAGTTTACCAATTGTACAAAAGTAATTCAGAATGTAAAGAATTTCACAGGCTATACCCAAAAAATTCAAGTTACGCATTTTATTTGTCATGGAAATGGCTTAATGGTGTTTTAAACAAAATCGTTGCAACCATTTCTGAGAAAATAAAAAATAACGAAATATTTTCCCCCTAAAGTGTAGTTTGAGTGGGCGATTTTCTTGAAAAACTTCGAATCGCATCCAAGTTTGGTGTTCAACCAATTTTTCTTTTACTGTGTGTGTTAACACAATAAACACATTTAACATACACACAGACCTTTTTTCAAACATCTTTTTTGGATTCAGGGATTCTCAAAACATGTGTTTTCAGAGAAATCTCGTATCGAGTTATTGGGTGGGATGGAAAACTTGTTCTAGCTTGCGTAGTGCTGAATTCGGGCCAGTTGCACTAGGAGAATTATTGACGCAGGTATCTGAGAGAAGCTGCCACACCTTGAGTGATGAGCTCAGCATCATCAATATGTGGCCCACGTGCCCATTACCACATCTCGATTACGTCTACATCATCGGGTCCCAGACGGAGACAAATGTTGCTTGGCTGTGGAACAACCGAGCATGTCCACCTGCTACCGTACCCACCGAGCTGCAATAACTAACTTTCTCTCATATATTACAACTAAATCAGGCATTAGGAGTTCACACTATTGTTTATTGCTTGGCCAGTCTCCAAACAGTGGAAGATGTGTTGGGCCTTCCAGTGCCACAGCGGAACCATTTCGTGTTTTACGTAACGATAAAAACTCTGGTGTGTTGCACTCACGTGACTTTCTCTACCCTTTTACAAACTATTCTCTATCTACTTCATGTTAATCGAGCTGTTAATCTTATTGCTAGTTTTCTTGGAGGTACAAGCGACAGTCAAATGTTTTAAGAGCTGGTTGCTATGTGGAGCATTCCATTCTCTTTGCATGTCCAGGACAGACAAAAAAAAACGAATAACGAATTCACATTTGGCAAAAAGTACAAGTATTGTAAACTTCAAACAAATAACAAGGAATATCTTTGAAATGATTCACTCCACAAAAGAAATGTATATGACATAAATTGTGTGTTTTAACGAGATCTACATTTTTTGTGTACAAAAGTTTATCTATTTCTTACGGTTTACCAGTTATTCAAAAGTCATTCACTATGAAGAGGGCGTTTGGGGACATTCCCAGAAAATTCAAGATATACATTTCATTTGTCATGAAAATGTCTTAAACACGTGATATTTTAATCAAAATCATTAGAGCCGTTTTTAAGAAAATGAAAATTTAAAAAAAAATGTTCTATGTAAAGGGTAGTTTAGGGTGGGGAATTTTCTTGAAAGTCTTTGTGTCGCATCTTTGAAAGATACTAAACTTAAATACCAAGTTTGGTATTCATCCGACTTTTCGTTTTTGAGTTATGTTGTTCACAGACACACACACATACACACACGGACCATTTTCTAAAATTGCTTGTTTTTAATTCATAGTGCCTCAAAACATGTAATTCCGATGAAATCTCGGTATCAAATTTTTGGGTGGAATGCGATTCTTCCCCTAGTTACTATACGTAGTAGTGAAAGTAAAAAAGGAAAATGCAAATACTTCACTTACGCTCCTAGGTGCATGTGTCCACCAATACTTGCCGAGCGAGGTGTCGCCGCGGTAACGTGTGCGACTCGCATTCACGAGGTCCCCGGTTCGATACCCGGCGACCGCCCACTCTGACCCATGGGTTTAGAGTGTTTTTCTCTGGGTCAGCAGGCGAATTCTGGGGTGGTTCCTCCTCTACCACAACTTTCCTCTCCCTCATTTCCTGTACCCATCATCTTCCTTGTCATCTGTTTCAGGGTTGTAGGATCATGCGACGGTGTTCGGCGGGTTGTGGCTGGGCGGTGCTTGTGCGCTTTTTCATATAGTTTGACTCTTTTAACCGGTTAGGTCATATTGGAGGATAATGAAATGGGTGAAATGATGCTCAAAGAGCCCGGGGTCTATAGAGCTTATAGTTACCTGACATCCTGTTTTCAGGATAAAGGGAAACGCGAAAGAAATATTATCCAAGTAGCTTACCCTAACCAGATTCGAACTCGGGAGCTCTTGAATGTTAGGCAGACATGCTACCCTCACACTACAGAGGCGGGCTGTAGAGGTTTCTTCCCTGGCGTCGTTGCGGGACTTCTCCTGGTGGGTCCCACCAGGGGGGACCGCCGGTGGTTAGGAGGTTTGTGGGCGGCATAGAATGCCTTCAACCTGGAAACGTTATGGATCCCATCAATTTGCTCCCATCTTTATCCGAATATGGTCACCTTTTAGGTCTCTGCACTCAACCCTATCCTCCCAGGAGTCACGGCAGAAGCAAAAAGGACCGTAAGGTGCTCTGCTCCGGGTGCGGGGGCCCCTCCCTTCATTCCTACCTTTTACCTTTACCTATCACTATATTTGTGAACAGGACATAGCGAGGTTTTACCTAGAAGTAAAGAAAAATTCCTCCCAGTTCAAACAAAAATTGTTTTGGGGTGAAATACCCCCAGACTTCTGCAGTGTGGTTGTCAGATACAGCATTTTCTCACTTCTCGATTCCTAGGATGTGTTGACGGAAGTGAATTCGTATTTTGGGTAACTGTCCGAAACATCTCCCAGCATTATATCAAGGAGGAACAAAATCCTGGTCCTTCATCGCAAAGGACTCCAGCATTTGTTTTAATTCATTAAATAGTTATTCTTTTAAATAACAAACCTAACCAGTAAAATTATGCTTATTAGCTTTTGTTATCTATATGAGATATTTTATTTAACTGAGTTTCGTTTGCCAACATTAATTTTAATTTTCTTTTTGCAACGCTTCTCAGTAAGAATGGCATTGCTATCTGCATATCTGGGGTTCGGCTGCACTGTCTATTTGTATACTTTTCTTCTTGAAAGAGCATGAATTAATAAAAACGTTTCCTATGAAAGTTGTTTGGTTTGAAAAGTTCTATCTAATGGTACACTATTTGACACCCACTCCCATTTGAAATTTTAAGGTGATACGGCACTGACGCCACTCCGGTTATAGCTCATAGATGAACTCACGCTCACATGTGCATTTTTATCTCGAAAAGTTTAATGTTGCATTTTCCCTAACAAATGACTGTTGCGGATGGTAGGGTACACCCTGTGTAACTGAAAGTGTATCTCGTAAAGAGGTTACTAAAGTGCAACTTTGACACTTCTCCACCATTATAGAATAAGTCACTAGAATCTGGTGATATTCGGGTTGTTAGATTCCATTCGTAACCGGCAACACCTCCACAAATACGCACCTGTTACATGTATTGGGAAGGTATTGTGTGGGCGCCCTGTTTTTGTATTTGCACATGTTCAAACTTTGCACGCCGACCATTTAGTCACCAATTGACGAACAGATTATAATTATGTTACTATTTATGTTTGATCAGTTATATTTATATTATTTAGGCTAATTAAACAAGCATTTAATTATTAATTATTATTACGTTAGGATATCAGGTTCTTATTAGGTTTTACCTTTGCAGTTAACTGAAATTTGAATCGTTTTGCAGTTTATGCTGTAAGCGTTATCTGTTTGTGTGGTGTTTTATTTTTAGAGGAAGAAGATCTCCGCAGAAGAAAACCAAGAAATTTAATTGTTTGGTTTATATAAGTACGCCGAAATTGTATTATAACTTAACTATAAGTTGTTCTTCATACTATTACAGTACAGCAATTTGCAACATTTAATAACATACGTATGTTATGTGAATTAAGTGCATGCCACGGTTCAGTGCTTAATTTAACACGTAATGTGGGTTATAGGCAACCAACGATTATGACGGAGAAGGAAGGTGATCACCAAAGAATATTATAGAGCAGTATATATGATATGACAATGACTCATAATAGTAGCAGAAGAGATGACCGAAATAGTGCGTCTTTTGTAAAATATTGGTGATTTCTCTGGTTATGTATCTACTGTGCAGTCCAAATCTCTTGACGTTTCGTAACAACCAATACGGAGTGACCGCGCGGTTGCCAAGTTTCACTTCGCTTCGTCAGAACGTTACGCGTTTGTTATAAATGTCATTTCAATGTTCACTTAGAAACAACAAGAAAACAAGAAGAAACCCAACAATGGAAATGTAGTACAGAAATAAAAACCACACCTTTCTAATCGTCCTTTGTTATTCAAGTGGCACAGCTAACGGCATATCCCCATCGTCTTCCATATCACGTTTACCATAAAATTAAAAAACAGTGCGCCGTACGACATCTTTTTCGAAATCACCCAGGTTTGTCGCTATCTTAGATAAGCCTGTATGCTTTCTCGGCGATGTAAATAATTTCGCGGCTCCCTCTGCGTGCGCCTTTTTCGCTTCCCTACACACACATGAAACAGTTGATGTACTTAATGAACACGTCTCAGGCATAAGTTCTTGAGATTTTGTGAATTTAAGATTTTTGCGGTTTTCTTTGTTGTCACACTATTTAAAGAAATTATACATACTGAATACAACAACCCTAACCTTACTGCTATATCCACTGCTGCTACTGGGCTTACTAAGCGACATTTTCATGAAAAAGTTAACTTTATAAACGCCTATCACTGTAAGAAGTGAGTACACCGCAGTTGAATTCACAACTGAGTCGTTTAACCTTCCAGCAAGCGCGCTGTAAAATGTACACCAGCAGTATTTTTGCTTTGTCAATATTTTAACCTTGAGCTATCGCGTCAATGGTGCAAGGAATTCCATTCTTCGAGAATTTGATGACAGTTACTGATTCTTTACTTAAAGCTCTCAGTTGGCTTTTTCTTTATATGTTTGTTTGTTTGTTTTTTTACTTCATTCCAAGTAACGAGGTATTGAATGTTGTAAACCGCATGTAACGGGTGGATGCTTGGTTCTAGGATTCGACATTATGCATAATAACCATTAAAATGCACTTAATCATTGCTTTTCCAACGGTTTTATTCTGTGAAACAAAACCATACATGACGTTGTTTATTAAAAAAAAACGTCATGTATTGTTTTGCAGAGCTACGTCAGAGGGTTTTGAAAGGATCTTCATGACGATTTTATAGCTGCATTAGAAAACCTGATGGGGTAACTATTTCTAAGTTTATTTAGGACATGGAGTGTTGCACATTATTAAGTGATAATTATGTCTATGACATAACAATATATAAACAACTACGACAGCAATGGATTTATTACCATTACAAACATAACTATAACTAAACGTCTCCGTTTAAACATCACGAAAAACAACTATAAATTAATGACGAACCATTGGGTGTAAAAATATGATTCTTTTTTTTTTGTACTTGTTCAGGAAAACGTCGCCTTTTAACTTAGCTACCTGTTGCTTTTCTGAAATATAAATTACGCATGTGCGCACATGATATTGCAATTAGAGTTTTACCAGCGGCGAGGTGTACTGTCCGTATGAGGCAACGCCGCACTGCTGCTGTTCGCTAGTCCGCATTAGTGGACACGCCTCAAACGTCAAGAGATTTAGACCCCATAATCGTGACTCAAATTAGAACGTGCGGCATGAACGATATTTGTTTTTAGTAACCTGAATTAGGTTGTATCTCTTTATATTGATTAACTTAAAGCGTTTTCACCTTCTTCTCGTTCCTTTCTGTTGCGAAAGAAGGAACAAAATATGACAACAGCTGTAAACTGTGCAGAAGTAACACATCCAGGACACCAAGAGGCGCTGCTGTGTCACACATCTGCCCCCTACAAGATTCATTTCGGTGCTGTAATGAATCGATGCGTCATTTGTTTTCATTTGGCCGCCGTAACCAAGTTACTCTCGGTGATTTCCCGAGACGTAAGGGCGGTAGGGTGAGTTCTAACAGGATGCAAGTGTTTGGAAAGGCGTGTCCGTCAACTTTCTGCTCTTGTGTTCTTTTCCCACAAGCACACGTTTACTTTATGAGCTAACAACTTGACACTACGAGCAGGATGGCTCAGGCGGTAACGCCTGTGGTCCGAATTCGGGAGATCCCGGGTTCAAATTCCGTGGGCCGACCAATCTGACTGAGGTTTTTCGTGGTTTCCCTCAGCCACTAAGGTAAATACCGGATTGGATATTTAATACCACGACCCAAAGTTCCACCTTAAGTCTAAAACAATGAATGCTGTGCCATCTATACACAGATCATGAAAAAAGGTAGACTGGACAGCAACCTAAAGCCATCTGCACGGCACGAAGCAGAAGATCCAGTTGCTATGCGCTAGGGTCTCTGTGAACACGTGACGAAGCCAGATGGCATGGTTACAGGGATGAGACCTAGAAGGCTAACTGTCCATCTTTCTATATGAAAGCAGCAGGTAGACTAGACGGCACTCTAATGCCAACTACATGGAACGAAGCAGAAGATCCAGTTGCTATGCGCTAGGGTCTCTGTGGACACGTGACGAAGCGAGTGGTTACAGGGATGAGACCTAGAAGGCTAACTGTGCATCTTTTTATATGAAAGCAGCAGGTAGACTAATGCCAACTACATAGAACGAAGCAGAAGATCCAGTTGCTATGCGCTAGGGTCTCTGTGGACACGTGACGAAGCGGGTGGTTACAGGGATGAGACCTAGAAGGCTAATTGTCCGCCACACATCGAGCTAAGATTATCCAGTAACAGATCCGTCGCTATATGACCCTGTAGTTAAAGTAACGTAAAATAAATAGAGTAATAAAAAAATTTGACACTGTTACTGACTTAGAGCAAAACACTTCTTTTTCTTTTAAAACGTATTGCTTCTTTCGTCTCGCATCACAGACACTTGTGTTGGTACCCCAGACTCACATTTACCCGTTTAGAATAAGATATAAAAGTGTAGATATAATCAGGGGTGTCCATTCCCTCCAGAGGCTTCCCCCCTCAATACAATGATCCTTCACCCCAATTTTTCTGAGAGCTCAGTTTGAACTATTTAGTTCCTTTTATATGTTGTTGAAAAGTTTCACAAAGGACCTGTCTTATAGGTACTATACTAGCTATTGTGATACCGCTACACAATAAAAGCTTAAATAAATAGTTGGAAAGTTAAAATCAATAAAATATTGGCAGGTGGTGTTTTTTATTACTTGGTATTTCTATGTATCCTATTGTATCTATCTAAACAGACGAATATATAATAACACTGTACGTTCTGAACAACTAACATACCTACCTACAATTCCCTTTATACATTTCCAAAAATTGTGACCTCGATACGCCACATTATACCGTACATTCAGTATGAATTGTATTTAACATTACTTTTGGGGGGAGAGATACAGCACGTTTAGATTAAGAATCTTAAAGGTACAAACGGAGTTAACAGTTATAGTACTCGATACAAAATTGGAATAAATGTGTTTATATTGCGTGCGTTAATTTACTTCAATATTTTTGCCTTCTCCAACATTGCACCCAAAAATGTTGCTGGTGGTGCAACTTGCGGCATGATTGCCTCCCTCACCGTGGGTGGTCCTGAATATAAGTATGTTAATCTCTCAGACTTTTCAGCCAAGGGAAGATCCTTCTCTGCAAACTGCTTCCCCTCCTGCTCCATTCTTTCAATTTCTCCACTTTCCTCTTTGTACTTGCATTTTAGGTTATGTCTGAATATAATCACCCGGTATATTATTCTATCCCGATTTGTTTTCCTAATCATCATTTACGTCGTAGCAGATCTTAGCAACCAATTTCTTCTCATCCAGTGCTTTACCAATTTCTTTTCCATTTCCAACTTGTTCCTCTTTGGCAGACCCTTTCTAAAACGGTTTTATTAAACTTTTTATGTGTGTATTTCACACGCCTCATTCTTTTCTATTTCCGGTTTCTAATGCTTCTAGTCAGTTTTTATTTCGTCGCAACCTCGAAGTTCCCGCACTATACAGTGCCACACTCTAAACAACCCACTTGTCAGGTTCAATTTCCGGCTGAAGAGGGAATTAGGTGATATATGAAGGACCTGGGCTATTTGGATTGGAGACAAGCTGACGGCCATGCACAAGGAGGGGATGTGAGACAGAGGAGGAGGAGGAGGAGATAGGTGACGGGCTAATGCGAGATGTCGGTCAGTCATTATGGCTCATGGTTGTTGATTGTAAGATGGTTGCTATGTCTAGCTTGGTGAGGTAAGGATACTGATGGATAATCTAAGACAGTGTAATCTAAGGGGGAGGAGTGAAGCTGAGGAGGAGATGGACATGCGTATGTAAGGTGGTGCAATATAAAGAGAACGGGGTAGACGTAGGAGAGCATAAGATAGTGTTCATTTGCGTATATTTCCACTAAATTAACTAAAGTGCTATTCATAAACTCATTGACATACTAGCGAAGTTTGGAAACGAGCATGCCTTACAGGTCTACTCTCTCTCTCTCGCTCTCTCTCTCTCTCTCTCTTCCTCTCTTCGTGAAGAGGTTACACTAACTGACAACGCTACCTTTTAAGTGTACCCGCTCTTTTATCTGAGCATGAGAACAGCATCCTTAGTGGCAGAGTTACCGCTCTCCTAACCACTTTTACTCCTTTTTCATCTAGATAAATTTGTGCGAGAAATAATTTGGTAAAATACCTTTTTCCGTGCAAGCTCACGGGGAAAACGATTATATAAAGTTTGTGTCGCCTGTACACAAGCCTGTAATGCTCACAAGCACATATAGACACGCCATCATCTGCAATATCTCCTTTGTTACCATTACAGAAAGTACCATTTTATTAACTTCTACTGACAAAAAAATATGCTGTTGAGAGTGGGTCAAATTCGTTACGTGATTTTTAATAACGGGTCACATACACATAGTTATGAAACAAGACATAACCATGACCTTGATGTGCCATATGCAATGCTAACAAAAACAAGAGATAGTTATAAAATTATTGAACTCAAATTATATAATAAGATTGCTGCACTGGCTAGAGACTTACCTGTAAATAGTTTTAACAAATGCATCTAAATTAAGTTAAAATTAAAACCTTTTTATACTATTGAACAATTTCTGACTTATGATAATCTTGTATAAATACTCCATGTTTGACGTTTATTAATTTCTCTACTACGTAGAGTAAGTAGGAGAAGTATTGTACTCCACCCAAAAATTCAATACCGAGATTTCACCGTAAATACATGTTTTGAGGCCCCTAAATCCAAAAAAGCATTTTAGAAAAAAGATTCGCGTGTGTGTCTGTGAACCGCATAACTGAAAAACGAAAGGTCGGACAAATACAAACTTGGTATTTAGGTTCGGTATCTTTCAAAGATGCGGCACGAAGATTTTCCAGAAAATTCTCCACCTCAGACTACCCTTTACAGGGAACATTTCTCGAAAATTTTTATTTTCTCAAAAATGGATCTAACGATTTTGGTTAAAATACTATAGGTTTAAGATATTTCCATGACAAATAAAATGTATATCTTGAATTTTCTGGGAATGTCCCCAAAAGTCCTCTTCATTCTGAATGGTTTTTACATAACTGTAAACCGTAAGAGATAGACAAAACTTTTCTACGTAAAAAATGTAGAGCTCGTTAAAACACATAATTTATGCCATACACATTTTTTTTTGTGGAATGAACCATTTCCTCGTTATTTGTTTGAATTTTCCAATACTTATTCTTTTTTCTCAAATGGTAATTCGTTATTCATTTTTTATGCCCTGGACATGCAAAGAGAATGGAATGCGCCACATAGCAACCAGCTCTTAAAACTATCATTTGACTATCGCTTAAAACCTACCATATTCCCCTTGCACCTACAAGAAAATTAGCAATACGATTAACATGAATAGATAGAGAATAGTTTGTAAAAATAGTTTGTATAAGAGTAGAGAAAGTCATGTGAGTGTATCACATCAGATTTTTTTTAAAGAATACATTGATAACGCCTATAACGTTATGTGAATGTTTAATGGCAAATAAACTAGTATTATTTAAAACAGAAGCATAATAGAACATATTTTAATATTTTAGAATTCCATATACATATCCTTTAAAAATGAACGGAGAGAACAAGTAATGCAGTTTGTTTAGAAAGGGAAGAACAACACTGAAACATCAAGATTGAGGAAGAAGAAATTGTCTTGAAATGGAAGGAAAAACAAAACTTCGATGTAGAAGAAACACCAGGATAAAAGATTCATTAGTGAAGAAAAAACAGGAAGCAGAAAAGAGGGATGAATGGAGGAGGCTGGAAACTAGAGAAGGAAACTTGTTATACAGAAAGCTTCGAATGATGATTGTGATTTGAATGCTCCAAATGCAGAACGTGACGTTTATTGCGAAATTTAACAGAGTTTTTGCACAGCGAACTACTCTTGAGTTACCGTAAGCTCTGGAACCAAGTCACCTTGCAGCATTCTCATTCATTTAGCGTAAATATCATAGAGCGAGAGAATCAAGAAATGCCAAATTTTAACATTAAAAAATCTGATGTGATACATTCACATGACTTTCTCTACCCTCCATCGCTTATTAGTGGTTATACAAAATATTCTTACTAAAGCTTATTTTTTTATCTACCACATTTTAATCCAAATAAACCCTTGCAGAAATAGTTACATTACACATTTCGTTATAGATACAAAGAGAACAGGGATAGTCAAATGTTTAACAACTGGACGCTATATGCTGAGCTTAAAATTCCATACTGTTTCCATGGCATCGCGAGAAACAACTGAATGTTGAAAGGACTTAAAAGAATGACCAAGTAATTAAGAATTCGAACCTGGCTGGCCCCGTAGCTCAGTCGGTAGAACAACCGCTTGCTGTGCGAGGTGTCCCAGGTTCGATTCCCGGTTGGGAATTATTCTCTAGCCAAGATTGATCCCTATCCTCCCCAGATTCTGGAAGTATGAATGAGAGTGTGAATATGTGTATGGTCTAATGATCAAAACAATGCAAGAAACCCAACGACAAGAGTTACACGAGTTAACGCCATTGCCAATAGACAATAAGTTCCTAAAGGAAAGGTCGCCGATAAAACCAATGTAGTTAAAGAGAGGTATAAATGGAACAAAAATATTCAAACATTCAAATTACATATTATAATTCAAAATACAATTTTTTTTAGAGTGAACCATTTCCGAAATACTCCTTATTTTCCATTAGTTATACTTTTTCTCAAATGGGAATTCGTTATTCGTTGTTTACTTTCTCTACTACGTATAGTAAGTAGGGGAAGTATTGTATTCCACCCAAAAATTCGATACCGAGATTTCACCGGAAATACATGTTTTCAGACCCCCTGAATCCAAAAAAAACCGTTTTGGAAACATGTCCGTGTGTGTGTCTGTGTGTCTGTCTGTCTGTCTGTGAACAGCATAACTCAGAAACGAACAGTCGGATAAACACCAAACTTGGTATTTAGGTTCAGTATCTTCCAAGGATGCGACACGAAGGTTTTCAAGAAAATGCCCCTACCCCAGTGTACCCTTTACATGGAGGATTTTTCGAAAAATTTAATTTTCTCAAAAACGGCTCTAACGATTTTGATTAAAATATCATATGTTTAAGATGATTTCATGACAAATAAAACGTATATCTTGAATTATCTGGGAATGTCTCCAAAAGTATTCTTCATTGTGAACGACTTTTGCATAACCGGTAAACCATAAGAGATAGAGAAAATTTTACTACACAAAAAATGTACATCGCGTTAAAATTCACAATTCATGTTATATACATTTTTGTTGTTGAGTGAACCATTTTCGAGATATTGTTTGTTATTCTCTTAAATTTTTCAATACTTATTTTCTTAAATGGGAATTCGTTATTCATTTTTCTGTCTTGGATATGCAAAGAGTATTAATCTGTGGCGAATGGAATGGTGCTGCACCTAGCAACCAGCTATTAAGAGATATGTATGTGCTTAAAGGCTACTGTATTTCTATATTGCCCTTGTAAATATATATTCCCCTTACATCTACAAGAAAATTAGCAATAAGATAATTTCTGCAAATGTTTATCTGGATTAACATGAAGTAGATGGAGAATAAGCGTTTGTAAAAATAGTTTGTACAAGAGTAGAGAAAGTCATGTGAGTGTAACACATCAGATTTTTATGTCCTGAACATGCAAAGAGAATGGAATGCTCCACATAGCAACCAGCTCTTACAAGATTTGACTATCGCTTAAAGCCTACCATATTCCCCTTGCACCTACAAGAAAATTAGAATAAGATTAACATCTCGGTATTTCGATTAACATGAAGTAGATGGAGAATAAGCGTTTATAAAAATAGTTTGTACAAGAGTAGAGAAAGTCGTGTGAGTGCAACACAGATTTTTTATGGTTCCATTTGTACGCCGCCTGTAACATCTAAGATGATATCGGCGGCCTTGCCTTTGTAGCAGTTGCTCATCGGCAATAGTAGTCACTCGATTACTGTTTATGTTAATCTTTGGGTTGTCTTTAAATTCCACACACTCACACTTTCTTTCACACTTCCAGACTCTAAGGAGGATAGGGAATAATCCTGGCTGAAGAAAAACTCCCATCCTCCGGCCGGGAACCGACCTAGGACCTCTGGATTTGGAGGCTAGCATGCTAACCACCAGATACCACAGAGGCAGTCTAACTTGTCGGTTTTGAGTTATGTTGTTCAAACACACACACACACACACACACACACACACACACACACACACACACACACACACACACAGACACAGCCACGGACCTTCTTATTTTCTCTAAAAGTGATTTTTGGAGGGGTGTTTAGGGGCTTAAGACATGTATTTCCGGTGAAATCTCTATATTGAATTTTAGGAAGGAATGCAACACTTCCTATATCTACTTAGGTACGTGCAGAGAAAGTAAAAATGAAGTATTAGAAAGAAATTTATATGAGCTTCACTCTAAGTAAATTGTTTATTTTTGCCATGGTGATATAAATAGATTTCATCACCCGAAACTAGAATTAGGATAGAAGCATTGTTGGGAGACACCCTGTGTCAGATATTGCAGCAATCAAACAGCAGGGGACCTGCCACATAAGTCCCTCCTACCCGCCTCTAGGGATCATCTAAGTGGATTACGGCGACCAAGATCAAGGGGACCTCGTAACTTATGAATACATCGCATGCATCTTTGGGGGACAGCTGCGGAAAATTACATTCCGTGAAATAAACGTTGCAAAGAAACAGTGATAACTTTTCTATTTTAGCAGTTCTTCCAGTAAGGAGATCGAGGTTCACAGAGGAAAAAACCTCACGTGTTGCAGTCACATGATTTTCTCTACTCTTATACAAACTATTTTTATAAACGCTTATTCTATATCTACTTCATGTTAATCGAGATAAACATTTGCAGAAACTATCTTATTGCTAATTTTCTTGTAGGTGCAAGGGGAATATGGTAGGCTTTATGCGATAGTCAAATGTTTTAAGAGCTGGTTGCTATGTGGAGCACTCCATTCTCTTTGCATATCCAGAACATTAATTAAAAAAACATAATGAATTCTCATTTGGGAAGAAGCATAAGTATTGGAAAATGCAAACAAATAACAAGGAATATCTCGGAAATGGGTCACTCGGCAAAAAATGTATGTGGCATAAATTGTGTATTTTAACGAGATGTACATTCTTTGTGTAGTAAAACTTTGTCTATCTCTTACGGTTTACCAGTTATGCGAAAGTCATTCAGAATGAAGAGGACCTTTCGGGACATTCCCAGAAAATTCAATATATATACATTTCATTTGCCATGAAACTGTCTGAAACACATAATATTTTATTCAAACTTATCAGAGCCATTTTTGAAAAAATGAAAATTTTTGAAAAATGTTGCATGTAAAGGGAAGTCTAGCGTGGGGGGATTTTCTTCGAAATCTTCCGGTCGCATTCTTGGAAGATACTAAACTTCAATACCAAGTTTAGTATTTATACGACTTTTCGTTTTTGAGTTATGAACAGACAGATAGACACACACACGGACATGTTTAAAAAAATGCTTTATTTGGATTCAGGGCACTTCAAAACATGTATTTCCTGTGAAACCTCGGAATCAAATTTTTGGATAGAATGCAATAGTTACTTCCCCTACTTAGTTTACGTAGTAGAGAAGGTAAGAAAGACAGGCAGAAAAAACGAAAACAAACGCATTGTTCTTTTTATGTTAATCTGATAGTGTTACACTCCCTCTGTACGCTTAAATAATTTTATGGTATACCCCTTGTAATAATCTGATTACATGTGACGTAACTGAACTGTTATGGCATCACAATACTTCAACGACTCATTATGATCTTACTCGGCGGCGCGCGCAACCTTTTAACACCTTCAAAGCGGCAGTCCACTGAGACCCATTCCCCAGATAAACAATGAAATATGTGCACTTAAAATAAAATAAATTCTGTTCATTGAGATGTTAACATTCTAATTGAGTTCATTTCCTTTGCATCTACCATATTTTAAGCTATCTACATAACAAATAAGATGTACATCTGTGAATAGAGCTTGTGGAGTCCTGCTCATTCGGAATCACGTTTGTATAATTGGTAAACCGTAACATTCATTCATTCAGTATCTGTTTACCCTCCTCTTATGTAGGACTTACACCCCCCCAGGACTTACAAGCAGGTGCCTGGGGTCAGAGGCCCGTCGAGAAGTAGACACTCATGGATCAGACAGAGCATCCAGGATTGGTGATCAGACCGATGCCTGGTATGGGTAAACCGTAACAGGTATACAAAACCTTACTGTGGGGCTCGTTAAAGCACACAATTTATGTCAGATAAAATGTTTAGTTGTTTGAATTTCCATATACCTATACCTTTTTGAAGTGGTAAGTCGCTATTCGTTTTTCTCGTGATGATGCAAAGAACATGGAGTTTCAAAGCCATCACATGCTTTTTTTGTGTTTTTGTTTGGTTTTTTAGTTTCATTTGTACCTCGCCTTTAACTGCATCATTGGTCTTACCGGCGGCCTTTCCTTTGGAACTTATTGGCAATGGTGTTAGCTCATATTCTCTTATCGTTGAGTTTAATCATTAGGCCACTCACGCATGCACACTCTCATTCATACTTTCAGACTCTGGAGATGATAGGGAATAATCTTGACTAGAGAAAAATCCCCACTCCCAGCCGGGAATCGAACCCGGGACCCCTCGCACAACAGGCAGGTGTTCTACCGACTGAGCTGTATCCAGGTATTCCTACAACGAAATGTGTAATGAAAGTTCTCGTTTAACTAGAAGTAGATGGAAGAATACGCTTTTGTAAAACAGTCTGAAGAAGAGTGTGTAGAAAAAGTTATGTAAATGGAACACAGAGTTTTTTTCTTCGCATTAAGCAACATACAATAGAATTTTTGTTGCGTCCTATGGTACAAAGTTTAGCCTAGATGAGCCAAAGATTTTCATGGTAGGGATTAAAAATAAGGGTAGCGGATGTTTTTGAAAGTTATAGAGTCACTTATCATTCTTGCGGGATTGTAAATCCACGGTATACCAAGTTTTGTCGAAATCATACCAAAAATACTTCTTATAACAAAGTAAAGAGGAATCTGAGGGAAACTTGGCGATATGCAACCCCCCTCCCTTCCATTAACTCAGTCTTAAACGAATTTAAGTTTCCCTATTGAACCTTTATGGCTGCCATGTTCTCAGTAATATTAAAAGTGTTCTCTTATAAAAGATGTTCAAATACGGCGATAAGGTATGCAGTACCCCTATAGAGATTGCAATATACGAGAGGTTACTAAAGTGCAACCTTGACATTTTCCCACCATATTGGGATAAGTCACTAGAATCTAGTGATTTTGGTTTGTGAGCTTTTATTCATAACCGGCAATTCCTCCACAAGTACGCACCTGTTATATGTATTGGGAAGGTTGGGTATGTTGTATCTGTTACATTGGTGCCTGTTTTTATATTCGCAGGTGTTCCAACCTTCCACCGACCATTTACTCACCAACTCATGCCCTGATTATATATTAATTATGTTACTATTTATGTTAGATTAGTTATAGTTGTGTTAATTAGGCTAATTATACGAGCATTTAATTATTAAGCCTTATTACGTTAGGTTATTAGACTAGTAGGTTATTGTTAATTATTAGTTATCTTTGCAGCTTCCTAGAAATTTGAGTAGCTTTTGCACTTAGTTTTCTCGAGTGCCAGGATTTTAGTAGTGCTTAACGACCGTTCTTACCACAGAATATGTTGTTTAGGCACTACTCCATATAATCTTTGTTATGCTACCCAATTTCGCTCGAGTGCTAGAATTTTAGTAATGTTTAACGGCCGTTCTTAGTACAGAAGGCGTTGTATAGGTACTACTCGCATATAATATTTATTATGCTACTCAGTTTCACTCGAGTGCCAGTATTTTAGTAGTGTTTAACGGCCGTTCTTACTACAGAAGGCGCATAGGTACTACTCGCGGATAATATTTATTATGCTACTCAGTTTCACTCGAGTGCTAGAATTTTGGTGGTGTTTAACGGCCGTTCTTACTACAGAAGGCGTTGTATAGGTACTACTCGCGTATAATCTTTGTTATGCTACTCACTTTCACTCGAGTACCAGGTTTTTAGTAGTGTTTAACGACCGTTCTTATTACAGAAGGCGTTTAGACACTGCTCCATATAATCTTTGTTTCGCTAGCGTGCTAGAATTTTAGTAATGTTTAACGGCCGTTCTTACTACAGAAGGCGTTGTATAGGTACTACTCGCGTATAATCTTTATTATACTACTCAGTTTCACTCGAGCCCTAGGAGTTTAGTAGTGTTTAACGGCCGTTCTTACTACAGAAGGCGTTGTATAGGTACTACTCGCGTATAATCTTTATTATACTACTCAGTTTCACTCGAGCCCTAGGAGTTTAGTAGTGTTTAACGACCGTTCTTACTACAGAAGACGTTGTATAGGTACTACTCGCGTATAATCTTTATTATACTACTCAGTTTCACTCGAGCCCTAGGAGTTTAGTAATGTTTAACGGCCGTTCTTACTACAGAAGACGTTGTATAGGTACTACTCGCGTATAATCTTTATTATACTACTCAGTTTCACTCGAGCCCTAGGAGTTTAGTAGTGTTTAACGACCGTTCCTACTACAGAAGGCGTTGTATAGGTACTACTCGCGTATAATCTTTATTATGCTACTCAGTTTCACTCGAGTCCTAGGATTTTAGTAGTGTTTAACGACCGTTCTTACTACAGAAGACGTTGTATAGGTACTACTCGTGTATAATCTTTGTTATGCTACTCAGTTTCACTCGAGTGCCAGTATTTTAGTAGTGTTTAACGACCGTTCTTACTACAGAAGACGTTGTATAGGTACTACTCGTGTATAATCTTTGTTATACTACTCACTTTCACTCGAGTGCCAGTATTTTGGTGGTGCTTAACGACCGTTCTTACTACTGAAGACGTTGTATAGGTACTACTCGCGTATAATCTTTGTTATGCTACTCACTTTCACTCGAGTTCCAGGTTTTTAGTAGTGTTTAACGACCGTTCTTACTACAGAAGGCGTTTAGGCACTGCTCCATATAATCTTTGTTTCGCTAGCGTGCTAGAATTTTAGTAATGTTTAACGGCCGTTCTTACTACAGAAGGCGTTGTATAGGTACTACTCGCGTATAATCGTTATTATACTACTCAGTTTCACTCGAGCCCTAGGAGTTTAGTAGTTTTTAACGACCGTTCTTACTACAGAAGACGTTGTATAGGTACTACTCGTGTATAATCTTTATTATACTACTCACTTTCACTCGAGTGCCAGTATTTTGGTGGTGTTTAACGACCGTTCTTACTACAGAAGACGTTGCATAGGTACTATTCGCGTATAATCTTTGTTATACTACTCACTTTCACTGGATTGCCAGTATTTTAGTAGTGTTTAACGGTCTTCTTACTACAGAAGACGTTGTAAAGGTACTACTCGTGTATAATCTTTGTTATGCTACTCACTTTCACTCGAGTGCCAGTATTTTGGTGGTGTTTAACGACCATTCTTACTACAGAAGACGTTGTATAGGTACTACTCGCGTATAATCTTTGTTATGCTACTCACTTTCACTCGAGTACCAGGTTTTTAGTAGTGTTTAACGACCGTTCTTACTACAGTAGACGTTGTAAAGGTACTACTCTTGTATAATCTTTGTTATGCTACCCAATTTCACTCTGGTGCTCGTTTTTAGTGGTGTTTAACTACTACAGAAGGCGTTATATAGGTACTACTCGAGTATAACCTTTGTTATGCTACCCAATTTCGCTCCAGTATCAGGAATTTAGTAGTGTTTAACGACCGTTCTTACTATATATGGCATCACAAATGGTGGACATAGATGATACATGTAATTAAATGATAATAATTGAGAAAGGAAATTTGTGAAGGAAACTTTCCACCTAAGTTTAAGGCATCTCCCCCCCCATTTGCCTGTTATAAGTACTAAGGTAAACCTGGAAAAACCTCAGTCAGGGAGAATGACGGTAATTGAGCTGAGGACCTCCCACTCACGAGTCCACGGTAGAGCGAGCTCGGCCACCCGTTTCGTCAAGTGCCAGATGTTCTTGCTATAATGTAAAGGATTATATACTTTTCATATAAATAACTATAGGGTGTACACAAATGGTAGTAGGGGTTTTAAACATATTCTTTCTCTGTGGTGTACAAATTAGTTCTGGATCATAACTTCAATTGAAGAAAAGCTATGGAAGTTTGTTTTGGCGAATCGCGTGCAAAAAGCTTGGAATTCGCGAAACATAATTCAGTGATTACAGTTGAGCGGTCGTAGAGATGACGATTTTATTCGACAGTTGTGGTAACATCATTTGTAGGTGGTACACTCATATCCAAACAACAGAGTGTCTCTGTATACGAAAGATGAAGAGAGAGTCGGAGCGGCAGGCGAGTCGAGAACTAGCAGTTCCAACATTGTCAGTGTGAATGATGTTAAGAAAACGTGTCAGACCCACCTAAGTTGACGGAGGATCTGGTACACCAGACATGTCAACGTCAGTATGACAAGAAATAGATGTATTTGTGTCACAAATAGGTCCTACGTAAAGTGTAATGCCTGCCTTTAGAAGCGGATGGCTCGTTATTTCTCGATTTCCAAGCGAAGTAGCATTCTGTCGGTCTGCTTATCTCTAGAACTTATGTCCTATTAACTCTAAACTATGATACTGGTTGTCTGATGTTACTTTAGTCCTTAATTAATTTGAGATTGTGATAGCCTACGCCCTAGTTCTGTCTTTTGTCTTTCTTAACCACTGCTTGCCTGCCGTTTTCACGAACACGTCTACCATCTAAGTGGCGGTCTTCCCTCGCTTCTTCTTCCGATATATGGGTCCCACATCGTGGCCGCGTATGTCCATCTTGATTGGTGCATCTTTGTCACGTGGCCTCCTTACTTCCACTTCGTCGCTATTGCGTCAGATGTGTTGGTCATTGTTTTCAAGTTGGTGTTAGAAATTTTGTCTTTCAGTGTGACTCCCAGTATCTTTCTCTAGCATGTTTGTATTGTTGCGAACTGCTTGACAGACGGAGTCCATGTTTGACATCCGTAGAGAATCACTGCGAAGATCCAGGATTCTAAGGTCTGAAATCTTAGCTTGTGATTGATTGATTTGTCTAACATTATGAATTTCAGGCTCCAGAAGGACTTCCAAGTATATGATGGATATCCTGTGTTTTACTTCGAGGTTGTTGATCTGCTTGAAGGCTACATGCTGTCCCAGGTATTTGTATTCTGCGACGTGTTGCAGTTCTATGCCGCATTGGGATTTCCTGTCCATTAGTCATTATTTTTGTTTTTGTGGTTCAACACCTATGGGTTTGCTTAATTTGTTTGCGGTAACCTTCACAGTTTTTCTTTAAGTTATCATTCAAATTTACACTTCTTTTTAATGAAATAGTAAATAGAGAAATATTGCCTGGGTTTAATGCCTGTAAACTCTTGTATCTAGATAACACCATTTTAAACTGCTGTACAGGCTATTAATGGCTGTACAGTCTAATAAGAGTAGGTAAATATTAATGTGAGAGTCAAGCAAGAATTGTTAACTGCATTTCAAGCCCTTGCGCTTCTAAAGGGATCATATAACTTTCTACAGGATTTATTAAATGCCATCTTTTTAAACCAGAATGCTAAGGGAGATTCCTGTAACAGTTAAGTAGATATGGTTTCACTGTCTAAACGAGGAGGACCAGCATCTTGCGCTTCATTTCAGGATGGGCTTCGAAAAATATTTGGAAACATTTTATTCGATGTTCTATACAGCATGAACTGAGCTCCTTCAGAGCATCATTATTGGCATGAAAGTTATAAAGAAAATTAAAATTTCACATTCAATAAGAATTACTTGCGGAAATATTTTGTATGTGTGATAAGTTTTTAATGCCTAAATGAAGCAGATAAATTGTGACGATTAATTACGACATATATTAGTATTTTAATTAGAAAGGTTTCTTAATATTCTTAAACCGAACAAGGAAACCCATAAAGGACCACATTATGTCAAAACGTGATTTTCTTCTGTGTTGCAATAATTACTTTTGCAGACTTTTGTTCTCTTCATTTCCTGAAGTACTTTGTATATTCATTCATTCTTATTGCCGAGACATTCAAACATTCCCGCATACCTTTACCAAGTGAGATGGCCTTGCAGTACGTGCAAGGAGAGGACCTTGCACTCGGGAGGTCCCGGCTCGATTCCTGGGAACATGGGTTGTCCATTGTTTTCCCTGGTTGGCAAGGCGAATGCTGAGGTGGTTTCTCCTCTGCCACGAATTCCCTTTCCCTCATTTCCTATCATTTTGCTCCCCCTTTCATGTAGGCTTAGGAGGTATGCAGTGTCGGTCGGTGTCGGACAGATAACGCAGATGCTTGGTCTTTGGAAAGTGCTATTCTTCTCGACCCTCCAGATGGCATCATTCTCTGAGCGCCTCAAGCGGGACGAGTTCTTCCCGGTTCCTCCAGAGGGAATCATTCTCTGAGCTGCCTCAAGTGGGTCGAGTTCTCCCCGGTTCCTCCAGAGAGAATCACTCTCTGCGCCGCCTCAAGCGGGACGAGTTCTCCCCGGTTCCTCCAGAGAGAATCATTCTCTGAGCCGCCTCAAGTGGGTCGAGTTCTCCCCGGTTCCTCCAGAGGGAATCATTCTCTGAGCCGCCTCAAGTGGGTCCAGTTCTCCCCGATTCCTCCAGAGGGAATCATTCTCTGAGCCGCCTCAAGTTCTTCCTAGTTCCTCCAGAGGGAACCATTCTCTGAGCCGACTCAAGTGGGTCGAGTTCTCACCGGTTGCTCCAGAGGGAACCATTCTCTCAGCCGCCTCAAGTGAGTCGAGTTCTTCTTGGTTCCTCCAGAGGGAACCATTCTTTGAGTCGCCTCAAGTGGGTCAAGTTCTCCTTGGTTCCGTCAGAGGGAAGCCTTCTCTGGTCTGTCTCAAGTGGGTCGAGTTCTCCCCGATTCTCCAGGGGGGATCATTCTCTGAGCCGCCTCAAGTGGGTCGAGTTCTCCCAGTTCCACCAGAGGGAAGCCTCCTCTGAGCCGCCTCCAAAGTTCCTTCTCTGAGCAGCTCGCCAGTGTGACCATCATCAAGCTTGGAATTGTTAGGGACCTCTACGCTTCTCTTTCGGCATGTCTGCGGCCTAAAGCTTCCTGCGGTTGCTTCACCTTGTTTGCTCCTCCTGGGGGTGATAAGCACACAAGGAACACGTTGGGTCGAGGTGTGAGATGTACTCTCCGTTCCCTTCATTCGCTCGTCAGACCTTGACAAGTTGTTTTTCTTCTCTAGCACTTACCTAAATAGTGTAAGTATTGCATTCCACCCAAAAATTCGATACGAGATTTCCCGGAAATACATGTCTTGAGGCCCCCTGAATCCCAGAAACAATTTTTAGAAAAAGCTCCGTCTGTGTGTCTGTGAACAGCATAATTCAAAAACGAAAAGTGGATAAATACCAAACTTGGTATTTAGTTTCAGTATCTTTCAAAGATGCGACATGAAGATTTTCAACAAAATCCCTCCATCCCAGACTACTCTTTAAATGGAACATTTCTCGAACATTTTTATTTTCCCAAAAATGGCTATAACGATTTTCATTAAAATAGCATATGTTTAAGACACTTTCATGGAAAATGAAATGTATATCTTGAATTTTCTGGGAATGTCCCGAAACTCCTCTTCATTCGAAATAAATTTTGCATAACTGGTAAAGCGCAAGATATAGACAACATTTTACTACACAAAAAGTGTAGATCTCGTTAAAACCTGCATCTTAAAAGATCTGACTATCGATTAAAACCTACCATATTGCCCTTGCACCTACAAGAAAATTAGCAATACGATATTTTCAGCAAATGTTTATCTCGATTAACATGAAGTAGATGGAGAATAAGCATTTGTAAAAATAGTTTGTACAAGAGTAGAGAACGCCATGTGAGTCTAACACATCAGGTATTTTTTATTGTTATTGCTTTGAATTTTCGAATACTCTTTTCAAGTGGTAAGTCGCTATTCGTTTTTCCTCGTGGTCATGCAAAGGGTGTGAGATTTGAAAGCCATCACACAGCGTCTCGCTTTTTAAAAATCTGAAAATTACTTTAGTCACTGTATGAAGGTTTATCTCGATTAACAAGAAGTAGACAGAAGAATAAGGCTATGCGAGTAGCGTGATGTTTTGATGTTCCATTGATTATGTTTTGGTGCGCGGAACTAGGTATAATATCAGATTCTTAGGTCACCAAGCAGCTGCAGGAGTGTCTGACGTGGCTGAACGAAGTCCCCTAGGAGACAATTTGATTACACTGCAGCAGCCAATTCATTAGATGCCACCCTCCTCGCCGTGCACGTGCGTCTGTCTGTCTCTCCGTGTAACCAAAGTTTGCCATGTAAATAGGCCTCGCACAGAATTGTTCTGCTCCCTAGCTTGGCTTACAGAGCTTTAATCAGAGGAGTTTAGAGAACAGGTGTTCACGTCCTATCAGAAATACAACTAAACAAAATTTTTCCGAAAAAGATAGGGTATCAACCGGTGAAAATTGAAAAAAATCTGATGTGTTACATTCACATGATTTTCTGTATTCTTGTACAAAGTATTTTCACAAACCGTTATTCTCCATATACTTCATGTTAATCGAGATAAACATTAGCAGAAACTATCTTACTGCTAATTTTCTTGTAGATGCAAGGGGAATATGGTAGGCTTTAAGCGATAGTCAAATGTTTTAAGAGCTGGCTGCTATGTGGAGCATTTCATTCTCCTTGCGTGTCCAGGACATAAAAAATCTAAAGTTACACTCACATGACTTTCTCTACTCTTGTACAAACTATTTTTACAAACGCTTATTCTCCATTGCTTCATGTTAATCGAGATGTTAATCTTATTGCTAATTTTCTTGTGGATAAAAGGGGAATTGGTAGGCTTTAAGCGATAGTCAAATGTTTTAAGAGCTGACTGCTATGTGGAGCATTTCATTCTCCTTGCGTGTCCAGGACATAAAAAAATCTAATGTTACACTCACATGACTTTCTCTACTCTTGTACAAACTATTTTTACAAACGCTTATTCTCCATATGCTTCATGTTAATCGAGATATCGAGATGTTAATCTTATGCTAATTTTCTTGTAGATGCAAGGGGAATTGGTAGGTTTTGACCTATACTCAAATATTTTAAGAGGTGGTTGCTATGTGGAGTATTCCATTCTCTTGCATTACCAGGACAAAAAAAATGAATAACGAATTTGAGAAAAAGTATAAGAATTGGAAAATTTAAGGGAATAACAAGCAATATCTCGAAAATGGTTCACTCAACAAAAAAGATGCATATGGCATAAATTGTGTATTTTAACGCGATCTACATTTTTGTGCAGTAAACTTTTGTCTGTCTCGTATGGTTTACCAGTTATGCAAAAGTCGTTCACAATGAAGAATACTTTTGGAGACATTCCCAGAAAATTCGAGATATAAATTTCATTTGTCATGAAAATATCTTTAACATATGATATTTTAATCAAAATCGTTAGAGCCATTTTTGAGAAAATTAAAAATTTCGAAAAATGTTCCATGTAAAAGGTAATCTGGGGCGAGGGGTTTTCTTGAAAACCTTCTTGTCGCATCTGGTATTATCCGACTGTTCGTGTCTGAGTTATGCTGTTCACAGACAGACACACACACACACACACACACACACACACACACACAGACACACACACGGACATGTTTCCAAAAATGCTTTTCTTTGCATTCAGGGGGTCTCAAAACATATATTTCCGGTGAAATCTCGGTATCGAATTTTTGGGTGGAATACAATACTTCCCCTACTTAATATACGTAGTAGAGAAAGTAAAAACGAATAACGAATTCCCATTTGAGAAAAAGCATAAGTATTGGAAAATTCAAACAAATAACATGGAATATACCGGAATGGTTCACTGGACAAAAGAAAAAAATTATATGCCATAAATTGTGTGTTTTAACGAGCCCTACATTCTTTGTGTAGAAACATTTTGTATATTCTTACGGTTTACCAGTTATGCAAAAGCCCTTCAGAATAGAGAGGACTTTGGGGGCATTTCCAGTAAATTCAAGATATACACTTCATTTGTTATAAAAATATCTTAAATATACTATATTTTAATCAAAATCGTTAGAGCCATTTTTGAGAAAATAAAAATTTCCGAAAAATGCTCCATATAAAGGGTAGCCTGGTGTGGGGAGATTTTCTTTAAAATCTACGTGTCGCATCTGTGAAAGACACTGAACCTAAATACCAAGTTTGGTATTTATCCGACTTTTAGTTTTTGACTTATGCTGATCACAGACAGTCAGACACGCATCTACACAAGACACACAGGCTCACACACGGGTCTTTTTTTAAAAAGTCTTTTTTGGATTTAGGTGGCCTCAAAACGTGTATTTCCGGTTAAATCTCGGTATCGAATTTTTAGTTGGATTGCAATACTTCCCCTACTTTCGAGGTAGTAGAAAAAGTAAAAGATTTGTTAAAAAAAATCATTGTTTGGCTTTTTAACCTAAATCGGATTCCTTAAGAAATGTTGTGATGTAAACGTTTTTATTATCCGAGTGAAATTGAGAGTAATATATAGGAAACTATATAAACAACCTTTACCAGACAGTGCAGTAGTGCTTTTGCAGCTTTCTGAGATTTCTCACATTACAGAGATCTGATGTTACGTTCACATGACTTTCTCTATCCTCTACATCTTATTAGTGGGTATACAAATTATCTTCCTATCTACTTAATTTTAATCTGGATAACCGTTTCTGAAAATAACTGCATTACACATTTCGTTATAGATATAAAGGGTACGGCGATAGTCAAAAGTTTAAGAACTGGATGCTATGCGCTGGCCTTAAAACTCTTTCCGTAACATCGCAAGAAACGCTGAAAATCGATAGGACTTGAAAGGAATGGTAAGCATTTAACAATTCGAAACACTAATAACGAATATTTCGGAAATGGCTAATGCCGCAAAAAAGTTATTTGAAATAAATTACATGTCTACATCTCTTGTGTAGTATTTTTTCATCTATGGCTTAACGTTTACCAGTTAAACAAGACTACAAAGTTCCTTCCGAATGAAGAGGACTTCACAAGCTATTCCAAGAAAATTCAAGATACACATTTTATTTATCATGTAAATATCTTAAATATATGGTATTTTAAACTAAATCGTAAGAGCTATTTTTTAGAAAATCCAAGATTTTAAAAAGTTTTCCGTGTAAAGGGTAGTTTGGTATGAAAAATTCTCTTGAAAATCTTCTTGTCGCATCTTTGAAAGGCATGAATCTAATACCAGGTTTGGTGTTATCCGACTTTTAGTTTTTGAGTTATGCTGTTCAAAGGCACACACACACACACACACACACACACACACACACACACACACACACATGGACCTTTTTCTAAAATGCCTTTTTTTTATTCAGGAGACCTCAAAACGTGTGAAATCTCGGTACCGAATTTTTGTGTGGAATGCAATACCTCCTCTGTGTGCTATGTTCGTGGTAGAGAAAGTAAAAGGGCAAGTATTTTCAGAATTACTGTTGCAAAATTTGTGCACCTGCTTTATAGCTTACTTATGCGCTTTAAACACTTATACCTACCAGTTTATGAAAAATACGTTCAGAATAGATGACGTGTGATGATTTTCAAATGTGTTTTATCGGCTGTAATATTTTAAACATTTTTTCAGCATTTAAATTCTTCCTTAGAACACAACTTTGAAGTATCGGAGTGACATTTTGGAAATAGTTTCCACAATACATGCTGACCTTGCTACAATACTGTAAAGAACATTGTAAATCAAGAAAATTACTTTTAAAATGTTTCAAAAGTTTATTTCTTAACAAACTTATTTTATAGTTGAATATGTGACCAAATTTAAAGTTTTGTATATAAATTTTGAAAATTGCATCGTAAGGAGCACTTTTTATGAAATACCTTATAGTTGTACATAAAGGTGAATAATTTAGAAATGGCTGAACACACACAGACATAAAACTTTCCAAAAACACTCCTTTTTACATACTTATGATGAAGGTACCCCAAAGGCGCATGCCTCTAAAATAATCATCCACCTTCCTAATTTTTCTGAGAGCTGAATTTCAACTATTTTTATGCCGCTGGAGAGCTTTGCAAAGGGGCTGTCTTATACATTAAAGGGTTAAATGTACGTATCATGGAGGGAACCGCAACTGGGAACTGCATCACACGCAAGTCAGTGGGCCCATTGTGCTTCCAACGTGACCCCTGGTAGGGAAGGATGAGAGGAGAGATCAGAAGGGCGACCAGATCGGGTTGACGACGGGCTCAAGCATGGACGGGGTCACTAACGTTCCCAGATAGAACGCATCCACCACCTTCAGTGTCCCCCAGAGCGGAACCCCACGCTGAGGAGAGACCTAACTGAGCAGTACTGCAGCGACACCAGAGAAGAAACCTTTACAAAGCGCAAGCCACCACCTGGTCCTACAACCCTACAACAGATGATGGATAGAGAAAATGAAAGGAAGGACAGTCGTGATAGAAAATGAACCACCTCGGCATTCGCCTGGCGACTCGGGGAAACCACGAAAAACGCATGGACCAGAGTGGGCGGTAGCTGGGGATCGATCTCGGGACCTCCAATACGGGCCACAGACGTAACTGCCAGAGCCATCCCGCTCGGCCTGTGTCATAGGTACTATAGGAGCTACTGTGATACCGGTACACAATAAAAGCTTAAATAAATAGTTATAAACTTGAAATCAATAAATTATTGTAATATTTACACCAAAAACTACAAACAAAAATATTTGGCAGGTGGTGGTGTAATTCCTTTTATACATTTCCAAAACTTATCATTTGATATGCCACATTATACCATACATACAGCATGAACGGTACTTAACATTACTTTTGGGGAGATACAGCACATTTAGATTAACAAACTGAGTTAACACTTACAGTACTGAGTAAAACTTGTAATAAATGTTTTGTTAATTTACCTCAATGGTTATGTATTTTCCAAAGCTTTGAGTTCCCCCAACGGCGCAAATTGCGTCACGATTCCCCTCCAATGGGGGCTATGTTTGTGATGTGATAAACATTTCAAAAGCCCCAATCTAGTACTTAAGGTTTTAAAAAATCTTATGTGTTACACTCACATGACTTTCTGTACTCTTGCACACACTATCTTTACAATTCGCTTATCAAAACCGTTAGAGCCATTTTTGGGGAAATAAAAATTTTCGAAAAATGTTCCATATAAAGGATAGATCAAGTTTGCTATTTATCCGACTTTTCGTTTTTGAGTTATGCTGTTCACAGACACATACACACAGACCTTTTTTTTATTCGGGGAGCCTGAAAATATGTATTTCCGGAGAAATCTAGGTATCGAATTTTTGGGTGGAATGCAATACTTTCCCTACTTACTATACGTAGTAGAGAAAGTAAACATTCGCAGTTCGGTCCCCGTAAGCAGCATAAACCATGTAACAGATATTAGCAATAAGAAGTAAATACAGACGTGCTCTGCCTGAAGTACGACCTACCGTGGGAGATTACTCTTGATTAGGACGATTCATATGACGGTCACGGTTTGGGTAGTTTTAGGATACAGCCTTTCCTAGCACATGATGCCGCGCGAGATGGCTCCATGGTAACGTGTGGGACTCCCGTCGACTGCCCACTCTGACGTGGATTTCCCTGGTCGTTAGGCGAATGTTGGGTTGGTTTCACGTCTACCACGACTTCCTTTCCATAATTTCCCTTTCATTCCGTTTCCTTCTTAACTTTCAGGTGTGATTCTAGTTTCGTGGCGTATGGTGGTGGGGACAGATGGCGCGGATGCTTGCGCAAAGGAAAGAGTACTCCCCGTGCACACTAGAGGGCTGGCTTGTCGTCTTCTTTAAGTAGTTCCAGCAGTGGGACGGGTCTTCTAGCCTGGGATTGTTAGGGATATCCGCGCGTCTCTGTTGCCTATTGTCTGTGGCCTGAAGCCTCCTGTGGTTCCTTCATTTCATCCTTTCCTCTTGAGGGTGGTAGCCACAATAGACTTATGTAGGTCTCAGTGTGCGAGGTGTCCCTCCGTTGTATAACCTAACCTATCACATGATTCCCATATTCTCTGCTCACCTGACGTAGCTGCGTCGTATAGGCGGCCCAACTTGACAAGCTAGTTGAAATTCCACCATGCCAAGGGAAAATCTCTGAGGGTTGCGCCACTGATTAAAAGATTTTGTTACATTCAACTGCCCAATATCGTTTATTTGTAATTAACTTCCACAAACCATTCTTAGAAAAGCTTACTTTCCTATTTACTTAATGTTAATCAAGATGAACTGCATCACTATGCATGTCGTTGTAGGTACAAGGAGAATGCTGGAAATCAAAGCGATAGTCGTATGTTTAAAAGCGGCTAGCTATAATATCGTTCTATAACATCGCGAGAAATAACTAAATGCTGACAGCACTTCAAAAATTCGCATACTGTTACATTCCCTCTACCGCTTATTAGTGGTATACAAACGATTCTTACTAAAGTTTATTTTTCTATCTACTTCATTTTAATCTAAATAAACCTTTGCAGAAACAGCTACATTACACATTTCGTTATAGATACAAAGGGAACAGCGACAGTCAAATGTTTAAGAACTGGACGCTATATGCTGGTCTTAAAATTCCATTCCTTAAAATTCCTTAAAATTGCATGAAACAATTGAAAATCCACAAGATTTGAAAAGAAAGACAAATCGAATCATTAATAATGGATATCTCGGAAAAGGCTTATGCAACAAAAGGGAATTATTTTAAGTAAATTGTATGTTTTAAAGAGATCGACATTTTTTGTGTACTGAGCATTTTCCTATCTCTTATAGTTTACACGTTAAAGAAAATTATACAAAGTTCTTTCCAAATGAAGGGACTTTAAAGGCTCTTCCCAGAAAATTCAATATACCTACCTATGTATATTCTTTGTTATGTAATTATTTAAAATGTATGGATTTTAATAAAAACCGTTAGAGCCATCCAGATGAGGAACCTTTTCCTGTAAGGGGTAGTTTGGGGTGAAAGGGCTTGCCTGAAAATCTTCGTATGCATCTATTGAAGGTATTCACCAGACATTTCATTTTGGAGTTATGCTGTTCGCGCGCGCGCAAAGAGTTCAACCCTTTTAGATTCAAGGAAACATGTATTTTTGGTGGAATCTCGATATCGAATTTTTGTATGGTCTATCGATTCGTTTCCTGTATCCTCATGGGCCTACAACAAAATGTATAATGAAGCTATTTCTTCAAATGTTTATTTCGATTAACATGCAATGGATAGAAAAATAAGCTTTCGTGAGAATAGTCTGCAGAATCTACATAGAAGTAAATGATAGTGGATAGACAAAGTTAAGTTATTGTAACAAATAAGATATTTTTAAGAGGTAAGTCGCTATTTGTTTTTTCCCCTGGTATGTAAAAAGCATGGGTTTCAAAATCATCACTTAAGGAAGCGTTTTTTAAAAATCTTTAACCTAATGTATCATTTTTACTTTCTCTTGTACGTATAGTAAGTAGGGGGAGTACTGCATTCCACCCAAAAATTCGATACCGATATTTCACCGGAAATACATGTTTTGAGGCACCCTGGATAACAAAAAACATTTTTAGAAAACGGTATGTGTGTATTTGAACAACATAACTGAAAATCGAAAAGTCGGATAAATACCAAAGTTGGTATTAAGATTGAGTATCTTTCAAAGATGCAACACGAAGATTTTAAAGGAAATCCCGCCACCCCAGACTACCCTTTACATGAAACAGTTTTGAACATTTTTTATTTTCTCAAAAATGGCTCTAAGGATTTTGATTAAAATAGCATATATTTAAGATAATGTTTATGGCAAATGAGATGTATATCTTGAATTTTCTGGGAATGTCTCCAAAAGTCCTCTTCATTATGAATGGTTTTTGCATAAATGGCAAACCGTAAGAGATGGACAAAGTTTTAAAACACAAAAGATATAGATCTCGTTAAAACACACAATTTATATCTTATACAGATTTTTTTCCAGTGAACAATTTCGGAGATGTTCCCTGTTATTTATTTGAATTATTCAATACTTATACTTTTTCTCAAATTGGAATTCATTATTTTTTCTTTCTTTCTTTCTTTCTTTCTTTCTTTATTTTTTTTAATGTCCTGGACATACAAAGAGAATGGAATACTTCACATAGCAACCAGCTCTTAAAACATTTGACTATCGCTTAAAGCCACCATATTCCCCTTGCACCTACAAGAAAATTAGCAATAAGATTAACATGAAGTGGATGGAGAATAAGCATTTGTAAAAATAGTTTGTACAAGAATAGAGAAAGTCACATGAGCGCAACAATTAGATTTTTAAAAATGTATTTTTTTTTGTTCCATTTACTTTAACTACATTGGTCGTATCGGTGGCCGTTTCTTTGGAACATATTTCTTAAGGCAATGGTGTTAGCTCGTATTCTCTTGTCGTTGGGTTTCTTACACTTTTCGGGTTTTAATTATAAGATCACATACACACATTCATACTTCCAGACTCTGGGGAGGATAGGGAATAATCTTGGCTAGAGAAAAGTTCACACCCCCAGCCCAGAATTAAACCCGAGACCCCTCGCACCGCAGGTAGGTGCTCTACCGTCTGAGCTACGGGGCTAGCCCAAATTTATTTTTGTTTAATATTTCTTAAACACTGAAGTCATAAAGTCTTAACATCATCACAAGGAACAATTAACACAATCTTCATTTACAGTATTAACACAGTACTTAACGAACAGCAAAATTATAAACTATTATATAACTTTAAAGGGTGGTTGATTGCTTTAGCCAAATTTGTGGAGATCTCGTCTTCCTTTGAAGATGTTTGATTGTAAAGAGAGTTTGTGTGTGGCCAGGACGTAACCTTGTTAGATCAGCATCAATCTTATACCTGCAACGATATGTGTAATGAAAGTTTATCTCATGTAAGAATAGTTTATAGTAGAAAGTGATGTGAATGCAACACATTGGATTTTTTGTTTTTAGCTGGATGTCACCGGAAGTACAGCAGATCCCAACATGCGGGTAAATGTTAGATACCATAGTAAGCGAAAAGGGAGGATCGGTAGTCTTATACATCTACAGAATTATTTTATCGATAAATTTTCAGAAGTTGTTTGCGATATTGCCTGAGTATTTCAATACGAGCGGGCCATGTTGAATGAATGACTAGGGAACGGAGGGGCCACCTCGCACCTCGACCCAACGCGGATCCTTTGTACTTACCAGCCCCAGTAGGAACGGATGAGAGGAACGAACCGCCGGAGGTTATAGGCCGGCCCACAGACACGCAGAGATCCCTAACGATTCCACGCTTGATGACCCGGTCACACCGGCGAACAGCTCAGAGAAGGCTTGCTTCTGGCGGAACCGGGAAGAACTCGGTCCATCGGAGGCGGCTTAGTGAAGGCTGGCATCTGACGAGAGGAACTTTCTAATGAGCAAGAATCCGCGCCATCTGTCCGATACCGACCGACACTCCGCAGTTCCTAACCCTACCTGAAGCGAAATAATAGGAAACTGGGGAAAAGAAATTCGTGGTAAAACAGAAACCACCCCAGCATTCGTCTTGCCAACCAGGGACAACCACGAAAAAACCATGGTCAGAGCAGCGGACCCCAGGAATCCAGGACCTTCGGAATCGAGCCTTGCACGTTACCGCGGAGCCATCTCGCTCGATTCTCCGGTGATTTAGTAGTGAGTAATTTGTTGTGGGTTAGACAAGTCCTTGGACCGTATAATTATTGTTTATTGACTTTATATAAAACTGGTTCACATTTACTTCTATCTATTAAGGTATTGCCTTCTTGCTCTATGCTCTCGGTTACACCCAATAAACACAGACAGCTGACTCACTATATATTTGCTATCTTTCCCTATTTTGTGTCCTCATCAACTATTTACGTGGTTAAGACTTTCCCGGAGTTTCTTGGCGTGTATGTCTACTGCTTTGTTTCGTTTAGCATGTATTAAGCTTTTATAAACATGAAGAAAACAGCAAACAGTTCCGCCAAACGACTTTCGAATTTGTGAATTTACAGACGCAGGCAGGCAGGCCAACGCACAAAGTACATCTTTTATGTTGCAGGCAGTTTTGCAGTTGTCCAGCAAGAACATATGCTCGGCAGCCCAATACCATCAATGTATCAAAACCATCAATATTTGTAATAGAATTTTAAATCACTGTTAGCTTTTGTTCTTATTTTACGATATTAGCCACAAAACAATAAAAATAAACAAAGAAGTGGTCAAGTGGTCAACGAACTGGCTTCTCAACCCAGAGGTCCCGGGTTTGACTCCCGGCAAGGGCGGAGATTTTTCTTCAATGAGAGTCATTTCCTATCCCCCCATAGAGTCTGGAAGTATGAAGTGAGTGTGTTTAATACTAAAAAGTAATAAAACCAAAGTTAACAAACCCGCAGTTAAGCCAATAATAACAATAACACCGTCAGTTGTTTCTGAGGCAAAGCCCCAGATATCACCACTGAAGTTAAAAGGGGCTATACAAATGAAACAACCAATTAAAAAAATACCCATTGTCATCGTATTGTGCAAGGCAACATTTTCGAACATTCATTTTAATTTTCCTTTTGTGACATTTCTGAATATTAATGAGATTCTTATCTGCATATTGGAGTCCGTATGCTTTTCTCCTTGAGAGATTGTCAATTAATAAAAATACTGAAGAGGTCTACCTAATGGTACCCTATTTGACACCACTCCCATTTGAAATTTTAAACTGATACGCCACTGACCCCACTTCCGGTTATGACTAATTTAGGAAATCAAGCTCAGGTGAAACTTCACGTGTGGTTTAGTTATAAATATCTTGTCTGCAAAAATTTTAATGTATTTTCCGAAATATTACGGTTGCTGGTTCATCCTGTATATTTGTATACCGTGTATTCATTTTTTTGGCAGTCTTATTGTATTTCATGTGCATGATGGCATAGGAAGAGACTTATGTTAATGGTCACGTTGTAAAATATAACTTACAAAACTGGCTTCCAAAATTACTGATTTTAGGTTTGATTTTTAGCTTCTTCTAGACAACTTTTGGAGAACTATGATGATATGCTGGGCAAACAACATTCTATAATCTCTGCTTTTCTCTTCTTTGCCACCACAGAGTAATGACCATCGTGATGGACGACAGATGCACGTGTGTATCTTTGCAACATTGGATTTAATACAAGACTTTATTATTCATGACAGACAGCGCCATAAGCTTCTCTACCAGGAGGAACAATCTAATGAATGGACGTATCCAATCCAGCTTTAAGCCACCCCAACAACGGAATTTAATATGTGAAATGCCATTCTCCCCCTACATGCAAATAACAGCCAATGGGGAAGGCCCGTTTGTAACCAATGGCGAGCCGAGGAATTCCAATAAAGCTGACTAGCTACATCGATTTCTGTGCAACATGCCACGTAATGACTTCCTGGTATCCATGGCAACGTCCTCAGCATCAGAGCAAAAGGGGTTTATGTGAGGCGCCTTGTTAAACCCTAGGTGATATACGACAATAACACATATGTTCCAACGTCCCAATTTCAATAGAACACGAAAGTCAAATAGAATAAACATTGCGGACTTTTCGAATGCAGAGATTTGTTCAGCATCCCTGGATTTTTTTTTTTAGTTCCATTTATACCCCGCCTTTATTGGAACTTATTGCCTATTGGCAATGACGTTAACTCGTGTTCTCTTGTCGTTGGATTTCTTGCACTTTTTGAGTTTTAATAGTTAAATCACACACACACACACACACACACACACAAACACACACACACACACATTCACACTCTAATTCATACTTGCAGACTCTGGGGAGGATGGGGAATAACCTTGGCTAGAGAAAACTCCCCTCACAGCCGGTAATCGAACCCGGGACCCGGGTAGACCAGGCAGATGCCCTACCGACTGAACTACGGGTTATTATTTGTTGGAAAACAAGGTGAAATTAACCCTTGTTCTACCTTTTGCTTCATTACTCTTATCTTGTAAATCTAAATTTGTATGTATGAGCTTTATTTATTACATAGAGATTACAATATACGAGAGGTTACCAAGGTTGACATGTTTCCACCATTATCGTATAAGTCACTAGAATCTGGTGATATTCGGGTTGTTATGTTCCATTCATAACCGGCAACTCCTCCGTAAATATGCGCCTGTTACATGCATTGGAAAGGTTAGTTACATTGCATCTGTTACGTTGGCGTCTTGTTTTTATTCGCAGATGTTAAAACTTTGCACTCCGATCAACTGATGCATTGATTTTAATATTAATTATACTACTATTCATATTAGATAGGTTATAGTTATATTAATTATGCAAATTATACCAGCTTTTCATTATTTACTTTATTAGGTTAGGTTATTAGGTCTTGCCTTTGCAGTTAACTGGAAATTTGAATTATTTCTGCAGTTTTTGGTGCAAGCGTTGTCTGTTTGTGTGGAGTTCTATTTCTAAAGAAGATCTACGGAAAAGAAAACCAAGAAATTTAATCGTTTGGTTTAGGTAAGTACGCCGAAAGCATATTAAAACGTAACTATAAGCTGTTGTTCATACTATTACAGTACAGTATTAGTATATATTATATAGTATATATATTATATATTATACAGTACTATTATAGAGCAGTATATATGATATGACAATGACTCATAGTACTACCAGAGGACCGAAATAGTGCGTCTTTTGTAGATAGGTTGTCTGGTGATTTCTCTGGTTATATATCTAGTGACTCAAGTTAGAACGTTGACCGCCCTGAGATGCGGCATTAGCCATCTTTGTTTTTTAGTAACTTGAGTTAGGCTGCCTCCCCTTTAGTTATGTATTATTTTCCAAATAAAAATGATAACTGCCTGTGAATTAGCAAAACAGATGAAACGTGTCAATAACTACATTTTAAAATTCGATAACAAGCAGATTCGATGATCGCAACTAGTAGGTATTAATGCTTAATAACAGAAATGCACAATAACAGAAAATAACAGAAAATTCACGAGAAAATGTATGTTAGTAAATAAAGTTTTAGTTATTCACTAACTAATCTTCATGCATTGTTTCCCTGAACACCAACAGCTTTTCAAACATTAAAACTGCTCCGTCTGAAAATACCTATTTGTTACTTTCTCTACTACTTAACTATAGTAAGTAGAGGAAGTATTGTATTTCACCCAAAAATTCCATATCGAGATTTCACTGGGAATACACGTTTTGATGCAGCATGAATAAAAAAATATCATTTTACAAAATGGTCCGTGCACGTGTGAGTGTGTTTAAGACATTGTCATGGCAAATAAAATGTAAAATGTCTATATCTTGATTTCTTTTTCTCTTTTTTTCCTTTCGTATATTTATAAAACCCTAAGAGATAAACAAAATCTTATCTCACAAAAATGTAGATCTCTTTAAAGCATACAATTTATGTCAAATAACATCTTTTGTGCGTAAACCATCTCCGAGACATTCTTTGTTGTTGGTTTGAATTTTCAAATCCTTATGCTTTTCTCCATTATTGGTAAATCGGTATTCGTTTTTTCTCATGATCATACAAAGGACTTGGAATTTCAAAGCCATCACATAGCGACCCGCTTTTTAAAAAAACTGACTATTGTCTTAGCCTACAGTAATGAAAGTTTATTTCGATTAACAAGAAGTGCATAAAAGTGAATAGTTTTGTAACAATAGTTTTAGGAGAGTGAGTAGAGAAAGTAATATGAATACAACAGATAAGATTTTCTTAAATTGCTGCCGCTATTCAGTTGTTTCTCGTGATTAAACACTTCACTAGCTATCGATTCGGTTTCTTCTATCTACCTTTTATTTTTACTAAAGTTTATCTCGATTAAAATAAAGTAAATAGAAAAAAAATCTGATGTGTTGCACTCACATGACCTTCTCTACTCTTGTAAAAATTATTTTTACAAACGCTTATTCTCCATTTCTTTCATGTTAATCGAGATATGAGATGTTAATCTTTTTGCTAATCTTCTTGTTGTGCAAGGGGAATATGGCAGGTTTTAAGCGACAGTCAAATATTTTAAGAGCTGGTTGCTATGTGGAGCATTCCATTCTCTTTGCATGTCCTGGACATAAAAAACGAATAACGAATTCCCTTTTAAGAAAAAGAATAAGTATTGGAAAATTCAAATAAATAACAAGGAATATCTCGGAAATGGTTTACTCGACAAAAATATGTATATGACATAAATTGTGTTTTAACGAGCCCTACATTTTCTATATAGAAAAAGTTTGTCTTATCTCTTACGGTTTACCCGTTCTACAAAACACATTCCGAATAAAGAGACTTTTGGGGACATTCCCAGAAAATTCAAGATATACATTTTATTTATCATAAAAATATCTTAAATATATGCTATTCTAACCAAAATCGTTTGAGCCATTTTTGAGAAAATCAAAATTTTCGAAAAATGTACCATGTAAAGGGTACTCTGGGCTTGAAAATCTTCGAGTCGCATTTTTGAAAGATACTGGACCTAAATACCAACTTTGGTATTTATCCGACTTTTCGTTTTTGAGTTATGCTTTTCACAGACAGACAGACACACATCCACACACAGACACACACTGACCTTTTTCTAAAACAATTATTTTGGATTCAGGGCACCTCAAAACACGTATTTCCGGTGAAATCTCGGTATCAAATTTTTGGGTGGAATGCAATACTTCCCCTGCTTACTATATGTAGTAGAGAAAGTAAAAATGATTGCGGTTAGAGAAAGTCATGTGAATGTAACATCAGGTATTTCCTTGGTTGATATGCATTACTTTTTACCTTCTCTACCACGTAAATAGTAGGTAGAGAAGGTATTGCATTCCAACTATTCCTACCGAGACTTCACCGGAAATACATATTCCGAGGTCCCCTGAATAAAACAAACTTTTATAAAAGGTCCGTGTCTGTGAACAGCATATCTAACTAAAAAGGAAAAGTCACATAAATACCAAACTTGGTGTTTAGGTTCAGTACCTTTCAAAGATGCGACAAGAGTTTCAAGAAAATCCCTCACTCTCAATTACCCTTTGCATCGAACACTTTTCGAAATTTTTCATTTTCTCAGAAGTGGTTCTAACGATTTTGATTAAAATGCCATATATTAAAGGTATTTACATGACAAATAAAATGTATATATTGAATTTTCTGGGAACAACCTGTGAAGTCCTCTTCATTCAGAAGGGATTTTTTATAATCTTGTGTAAGTGATAAACGTTAAGCGATAGACGCAAGCGTACCACACAAAAAATGTAGATCTCTTTAAAACGCACTATTGACTTCAAATAACTTTTTTGTGGCATCACCATTTCTGAGATATCCGTTATTAATGGTTTGAATTGTTCAATTCTTGTCATTCTTTTGAAGTTCTTGCCGACATTCAGTTGTTTCTCGCAATATCATGCAAAGGGTATGGAATTTTAAGCCGAACATCCAGTTGTTAAACATTTGACTATCGTTGTTCCCTTTGTATCTATAACGAAGTGTGTAATGTAGCTGTTTCTGTAAAGGTTTATTTGAACTAAAATGTAGTAGATAGAATAATAAACTTCCGTAAGAATAGTTTTTATACGCACTAATAAATGATAGAGGGTAGAGGTTTACAAAACTACGTGTTAAAAGTGAGTAGTACTATTTGTAAACGATAAAATGATAAGGCGAGCGGATATACGGGTGTTGGTGGTCTTATAAAGGGAGTATAGCAATTATTAAGGAATTCCCCAGTGTCCCTGAATCTGATGACACAAATACGGCACGCTAAAGTTGTCTTATCAACTACATAACCCACTTACACATCGTAAGTAATGCAGAGAGAGAGAGATTCGCGAGACAGGAAGTGGGGACCCTGTCGCTCGCTCATCAAGCTGGAGTAGTCCCACATCCGATGGACCAGATTGGGCACATCCCGTGTGTTACCGTGGGATACTGACCAGGAAGTGCTCATCCAATTTGTTCCCCTGACAATGTCTTCCGGCACAACTGCTTGCGTAGCATCGTCCTTAGCACGTACCTTGGTGCACACGTAGCTACTTCCTAGGACCTACATGCAGGATCTGAAGGGTGAAAGAATGGCATCATATTATCGAGCGAGATGGCTCCGCGGTAACGTCCCGGGTTCGATTCCCGGCGAACGCACACTCTGACCATGGTTTTTTCGTGGTTTCCCTGGTCGGTAGGTATTCGGTGGTGGTTCCTCTTCTTCCAACACTTTCCTATCCCTCATTCATCATAATCATCATCATCATCATCTGTCTCAGGGTTGAAGGACTAGACGAAGGCGTTCTGTGTGTTGCGGCTGGGCGGTGGAGATGCACTTTGAGGCGATTTCTTCCTGACGTCGGTCGGACTGCTCAGGTAGGCCCCCCAGAGAGTCAGAGGCTTATGAGTAGGCTTGAGCGGCGTAGCATGCATTCGAACTGGAAACGTTAGGGACCTCGTCTATGCTTCGCCCTCTTGGGGTCTCTCCCCTAATTCCTCCCTCCAAGGGGCTAAAGACTTACGTGCGGTGCGCTGCCCATTTGCAGGGGCCTCCCTGTAGTATGAATCTTTACCTTTTAGGGTAGCAACGTTTTCAATACTGCGCTCCGTCCATAGAAGTGCACAGACCTCCCAGACAGTTAACAGCATAAAATGACTTCCCGTTTATCTCACTCTGTGTTACCCCTCTTTTGGTACATATTATGCAACGGAATTACTGTGCTTATTTTTATTTAACTGCACTTTTCAGCCAAAAGCTAAATGCATGAATTAGTGACACTAGTTATGCTTTAAACATTAACTTTATTTTGACTAGTATAGGGTATAGTGCAGGGATTGCCAGACAATTGCGGTGGCTCGCAGAGGGTTTGGTGCGGTTCAAGACGGATTTCGCTCAGCAGGATGATCAGCTGACTTGTGCAGTGGTTGATGTAGTTTCGCCACTGTAATAGCAAGTACGTCTACCAGTAATGAACAAAATGCCTATCATTTCCATACTGACTGGCAGGTACATACATGTCTGTTGTGTAATGGAACAAGCAAACGTTGAACATCACAGAACTGTTCATTCCACGGCCAAAAAGCTGTTTCCTGTACACTCCAGTCTGAACAAAGTGAGGCTGTTGAAAACCCAATTGCTTGGACAAGAAACACTTTTACCAAGTAGGCATCTTACCGCGTCCCAAAGATCATCACTAAAACAACTCGTATGTGTTACATTCACATGACTTTCTCTACGCTATGTCATTTATTGATGAGTATGAAAACTATTCTTAGGAAAGCTTATATTTCTATCCACTTCATTTTAATCGAGAGAAACCTTTGCAGAAGCTACTATAGCTATTACTTACATTGTACCACCTATTATAATAACAATACTAGTAGGTAGGTACGTAGTAATTTGTAAGAAGCTATATTTCTTTGTAGCTATAACATTTCGTTATAACTACAAAGACAACAGCGATAGTCAAATGTTTAAGAAATGAACCCTAAATGCTGGCCTTAAAATTCCACACTGTATCCATGCAATCGTAAGAAAAAACTGAATGCCTACAGAGCTTTAAAAGAACGACAAATCATCGAAGAGTTCAAAAGATTCACAACGAATATCTCGGAAATGGTTGATGCCACAAAAAGAAGTTAATTTGGAATAAATTGTGTGCTTTAAAGACATCTAGATTTTTTGTGTAGTACGTTTTCGTCTATCGCTTAACGTTTACCAGTTACACAAGATTATACAAAATTCCTTCCGAATGAAGAGGACTTCATAGGCTATTCCCAGAAAATTCAAGATATACATTTTATTTGTCATCTTTAATATATATTTTCAACAAGATCATTAGAGCAATTTTTGAAAATATAAAAACTTTCGAAAACTATTCCATGTAAAGGGTAGTTGGAGGTGGAGGGAGTTTCTTGAAAATATTCGTGTTGCATCTTGGGAAAATACTGAACTTAAATAACAAGTTTGGCAATTATCCAACTTTTCGTATTCGATTTATGCTGCTCACAAACAGACAGACAGACGCACACGCGGACCGTTTTCTAAAAATGCTTTTTTAATTCAGGGGGTCTCAAAACATGTATTTCCAGTAAAATCACGGTAAAGAGTTTTTGGGTGGAACACAATACCTTCTCTACCTACTAGGTAGAGGTAAAAATTAAGTAAAGCATATATATATATACATAATATAAAAGCATATGTGTATATACAATCAAGATATACATAGTAGGCAACTATTATCGAATTTTAATAAAAAGTATAGTACGTACAGATGGTCGTCAGAGTGCAGTTTGTTTGCAAGCTGGGAGATAGCCTGACGTGGACAGATGGCCGTTTAGAGCGCGACCGACAGAAGGCGTCTAATGAAAACGAGCGGGGCTGTCCTCCTGTGTAAAACAATCGACAGATCGATCCTCAGTCCCCAATATGAAGTCACATTCTCTCTCAAAATTATATGAGATTGGGGCGGCCGGCGGCGGATCATCCAACGAGAGTGTTGTGTGAACAAGTGTTGATACACCAGCTGCCAGAGAGTGTCCTACCGTCGTGCACAATCAGACATCACCAGCCCGCGAACATACACTGCTTGCATTACGAGCTCATCAAATTCAGCGCTGTTTTTCACTGGATAGGTTAGGACACCTAGCACCTCGACCTCCAATGATCATTTGTACATACCCCCCCCCCGGGATGAACGAATGAGGTGAGGGAACAGCAAGAGACGCATGAGCTGCATAGCTAACAGAGATGCGCAGAGTTATCTAACAGTTCCAGCGTTGACCACCCGGCCACGGGAGAGTTGCTCGGAGACGTCCCTCTGGTGGGACCGGGGAACACGACGCAGGAGTGGAGGCCTGGCAAGCTTCTCTCTACAAGAGCGAGAAGAAATTCCAAAACGCAGGCTTTCTGCGCCATCTGCCCGACACCGGCCGAATCACAGCCCGGAGTCAACTTGAAACATGAAAGGGAGAGAGTAAATCCGTGGCAGAATTTACCACTCTGGCATTTGCCTTGGTCAACCATGGAAAACCACGAAAAATCCAAGATCAGAGTGGGCGATCGACGGGAATCGAACCCGGGACCTCTTGAACGCGAGCTTCACACGTTACCGCGGAGTGATCTCGGCCATTTCTTCACAGGAACCCACTTATGGAAACGCCGATACGAGTGACTGAGGTCCTTAAGTACGGATACTGCCGTGATCGTCCTTCCAGGCTGGCTCTTCCTCAGTGCCGGCAGCTGCTAGGAAGGTACCGCAATCTTAGGCCTGAAGCGTTTCCTTCCCAAATGTTCTGTCATCATTTCGTGTATCCTCTATGTCCACCGTATGCTGTAAGAACGGGAATCTATACCCCCTCCCCATTCACATGACTTTCTCTACCCATTATAATTTATTTGTATCCTATAGTTTCTATAAACTATTCTTAGAAAGCTTATTGCTTTCTCTACTACGTAAGTATTGCATTCCACCAAAAAATTTGATACCAAGATTTTACCGGAAATACATGTTTTGAGGACCCTTGAATTCAAAAAATCATTTTTAGGAAAAGCCTGTTTGTGTGTCTGCAACAACCTCTTAAACATTTGACTGTCGCTTAAAGACTACCAATTCCCCTTGCACCTACAAGAAAATTAGCAATAAGATTAACATCTCGATTAACATGAAGCATATGGAGAATAAGCGTTTGTAAAAATAGTTTGTACAAGAGTAGAGAAAGTCATGTGAGTGCAACACATCAGATGTTGTTTTTTCTGTCTACTTCATGCTAATCAAGATAAACTTTGCAGTAATAGTTTCATTACACATTTCGTTGTAGATACAAGAGGGTTAGAGGAACCCGAATCGATTGTCAGATTTTTAAAAACGAGTGGCTATATGCTGACTTAGAAATTCCATACGCTTTCCATAGTATTGCAAGAAACAACTGAATAACGACAGCACTTTAAAAAATGAGAAAGTATTGAACAACTCAAATCAATAATAACGGAGATGACCGATACCATAAAAAGGTTATTTAAAATTTAGTTTTTGTTTTAAAAAGATAATTTTTTTTCAATCTCTCTGTTTATCTCTTATCGTTTACCAGTTATACAAAATTCCTTCCGGATGAAGCGTCCTTCGCAGTCTATTCCCCGAAAATTAAAAAAATATTCATTTTGACATGTAAATATCTTAAATATAAAATATATGGTGTTTTATCAAAAATCGTTAGGGCTATATTGAGAAAATAAAAAATATCGAACATTTTTTCATATAACGGGTAGTTTTGGGTGAAAGATCGTTTTCTAAAAATGCTTCTTTGTTTGTTTCAGGGCGGCTCAAAACATGTATTTTCGCTGAAATACCGATAATGAATTTTTTACTGAAATAGAATACTTGCTCTACCTACTTATGCTCTTGGTATATGAAGTAAAGCAGAATTATAAACACTCAAAAATAGTTTGGTGGATATCGAATATCTAAGTATTCCTCATTCAGGAAATATATTTCCTTTTTCTGTAGCACCGGAGGGAATCACAGACACTTCGAATATCTACTGACGTATTCGGATTCAAGCACAACGAACGATGGGATGTTCAGTCTTCAAGCTTAGTTCAAATGTTCATTCTCACTGGATCCTTGGTATTAAGTTAATATCCATATTGGAAGAAAACACTTCATGGAAGACTCGCGTTAGAAGACTAGCATAAGACTGCCAAATTAAATAAGTAATGATCAGCGTTAGGATTTTTAGCTGCAAATTTCAGATGAAAAAAGGAAGGGAAAAGGTGCTCAAATAAGGTGAAAAAAGGGACAATAAGGTGCTGGTTTATTTAAGGGGATGCACAACTGAAATTGCTATTTTCTAAACTATCCATTCAATTGGGCTGAACTTTAAACCACATGTCAGTTTTCTTTAGATATAACTGTTTTGTGAATTTCAATCCAAAATCTTAATTAGTTTTCAAGTTATTAATTTTCAAAATATAAAATTATGGGTATATACAAAATGCAACACATGATGCATTTTTCAAAAAAAAATCTTATGTTGCTTCTATGTCAAGGAACTACAAATATATTTTTTTTCTACCATTCTTAGTTTAAGAGAAAAAAAGTTTTGCAGTTTTATATTTGCATTTCTTTCGTTTTTTTGTATACTTCATCAAAAATTAGTAGCGCAAAAACTATTCATCACACAGAAAAATTGTATGACAGTTTTATTTATTTGGATTTTTGAAATAAGCATAAAAAATGTCAATACGAATGGATGAAAACTACATCGTGTGGAACATTTTGAATATGCAGAAATGCTGAAAATAAGAAACGCCTTAAAATGAAGTTTTAAAAATATAAACAGCTAGCAACCAAATGCACAAGGGTATTTAAAAAGTCTCGTAACGATCCTGAAGCGTTCGCTAGGTCAAAAAAAAGTGGATTCTAAAACTACAAGCAATGGAGAATTTTTTGGTAACATAATTATTTATTTATTTATTTATTATTATTATTATTATTTTATTTTTTGAGATTTTGGGTTAATTTCAGTGGTGCATACCCTTAACTAATTCAACGATTTCTCTTTCCTCTATTCTAATTTATTGAATTATAAACAAGTGCATAAAATTATCACTCATCAAAAGAAGGAAAAACCATCAAGCTGTTGTACTTCAAGACATTAAGCATCTCCACATCTTTAAAAGTAAGTCTGTTTCTATTAGGAGATAGAATGTCCTTGTAGATGCTAAAGCTTCTTTCAACATCCACAGAAACCAGTGGGGCAAACCTTGTATTCACTCGGAATGGCAACTCTACAGATGTGGCGAATTCCTCAATGCCTGGATTCTTCTGAAGACTAGATTCAAGTTTGTCTTTGGCAAAGCCATCTAACTGCTCCCTCCCGGAAGTAAAAATATCCCATTTTTTTTCCTTTTCCAGACCTTGTTCTTCCAATCGTTTAATTGCTGCAGGCAGGTAACTATGGACACAATATAGTTCTGTCTGCAAATTATGTATTTTCTCCGGTAACAGAAGTTGCTGTGCCTTGGAAATTGCACCTGCGTCGGATGGATCCAACGAAAGCACAAACTCTTTGATTTTGTCAAAATTCTCACACAACATAGCAGAACACTCAATCCAAGATACCCAGCGAGTAATGACCGGGAAATTTGGAAGGGGCAGGCCAGTAATTTCCCTGTAGTAAACAACACGGCTAGGAGCTTTCAGTAGAATCTTCTTCAGGGCAGAGATGAATTGATTTGCGATGTCGTATTCGTTCCTTATGGATTCACAAACTCTGTGAAGGGCATGAGCCAAGCATGTCACATGCTCCAAGTTAGGAAATAACGGTTTCAATTGGTTAACAGCTGAAACCATGTATGGAGCCTGGCCCGTACCACAAGAGAAAGTTTTTGAAACTCGATACCAGTAGGCCAGAGTTTTTGGCAGAAGTCCATAATGGATTGCTACTGTACTGGCATTGACTTTCTGCAGCTCGTACATTTTTAACAACATGGGCTTGACTTTCTCCCATGCTAAGGGAAAAACTAAAATGTTCAAAACATATCGTTCCATCGAGTCTATGGTTTCATCCACAATGATTCCCACATCGCAATCAGACACTTTCTCCTTGATTCTTTCTATGGTTTCTTGGTAAATAGGTTCCATGTAGTTTTTTCTTAAAGTTCTCTCATCGGGCATTGACATCTTTGTGTATTTTTCAAGAAATCCCTTGAAGCTAAATGGTTCACCTTATTCAGTCGAATTCCTGCTTGTGTAAGAGCTGCACACAAATCAATGTTTAATTCCTTCAAACTTTGGCTTTTTGAAGAACTCTGTTGAAACGCATTTTGTAATAGAGGTTGCCGTGATTTGTTTGCTTGAAGAGTCTTGTTCATTTGATGCTTAGAGCTGGAAATGTGTTGTTGGATGCGATCTCGCTGGTGTTTTTAATCTAACAAAATTCCTGAATCACAAATAGTACATCGCATAACAGTTCCATCAGTATCTATGAAATCTTGTTTGAATTCCTCAACCAGAACAATAAATCGAGCACTGGACACCTTTGGCATGGTAAAATCTAGTACTAGTACACTCGTTTGGAGAGCAAACACTAGTTCACTTGCTAACACAATGCGACTGTCACACAACTCACTCTTTCGGCCATTCGCTGTCCACATTCTCTTATAACTCCGCGACAATTACCAGAATGTTCTCATACATGCTGGAACTTCAGTCTCAGCGATTTCTAGTAGTTTCGTGCAAAACCCAGTCTTAATAATTCTCGGAACTGCGCGGGTGAGGTTACTGCCGTCTCTGCGTGCCCAGTCTTTGCCTCCACGCAAACAGATGACGTCTCTCACACTAACAAACTCACGTTCACGAACAACAGGGTACTGATTCTGGTGGGATAGAATCACTCATTGTCAATTGCATTATTGCGGGCTACTTTATAGGGGTAAAGCGAGAGAAAAAGGTTTTCGTCGAACACCCAATTATTTTCCAGTAAATTCCCGCGCGGCGTTTACTGAAAGAGGTAGACTTACTATTCGCACGTACACAGCAAGCTGAGGAGACGTTAATTGAAAGTTAAAGAATAAATTGGAATGAAACTTAAAAGAAGAAAGGGGGAAATGGGAATTATGGGCATGGTTGGGGAAAAAGGTGCCAAAAAGGGGTAAAGGTCCCAAAAAAGGAAAAAAGTGCGAGAAAAAATGCCGCATCGCAACTAGAAACAAAATTTCACACTGTGATATCTTTCCGGACAGCTTTTTCTTTTCTTTTTTTTTTTTGGCGACGATATTCCAAATAGGACTGCAATATTCAGTTTTTTTTTCATTTCTTTATTTTTTTCCAGACTACGCTTTTTTTAAATCAAGTAATGTGTTTTTGTTTTTTTTAGTCTTTTTTAATGTCCTTTTTTATATTTTATTTTACAACAGCATTAACTAGGGACTCAAAACGTGAAATAAAGGGCTGCATTGAGCGGATGAAACCGGACTTTATCAGCTTCCACCGTTCCTGTCTCAAGAAGCCAAACCAATCCATCCTCTTTGCTACATTGTCGACATTCCGTTTAAAGATCCAGTGTAACGTTCCCGTTACCAACCAAATCACACAGCGCTGGAGGGCCGTATTCTGGAAGCGAAATTCCAAGCGCTGCAGTTCCGCAAGGCCCCCGGTTGGCACCACCTGGATATGTGGTTCCTGAGCACCATCCAGATGTCAGCAACCTGCCGACAGAAGGCAATCCGGTGCTCAAGTCCTGAGCAGCCTGCACACTGATTAGATTGTGTTCTTCCATATCGCCAGAGCTTTTCTGCCGTCGGTATGGTCTCGTTTAAGATTTCATAGGTCGTCTCTTGCCAATCAGTTGGAACATATTTGCAGAAGACATTCTGCAGATAATCTTCCATTTTCGACTATGCTTCCCTTCAATCTAGGAGTAAAAGGAAACAAAGTTACCAGGCGATATTAGCTCCTTTAACCTACCCTAAGAAAAAAGGTGTGCACCTAAAAATCCTAACCCTGCTAATGGCGTAGAGGGTCGCTCTTGGATTTAGTCATTGTATCTTAAGTGGAAGATCTGAGAATTCTCCAAAATTGAAAGCACTCTACCGACCTTTTTGAACTTTATTTCTCCACGTCTTATACCGATTGCAAAGTTCGGCACATATATATTAAATATTTCCTGGATTATGCATTTTAAAACAAGAGCTTAAGCCATTTTGTAAAAACCGTTCCGTGCGATCCAATTTTCATAATTTTTAAACAAAATTTCATATAACTCTAAATTTTCTCAGGCTTCTAGCCAGGTAAGTGGATGGCTTTAAGCCGACGTTTAGAAGGTGCTCATTCTCTTCGTCTTCAGGACAAACTGATGAACGTGGAAGTCTGAAGCTCTATATTTATAGCGCCGGGGTGAAACTGAAATCTCAGTGGTTGGCATGATTTCAAACCATCTAACTCCGCGTCCAGCCGCCGAAGAGACATCATATCAACTCGCCGGAAAAATGCCGAAGAAAAGGAAAAAGAACCGCATCAACATCTATACAGCTTCGCTGGGACTGGCAGCAGCAACGGCCGATGTTCGGGCCGATGGGTCCGACGCATAGAAATTCGTCTAAAGATGAGCCCTAGCCTGAAGGAGAATGACAACATAACTACAGCGAGAGCCAACACACCGCCGACAGCCGCCAGTGCAGCCGCAGAAGACTTAGCAACTTACCTGCGCAACATGTTCAGAGCATTCTGCTTAAATGCAGAGTACGAAGGCCTAATGAAAAACAGCACAGTCGACTCACCACCCGTTCCAACTACTATGGAAAGGTTAAGTACTATATTTCTTCAACTACACACCATTCTCAAGAAACCGCAACAACGAGAACCAACAAACCACCGACCGCCACCTCCTCCAGAGTCAACACAGCTGCTTCGCCGTCAACTACTATGGAAAGGTTAAGTACTATATTTCTTCAACTACACACCATTCTCAAGAAGAGCGAAGAAACCGCAACAACGAGAACCAGCAAACCACCGACCGCCACCTCCTCCAGAGTCAACACAGCTGCTTCGCCGTCAACTTCAACCTTTAACGCAACGGGAAACAAAACGCCTAGCCGAACTTCCTCATCTTCATCAAGCTCAACAAAAAACCGTCTTAAGCAACAGACAACCATCAACATATCAACAAGCTATGCCAGCGCCACGAGAGGGAATCCAGCTACACAACAATCACCATCAGAAAGAACACAGCATCATCCCGAGAATATCACCACACCCACACCAAATGTGGGTGAGAACAACCGTTACGGTCATTTTAGTGTCGTCGAGGTAGGTGTGCAGCCGCAGCTGCCTCCTCTCTTCTTCCTGGAAGAAGCTCAAGTTAGGTGGTCTTCTCTTATGAAAGCCGCCAGAATTTACAGCCGCAATGGACCTACTCCACTCGTCCGACTCGTCTTCAAGGATAGGGCTCAATACGTCGATGCCTTGGAAAGAGGAATGAATTTCCTGGGCCAAAGGATACAAATTGAAGAACCCCTTGGACACCGCCGTGCCAATGATGTTACCGGTATGCCCATTCAGCCGAAGAATGTACTTCAGAGACAACCTCCAGCTGCACACGTCACTACAACAGACGACGCCACTTTTGCGCCACATGTAAAGCAACTGACCACTACACCGAGTAGGTATGCTGCCCGCAATGCTCTCGACAGAATTCACCACAGACTGCATCATCTCCACCGCTCTCACATGGCCAAGATCTGCCGATAGCTGCACAGCAACCAGTGCCAACGGACTCTACACGCTGGCAACACATCAACAAACAAGCATCAAAACCACCACAGAGCAATTTAGCAAGCTACAACGCAGCATCGCCGAACTAAAAAAAGGAATGGAATTGTTGAACCAATCCATCATCGCCATACAAGCGCTTTCAGAGACTTGCAAGGAGCATGCAGAACCGAAGTAAGGAGATGATCAAGAAATACGACTGCCGTACAGCACTATCAGCACCACTGAGAACCGAGGACAGCGTGTAAAAGCACACGGCCCATCACGAGGAAGCTACAAGACGGCAATTACGCACAAAAGCACTGTCATCACTTCGGCATAGCATATAACGCTAAACCACTGTTTCTTAACTCGCAATTGTATTATTCATTTAACATAAAACTTGTATCAATGTTACTTGTTCAATAAAGAAAAGAAAAAAAAATGTCCTCCCGCCCCCACTGCTGTTGAGTGCCTCGCTTCGGAAGATTGATGCCTAAAAACAAATCCAAAAACCATTTGATGTGTTGCACTCACGTGACTTTCTCTACTCTTGTACAAACTATTTTACAAACGCTTATTCTCCATCTACTTTAGGTTAGTCGAGATAAACATTTGCAGATGCTAATGTTCTTGCAGGTGCAAGGGTAATTGGTAGGCTTTAAGCGATACTCAAATCTTTTTAGAGCTGTTGTTATGTGGAGCATTTCGTTCTCTTTGCATGTCCAGGACATTAAAAAAAATTTGATGTGTTACACTCACATGACTTTCGCTACTCTTGTACAAACTATTTTTATAAACGCTTTTTCTCCATCCACTTCATGTTAATCCAGATAAACATTTGCAGACTCTATCTTATTGCTAATTTTCTTGTAGATGTAAGGAAATATATATTTACAAGGGCAATATAGATATACAGTAGCCTTTAAGCACATACATATCTCTTAATAGCTGGTTGCTAGGTGCAGCACCATTCCCTTTGCCACAGATTAATACTCTTTGCATATCCAAGACAAAAAATCTGATGTGTTACACTCACATAACTTTCTCTACTCTTGTACAATCTAATTTTACAAACGCCTATTCTCCATATGCTTCATGTTAATCGAGATATCGAGATGTCAATCTTATTGGTAATTTTCTTGTAGATGCAAGGGGAATATGGTAGCTTTTAAGCGATAGTCAAATATTTTAACGCTGGTTGCTATGTGGCGAATTCCATTCTCTTTGCATGTTCAGGACATAAAAAAATGAATAACGAATTTGAGAAAAAGTATAAGTATTGGAAAATTTAAGGAAATAACAAGCAATATCTCGAAAACGGTTCACTCAACAAAAGAAACGTATATGACATAAGTTGTGTATTTTAACGCGATCTACATTTTTTGTGTAGTAAAATTTTGTCTATCTCTTATGGTTTACCAGTTATGCAAAAGTCGTTCACAATGAAGAATATTTTTGGAGACATTCCCAGAAAATTCGAGATATACATTTTATTTGTCATGACAATATCTTAAACATATGATATTTTAATCAAAATCGTTAGAGCCGTTTTTGAGAAAATTAAAATTTTCGAAAAATGTTCCATGTAAAGGGTAGTCTGGGGTGGGGGGATTTTCTTGAAAACCTTCGTGTCGCATCTCTGGAAGATACTGAACCTAAATACCAAGTTTGGTGTTTATCCGACAGTTCGTTTTTGAGTTATGCTGTTCACAGACACACAGACACACAGACAGACACACAGACAGACACACAGACACACAGACAGACACACACACGGACATGTTTCCAAAAATGCTTTTTTTGGATTCAGTGATTCTCAAAACATGTATTTCCGGTGAAATCTCGGTATCGAATTTTTGGGTGGAATGCAATACTTCCCCTACTTACTATACGTAGTAGAGAAAGTAAAAATCTGATGTGTTACACTCACATGACTTTCTCTACTCTTGTACACACTATTTTTAAAAAACGCCTATTCTCCATATGCTTCATGTTAATCGAGATATCGATATGTCAATCTTATTGGTAATTTTCTTGTAGATGCAAGGGGAATATGGTAGCTTTTAAGCGATAGTCAAATATTTTAACGCTGGTTGCTATGTGGTGCATTCCATTCTCTTTGCATGTCCAGGACATAAAAAAAATGAATAACGAATTTGAGAAAAAGTATCAGTATTGGAAAATTTAAGGAAATAACAAGCAATATCTCCAAAACGGTTCACTCAACAAAAGAAATGTATATGACATAAGTTGTGTATTTTAACGCGATCTACACTTTTTGTGTAGTAACATTTTGTGTATCTCTTATGGTTTACCAGTTATGCAAAAGTTGTTCACAATAAAGAATACTTTTGGAGACATTCCCAGAAAATTCGAGATATACATTTCATTTCCCATGACATTATCTTAAACATATGATATTTTCATCAAAATCGTTAGAGCCATTTTTGAGAAAATTAAAATTTTCGAAAAATCTTCCATGTAAAGGGTAGTTTGGGGTGGGGGGATTTTCTTGAAAACCTTCGTGTCGCATCTCTGGAAGATACTGAACCTAAATACCAAGTTTGGTGCTTATCCGACTGTTCGTTTTTGAGTTATGCTGTTCACACACACACAGACACACACACAGACACACACACACACAGACACACAGACACACACACGGACATGTTTCCAAAAATTCTTTTTTTGGATTCAGGAGGTCTCAAAACATGTATTTCCGGTGAAATCTCGGTATCGAATTTTTGGGTGGAATGCAATACTTCCCCTACTTACTATACGTAGTAGAGAAAGTAAAAAAGGAATAACGAATTCCCATTTGAGAAAATAGTATTGAAACATTTAAGGGAATAACAAGCAATATCTCGACAATGGTTCACTCAAAAACAAAAATGTATATGACATAAATTGTGTATTTTAACGCGATCTACATTTTTATGTAGTGAATTTTGTCTATCTCTTATGGTTTACCAGTTATGCAAAAGTCGTTCACAATGAAGAATTCTTTTGGAGACATTCCCAGAAAATTCAAGATATAGATTTTATTTGTCATGAAAATATCTTAAACATATGATATTTTAATCAAAATCGTTAGAGCCATTTTTGAGAAAATTAAAATTTTCGAAAATTCTTCCATGTAAAGGGTAGTCTGGGGTGGGGGGATTTTCTTGAAAACCTTCGTGTCGCATCTCTGGAAGATACCAAGTTTTGTGTTTATCCGACTGTTCGTTTCTGAGTTATGCTGTTCACAGACACACAGACACACACACACGGGCATGTTTCCAAAAATGCTTTTTTTTGGATTCAGGGGGTCTCAAAACATGTATTTCCGGTGAAATCTTGGTATCGAATTTTTGGGTGGAATACGATACTTCCCCTACTTACTAGACGTATTAGAGAAAGTAAAAAGAATAATGAATTCCCAATTGAAAAAAGTATAAGTGTTGGAAAATTTAAACAAATAACTAGGAATATCTCGGAAAAAAGTCTCCACAAAAAAAATGTATATGACATAAATTGTGTGCTTTAACGAGATCTACATTTTTCGTGTTGTAAAATTTTGTCTATCTCTTACGGCTTAGCAGTTATGCAAAAGCTATTCAGAAAGAAGAAGACTTTTTAGGACATTCCCATTAAGTTCAAGATATGCATTTCATTTGCTATGAAAATATCTTAAACATATGGTCCTTTAATCAAAATCGTTAGAGACGTTTTTGAGAAAATCATAATTTTCGAAAAATTTTACATGTAAAGGGTAATATGGGATAAGGGACTTTTTTAAATCTTCGTGTAGTATCCTGGAAGATGCTGAACCTAAATACCAAGTTTGGTGTTTATTCGAGTTTTCGTTTTTGAGCTATGCTGTTTACAGATATACAGACAGGCACACACACATACACACACACACACATACACAAGAACATTATTCTAAAAATGCCTTTTTTGGTTTCAGGGGCCCTCAAAACATGTATTTCCGGTGAAATTTCGATATCGTAGTTTTGGGGTGGAATACAATATTTCCCCTACTTACTAAATGTGGTAGAGGAGGTAATAAACACACAAACCTTGGCTGAAGAGGGAAAGAACCCTAAAAACCATCATTGGATTTTAGCCAATCAAAATTACGTTTTTGTTTTTAGTGATTTCAAAGCATCTACATACCTGGCTAGAAGCCGATAAAATTTAGAGTTATTATGTGTCAGGAAAGCCTTAGCTCTTATTTTAAAATTTCATATATTTACTCTTTATTTAGTTATGAAAGAAGTTTACTAAGAAGTGTACATTTATATTAACTGAATTTTAAGAAATGGGTTTCGGTTTTTGTAAAACATATATACTTATCAAACTTTGGTGAATTGATGGTGTAAAAAATTTTCGTCACGCTAATAACTACATTGAAGTTTTAGTATTTTACTCTAATAACTTAAATGCCTAAAATATTACAACCGAATAAAACTTGGTGATATTAACCAACATGATGTTCTGCATATGTAGTTTTCATAAAATACTATACATGTTTACTTAAAATACATACGTAATTTAGAAACCGATTGACATATGCGCACCAAATTTTACAAAAGCACTTCAAGAAATGTTGGAAAAGCGTTAGAAAGAAAAAAGAAAGAAAGAAAAAAGAAGGAAAGAAAAGAAAGAAAAAAAACTCAAATATGATACCGCCCCCTCCGCTCAAAGTTATTCAAATCGTCATGTAAGTCCCACATTTTCAACCGAGAGGGATGGTTATGGCGGTTAGTCTGTGGCCCGCATTCAGGAGGTCCCGGGGTCGATCCCGGCGACCGCCCACTCTAGCCCATAGGTTTTTCGTGGTTTCCCCGGGTTGCCAGGCGAATGCTGGAGTGGTTCATCTTCTACCACACTCTCCTTCCTCACATTTCTTGTACCCATCATCTTCCTTGTCTTCTGTTTCAGGGCTGTAGGACCAGGCGAGGCCGGCCCTGGTAGCCGTGGTCGCTGGAGTGGTCGCTCCGGCGCTGCGCCAAGCTGAGGGTCGCGGGTTCGAGTCCCGCCACGGGCATGGGTGTTTGTGTGTGTGTGTGTGTGTGTGTGTGTGTGTTACAGAAATCAGCGCTATAAAACAGTAAAAACACAGTAGTATAAACTGGGAACGACAAGGGAACTTTAAAAAAAAAAAAAAAAAAAAGGCGACGGTGTTCGACGGGTTGTGGCGGGACGGTGGCTTGCGCTCTGTAAAGGCCTCTTCCCTGCGGTACCGCTCAGTTAGGTCTCTCCTCATCGTGGGGCTCCGCTCCGGGGGACCCTGGAGGTTGGTGGCTTGTGGGCAGGGACCGTGCGGTGTCGGATGCGTTATATCTGGAAACGTTAGGGACTGTGTCCATGCTTGCGCCCGTCGGCATCCGGATCTGGTTGCCCTTTGGGTCTCTCCCCTCATCCTTCCCTCCCAGGGATCGCGTTGGAAGCACATGGGTCGACTGGCCCGCGTGCGGTGCTCTGGCCGGGTCCGGGGGCCCCTCCGTGATACGTACCGTTACCGTCATTTTCACTCTGATATCAAAAATATTTACACTAGGTTAGGTTTTGTTAGGTTATACAACGGAGGGCGACATCTACTGCGGCCGAGGAAGGATTGAAGTGAAAGAACCACAGGAGACTACAGATCGCAGGCAGACACGTCAAAGAGACGCGTGTAAGTCCCCAACAGTTCCAGGCTCGAAGACCTGTGCCACTGCTGAAGCTGCCTAGAGAGGCTGATTAACGACTCGTCGACCAAACAGCCCTCTAATGCCCACGTGGAGTACTGTTTCCTTTGAAATAGTATTATTCCTTTGGGAGTACTATTTCCTTTGAGCAACATCCGCGCCATCTGTCCCGCGCCGCCATACGCCATGAAGCCTAGAAGCACATCTGAAACGTGTGAAGGAAACGAAATGAAAGAGAAACGATGGAAAGGAAGTCGTAGTAGATGAAAAATCACCCCAACATTCGCCTACCGACCAGAGAAAACCACGAAAAACCCAAGGTCAGAGTGGGCGGTTAGGACATCCCGAATGCGAACCTCACACGTTACCGCGGGGCCATCTCGCTCGGTATATTTACACTAAAACGTTCCTAGGGAATAGACTTATTAATAAGCTAAAAGGCAAAAAGGCTAAAGGCTGAAGAAGAAAAGTGAAACGCAAGTGCAAATTCTACGAACGTACTTCCCATCCCTAATAGAGGTTCCTATTGGCATTAGTCGTAGAGAATATTGTTCCGTTTCAGCAACAACAATAATCTTATATAACTAGGGTAAAACCCTGTTTTTGTAAAACAGCTGTTCTAGCAATCAGTGTAGTGGTTACTGAGGCATACAAACCCGGCTACAGCTCTGCGTGCATTTTCCACCGTTTACGGATCGAAGTTAGCGGAGCAAAAAGAAAGATGGTGCGACAAGTAATGGATTTGGTTATGGAGAACGACGGATATGAAAGTAGCAATGATGAATTTGGGTAGACGAGAGAAACAGAAGGTGACCAAGATGGATCAGAGAGCGAAGCAATCGTTTCCATATGCGAGGTGCGATCATTAAATTCCAGGACTGGTCCCGTAAATGGAAATAAAATTACCTGATTTAAATTTGGCTGTCCGCTTCAAAGTAGTCCCCTTGGGCAGCTATACACCAATCCCAGCGCCTCTGCCATTTTTGGAATGCACCCTGGAAGTCTCGTAAGCACGTTAAACGCCTGCTGCGATTCGCGTTGGATCTCCTCCACCGTGCCAAAACGGATACGCTTCAGATTCAAGTTCATCTTGGGAAACAAAAAGAAGTCGCAGGGGACCAAATCTGGTAAATATGGGGGCGAGGAAGGACGATCATGTTAATACGAGCACAAAACTGGCGCGCAGCGAGAGCTCTGTGAACTGGTGACTTGTCGTCTTGGAACATCCAATTTTTCTCTGCCCACAGTTCTGGTCGTTTCCGACGAATGACCTCCCTGAGACGGCTCAAAACGTCACAGTAAAAAACAGCAGCCACTGTTTGACCCGCAGGAACAAATTCACGGTGAACAATCCCGTGAATGTCGAAGAAAACAATAATCATGCTCTTGGTTGCGTTCTTGACCTGCCTCGCCTTCTTCTGCCATTTGTGTAACGTGAATGCCACTCAAAACATCTCGACCGACTCATTGCTTCATTGTCGTAAGCTTGTTTCAACATTCCATGGGTCTCGGTTGCCGATTTCCCGAGTTTTACAATTTGATATTTGTTCCCTGTTCCAGTTTCGGGTCCATCGTGATTTCGCCAAGGTGAGCGTGTACGTGCTAGTACAAACTTATGTAACACAGGTATAATGACGCTCTCGCTTTGAAAATTTGTGTAGCTTTGTCTTCGAGGTACTCGTCTGTGCTGCGCACGCATGTCAATCACGTGATCCGTTCGGTCACAGCAGACACAGTCCCGGAATTTGATGATCGCCCCTTGTATGTATACCTATGAGGTAGATTTTATGACGTCGTTCTGTCTCAAAAACTCTCTATCTTGGAACAAATAGAGCCAGCGTTGGAGTTCCCATCCAACACGTAAGCAGTTAATTCATAAAGAACGAAATTTCACTAATAAATTAGATATTTGTGCACCGCAGGTTACGTCACTGCTCCTAACCTCTGCCTCGTGTGCTGCTACTAGTGGTACACGTTCCACTCTCCTTTACACACCACATGTATCTGTATATTGTTTCATTCTCGGCATGTTTTGTGGTACAATATAATATAACTGACCTAATCTTCCGTGAATCACTGGTTGCTAATTAATCTAAGTTTATATAAAAAACTAAACCTAACCTAACCTCCTGTGAATCACTGGTTGCTAATTAACCCACATTTTTATATATAAAAAATTAAACCTAACATTCCGTGAATCACTGGTTTTTAATTAACCTAGGCAAGGAGTAAGGCCGCTACTGCGAATAAAGGGGTGCAAGGAGTATTCGTTATTCGCGAAAGGATGGCCCTGTCTGTGAGTCATAGCAGTGTTTGTTAGTCATATGTTGGCAGCTCTGCAGATCTCAAAACAAGATGAAGCAAGCCCAGCAAGACGAATGATCTTATCGTGAAACTACTGAAGACATACATACAATACTTTGTTGTGCTTCAATCAATCGCAGTTTTGATGTTCGACATACACAGGAAAAGGCACCAACCGGAAGTGGCAGACAGCGTTTCTCGCTTGTTATGTATGACAAATTGCTCAAAACTAAAGCTACGATTTCTTTACCTAGGTTTGCAAACTCGTTTCAGGATAAAGACGTACATAGTGAAGTGCTGCCAACCCTACAATGGGAACTACTAGTTTCAGTCAGGCAGTAAATCAAATCTTGTTTTAAAACAACACAAGTTGATTAAATCGCTTCCCAGCTCTAAATATTGCATTTAATGGGAAATTGTGTTGTAAAACATTTGAAACGTGTGGAACACTTATGCAAGTACTAAAACGATTTCAAATAAACGCACACGTGGAACCCAACCAAGGATTACTTGTTTAAACTCAACACTTGACGTCCTGCAAGACGTTGCCTGTACCGCCAACATAACAGCTGCAAATAACAACTACGGCCACATGTTTACCATGTGTATATTTTAGGAGGAGTTACTGGTATTGATGTCAGTAACAAACAAAATGTCACCAAAAGCAACCTGAGAGTACTATAATGGGGTGAATATGTCACAGTTGGCTTTTGGTGAATTCCAATAGTTTGCGTTCCCTATACCTAGGGAACCAAAAGAATAGGAAAAATCTGCTGTGTTACGCACTCACATGACCTTCTACACTCATATACATACTATTTTTACAAACGCTTATTCTCCATATACTTCATATTAATCGAGATATCGAGATGTTAATCTTATTGCTAATTTTCTTGTAGGTGCAAGGGGAATATGGTAGGTTTTAAACGATAATCAAATGTTTAAAGAGCTGATTGCTATGTGGAGCATTCCATTCTATTTGCATTACCAGGACATAAAACAAAAACGAACAAACGAAAAACGAATTCCCATTTCAGGAAAAGAACGACATTGGAACGGTTTTGGAAAATTGAAACAGATAATTAGCAATATCTCGGAAATGGTTCACTCGCCAAAAAAAAGTATATGATATAAACTGTGTTTTTTAACGAGATCTACATTTTGTGTGCAGTAAAATGTTGTCTATCTCTTACGGTTTTCCAAATATGCAAAAATCATTCAGAATAAAGAGGCCTTTGGGGGACATTCCCAGACAATTCATTATATGCATTTCATTTGCCATAAAAAATCTTAAACATATCATATTTTAATCAAAATCGTTAGAGCCATTTTTGAGAAAATCAAAATTTTGGAAAAATGTTCCATGTAAAGATCAGGCTGTGGTGGTGGAATTTTCTTAGAAATCTTCGTGTCGCATCTTTGAAAGATACTGAATCTTAAGTGCCAAGTTTGGTATTTATCCCACTTTTTAAGTTATTCTGTTCACAGGTATACCAACACACACATAGATCTTTTTCTAAAAATACTATTTTTTGGATTCAGGGGTCTCCAAACATGTATTTCCGGTGAAATCGCGATATAGAATCTTTGGGTGGAATGCAATACTTCCCCTACTTACTATGTAGAAGAGAAAGTGAAAATATGTGTTACATTCACATGACTTTCTATACCCTCTAGTGCTTATTAGTGGGTATACAAATTATTGTTACGAAAGTTTATTTTCCTATCTTCTTCATTTTAATCGGGTAAAATAGCTGCATTACACATTTCGTTATAGATATACAGAGAATAGCGATAGTCAAATGTCTAAGAACGTGATGCTGTATACTAAACTTAAAATGCAATGCTCTTTGTGTGCAATTCGAGAAACAATTGAATATCGATAGGGCTTGAAAAGAATGACAAAGTATCGAATAATTCGAATCTTTAACAACAGATATCTCGAAATGGGCTGGTTATTTGAAATAAATTGTGTGTTTTAAACGGATATGCGTTTTTGTGTGTTGGTTAACGTTTACCGGATTGTACAAAATTTCTTGCGAATGAAGTGGACTTTACAGGCTATTCCCAGAAAATTCAAGATATACATTTTATTTTTCATGTAAGTATCTTTAATATATGGTGTTTTTATCAAAATTGATATAACCATATTTTAGAAAATAATAAATTTCCAAAAAAGCTTCCATTTAAAAAGTAGTTTCCGGTGGGGGGTTTTCTTGAAAACCTTTGTATCGCATCTTTGGAAGATAGTGAACCTAAATACCACGTTTGGTATTTGTCCGACTTTTCGTTTTTGAGTTATGCTGTTCACAGATGCACGGACCTTTATGTAAAAATGCTTTTTTTTTTTTTTTTTGATTCAGGGGGTATCAAAATGTGTATTTCTGGACAAATCTCGGTATGAATTTTTGGGTGGAATGCAATACCTTCTCTACCTGCTATGTACGTGCTAGAGAAAGTAAAAATTAGATGAATGCTATGAACACATTTTTGATGCACATGCTCTCCTACCAGAAGTGTCCACAGATATAAATTATCAAAAACGTTACATATTTATTTATTTTAAACAATGTCTTGACTGTGAGTTTAGTGCCTAACTGCTTGAAAATATTCTAACAAGGATTACATTTTTAACTCCACGAGCCTGTATTAAGGACCTCAGTCCCAAGTCTGTGCCAAGCGGCGAGGAAGTTTTCTCTTAGTACGTATCACGGAGGGGCCCCGGAACCGGGGCAAGACCGCACGCAGGCCAGTCAGACCTTTGTGCTCCTAACTTGAACCCTGGGAGGGAAGGATGAGGGGAGGCCAGATCCGGATGCCGACGTGCGCAAGCATGGACGGGGTCCCTAACGTTTCCAGATAGAACGAATTCTACGCAGCACGGTTCCTGCCCACAAGCCACCAACCTCCAGGGTCTCCCGGAGCGGTGCCCCACACTGAGATGAGACCTAACTAAGCGGTATCGCAGCGACGCCAGGGAAGAAACCTTTACAGAGCGCAAGCCACCGCACAGCCCCAACACTGCTGCCTGGTCCTGCAACCCTGAAACAGATGACAAGGAAGACGATGGGTACAGGGAATTAGAGGAAGGAGAGTCGTGGTAGAAGATGAACCACCCCAGCATTCGCCTGGCGACCCGGAGAAACCCATGGGCCCGAATGCAGGCCACAGACGCAACCCCCACTCGGTTTCTCTCGGTAGGAATTCACCTATCAACATTGTTACACACGGAACCTGTTCTAGAAAATCTGCGATAAAACGCAAACGCTGGTCACTATGAGTAACTACAACAAAAAGCGACTAACACAGAGCGCAGTGTTGTAGTTGGGTGCAAAGCAGAAGAAACGTCATGACAATTTTACTGTATGCAATGTACTGTCGTGAGTATCGTAACATAGGATTACAACACAATAATGTTGCTATGACAACATTCCCGGGAGGTTAAGGTAGTTCCCGGGGTCGCGGGTTCAAACCCGGCGGAGGACGATGAATTTTTTCGGGCGTAAAAATCGTTAGAATGGCTTCCTTCGGAAGGGAAGTAAAGCCGGTGGTCCCGTGTCGTAGATTTACGGCACGTGTAAACAACCTCAAGCCTGATAAAGAGGCCTCTGAGCAAAATTACCGGTCTTTCACGTCCAATATAGAATGGGACGCTAAGGACCACAGTAGTTAAAGAGCGTCCATAAATAAAACAACTCAAGATCTTCGGCTTACCGTGCCGCTGCTCTAAGCAAGTGAGCTACCATGGCAACATACCAGTAGGACACTGAATTCTAAGGCTCAACTGATGATTAAAGTAGCCGAAGTTCCATGGTTCAAACCCCGCTATAGCATTGAATTTTTTAGTCTGATTCTAACTTTTCTGCCTTAATTTTATGTTTAATCTTTAGACTTCAGGATGAACTTGAGCTTTGAATCCTTGATCTCATCTGCACATTCATTTCATACTTAGAAGGGCATAGTGGAAAACAGGTTAATAACCAACACTTTTTGGAAAATGGAGTTAACTGCCTTGTATATATTACTAGATTCAAAATTATTCCTCTCTATGGATAGAATGCGCGGCAAGACAACGTCTTCTCAATTATCTCAAAAGATGTTTGTGTAAGTGTTCAAGATTTTTCCCCATATCCCTCAATTCTGAAAAATGTCTAAATGAATGCTTTAAATGACGGAAATGTCATGCATAACACTCACGTGACCTTATTTGTTATGTTTATAAGGGAATTATTGCATTCCACTGAAAAATTCGATACCGAGATTTCACCAAAAATATATGTTTTGGGGCACCCGGAATCCAATAAAGTATTTTTGGAAACACATCGTGTGTGTGTGTGTGTGTGACAGAGAGAGAGAGTGTGCCTGTGAACAGCATACCTCAAAAACGAAAAGTCGGATAAATACCAAAATTGATATTTAAGTTTAGCATCTTCCAAGAATGCTACATGAAGATATTTAACAAAATCCACCACCCCAACTACCCTTTACATGGAACATTTTTAGAAAATATTGATTTTCTAAAAAAATGGCTTTAACCATTTTAATTAAAATAACATGTGTATGGAACTATTTACATGACAAATAAAATGTACGAATCTTGAATTCTCTGGGAATAGCCTAGGAAGTCCTCTTCAGTAGGAAGGAATTTTGTATGATCTTGTATAACTTGCAAACGTTAAGCGATAGACGTAAACTACCACACAAAAATGTAGATCTCTTTAAAACACACAATTTAGTTAAAATAAGTTCTTTTGTGGCATAAGCCGTTTCTAAGATATCCGTTGTTAAATGCTCGAATTGCTCAATACTTATCATTCTTTTAGTCACATCAATTTTCGATTGTCATGGAATCAGTATGGAATTTTAAGGCCAAAATATAGTGTCCACTTCTTAAACATTTGACCCTTTGTATTTATAACGAAATGTGTAATGTAGCTATTTTTGCAAAGGTTTATTTGGATTAAATGTAGTAGATAGAAACATAAGCTTTAGTAAGAATAGTTTGTATACCCACTAATAAAGATAGAGGGTAGATAAACTCACGTGAAATTATTATTTACAAGAGCGGGATGGCTCAGGCGTAAGTCTGCGGTCCGCATTCGGGAGGTCCCGGGATCGATCCCCAGCGACCGCCAACTCTGGCAGATGGGCTTTCCGTGGTTTCCCCGTGTCGCCAGGCAAATTCTGGGGTGGTTCATCTACTACCACAACTCTCCTTTTTCTCATTTCCTATACCCCCCCCATCTTCTTTGTCATATGTTTCAGAGTTGTAGGACGAGGCGAGGGTGTTTGGCAGGTTGCGACTGGGAGGTGGTTTGCGCTCTGTAAACGTTTCTTCCCTGGCGTTGCTGCGGTAACGCTCAGTTAGGTCTCTCCTCAGCGTGGGGCTCCGCTCCGGGAGGCACTGGAGGTTGGTGGCTTGTGGGCAGGGACAGTGTGGCGTCTATCTGGAAACGTGAGGGATCACGTCCATGCTTGAGCTCGTCGGCATCCGGATCTGGTCGCCCTTCGGGTCTCTCCCCTCATCCCTTCCTCGCAGGGGTCACATTGGAAGCCTAAAGAGCCGACCGGTCTGCTTGCGGTACTCTGCCCCGGTTCCGGGAGCCCCTCCGTGTTACCACTTTACCTTTACAAATTATTTACACAAAACCTGTTTTTCCATCCGCACTCTGTACTTTTCCATCTGCACTGTTCATAATCACAAATATTCGCTGGAAATAGTTTCAATTTGTATTTTCTTGTAGGTACACAACATCATGTAGTTGGCGAAGACGTCTAGAAAGTATTCACCGAGATGGCTAGGAAGAAGGTACCAGAGTCGCCGCTCCTGTTAAGGCAGGAAGCTATTCTTCTCCTCCGGTACCCGCAGAGGAGAACCCGACGCAGCCGCCGCAGCCCGGGGCTAACCTATGCCTCGACCTTAGCTTCACCTCCATCCAGCGCAGCTTCGCCGCGACTGCCTCTGCAGTTGCCGCCACCTTCACCGGGGTTCACGCCGCCAATCCTGGGAGCTTCCCAGCCTGCGCCGATCCAGTCTGTCTTATGGGAGGTACAGCGCTGTCATCCGAGGGGTACCGAGGGACCTGCCGGTCAGGTTCCTCATCAGCGCAGCTCACCAGCAGTGGCCTTCAACCCCGAGTACTCAGATCCTGCGACTATGAAGCGGCCTTGAGGGCGAGCCTGTCCTTGTTAGGCCGGTGCTTACGCATCGAGGCCAGCCGATTAGAACGTCAGTGCCATGCAGGCGCTTCTGCGCTTACGGGCACGAGGAGACGGCCTGCTCAGCACAACCAAGGTGCCACTACTGTGGTTCCGCCAGCACAACAGTATCGTGTAAGCAGCACGACCTACTGCGGCTACTGTGCAACTTGTGGAGGGTCAACGCACTTCACCGGCTAGGCGCTCTGCCCCCTGCATCCCCGCAGGAAGGCACCGCCGAAGACGCCAGCACCTACATCGCAGCCGCCGACACCAGCATCATCACCAGCGCCAATCTTCGCAGTCGCCGAGGAAATCCAGGGTCTACGCGACGACGTTCAATCTTCACGCGGAGTTCCTAAACATGTCGGCGAAGCTGACAGCTCTGGAGAACTTATCAGAGCTATCCAAACCACGTCACTGCTCAAGAGGCTTCCCTGCTGGTCAGCTGGACACCATAGCAGTCAGACTTCACGCCATAGAAGACACCATCCAGAACTCAGCTCAGGTTCTACGACAGAAGTGAGACCCAGAGAGAGTCGCCCGCTTCTTGCAGCAATGCCAGCAATTTAACCAGCAACAGCAGCATCATCAGTACCATTCTCAATCCTAACTTCCATTCTCTTCCAAACCCTCGCCATTTCTACTAGTATTGCAGTCAAGTTTCATTGCTGCAACCTAGTAACTACCTTTACCCGCTCCCGCAGCCACCAGCCTTCGTACTAACGCGGGTGCTATGCGGGACCGCATGAAGCCACGCTTTATTCCAATTTTCCTTCCGGTGGAGGAGTTTTTAGTGGGTATGCCGACTATTGGTGAGTCCCACACTTTCAGTCCCGACTCCCATCGGGGCTGGGGTTAGTGATTAAATCATTTTCTCCTCCACTCCAAAAAAAACATCTGATGTGTTACACTCACATGACTTTCTCTACTCTTGTACAAACTATTTTTACAAACGCTTATACTCCATATGCTTCATGTTAATTGAGATATCGAGATGTTAATCTTATTGCTAATTTTCTTGTAGATGCAAGGGGAATATGGTAGGTTATAAGCAATAGTCAAATCTTTTAAGCGCTGGTTGCTATGTGGCGCATTCCATTCTCTTTGTATGTCCAGGACATAAAAAAATCTGATGAGTTACACTCACATGACTTTCTCTACTCTTGTACAAACTATTTTTACAAACGCTTATTCTCCATATGCTTCATGTTAATTGAGATATCGAGATGTCAATCATATTGCTAATTTTCTTGTAGATGCTAGGGGAATTGCTAAGCTTTAAGCGATAGTCAAATATTTTAAGAAGTGGTTGCTATGTGGAGTATTCCATTCTCTTTGCATTACTAGGGCAAAAAAAAATGAATAACGAATTTGAAAAAATCTGATGTGTTACACTCATATGACTTTCTCTACTCTTGTACAAACTATTTTTACAAACGGTTATTCTCCATATGCTTTATGTTAATCGAGATATCGAGATGTCAATCTTATTGGTAATTTTCTTGTAGATGCAAGGGGAATATGGTAGGTTGTAAGCGATAGTCAAATATTTTAACCCTGGTTGCTATGTGGCGCATTCCATTCTCTTTGCATGTACAGGACATAAAAAAAGTAAATAACGAATTTGAGAAAAAGTATAAGTATTGGAAAATTTAAGGGAATAACAAGCGATATCTCAAAAACGGTTCACTCAACAAAAGAAATGTATATGACATAAATTGTGTATTTTAACGCGATCTACATTTTTCGTGCAATAAAATTTTGTCTATCTCTTATTGGTTACCAGTTATGCAAAAGTCGTTCACAATGAAGAATACTTTTGGAGACATTCCCAGAAAATTCGAGATATACATTTCATTTCTCATGACAATATCTTAAATATGTGATATGCTAATCAAAATCGTTAGAGCCATTTTTGCTAAAATTAAAATTTTCGAAAAATGTTCCATGTAAAGGGTAGTCTGGGGTGAGGGGATTTTCTTGAAAACCTTCGTGTCGCATCTCTGGAAGATACTGAACCTAAATACCAAGTGTGGTGTTCGTCCGACTGTTCGTTTATGAGTTATGCTGTTCACAGACACACAGACACACACACACACACGGACGTGTTTCTAAAAATGTTTTTTATTCACTTAAATTTTTCAATACTTATTTTCTCAAATGGGAATTCGTTATTCATTTTTTTGTCTTGGATATGCAAAGAGTATTAATCTGTGGCAAAGGGAATGGTGCTGCACCTAGCAACCAGCTATTAAGAAATATGTATGTGCTTAAGGCTACTGTTTCTCTATATTGCCCTTGTAAATATATTTTCCCCTTACATCTACAGGAAAATTAGCAATAAGATAGAGTCTGCAAATGTTTATCTCGATTAACATGAATTAGATGGAAAAGAAGCGTTTGTAAAAATAGTTTGTACAAGAGTAGAGAAAGTCATGTGAGTGTAAAACATAAGATTTTTTTGATTCAGGGGGTCTCAAAACATGCATTTACGGTGAAACCTCGGTATCGAATTTTTGGGTGGAATACAATACTTCCCCTACTTACTATACGTAGTAGAGAAAGTAAAAAGGATTTCAATAAGTGTTATACTTGGTACTGTATAGCATATACATAAATACATAAGAGATATACGATCCTTGACATTTACAAGCGTGCTGCTTAGATATTGGAACATTTACAACAGCAAGAGTGAACGTTTTTGGAAATGATTGATGTTACTAAAACGTGCATTTGTTATAAACCCTATATAAGACAGTTTCAGATACTATTTAAAGATAACACAAGATATATTTTATTTGTCCTGGCAGTATCAAAAGCATATGATATTTTAAACAAAATTGCTGAAGTAATGTCGAGAAAATAAAACATAATGAAAAATGTTCAGTGTAAGGAGTAATCTGGGTTTAGGGGAATATTGTTGCTTTAGAATCTCCGCCTTGCATTCTTAAAATAATATTGATTAATATTGTTTGTTACTGTTTATCCAGTTTTCTTTTCTGAATTAGCATATTAATTTACGCAAAGATCCTTTTTTCAGGGTATCTGAAAATGTGTACTCTCAGTGAAGTCCTGATATATAATTTTTTAGTCCAATCCTCTATCTTGGATACTTAAGCTGTAAAGAAAGTAAACTTGTGGTTTAAAAGATTATATTCTGCACTAATGATCAAAGTTTGAACCACGGATAACAAAATAACTGAGAGCCTCAGGCATTTTTAAGTCAAAGAATACCACAACGTGTTCTTAGTCGTGCCTTAAACACAGAAACAAAAATGTGATGTGTTGATTCACACGACTTTCTCTACTCACTTTCCACAAGCTATTCTTACAGACGCCGTCTACTTCTTGTTGAGATAAACTTTAATTATGCATTTACACATTTCGTTGTAGGATAGAGTGTCCCTAAGCGATATTTAGATTTATTTAAAAGCAGGTTGCTATGTGTGTTGGCTTTGAAATTCCATGTTACCTGCATGAACACGAGAAAAAACGAATAGAGACTTTCGCACTTGAAGAAACTATGGGTGTTTGAAAATTCAAACCAATAACAAAGAATATCTCGGAAGAGGTTAACGCCACAGAAAAGTTACCACAGATAAATTAAGTGCTTTAACAAGGTCTGCATTTTTTGTATAGTAAGATTCTCTCTATCCCTTATGGTTTACCAATTATACAAAAGTCATTCAGAATGAAGAGGGCTACACAGGCTGTTCCCAGAAAATTCGAGATATGGTTTTATTTATCCTGAAAATATCTTTAATGTATGGTATTTTGGTCTAAATCATTTGAGTAATTTTTGAGAAAATAACCTAACATTTTCGTGTAAAGTGTAGTTTAGGATAGGAGGATTTTCTTGAAAATCTTCGTTTAGAATCCTTGTAAGACAAACTTAAAAACTCTGTAATTGTATTTAATCGACTTTCTGAGCTATTCTGTTGCCAGACACACATACAAACAAACAATTTTTTTTAAAAAAAATCTTTTTGGTTTCACAAAGCCTCAAAATGAGTTTCCCGCCATTTTGTGTCAGATTTTTATGTAAGTAGTAGAGAAAGTAATAAAAATTCATATCTAGCCTTGTGAACCAAGGGTTTCAGCTTGGAAAATACTTCTGGGGTTTAACACATCCGTCCTACATAATATACATAATCGGTAATGTGTGTAGGCCAGCTGAGCTTAGGCAGTACAGTGTGACATGTTAAAACGATAGAAAGGGCTGTACTTTGAATCTTTATGAAGAGCAGAAATCTGACAGTTGGCGAGCTAAAAGCAAACCATCTGCACGGTTCTTTGCAGCATTCATCCATATCCATCCACTTGCTAATATGTGTAGTGTGGTGGGGGAAGTGGCTATTAGCGGCAAGCAGGCGACATGCAAACAGTTCCGTCAGGCTGGCTGGCCATGTGGCTCTCTGATATTCAACTGTTCTTATCCTGCCACGCCGACTTGCTCTGCTGAAGTAACCAGTCGCTTCCTTCTCCGTTTCTCTCTCAATTATCTACACACTACCCTTTTACAATTATAAACTATTCACATAAACACTGATTGCTCTATCCACTTCTTGTTCATCACAGGAAATATGCACATTGGGAAAATCGAAATAGTAAGGATCAAATGGAAACTCTCCCCAAAAATATTTTTACTTTCTCTACCACGTACATAGTACGTAGAGAAGATATTGCATTCCACCCAAAAATTCGATACCAAGACTTCGTCGGAAATACATGTTTTGGGGACCTGTGAATCCAAAAAAAAAAGAAAGTATTTTTAGAAAAAGGCACGTCTGTGTGTATGTCTGTGAATAGCGTAACTCAAAAACGAAAATTTGAGTAAACATCAAACTTGGTATTTAGGTTCAGTGCCTTCTAAAGATGCGACACGAGGATTTTAAAGAAAATACCCCCAACCCCAAACTACACCTTATGTGGAATATTTTCGAACATTTTTTACTTTCTAAAATTGACTCCTACGATTTTAATTAAAATATCACATATTAATGATACTTACATGGCAAATAAAATGTATATCTCGAATTTTATGAGAGTACCTATGACATCCTCTCCATTCGAAAGGAATTTTGTATAATTCTGTATAACTAGTAAATGTTAAGCGATAGGCGAAAACCTACTACACAAGAAATGTAGATCTCTTTAACACACACACTTAATTTTAAATGACTTGTTTTTTTTGTGGCATCAGCCATTTCCGAGATATCGGTTATTAATGGTTCGAATTGCTCATTACTTGGTCATTCTTTAAGGTCCTTTCAACATTCAATTGTTTCTCGCGATGTCATGGAAACAGTATGGAATTTTAAGGCCAACATATAGCGTCCAGTTCTTAAACACTTGACTATCGATGTTGTGTTTGTATCTGTAACGAAATGTGTAATGTAGCTATTTCTGAAAAGGTGTATCTGGATTAAAATGAATAGATAGGAAAATAAGCTTTAGTAAGAATAGTTTATATAATCACTAATAAGCGATAGAGGGAAAGGAAAGTCATTGAATATAACACAGCAGATTTTTACGTTCTCTACTACGTATAGTAAGTAGGGGAAGTATTGCATTTCACGCAAAAATTGCATATCGAGATTTCACCGGAAATACATATTTTTAGGCCCCCCGAATAAAAAAAATCATTTTTAGAAAAAAGTTCCGCGTAAGTGTCTGTGTGTATGTGTGTCTGTGTCTATGTGACTGAACAGAATAATTAAAAAATTCAAACAGCATAATCTGTCAGGAAAATATCTTAAATATGTGATATTTTAATCACAATCCTTAATGTCATTTTTAAGAAAATAAAAGTTTCGAAAAATGTTCCATGTAAAGGGTAGTCTAGAGTGGGGGATTTTCTTGAAAATCTTCGTGTCGCATCTTTGAAAGATACTGAACCTAAATGCCAAGTTTGGTATGTATCTCGGTATCGAATTTTTCGTTGTAATGCAATACTCCCCTACTTACTATAAGTAGTAGGTACAGTAAGTAGGTAATAATAATTGCGGTATCTCTAAGTACAAGAAATTTCATAATAAATCCTGTAATGTAAATAATGAACATGTGAAATAATGAACCAGCTCACAGAAGTGCAGTTAAAAAACAAAGGCAAGCAATAGTCATCTGCCAAAGGAAAGTGTTGGGGTGTAACAATGAGATACAAAAATGACCACAGGAAGCTCCTAAAATGGGCAGGACACGTTATGGGACAGCAGCGCTCTAGCAGACGGACACACACTGTCACTTCTTGGGGCTACAGGATTGGTCAGAGGAACGTGGCAGACAGAGAATCCGCTGGGCAGACGAACTGAGGAGGAGCTTCGGTAGCAGGTGGACCACGAATAGTCAAAGAGTGAGAAGCCTAGTGCACATAGCCAGTAGGACAATGCACTAGGTTGATCTTTTCCAGAATAGCTAGCCGGGACTACAGAATCCAGCTCCCTTATTTTTGAAAGAGGCCCTTGCCCTAAAGGGATGTACATGGGCTCATGCAATTCTGAACACACTATTGGACAGAAGGAGAGATGAAGCTATATGTAAAGAAGTAACACATTTTAAAATAAAGCAACGAAGAAACTGGCAGAATATTGGAATACAAAGCTACAGGAACGACGAGTTAAAACATGAGTACAATAGTTTTAAATTGGAACCGAAACAGGACAAGTATTGGTCTAAACTGTGAAAGCTGATTAACTAATTATTATGACGATGATTGTGGTTGTTACGGCGGCTGCTGTTGTTATTCAGCATCCCTCTTTGTTTATTTTAAATACCCTTAGTTGTAGCACTGAAGCAGACGACAAGTATTTTACTTTTTTGAAAGTGTTTGTGCTCTATACTGCCCAAAACAATTAAAACATATAAATTCTTGACTCTAAGTTTCTAAAAGATTAACCATTATATTAGAATACTCTGACATAACGGCTGTGATCCAAAGTTATCGGGAGATAGGCGCCAGGTAGTCAGAGATAAACAAAAATAAGTCGCGCTCTCGCCCAGCGTAAACACCAGAAGCGCTATCGGCAGATAACCAGAATTTCTTGAACGTTTCTTTCTTCCTCTCCAGAGTACCTATCGACATAGTTCTAGAATGTTCTGTGAAAGATTCCATTGGCTATATAAGGGAGCGTTCTCCCGGGAGGAGTCGGTTGTGTCAGTCAATGAGTTGAGTTGGTCAGAGAGTGAATGAGCGAGTTGATGAGCGGTTCTCCGAGCGAGTTGGTGACGGACAGCGAGTGCTACAGCGGAGCGAGAGATGGCAGATGTCTTGTTTCGCCTCCCCAGCGATAAACTGTCCGGAAGAAGAGGCTACGTTACGAAGAAAGTGAAGTGGCGGGGAAAGCGTACTAGTTCACATTAGTGAAAGGACGGTATGAACTACGTGAAGTCCCAGTGAAGTTGGACCAGATAAAAACAGTGGCAATGAGAATTGAGAGAAATGACAGTTGAAAAGGTGGACAACGTCACATTACGAACATGATGGAGTCACACTAGAAGGTAGGTTATTGTTGCTACTCCACAGACAATGCGCAGAAAATAAAACCTAGTATGTAGCCTTCTTTAACTTCTGTAGTCATATTGTAGTGACCCATCGTAGAGTTTGAACCACGGTCAGGGAAATGCGTTAGGTTTCATGAAGTGTCGAAAGATATGGTAATTTAGGAAGCACTGGCTTGTAGGACACAGGTCGCTTACTTGACTTTCTGGAAGGTATATATTGGCCATGTATGTGAGTCAATCGCTCTCAATCTTTTTCGACGCCGAGACTACGCTCGTCAGGGCTCCGACGCCGCATCCTAATTAGTTAACCTTTAATTCAGTGTCACAGCAAGTCCAGCCAGAAGTTTCCAGGTAAGAGATGTGTGGTTAGCTCTAAGTTCTTGTACGTAGATTCCTTTGCCCAGGGGTTCCAACGATGTGCTAAAGCATCCAAGAATATAGTCATTAGCGTTTTATACAACCCCTGGGTACCTATTTGGCGCCTGATACCCTACAATAGACCCGAGTACCCCGGTAAGACCTGCCCTACTGTCTGAGTCTATCCCCCCTACTATCAACCCCCGGGGACGTACGGCCCCATGGGTGCGCTAGAATATGCAGTGCTTCGACGTGAGAAGCGGCTTACTGAGAACATTTTACCCTTTGGATTGTGAGTTTTTATTAGTTTTTACGTTGAATACCGTCACATTAACTTCCGCAGACATACTACCAGACTTTGCGATTGATTCGGGATAACGAAAAGAATCAGGCAGGCGACTTCGGGGTTGAGAATTAAGAAATTAAATTGAGTTTTATTTATGGATACTCTTTAACTACTATGATTCTTAGCGTCCCATTCTATATTGGACTCAAAATACCGGAAATGTTTTGCTCAGAGGCCTCTTTTTAGGTTTGGGTTTTTTTTCAGTCTACGACACGGGACCACCGGCTTTACTTCCCTTCCGAAGTAAGACTTGCTAAGAATTTTTACGTCCGAAAAGATCCACCACCCTCCGCCGGATTTGAACCCGCGAACTCGGGAACTACAGGCTAGCATGACACCCCTAGACCATGGAGGCCGACTGCTGTCCACTCGACCCAGAGGCAGTCGAGTATATTTTATTCTAGGCAATCTTGTGTAAAAGTCGCAGCAAAAGTTGTTGAAACTCAATGGCCCTCCCACCTCATACCCACAGTACTGCAGCTTGATTGTTTAATAAAGACTTCACCTTCCCAAACCACTCCATTCGCCAGGTCCCTGTCAGGGCTTCGACTATTGCAGACATCCAGCATCCCACCTCACTCCGCTCCTGCTTCCTGAATCACAACTGTACCTTGCTTGGGTGCGCCAATAATGGGAGTGCTCAGGCGGAAACCCATCCAAATCCCGAACTTCCTCGTCCCTCCCCCCAAAATGGTTTTATGGTACAAATCATCGTCGATTCTACCATTTCGAAATTGAAAACTGCATTGTTATCAAAGGCTTTAAAATTTTCCTGGTAAATAGGAAATAAAATGACATCGAGTATGAATGTACTCATAAAATATATTAGTGTTTAAGACTATCCCAATCCTGGAGATTTGTAGGTATACCCACATTTTCTTAAAATTCTCATACTTACTTTAGATAACAATACCTGCAATATACTACAACAGTATGAGTGATAAAGATTTCACAATTTTTTAGATTAAAGATTAGATCTTTATCATTATCTTCGTCTATTCAGATTTTTAAAATCGGTAAATTTAAATAAAGTAACCTTCTGAATAAGCCTTGTTATCTTAGAACTCGATTTTGGAAGTTGGTTAGTCTACGATGGCTCTGGGTTTTGAAGGTAACATATGTGCTCATTGCGATCCTTTAACAAAACTGGTTTAAACAAATCACACAATCGAAATCATGTTTAATTACGGATGAAGTGACTGGTTAGACCGAGCGTCTCCAACTGGTTGTTCTATGAGTAAAGCAGAGAGAGTATCCTTGCTCGTTGCTCCCGCTGAATCACTGCGTGACCTTCAACTGCGCGGAAAGCAGGAACAGATAATTCCTTCAGTGTAGTGGCGTATGCAACACTTTGCGTTTGTAATATCTAATCCACCGTTCATAGCTTAATATACCTATTGTAGGTTCATGATTGCTAGAACACAGTAAATCAACAAGCTCCTTAATTTAAACAATACCATTGAAATCACATTATAATCCTAACAGTAGGAGAATTAACTTGTAACAAAAAACGTTCCACATTTATAGCATGCTTGCTCTAACACAAAATCAAGCGAGTTGTGACGCCTGAGTTAGACCGATCAGTCTGAAGCCCGACTCTAACTGATATCAGGTATTACCAGTGCACGGAGCAAGTTTGCTTGCTCTAACACTAATCAAGCCAGTTAGTGACGCCTGAGTTAGACCGATCAGTCAGAAGCCCCTCTCTAACTGATATCAGGTATTACCAGTGCACGGAGCAAGTTTGCTTGCTCTAACACTAATTAAGCCAGTTAGTGACGCCTGAGTTAGACCGATCAGTCTGAAGCCCGACTCTAACTGATATCAGGTATTACCAGTGCACGGAGCAAGTTTGCTTGCTCTAACACTAATTAAGCCAGTTAGTGACGCCTGAGTTAGACCGATCAGTCTGAAGCCCGACTCTAACTGATATCAGGTATTACCAGTGCACGGAGCAAGTTTGCTTGCTCTAACACTAATTAAGCCAGTTAGTGACGCCTGAGTTAGACCGATCAGTCTGAAGCCCGACTCTAACTGATATCAGGTATTACCAGTGCACGGAGCAAGTTTGCTTGCTCTAACACTAATTAAGCCAGTTAGTGACGCCTGAGTTAGACCGATCAGTCTGAAGCCCGACTCTAACTGATATCAGGTATTACCAGTGCACGGAGCAAGTTTGCTTGCTCTAACACTAATTAAGCCAGTTAGTGACGCCTGAGTTAGACCGATCAGTCTGAAGCCCGACTCTAACTGATATCAGGTATTACCAGTGCACGGAGCAAGTTTGCTTGCTCTAACACTAATTAAGCCAGTTAGTGACGCCTGAGTTAGACCGATCAGTCTGAAGCCCGACTCTAACTGATATCAGGTATTACCAGTGCACGGAGCAAGTTTGCTTGCTCTAACACTAATTAAGCCAGTTAGTGACGCCTGAGTTAGACCGATCAGTCTGAAGCCCGACTCTAACTGATATCAGGTATTACCAGTGCACGGAGCAAGTCTGCTTGCTCTAACACAAAATCAAGCGAGTTGTGACGCCTGAGTTAGACCGATCAGTCTGAAGCCCGACTCTAACTGATATCAGGTATTACCAGTGCACGGAGCAAGTTTGCTTGCTCTAACACTAATCAAGCCAGTTAGTGACGCCTGAGTTAGACCGATCAGTCAGAAGCCCCTCTCTAACTGATATCAGGTATTACCAGTGCACGGAGCAAGTTTGCTTGCTCTAACACTAATCAAGCGAGTTAGTGACGCCTGAGTTAGACCGATCAGTCAGAAGCCCCTCTCTAACTGATATCAGGTATTACCAGTGCACGGAGCAAGTCTGCTTGCTCTAATACTAATCAAGCCAGTTAGTGACGCCTGAGTTAGACCGATCAGTCAGAAGCCCCTCTCTAACTGATATCAGGTATTACCAGTGCACGGAGCAAGTCTGCTTGCTCTAATACTAATCAAGCCAGTTAGTGACGCCTGAGTTAGACCGATCAGTCAGAAGCCCCTCTCTAACTGATATAAGGTATTACCAGTGCACGGAGCAAGTCTGCTTGCTCTAACACTAATTAAGCCAGTTAGTGACGCCTGAGTTAGACCGATCAGTCAGAAGCCCCTCTCTAACTGATATAAGGTATTACCAGTGCACGGAGCAAGTCTGCTTGCTCTAATACTAATCAAGCCAGTTAGTGACGCCTGAGTTAGACCGATCAGTCAGAAGCCCCTCTCTAACTGATATAAGGTATTACCAGTGCACGGAGCAAGTCTGCTTGCTCTAACACTAATTAAGCCAGTTAGTGACGCCTGAGTTAGACCGATCAGTCAGAAGCCCCTCTCTAACTGATATAAGGTATTACCAGTGCACGGAGCAAGTCTGCTTGCTCTAACACTAATCAAGCCAGTTAGTGACGCCTGAGTTAGACCGATCAGTCAGAAGCCCCTCTCTAACTGATATAAGGTATTACCAGTGCACGGAGCAAGTCTGCTTGCTCTAACACAAAATCAAGCGAGCTGGTTGCGCCTAGGTTAGAGCGAGCTGTCAGAAGCCCGTCTCTAACTGATATGTCTTTACCCACTGCAATGCACGGAACAAGTCTGCTTGCTCTAGCACAAAATTAAGTGCGTCGGTAGCGCCTGGGTTAGACCGAGCTGCCAGAAGCCCGTCTCTAACCGATATCACGTGTTTGAGCAAGTCTGCTTGCTCTAGCACAAAATCAAGCGAGCTGGTAGTGCCTAGCTTAGACCGAGCTGCCAGAAGCCCGTCTCTAACCAATATCACGGTTTGAGCAAACCTGTTTGCTCTAGCACAAAATCAAGCGAACTGGTAGCGCCTAGCTTAGACCGAGCTGCCAGAAGCCCGTCTCTAACCGATATCACGTGTTTGAGCAAACCTGTTTGCTCTAGCACAAAATCAAGCGAGCTGGTAGCGCCTAGCTTAGACCGAGCTGCCAGAAGCCCGTCTCTAACCGATATCACGTGTTTGAGCAAGGCTGCTTGCTCTAGCACAAAATCAAGCGAGCTGGTAGCGCCTAGCTTAGACCGAGCTGCCAGAAGCCCGTCTCTAACCGATTTCACGTGTTTGAGCAAACCTGTTTGCTCTAGCACAAAATCAAGCGAGCTGGTAGCGCCTAGGTTAGACCGATCTGTCAGAAGCCCGTCTCTAACCGATATCACGTGTTTGAGCAAGGCTGCTTGCTCTAGCACAAAATCAAGCGAGCTGGTAGCGCCTGGGTTAGACCGAGCTGCCAGAAGCCCGTCTCTAACCGATATCATGTGTTTGAGCAAACCTGTTTGCTTTAGCACAAGATCAAGCGAGCTGGTAGCGCCTAGGTTAGACCGAGCTGTCAGAAGCCCGTCTCTAACCGATATCACGTGTTTGAGCAAGGCTGCTTGCTCTAGCACAAAATCAAGCGAGCTGGTAGCGCCTAGCTTAGACCGAGCTGCCAGAAGCCCGTCTCTAACCGATTTCACGTGTTTGAGCAAACCTGTTTGCTCTAGCACAAAATCAAGCGAGCTGGTAGCGCCTAGGTTAGACCGAGCTGCCAGAAGCCCGTCTCTAACCGATATCACGTGTTTGAGCAAGGCTGCTTGCTCTAGCACAAAATCAAGCGAGCTGGTAGCGCCTAGGTTAGACCGAGCTGCCAGAAGCCCGTCTCTAACCGATATCACGTGTTTGAGCAAGGCTGCTTGCTCTAGCACAAAATCAAGCGAGCTGGTAGCGCCTAGCTTAGACCGAGCTGCCAGAAGCCCGTCTCTAACCGATATCACGTGTTTGAGCAAACCTGTTTGCTCTAGCACAAAATCAAGCGAGCTGGTAGCGCCTAGGTTAGACCGAGCTGCCAGAAGCCCGTCTCTAACCGATATCACGTGTTTGAGCAAGGCTGCTTGCTCTAGCACAAAATCAAGCGAGCTGGTAGCGCCTAGCTTAGACCGAGCTGCCAGAAGCCCGTCTCTAACCGATATCACGTGTTTGAGCAAACCTGTTTGCTCTAGCACAAAATCAAGCGAGCTGGTAGCGCCTAGGTTAGACCGAGCTGCCAGAAGCCCGTCTCTAACCGATATCACGTGTTTGAGCAAGGCTGCTTGCTCTAGCACAAAATCAAGCGAGCTGGTAGCGCCTAGGTTAGACCGAGCTGCCAGAAGCCCGTCTCTAACCGATATCACGTGTTTGAGCAAGGCTGCTTGCTCTAGCACAAAATCAAGCGAGCTGGTAGCGCCTAGGTTAGACCGAGCTGTCAGAAGCCCGTCTCTAACCGATATCACGTGTTTGAGCAAGGCTGCTTGCTCTAGCACAAAATCAAGCGAGCTGGTTGCGCCTAGGTTAGACCGAGCTGCCAGAAGCCCGTCTCTAACTGATATCATGTGTTTGAGCAAACCTGTTTGCTTTAGCACAAGATCAAGCGAGCTGGTAGCGCCTAGGTTAGACCGAGCTGTCAGAAGCCCGTCTCTAACTGATATCATGTCTTTACCCACTGCAGTGCACGGAGCAAGTCTGCTTGCTCTAGCACAAAATTAAGTGCGTCGGTAGCGCCTGGGTTAGACCGAGCTGTCAGAAGCCCGTCTCTAACCGATATCATGTCTTTACCCACTGCAGTGCACGGAACAAGTCTGCTTGCGCTAGCACAAAGTCAAGTGAGTTTCTGACGCCTGGAGCGAGTTGGCTCCTTGGTAACCTTTGAGGCTCACATTCGGGAGGTTTGGGGTTCGATTCCCGTTGGGCCAGCCACTCATGTTTCCCCAGATCGGTAGGCGAGTGCTGGGGTGGTTTCTCTTCTACCACGATTTGCTGTCCATCATTTCCTGCGGTTGGTGTGTTTCGGCAGGACGGTGGAATTTTGCACTCTGGAAAGATTTCTACGTGGTTTTTGTTGGGACTGCTGGGACGCCTTCCTGTCGGATGTTTCGAGTGCCACGAGATCCCCTGGTTGCGAATCTAAGCAGAGCTAGCCGTCGTCAGGATTGCTGGCATGTTGGAGTCGTTAGGGACCCCGTCCTTGCTAGCGCACATCGTCATCCCTGGGGTCTTGTTGGAAGCACAAAGGGCCCTCTGTGACCTACTTGCGGTGCTGTGCTCCGGTTACAGGAGGTCCCTGTACCATTCCTAGCTCAGTGCTTATCTTTATATGATATTTACTTCAGAGAAATGGTAATATGTACTACAATATCAGCGTAACACAAACAGCTTATAAATATGAGTAATATTGGAAACGCTGTTTGCTAGTAGGCCTTCTAATCCTGTGTTAAAATAATATTTGGGCTGAAATTACGTACATTTATTGTATTATACTTACCTCAAAGTATTCTAAACCTGTATACAAATATTAATTCTTTAAAGCATTTAAAAACCTATATTTAAATGGTTTTAGAAATAATTTATTTTAGTATAAAGATAGGTATGTCTATAATTTTGTTTACTTTGCTAGAACAATACTTATGGTTCTCATTTTGCCAGATAAATGTAGTGCATATTTTGTAAACTTTATCTTCATTTTTTGCCGGTCTCTACTACTTTGAAAGTGTTATTTAGTACATGGCAGATGTCTATTCCTCATGCAAAGTTCCCTTGTAAATATTCCAAAGGATACACATATTTAATATTCTCTGTTTCTCCTTCCAGCAAACATATTCTACACGACCACTAACGAATTTGCAAATAATGCCTTACCAAGTGTAGGAATTTCCGGTAACGCTAACAGATACGTGGGGGATCGCCGGAAGTGGTGTCTGCCTGTTGCTTCTGAGTAGTAATAGTAGTAGTAGTAGTAGTAGTAGTAGTAGTAGTAGTAGTAGTAGTAGTAGTAGTAGTAGTAGTAGAAGTAGTAGTAGTAGTAGTAGAAGTAGTAGTAGTAGAAGTAGTAGTAGTAGAAGTAGTAGTAGTAGTATCTAGTAGAAGTAGTAGTAGTAGTAGTATATAGTAGAAGTTGCAGTAGTAGTAGAAGTAGTAGTAGTAGTAGAAGTAGTAGTAGTAGTAGTAGTAGTAAAAGTAGCAGTAGTAGTAGAAGTAGTAGTAGTAGTAGTAGTAGAAGTAGTAGTAGTAGAAGTAGTAGTAGTAGAAGTAGTAGTAGCAGTAGTAGTAGAAGTAGTAGTAGTAGAAGTAGTAGTAGAAGTAGTAGTAGTAGAAGTAGTAATAGTAGTAGTAGAAGTAGTAGTAGTAGTAGTAGTAGTAGAAGTAGTAGTAGTAGAAGTAGTAGTAGTAGTAGAAGTAGTAGTAGTAGAAGTAGTAGTAGAAGTAGTAGTAGAAGTAGTAGTAGTAGTAGTAGTAGAAGTAGTAGTAGTAGAAGTAGTAGTAGTAGTAGTAGTAGTAGTAGTAGTAGTAGTAGTAGTAGTAGTAGTAGTAGTAGTAGTAGTAGTAGTAGTAGTAGTAGTAGTAGTAGTAGCCTAGTAGTGGCGGTAGTACCGAACGAATGGCTTCGAGGTAACGTGTGAGGAGGCACGCATTCGGGAGGTCCCTGGTTCGATTCCCGTCTGGCCGGGCACTCTCTATGTTTTTTTCGTGGTTTTCCCTGGTTGGTAGGCGAATGTTGGGGAGGTTCACCGGCTGTGGTGCCGTATCTAGTAAGAACGGGTGCTAAACACTACCAAAAAAAAAAGGACAGAATTTCCTGTCCATAATTTCCTTTCGTCTGTTCCACATTCATATATTTCAGGTCGAAAGACACTTCCTTCATACCACCTTTAAATAATGTAGATAAGGCATTCGAAGACATATTTCTTGAAATAAAACCTTCGCAGTTCGATTTCCAAATATTCGTGTCCGGATTTTGAATCAACGTAACCACAGGTCCGCCAGAGTTCTAAAAATGGAGTAAATGGATCTCTAATGTGACTGTTTTCTTGAGGAAAAGTTCAAAACAACAAAAGATAGTTACATCTTACTAGTGATGGAACGATACCACTAGTTCTCGATACTAATTTTTGAGCACCGATACTCGATACTGACTTTATAAAGAACTGAAAAGGCTTGTTCACTGAGTTATTTTCTTATTAGTAGTTTTCGTGTATAAACACGTGTAACCAATTTTGTATTGTACGCTAATTCCAAATTTGTTCCTTCTCTAATAATTGGCAGTAACGTTTTTATCTTGATAATTACACAGGTTATAATACCCTATTGTTAGTCGATGATAATAATAATAATAATAGTAATAATAATAACTTCTTTGCTTCCCTTTTTATGTAACTATACTTTGTGATGAAAACTTTTTTTAAAGGATTTTCTACCCTTAGAAAAACAAACATTAGCAAATTATTCTTTATTCTGTAATCTTAAAAATATAAACTAATATACGAGTATATTGTTCTTGAAACTCAAACAAAAAATAACAAATATTTCCATGCGCTATATTATCTCACGTCTTAAGCTTCTGACTTGTTTCGCCTGGATTCGCAACTACTGGTCACGGAAATACGTAAGTGTAACGGCTGAGAGTGAGTCATCAAGCCAGGCTATTGTAGAAACGTCATTTAGTGCGTCAGCTAAATCAGCTTCCTTCACAACTCAGTTAATGTTACTCCTTCCCCCATTGTTTTGCATCTTTTCATTTAGACACAGGAGTCCATGGAATGTTACATTCATTCACCCACAGGAAACGCAGTCAAGGTCTATCAAGAACCATAGTCCAGTCTCTCTTTGGGGACATATGCTAGCCAATAACGTGAAGTCTGGACTCCTTTCGTTCCTTATCTAGCATAAAGTTAAACGTAACAACTTTCAATAATGCAAAACTTAAATATCTAAAAGGTATCTAAGATTTATATCAAAGTATTAGACAGACTTCGATACCCTCGAGTATCGAGGTCCCATCTCTACATTCTACTAATAAATTCTACAAGACCGCTTTCAACGTTTGTATAAGCAGGTAGCAAAGATCATGAGTATGTTTGGTACCGCAGGGACACCATGCTAGCCTCGCCCGGCGGAAGGTGATGCATTTTTTCGGATGTAAAAATTCTTAGTTTGCCTTCCTTCGGAAAGGAAGTAAAGTCGTGTCGTATATTTACGGCACGTAAAAGAACCTCAAGCCTGATAAAGCGACCTCTGAGCAAAATGTCCGGTCTTTCACGCCCGATATAGAATAGACCATAGCTGTTAAAGAGCGTTCATACACAAAACTCATTTTACTTCTACGGCATACCAATGTGAGCAAATTTTCTCTGCTCTGAAAATGCGCAAAACCGGCTACAGATCACAATTGACAATCATTTGAAGCAGTTCTTCGACTCTATTCAAGTAGGTCCATTGTTTCATCTATTTCACGCTTTATTGTACAGACGAAAACGTAATAAAATCCTCTAAGTTTATTTAACCAATTATTTCACGTAAATTTTAATTCTGTTTATGTAAAAACAAAATATATGACGTTTTGTTATGTCTGTGCAACTCTCTTTTCGTTGCTACCGTTGTTGCATATACTATATATACGGGATGGGCCATTTAAGTTGAGACTGTACAGTATCTCCAAAACTAAACGTGGTAAAAAAGAAATGTCTGGAATAAAAGTTGCTTGATATTATGGGGGAAAGTAAATGCCATTAGTCATGTTTTATTTGGAGGATGTTATGATGATTATTTTATGGTCAATTTAATTTTTTAAATGGGAACCTACATTTTGTATGACCCCAAAAAGGCTACCATAATATCCTCCAAACAAAACACGACTAATGACATTTACTTTCCCCCATAATATCAAGCACCTTTATTCCAGACATTTCTTTTTACCACGCTTAGTTTTGGAGATATTGTACAGTCTCAACTTAAATGGTCCATCCTGTAGAATGCTATTATTCATATACAATACGTTATTTAATCAATTTGTTGGCACTTGCAATAGCACACTGATTTATTTTAAAACGGAAGCACACTGCAAGGACTAAAACAAATTATGGGATTGCGTCCGCCAGTCCCCTCAGTCGCCGCATTTACCCTAGGTCGGGGCAAGGCGTCGGCATCCGGCAGCTCTCTTGAGCATGGTTGCATTAGACTCTTTAATTTTTGTTTTCCGTACTACGTATTGTAAGTAGGGGAAGTATTGCATTCCATCCAAAAATTGGATACCGAGAGTTCACCGTAAATACATGTTTCGAGGTGCCCTGAATGCAAAAAAGCATTTTTGGAAACATGTTCGTGTAGTGTCGGTCTGTCTGTCTTTCTATCTGTGAACAGCATAACTCAAAAATGAAAACTCGGATAAACGCCAAACTGGACTTCCAAGGACACAAAGGTTTTCAAGAAAATCTCCCCCACCCTAGACTACCGTTTACATGGAACATTTTCGAAACTTTTTGTTTTCTCAAAATTGGCTCTAACGATTTGATTTAAGATATTTTTAGGTCAAATGAAATGTATATCTTGGAATTTCTGGGAATGTCCCCGAAAGTCCTTTTCATTTTGAATACCTTCGCATAGCTGGTAAACCGTAAATGATAGACAAAAGTTTACTACAAAAAAAATGTAGATCTCGTTAAAACACACAATTCATGCCATATACATTTTTTGTCGAGTGAACCATTTCCAAGATATTCCTTGTTATTGTTTGAATTTTCCAATACTTTACTTTTTCTCAAATGGGAATTCATTATTCTTTTTACTTTCTCTACTACGTATAGTAAGTAGGGGAAGTATTGTATTCCACCCAAAAATTCGATACCGAGATTTCACCGGAAATACATGTTTTGAGACCCCCTGAATAAAAAAAGCATTTTTGGAAACATGTCTGTGTGTGTGTGTGTGTATGTGTGTGTGTGTCTGTCTGTCTGTCTGTGAACAGCATAACTCAGAAACGAACAGTCGGATAAACACCAAACTTGGTATTTAGGTTCAGTATCTTCCAAGGATGCGACACGAAGGTTTTCAAGAAAATCCCCCCACCGCAGATTACCCTTTACATGGAAGATTTTTCGAAAATTTTAATTTTCTCAAAAATGGCTCTAACGATTTTGATTAAAATATCATATGTTTAAGATATGTTTATTGCAAATAAAATGTATATCTTGAATTTCCTGGGAATGTCTCCATAAGTATTCTTCATTGTGAACGATAATGGTAAACTGGTAAACCATAAGAGATAGACAAAATTTTACTACACAAAAAATGTAGATCGCGTTAAAATACACAATTTATGTCATATACATTTTTTTGTTGAGTGAAGCATTTTCGAGATATTACTTGTTATTTCCTTAAATTTTTCAATACTTATTTTCTCAAATGGGAATTCGTTATTCATGTTTTGTCTTGGATATGCAAAGAGTATTAATCTGTGGGAAAGGGAATGGTGCTGCACCTAGCAACCAGCTATTAAGAGATATGTATGTGCTTAAAGGCTACTGTATTTCTATATTGCTCTTGTAAATATATATTCCCCTTACATCTATAAGAAAATTAGCAATAAGATAGAGTCTGCAAATGTTTATCTCGATTAACATGAAGTAGATGGAGAATAAGCGTTTGTATAAATAGTTTGTACAAGAGTAGAGAAAGTCATGTGAGTGTAACACATCAGATTTTTTTTAATGTCCTGGACATGCAAAGACAATGGGACGCTCCACATAGCAACCAGCTTTTAAAAGATTTGACTATCGCTTAAAGCCTACCATATTCTCCTTGCACTGACAAGAAAATTAGCCATAAGATAGTTTCTGCAAATGTTTATCTCGATTAACATGAAGTAGATGGAGAATAAGTGTTTGCAAAAATAGTTTGTAGAAGAGCAGAGAAAGTCATGGGAGTGCAACACATCAGATTTGTTTTGTTTGTACTCGAGCTCATGAGTTAATGAAAACTTACAAATGAAAATGTTAGTACTTATGTGATTTCGTTGCAGATGCATGTTATCAAAATCATCTGAAAATAGGGTTACCAACCGCTCAATTTTTGCTGCATAACTATGCCATTTTACTTGCTTAGTTTGTGTTCATTCGAAGAAATTATCTCGACTTTTCTGACTGTGTGGAGAGTAGCGAATAATCACACACAAAGATAACTCTTTTGCATTAAAACTATTAGAATCTAGTGCCTCTTTGAAAAAAATTATTACAATCATAACTCGTTCATCAACTTCAAAGTTCTGAACATTACTTAGTAAATTAACAAATTTGATCCATCTATTACAAATTAAGCCTCCTGTTCCTCTCATTGCAGTGTCGATTTAAAACTCTCTGGAAAAACATATACTTTTAAAGTTGCTGTAGAGAAGGTATTGTGTTCCTCTCACGAGAATGTGTCTGTAAGGAATGTGTTGACATCAACAATTCTACACTGTCTGAGAAGGATTAAGGCTCTACTTTCAACATATAAACAACTCTTAAGGCCTCTTAGAAAACATACGCTCTTCCGCTAGTAATGCTGAATGACGTTACTTTTGTTTGCTTTCCCGTCAGATTTTAACAACGTTGGCAACTATTTCTCGGGTTTGACTGTTTAGAGTTCCTCCTTTCTTACTGGGCATTGTAAATAACTTTATAAATCACTAGAAAACGCTTACACACTGCTTGCTCCAAGTGAAACACGTTGGAATACTAACGTTACGCGATGCTCCTAATGTAGATAGTAGATCTATTTATGCAATCAGTGAGCTACTACGTGATACTTGCCCCCCTCACTCATCCGGAGAGTAGAACACCCGCAAACGTTTTCTCGTCAGAGGCCTACAATATATCAGTAAATGCTTCATTCTTCACTTTCACTTCTTTCGCTACTGAAACGAGGGATGAAATATCTCTTTTCATAAACTCACTTTTGAAGCTCTCAAAATAAAAGATTATGTCATTTTCACACCACTTATTATAATTGTCTTCATCTCTGGTAAGCATCCGTTCTGAACGAGAGCATGGTTTTATTCTATCTTTAGGTACCTTCACAGTGTGATAGGATGGTGGTTGGGATAGGCATTATCTCGGAGTCGAGGAACAATAACTGGTTCATCATTTAATACTGGAAATATATCCTCTTTTATCAAAAACTTATCCTCAAAATGTTTTATGCATACTAATCAATTCTCTATCACGTCAAAATTGTCCATTTTTCTCTGAAAACTTTGTCCTTAGGAAAGCTAAATGCTGAAGTGCCTGTAGCACCATAGCTCTGTTTACACTTAGTTTCCTTTCCACAAACGCCTCACAATCTTAACAAACGATATGCTGTGTGCTGTGCACATTTGTTTACAAGCCAACCCAAAGAGGTGCCACTATGATATTAGCATTAAGATCTGATATATTGCAGAGCATCTTGGTAGAGAAGGCATTGCATTCCACACAAAATTTTGATATAGAGGTTCACATTAAATACACGTTTTGAGGCCCCTGAATAAATAAAAAAATCCTTTTTTAGTTTGTGTGTGTGTGAACAGCATAACTGAAAAACGAAATCTCGGATAAATATCAAACTTGGAATTTAAATCGGTGCCTTGCAAAGATACGACACGAAGATTTTCAAGAAATTCGCCCCCCATAACTACCCTTTAAACCGAACATTTTTCGAAATTTCTTAATTTCTTAAAAATAGCTCTAAGAATTTTGATTAAACTGCCATATATTTACGTGACAAATAAAATGTATATCTTGAATTTTCTGGGAAAAGCCCGTGAAGTCCTCTTCATTCGGAAGGTGTTTTGTATATTCTTCTATAACTAATAAACGTTATGCGATAGACGAAAACGCACTGCACAAACAATGTAGATCTCTTTAAAACACACAATTTATTTCAAATACTTGTTTCTTAAGTTCCATTTATACCCCGCCTTTAATTGTAATGGTCTTAACGGCGGCCTTTCCTTTGGATTGCCTATAAGCAACAGTACTCGTATTCACTTGTTGTTGGATTTCTGTTAAACTTTGGGTATTAGTAATTAGATCATACACACACACATTCACACTGTCATTCATACTTCCAGACTCTGGGGAGGATAAGGAATAATCTTGGTTAGAGAAAAATTCCCACCCCAGCTGGAAATCGAAGCCGGGACCCCTTGCACAGCAGGCTACCTACTGAGTTACGAGGCCAGCCGAGTTATCCGTTATTAATGTTTCGAATTGGTCTTTTACGTCCTGTCGATTTTCAGTTGTTTCTTTCGTATACATTTAACTATCGCTGTTCTCTTTGCATCCTAACGAAATGTGTATTGTATCTATTTCTGCAAATGTTTATCTCAATTAAAATAAAATAAATAGATAGATAAACTTTCGCAAGACTTTTTTTTTCAGTCATCTGATTCTACCTTTCCAACCCTGTCCAACACACGGCTTGTGTGAAAGAACAATTAATTCCATTAATTGACCTAATAGTGGTTGCAACTATAAAGCCCGGAACTTAAAGTACTTACAATAAATGTAAGTCGCCATTGGGGTATGGCATCTCAATACAATTTGAGATCTCCTTGTGGTTTACCGGGAAAAATGCGAATCAGCTGGAGAATTTAATGTCGTGTCGGCATGTTGCCATGGTAGCTCAGTGGTTAGAGCAACCGGACGGAGACCGGGAGATCCGTGGTTCAAATCCCGGCTATGGCATTGAATTTTTCAGTCATCTGATTCTACCTTTCCAACCCTGTCCAACACACGGCTTGTGTGAAAGAACAATTAATTTCGCAAGAATAATTTATATAGTAACTAATAAACGATCGAGGGTAGAGAAAGTCATGAGAAAGTTATCAGAAATTCTTTTGCATGTTTTCATTCAGGAATAAGAATATGTAGATGGAATGTTGCATTGATTCACCTACAGAAACGCAGTCTTGTTTAGGAACCAAGAATGATAAACCAAACAATAATTTGATGACACGTTCTAGACATCAATTGAAGCATCTTCCGCAGTCTATTCCATTTCGTTCTTGTCTAGCGCTAAGTGAATCACAACTACTATTAGTGGTGTCTGGAAAAGAAATCTAAAATATTTAAAAGTATCGAGAAATTATCGGTGATTTCTTTCAAAGTATTATACATAGGTGACTATTATCGAGGTATCGACTGTGTCGAGGTCACATCCCTCTTTATACCAGAACAGGAAACAACAAAGACAGAATCACTACAAAGTGCAACAACAAAATAGGAAAACAAACCTTTTTGTTCAGTATTTCCTCTGTAGGTATTGTACTTCGCACAATGCTTGTTAAAAGAAGAGGCGAAATCTTGAAGATCTACTGATAGCTTCCTACCTCCACCATGTTTACCAAGAACCGCAATACTACCAATATTTTGTAACACAATATCCTACTTTCCGGCAATTAGGTGTTTCCGTTACGTTTGAGGTATTTACTTCTTCCGGCCAGACACAAACGGAATGTCTCTTCCCATTACTGCCTCATAGGGATCTCTAGATGACAATCGCCTGACCTAGCTGCCGGTGGTCAGTATAAACGTACTTACATGCTTCAATACTCAGCCTGGGAGCTCAATTTTTACTTTCTCTACTACGTATAGTAACTAGAGGAAGTATTCCATTCCACCCAAAAATTTGATACCGAGATTTCACCGGAAATACATGTTTTGAGACCCTTTGAATAAAAAAGAACATTTTTAGAAAAAGGTCCGTGTGTGTCTGTCTGTGTGTAGCATAACTCAAAAAGAGAAAGTCGGATAAATGCCAAACTTGGTATTTAGGTTCAGTATCTCTCAAAGACGCGACACGAATATTTTGAGGAGATCCCGCCATCCCGGACTAACCTTTACATGGAACATTTTTCGAAAACTTTGATTTTCTCAAAAATGGCTCTAATGGCTTTGATTAAATAGCATATACTTAAGATACTTTCATGCAAATGAAATGTATATCATTAATTTTTCTGGGAATGTCCCAGAAGTCCTCATTCTGAATGACTTTTGCATAACTGGTAAACCGTAAGAGATAGAGGAAATTTTACTGCACAAGAAATGTAGATCTCGTTAAAACATACAATTCATACCATATACATTTATTTATTTATTTTATTATCTTTTGATTTGTTTACTTTTTTGTCGAGTGAACCATTTCCGAGATATTCCTTGTTATTTGTTTGAATTTTTCAACACTTATACTTTTTCTCAAATGGGAATTCGTTATTCCTTTTATATATGTCTTGGACATACAAAGAGAATGGAATGCTCCACATAGCAACAGCTCTTAAACGATTTGAACTATCGCTTAAAGTCTACCATATTCGTCTTGCAGCTACAGGAAAATTAGCAATAAGATAGTTTCAGCAAATATTTGTCTCGATTAACATGGAGTAGATGTAGAATAAGCGTTTGTAAAAATAGTTTGTGCAAGAGTAGAGAAAGCCATGTGAGTAAAACAGATCAGATTGTTTATTTAGGCGGTGTGTTCATTTTTCAAAATAATTAAGACAATTGAATCTGCCGCCTTAGTTTGAATATTGTCCCAGCTATTCACACAACTGAGTGCAAAAACTTGGATCTACTTCGTTAGGGATTACAAACTTCTCATAGCACTCAAGCCTATTGCCCCAGTTGAAGGGTCCGCTGCAAAAGGGAACTGTAATACATCAACCATGAAAGAAAAAAATCTGATGTGTTACATTCACGTGACTTTCTGTGCCCTCTATACTTTATTAGTGGGTATACGTATTATTCTTATGAAAGTTTGTTTCCTATCTACTTCATTTTAATCGAGATAAACCTTTCCGGAAACAGCTACATTACACATATCGTTATAGACACAAAGGAGTGATAGTCAAATGTTCAAGAACTGGACGCTATACGCTGGCCTTAAAGTTCCATTCTGTTTCCATGACATCGCGAGAAACAGCTGAAAATCGACAGGACTTTAAAAGAATGACTTGGTATTGGACAATCAAAACGTTAATAACGGTTAACTGGGAAATGGCTGATGCCACATAAAGAGTTATTTGAAATAAATTGTGTTTTTTAAAGAAATCTACAGTTTTTGTGCAGTACGTTTTCGTCTATCGCTTAACTTTTACCACTTACCCATAGAAGATATTACAAAATGTCCTCCGAATGAACACAACTTCACAAGCTGTTCCCAGAAAATTCAAGATATACAGTTTATTTGTTATGTAAATATATTTTAATCAAAATGTTAGACATTTTTAAGAAAATCCAAATTTTCGAAAAATGCTCTACGTAAAAGGTAGTTTGGGGTGGGGGAGATTTTCTTGAAAAGCTTCGTGTCGCAACTTTGGAAGCTCCTTGTATACGATCAGATTTATGTCAAATTCAATGTTTTACAAAGCTTTCCAAGAGTTGTCACAGCTTTTCTTGTCAAATTGCTTCCAATACTTTGAAGGTCTTGAAAGCAAATAAGGACATGCTCTAAACGGTCAAAGATTTTACAATGATTTGATGGCTTTGGCCAATGAAATGCGAATACTTGCAGTGCGTCACGAAATGTGCAACATGGCTGAAAGTGAAAAGTAAACGAAAATGGCTACCTGGGTAAGGGGTGTCGTATGAAAGCTGGTTTTAGGTTACACCACGAAATCTGGCCATGTCTGTACGTTGTGGGACCCGCGGATGATGAGGAAGTCGAGAGCATATGAAAAAATTGCCAGGCTGATCTCCGAAGTATACAATGATGCATTAATGCAATGTTAGGTAGGTATATAGGGTGGGCATTTAAGTTGAGACTGTGCAATATCTCCAAAACTAAGCGTTGTAGAAAGAAATGACTTTATTAAACTTTCCTGATGTTATGAGGGAAAGCATTGTCGTGTTTTGTTTGGAGGACGTCATGATGGTCATTTTAGGGTCAATTTCATTTGCTTAAATGTGCACCTACATTTGGTATGTTGTTTTCTCACCGGAAAATGGTTTATAAAAAGCTGTTTATTTTCTGATTAGGAATAAGAAAACAAAACAAAAGAGTTGATTCCCAATTATGAAACGTAACTTCACTTCAAATGACCATCCATGGATGTTCCAACCATTCATTGCGCTCTTCGTACACAGCCATTCAGAATTTTCATTGTTATTTACCTTGGTGTAAGAACAATTGCAAAGTGCGTTATACAAATGTTGACTAGTGGCATTTACTTTCCGCCATAATATCAAGCAACTTTTATTAAAGACATTTCTTTCTACAACCCGTAGTTTTGGAGATTTTGTACAGTCTCGACTTAAATGTATAGCATAGTTAACCTATCAACTTGTATTTCCATTGCATTCCTTAATCGTAAACTGATAATACGTGAAAACACTATGTAATTACCTAAAGAATAATATTTCATTGCTAATTGTTATACTGTGACGCAAATAGTAAATTACTTTGCACGTGATAAATTATTATCAACGTCGTTGAAGGAGCAATTTGACAAAAAGGTAACGTTGAAATGCACGTTAATGACATTGAAATCTTGTTAAATCTTGTCAAATATTTTTCAATATTTGACAGTTTTTCTTGAAAACTCTTGAATTGAATAAGTCTAATCACGTACAAGCGGCTTTAAATACCACGTTTGGTATTTATTCGACTTTTCATTTTTGAGTTACGCTGTTCACAGTCACACACAAACAGGACCTTTGTATAAAAATGTTTTTTTTTATTCATGAACCTCAAAACATGTATTTCTCCAGTTATAATACATTTCGAATACGTACAAATAAAGGAACAAAAGCTCAGACTATTAATTACTACGCAGATTGGTAGATCAGCTGGACTTATCCATCACGTCTTCACCACCTTGAAAGGGGCCATATTATGGGGTTGCATATTCTGGAAACGCTGAGCATGACCACCAACATCGAGTCCCTTTCATGTTTATTCACTTGCTCGCAGCGATATCGCGGCATGAAATATTTATTTTACCGCTCCCCCAGGCGGTATTTGACCAAGCTCCATCAGTTCTCACAGGAACATGCCGATCGTAGGCCACACAATGGCCCTCCTTGTTGTTTTGGCAAGCACCGACCAGTTGCTTCTCAGGGCATTCTGGTTTTACTTTCCGTACCACGTACCAGGTAGAGCAAGTATTGCATTCCACCAAATTCTGCATGCCGAGAATTCAGTGGGTTTGATGATAAACGCTAGCGCGCGTGTGTGTCTGAAAAGCACAACTCAAAAATCTTATGTTACATTCACATGACTTTCACCACCCTCTGTCGCTTATTACTGGGTATACGAATTATTCTTACGGAAGTTTATTTTCCTATCGATTCGAGATAAACCTTTCCGGAAATAGCTGTATTGCACATTTCGACACACACACACAAAGGGAATAGTGATAGTCAAATGTTTTAGAACTGGACGTCATATGCTGACCTTAAAACTCCATACTGTTTCCATGATTTCTCGAGAAACAACTGTAAATCGACAAGACTTAAAAGGGAGTATTGAATTCGAACTATTAATAATGGATATCTCGAAAATGGCTGATGCCACAAATAAAGGTTATTTGAAACAAACTGTGCGCCTTAAAGAAATCTACTTTTTTTTGCGTGGTATGTTTTCGTCTATTGTTTAACGTTTACGAGTTATACAAGATTTTAGAAAATGCCTTCCGAATGAGAAGAATTTTATGAGCTATTCTCAGAAAATTAAAGTTTAATTTTATTTGCCATGTAAATATCTTTAATGAGTTGTATTCTAATCAAAATCATTAGAGCCAATCTTTGGAAAATCAAAAGCTTCGAAAAATGTTCCATATAAAGGATAACTGTGGTGGGAGGATTTTCTTGAACATCTTGTGTCGCACTTTGGAAGATACTGAACTTAAATCACAAGTTTGGTATTTATCCTACTTTTTTGAGTTGCGCTATTCACAGACACATATATACACACACGAGAGCTTTTTCTAAAAACGTTTTTTTTATTCAAGGTACCTCAAAACATGTATTTTTGGTGAAATCTCCGAATCGAATTTTTGGGTGGAATGCAATACCTTTTCTACCTACTATGTACGTGATAAAGAGTAAAAATAAAATTTTGGAAGACACAAAATTTGGTATTTAAGTTCAGTGAATGTGTCATAATTTCCATGCTTTTAGTTATTTTACAAAATAATAACTTACAGTATTTAAAAAATCTGATGTGTTACACTCACATGACTTTCTGTACTCTTGTAAAAACTATTTTTACAAACTCTTATTCTCCATCTATTTCATATTAATCGAGATAAACATTTGCCTAAACGATCTTTTGACATGCAAAGAGAATTACATTTTACACATAGCGACCAGTTCTAAAAATATTTGACTATCGCTTAAGGCATACTAAGTTCCCCTTGTTTTGTATTTACAAGGGCAATATAAGCACAGACATATCTCTTAATAGCTGGTTGCTATGTGCAGCACCATTCTCTTTACCATTCTCTTTGCATATCCAAGACAAAAAAAAATGAATAACGAATTCCCATTTTAGAAATTGTATTGAAAAATTTTAGGGAATAACAAGCAATATCTCGAAAATGGTTCACTCAACAACAAAAATATAAATGACATAAATTGTATATTTTAACGCGATCTACATTTTTTGTGTAGTAAACGTTTGTCTATCTCTTATGGTTTACCAGTTATGCAAAAGTTGTTCACAATGAAGAATACTTTTGGAGACATTCCCAGAAAATTCGAGATATATGCGTTTTATTTCCCATGAAAATATCTTAAACATATGATATTTTAATCATAATCGTTAGAGCCATTTTTGAGAAAATAAAATTTTCGAAAAATGTTCCATGTAAAGGTATTTGGGGTGGGGGATTTTCTTGAAAACCTTCGTGTCACATCTCTGGAAGATACTGAACCTAAATACCAAGTTTGGTGTTTATCCGACTGTTCGTTTCTGAGTTATGCTGTTCACAGACACAGACACACACACACACACACACACACACACACACACACACACACAAACACACATGTTTCCAAAAATGCTTTTTTATTATTCAGGGATCTCAAAACATGTATTTTCGGTGAAACCTCGGTATCGAATTTTTGGGTGGAATACAATACTTCCCCTACTTACTATACGTAGTAGAGAAAGTAAAAAGAACTGAAAGTAACTCCAAAAATATAAGACATAAAAAAACCACCACTGAGCGGAATGTCTTAGAAAGTGTCTGCGGCCCGCATTCGCGGGATTCCGAGTTCAAATTCCATAGGCCAACAAATCTGACTTTCTTTTCGTGGTTTCCCCCAGACACTAAGGTAAATATCCGATTGGGTATTTAATACTGCTACACAAAGTTTCACTTTATCCATAGTAGAAATGAAAATAAATGTTAATAGGGAATGCTTTACCATCTATCCACAGATAATGAAAGCAAGTAGACAGGAAGATACCCCAAAAGCCATCTTCCCGTCACAGAGGCAAAGGTACAGTTGTCTAGCAGTTTTTTTTCAATTAATGTTTTGTGGCATCGCCATTTCCGACATAATCATTTGTTATTGGTTTGAATTTTTCAACAATTTTGTGATTCTTTTAAGTGTCGTCACTATTCAGCTGTTTCCCGCGATGATATGGAAAGAGCATGGAAATTCAAGGCCAACATCGCTTCGCTTTCCGGTACCCCCTTATATGTAACTACAACGAACTGTGTATTGAAACTACTTGTACAAACGTTTCTTTGGTTAACATGAGAGTAGTATATATAAGGGGCAGCGAGCGAAGGTTTTGAGCAAACATGGGAAAATATAGGGAAAAGAAGGGGAGATGCTAAGCTAGGAGGGGGGGACGTTCATGGAGGAAAATGAGTTTATATGGGGAAGATAGGAGATATGAGGAGGGATGCTAGACTACACAGGGCTTGTAGGGTAGAACATGCGCTTATACAGGTAAGATAGGGAATACGAGGTGAATTGCTAAGCTAGTCAGATGCTGAAGGAGGGGAATATGGGCTTATACGGGAGAGATAGGAAATACGAGGATAGATGCTAGGCTAGATAGTGGCAGAAGGAGAGGGAATGCGCTTTATATGAGAGAGGTAGGGAAATACGAGGAAAAAAGCTAGGCTAATCAGGGGTCGAGTAGAGTATACGTTTATACGGGAAAGGATAGGGAAAACGAGGGTAAATGCTAGGTTGAGAGAACCTTCAAGGAGGAAAATGCATATATATGGGGAAGATAGGGAGTACGAGGGCCGATGCCAGGCTAGACAGGGTTGAAGGAGGGAAATGCGTTTATATGAAACAGATAGGAAACGTGAAGAGGTATTAGTCTAGACAGAGGTTGAGGAGTAGAGTATGATTTATTTGAGAGGTATAGGAAAATGAGGAGAGGTGTTAGGCTAGACAGAGTTGAAGCGTAGAGTATGTCTTTTATACGGGAAAGATAGGTAATACGATCGTTAATGTTAGGCTAGACAGGGGTTGAAGGAGGGAAATGTGCTTATATGGAAGAGATAGGAAACCGTGGAGAGGTGTTAGACTAGACAGAGGTCGAGGAGTAGAGTATGGTTTATATGAGAGATATAGGAAAACGAGGAGAAAACACTGAAGTACTTCGGAGAAGACGAATTGAAGTTGATGACACGTAAGGGCATATTTCCCTATGATTACGTCACGTCATGGGATGTTTTGAACGAGACCTGCCTGCCTCCCAAGGACTCCTTCTCCAATAGGTTAAATGAAGAAGAAATTAGTGATGCTGACTACGAGCAGTCTAGAAATGTATGGGAGCTGTTTAATGTGAAAAACCTGGGCGAGTACAGCGATCTGTACTTAACCTCAGAAGTTCTTCTAGCTGATGTCTTTGAGACATTCAGAGAGCAGACCCTCAAAACACACAAAGTTGATCCAGCACATTATTTCACATCTCCAGGACTTACATGGGACGCTATGTTATTGCATACTAGAATTAAGTGGAACTGTTACAAGATTATGATCAACTACTCATGCTGGAATCCGGTATAAGAGGAGGTTTTTGCCAAGTTTCCCATCGGTATGCAGAGGCTAATAACAGTTATATGGATAAGTTGATCCGTCGAGACCGACCCAATTTACTACATACGAGGACGCCAATAACCAATATGGTTGGGGAATATGCCACGCCCTCCCATATGGTGGATTTCAGTGGGTTTCAGCTGAAGAAATAGACTTATAAAGACTACAAGAAGACGATCCTCATGGATGCATATTAGAAGTCGACATCGAGTATCCTGCTGAACTTCACGATCTACACAACGTTCTACCTTTCCTGCCTTTCTACAAAGAAACTGATACCTCATCTTGGACCTCGAAATAAGTATATCGTACGTTACATGACTTTGAAACAAGCTCTTAATCATGGGTTACGGCTAACAAACATCCATCGTGTGCTACAATTCCGGCAGTCTCAGTGGTTAAAACCTTATGTGGAATTTAACAAGCTACGACAACAGGCGGCAAATGATTTCGAGAAGGATCTCTACAAGCTCTTTAACAACGCTATGTTTGGAAAAACCTACGTAATCGTATGGATATACGACTGGTTATAAATGAGAAGACTCCGGAGAAGTTGAATGTTAAGCCTGCGTTTATCGATAGGACGATATATGCTTCTAATCTAGCTGCTGTACATATGGCCTCTTGTCAGATCGTATTCAACAAGCCTATATATACATCAGTATGAGCGTGTTAGACATCTCCAAGACATTAATGTATCATTATCATTACGACGTGTTGTTGCCATATTACGGAGCTGAAAACCTGAAGCTTATGTATATGGACACTGATTTATTCATTCATCGTGTGACAACTGAAGATGTGTACCAGGACAAGCTACGTTTTCTTGAGCATCTGGATACAGCTGATTACCCTGTTAACCATATATGCCTCCCTACTCAGAACAAAAAGGTGCATGGAAAATTTAAAGACGAGGCTAATGGTAAAAATCATTCATCGCTTTGTGGGATTACGACCAAATATGTATGCACTAGATATCCACGGTTCAATAATAAAAAGATTAAAGCCATAAAACGTAGCGCTATTAAGCAGTACATCACATTCGACAGCTACACGGACTGTCTTAAGACCAGAGAAATAATAAGAACGCCCGTGAATCTGATCCTGTCACAAGAGCATGCTGTTACCACCGTGCAAGTGAATAAAACTACATTGACTCCATACGACGATAAAGGTTATTACCGAGGATGGAATAACGACATATGCGCATGGACATTACAGTATTACAAACAGTGCTTAAAAGAATGTAACCTGCATCCCAAGATGAATATTTTCTCAGCGAGTCTACAATTTTAAAAAAATGAAGCTTACTCATGTGCTGTGTATACACCTGGCATACACCTGGTGAAGAAAGAAGAAGATGGAAGGGGAGGCGTAAACCCTGCCATTAGGAGCAAATCTTAGTGCTAGTCTCAAGCCTAGATAAAGGGGAGAAGCGTCTACCCTTACAATGCTTATCTAATGAAGCAATGATTAAACTGATAAAGCTGCTACACTGGGATAAAACTGTAGTCCTATAAAACAATAAAGCTGTCTAAAACGTTATAACATCTACTCAACCATGCAGATGTGCTAGTTCATACTACTTCTATGTATCCTCGCTGTAACCCTATACACTTTTAACACTCTCCGTCTCACACACTAACTGTTTAACATATAAAAGCTTGCAAGATTTAGACAAAAGTATATAAACGTGTTGTAACATTGGATAAGAAATGTTTATAATCTCATTACTCTCTATATTATCATGAATACCTGTGATACTATCTGAATCACCTAAAACTACATTAAATAGCTGTGATACAAATCGCTGAACTAAATTATCGCCAACTCTTGTGATACTACTCAGATTACTCTAAATACCAACGATACTAGCTGAATTATCTATGAAATCAAACGGAACTATGCTACACCCAACTCTTGAGATCTGTCTGTCTATGATACTATTCGAGTTAGCCCAAATACCTATTATATTACCTGAACTAACTGAGAAATACGAAACTATGCTACATGCAACCCTGGAATCTGTCTCCTTGTGACCTACATGAATTAACCTAAATACCCCTGATACAGCCTGAACTACCTGTAAAATCACACGCAACTATGCTGCACTGGAATCTGCTCGCCTACTGAATGCTGGATAGAGCTATCCTGGAGAAGACTGGACGTTACACATGCATCAGCACTCACCTCCCTAACACCTATCATCGTTTTCCCTATCTCTCTCATATAAACGTACTCTCTACCATTCAAACCCATCCTATACTAATACCTCTACTCAACTTGCTATCTCCCTCTCTCATATAAAACACATTCTAGCTTTAACACTGTCTAGTCTAGCATCCCTACCCCTCGTATTCCCTACCTCTCTCATATAAAGCGCATTCCCTTCCTTCAGCCGTCTACTCTAACATCTCTTCACGGTTTCCCTATCTCTCTTGCATAAAAGACATACGCTACCCTTCAACTCTGTCTAGCCTAACACCTCTCTTCGTTTTCCTATACCTCTCATACATATAAACCATACTCTACTCCTCAACCTCTGTCTAGCCCAGCATACCCTTCACGTTTTTCCTACCTTTCCATATAAACGCATACTCTACCATTCAAAACCTCCAAGCCTAATACCTCTCTTCGGTTAATTATTTCTCCCATATAAAAGCCATATTCTACTCCTCAATCTCTGTTTAGCTTAGCACCTCCCCTCGTATTCCCTATCTCTCCCGTATATAAGCGCACATTCCTCCTCCTTCAGTATCTGTCTAGCCTAACACATCTACTCGTTTTCCTGTACCTCTCATATATATACATACATACATATAAACGCATACTCTACTCCTCAACATCTGTCTAGCCTAACACTTCTCGTATTCCCTATCTCTCCCATATAAAGATATTTCCCTCTCCTTCAACTCTCTCTCTCTCTCTTAGCATAGGATCTCTCTCCGTTTTACCCGTCTCTCCATATAAACGTGTACTATCCATTCGACCCCTCCTAGTGTAATACCTCTCCTCGGTTTGCTATCTCTCCCATATAAAAAACCATATTCTACCCTTCAAGTCCTGTGCAGTCTAGCACCTCCCCTCGTATTCCCTATCTCCACTGTATAAATCCATATTCTTCCATCTCCAGTATCTATCTAGCCCTACACCTCTCGTTTTCCTATACCTCTGATATAAACCATACTCTACTCCTCGACCTCTGTCTAGTCTAACATCTCTCCACGGTTTCCTATCTCTTCCATATAAGCGCATTTCCCTCCTTTAACCCCTGTCTAGCCTAGCATCAACGCTCGTGTTCCCTATCTCTCCCATATAAAAGACATACTCTACCCTTCACCTCTGTCTAGTCTAGCACCTCTCCTCGTATGCGCTATCTCTCCTGTATATAAGCCCATATTCCTCCTCCTTCAGTATCTCTCTAGCCTAACACTTCTACTCGTTTTCCTATACCTCTCATACATACATACATACATACATACATACATACATACATATATACATATGCATGCATACATATATATAAACGCATACTCTACTCCTCAACATCTGTCTAGCCTAGCACTTCTCCTCGTTTCCCTATCCCTTCCATATAAACTTATTTCCCTCCCCTTCAACTCTCTCTCTCTCTCTCTTAGTATAGGATCTCTCTCCGTTTTATCTGTCTCTATATATAAACGCGTACTCTACCATTCAAACCCTCCTAGCGCAATTCCTCTCCTCGGTTTGCTATATCTCCCATATAAAACACACACTCTACCCTTCAACTCTGCCTAGCCTAACACCTCTCCTCGTTTTCCTATACCTCTCATATAAAGCATACTCTACTCCTCAACCTCTGTCTCTTCTGCCACTATCTAGCCTAGCATCTATCCTCGTATTTCCTATCTCTCCCGTATAAGGCCATGTTCCCCTCCTTCAGCATCTGACTAGCTTAGCACTTCGCCTCGTATTCCCTATCTTTCCTGTATAAGCACATGTTCTACCCTTCACGCCCTGTGTAGTCTAGTATTCCTCCTCATATCTCCTATCTTCCCCATATAAACTCATTTTCCTCCACGAACGGACCCCTAGCTTAGCATCTCCCCTTGTTTTCCCTATCTTTTCCCATGTTTGCTCAAAAGCTACGCTAGCTGCCCCTTATCTGTAGTACTCATGAGGTAGATATATTATAAAAAAAATCTAAGGTGTTACACTCACATGACTTTCTCTACCCTTGTACAAACTATTTTTTACTTATTCTCCACCTGCTTCGTGTTCATCTAGATAAACATTTGCAGAAACCATCATATTGCTAATTTTTTTGTAGGTGCAAAGGGAATATGGTAAGCTTTAAGCGATAGTCAATTTTTTTAAGCGCTGGTTGCTATGTGGAGCATTCCATTCTCTTTGCATGTCCAGAACATAGAAAAAAAACGAATAACGAATTCCGGTTTGAGAAAAAGTATAAGTATTGGAAAATTCAAACAAACAACAAGGAAATTCTCGGAAATGGTTCACTCGACAAAAAAAATGTATATGACATAAATTGTGTGTTTTAACGAGATCTACAATGTTTGTGTAGTAAACGTTTGTCATTATTTGTTTACCAGTTATGGAAAAACCATTGAGAAAGAAGAGGACTTTTGGGGACATTCCCAGAAAACTCAAGATATACATTTTATTTGTCATGAAAATATCATAAGTATATGATATTTTAATCAAAATTGTTAGCGCTATGTTTGATAAAATCGAAATTTTCGAAAAATGTTCCATGTAGAAGTTAGTGAAGTGGGGGGATTTTCTTGAAAATCTTCCTGTCGCATGTTTTAGAGATACTGAACCTAAGTACCAAGTTTGGTATTTAGCCTACCATATTCCCCTTGCACCTACAAGAAAATTAGCAATAAGATAGTTTCTGCAAATTTTACCTCGATTAACAGAAGCGGATGGAGAATAAGCATTTGTAAAAGTAGTTTGTACAAGAGTAGAGAAAGTCATGTGAATGTAACATCAGATTTTTATGCATGTATTGCTTTATATGTTTTTATTGAACAGTACCTATAACATACTATATAGCATTAATGGTTAAAAACAGTACATTTCTAATTTAGTTTTAAACTCCTTCTTCTTCTAAATAGCCCTATTTGGATTAAAATACCACATGCCCATTTATTATTTTTTCATCTGACCATTATCTTTTTATTTGTGACAGAAACTAAATAATTCGAGAGAAAAGAAAATAAAGAAAACAAAGCGAAAGAAGTGAACATATATGTCACCATTTTTGGACATACTGGATTCTGAGAAATAATTATTGAAAAACAGAAAGGCGAGCGAGACAGAATCTGCAGATGTTTTTTTTCTTCTTTTTTCCGAAGAATGAAATGACTGGTCACGTGTTCGTACCTAGAGTGTCATGCAGAAGATCCAAGGACATCTCCCAGTGCTCTTTCTTAATGATGATCTGTAGATTTGCCTCGTCTCCAGCTTGAAGATCGAAAAATGGGTAACAAATAATAACCCATGTCAGTGTATCGGTTAGCATTTCATTACCATATGCTTTGACATAAGGACATCTTTTGGATCAAAATGCCATATATTTGAGGAAATGTGATGATAAATGAAATAGAACTAGAGCTTGAATTAATCATTTATGTCCTCCCTTCTTATTTGGTTATAAATAATAACCAAATAAGACCATAGTGACCATATCAACGAAACCTTTTGCATGAAACAAACGAAACTAAAATGTAACTAAATGAGATAACTACCTTTAAGAAAAAATTTATTTAAAATGTCATTTAAAATGTTTGCCGATGTCGCCACACCTGTACAATAACGGCTATACTGTTTGTTATACGAATTTTTCCTTTCAAAATATTATGTTTGACGTGTCCAAGAACTTTTTAAAAATGTGATGTGTTACACTACATACTTCCTCTACTCTTGTACAAACAATTTTTACAAACGCTTATCAAAAGCTTATTTTCCATCTACTTCGTATTAATCCAGATAAACGCTTGCAGAAACGGTCTTATTGCTAACGTTCTTGAAAGAGCAAGGGGAATATGGTAGGCTTTAAGTCAAATCTTTTAAGAGATGGTTGCTATGTGGAGCATTTCATTTTTTTAAATTCTATTTTATTTTACGTCGCTTTAACTCCTTGGTCATATCACGACGGATCTATTGGTGGATAACCCTTAGAACGATATGTGATGGACAGTTAGCCTTCTAAGTCTCATCCCTGTAACCCCTGCTTCATGCCGTGCAGACGGCATTAGAGTGCCGTACAGTCCAACCGCCGCCCTCACACAGAAAGGCGGATAGTTGGCCTTCTAGGTCTCATCCCTGTAACCACCTGCTTCATGCCGTGCAGATGGCATTAGAGTGCCGTCCAGTTCAACCGACGCCACCACACAGAAAGGCGGACAGTTGGCCTTCTAGGTCTCATCCCTGTAACCCCTGCTTCATGCCGTGCAGACGGCATTGGAGTGCCGTACAGTCCAACCGCCGCCCTCACACAGAAAGGCGGACAGTTGGCCTTCTAGGTCTCATCCCTGTAACCACCTGCTTCATGCCGTGCAGACGGCATTAGAGTGCCGTCCAGTCCAACCGACGCCACCACACAGAAAGGCGGCTAGCCTTCTAGGTCTCATCCCTGGAAATGCCATCTCGCTTCGTCACGTGCTCACAGAGACCTCCAGCGCATGGCAGCCAAATCTACTTCGTGCCGTGCAGATGGCATTAGGGTGCCGTCCAGTCTAACTGCTTACATTGTCTGTGGATAGATAGCATAATCATTCGCTATTACCACTTATTATTATAATTTTCTATTGTTTTAGACTTAAAATGGAACTTTGGGTCGTGGTATTAAATATCCAATCCGGTATATACCTTGGCGACTGAGGAAAACCACGAAAAAACCTTAGATTGGTCGGCCAATAGGATTTGAACCCGGGACCTCCCGAATGCGGGCCCCAGACTCAACCACCTGAGCCATCCCGTTCGGTAGCATTCCATTCTCTTTGCGTGTCCAGGACCCCCCCCCCCAAAAAAAGCTTATAACATATTCCCATTTAAGAAAAACTATTAAGCATTGGAAAATTCAAAAAAATAACAAGCAATATCTTGGAAATGGTTCACTCGACAAAAAAAATGTATATGACATAAATTGTGTGTTTTAACGAGATCTGCATTTTTACTTTCTCTACTACGTATAATAAGTAGGGGAAGTATTGTATTCCACCCAAAAATTCGATACCGAGATTTCACCGGAAATACGTGTTTTGAGATCCCCTGAATCCAAAAAAAGCATTGTTGGAAACATGTCCGTGTGTGTGTGTCTCTCTCTCTCTGTGTGTGTGTGTGTGTGTGTGTGTGTGTGTCTGTCTGTCTGTCTGTCTGTGAACAGCATAACTCAGAAACGAACAGTCGGATAAACACCAAACTTGGTATTTAGGTTCAGTATCTTCCAGAGATGCGACACGAAGGTTTTCAAGAAAATCCTCCCCACCGCAGACTACCCTTTACATGGAACATTAGTCGAAAATTTTAATTTTCTCAAAAATGGCTCTAACGATTTTGATTAAAATATCATATGTTTGAGATATTGTCATGAGAAATGAAATGTATATCTCGAATTTGTGCGTTTTGTGGTAAAATTTTGTCTATCTTTCATTCAGAATGAAGACGACTTTTGGAGACATTCCCAGAAAATTCTAGATATGCCTTTCATTTGCCATGAAAGTGTCTTAAAATATGATATTTTGATCAAAATCGTTAGTTCCATTTCTGAGAGAAAAAAAAAACTTCGAAAAATGTTCCATGTAAAGGGTAGTCTGGAATGGGGGATTTTCTTGAAAATCTTCGTGTCGCATCTTTTAAAGATACTGAACCTAAATATCAAGTTTGGTATTTATCCGCCTTTTTGTTTTTGAGTTACGCTGTTCACAGACACATACACGAGCGTTTTTAAAATGCTTTTTTTGCATTATGGGACTTCAAAACATGTATTTCCGGTGAAATCTCAATATTGAATTTTTAGGTGAAATGCAATATTTCTACTTACCATACGTATTAGAGAAAGTAATAAGCTTAAGTAAAAATACTTCGATACTAATAAACGATAGAGGGTAGGGAAAGTAATATGAATGTATCACATCATAATTTTTTTCTTCTAGTTTACTGCTTTGCTGGAAACACGTGTACCTCAATTGTACCTCAATTTTAACCTCATCCGAGTGCACTTCCGCTCGTTTATAATCACACCTTGCTTTATCCACACACATCAGTATTTCCGTTCGTGTATAATCATATCTTGCTCTGTGTTTTGGTTTTCGGTATCCTTGCTTGTATTACAAATATCATTTTGACTGTTATTAAGTTCTCATTTCTCTTACGCACACAGAATATTTTTTATGTTCTTGACATGCAAAGAGAATTAGGTACATTTTACACATAGCGACCAGTTCTAAAAATATTTGACTATCGCTTAAGGCCTACTATGTTCCCCTTGTTTTGTATTTGCAAGAGCAATACAGTAGCCTTTAAGCATAGACATATCTCTTAATAGCTGATTGCTATGTGGAGCACCATTCTCTTTGCCACAGATTAATACTCTTTGCATATCCAAGACAAAAAAATGAATAACGAATTCCAATTTGAGAAAAAGTATAAGTATTGGAAAATTTAAGGGAATAACAAGCAATATCTCGAAAACGGTTCACTCAACAAAAGAAATGTATATAACATAAATTGTGTATTTTAACGCGATCTACATTTTTTGTGTAGTAAAATTTTGTCTATCTCTTATGGTTTACCAGTTATGCAAAAGTCGTTCACAATGAAGAATACTTTTGGAGACATTCCTAGAAAATTCGAGATATACATTTCATTTCTCATAACAATATCTTAAACATATGATATTTTAATCAAAATCTTTAGAGTCATTTTTGAGAAAATTAAAATTTTCGAAAAATGTTCCATGTAAAGGGGTGGGGGATTTTCTTAAAAACATTCGTGTCGCATCTCTGGAAGACACTGAACCTAAATACCAAGTTTGGTATTTATCTGACTGTTCGTTTATGAGTTATGCTGTTCACAGACACACAGACAGACAGACACACACACACAGACACACACACGGACATGTTTCCAAAAATGCTTTTTTTTGGATTCAGGGTGTCTCAAAACATGTATTTCCAGTGAAATCTCGGTATCGAATTTTTGGGTGGAATGCAATACTTCCCCTACTTACTATACGTAGTAGAGAAAGTAAAATGTATATGACATAAATTGTGTATTTTAACGCGATCTACATTTTTTGTGCAGTAAAATTTTGTCTATCTCTTATGGTTTACCAGTTATGCAAAAGTCGTTCACAAAGAAGAATACCTTTGGAGACATTCCCAGGAAATTCGAGATATACAATTCATTTGCCATAAAAATGTCTTAAACTTGTGGTATTTTATTCAAAATCGTAGAGCCATTTTTGAGAAAATTTTCGAAAAATGTCCATGTAAAGTGTAATCTGGGGTGGGGGGATTTTCTTGAAAACCTTTGTGTCGTATCTCTGGAAGATACTGAACCTAAATACCAAGTTTGATGTTTATCCGACTGTTCGTTTCTGAGTTATGCTGTTCACAGACAGACAGACAGACACACACACACACACACACGCACACACGGTTTCCAAAAATGCTGTTTTTTATTCAGGGGGTCTCAAAACATGTATTTCCGGTGAAATCTCGGTATCGAATTTTTGGGTGGAATGCAATACTTCCCCTACTTACTCTACGTAGTAGAGAAAGTAGAAATGAGTTAATTTTAGTTTTATTTGCATTATCCCTCATTTATGAAAGACACTGCAACACTAATACATTTTTACATGTGCCTATTGGTCGCACGAAGAATAATCTGTATTGAATTTCGTGCCACCTACTCTCAGACATGTCCATTGTGTCACCGATACGGGTTCTTAAATCTTGAAGTTCTTATACTGGAGTCGCAAACACACGGTCTTTTACATAGCTTCCCAGAGGATGATGTCCAGTGGAGTGATGTCGGCTCACCTGCTGGCCACCAAATTGATTTGCCGCGTCCAATCCAGCGATACTGAAATGTTTTTGTGAGGGAGTTCCAGGCTCCAGTGTCTTGTATGTGTGTGGGGGGGGGGGCAGATCAGGTACCTAGAGGTACAAGAACTCCTACATGTCAAGGTATACCGACCCAGTTATTTCCGCCTCTTGAAAGAAAAAGGAGCCGATAAACTTATTTTTCGTCACGACGCACCAAACGTTTATTTTTGGACCATACAGGGCATGTTCATTGTGGCAGTATTTTATATCACAACAATGTAAATGCCAGAGTGATTGTAGTGTAAATAAGCATTATTGTATGACAATGATTTGAGATGTTTGTTAATTATAAGCATTGTTAGGAAATAAGTTTACACGGCCTCACTGAAACTGACAATAGGAGCGGATAACAATGAGCGAAGGGGTGAGTTGTTTATTAATTAGAAGAGACAAGCAAATGACGTCAGATTAGCGCGCTTTTCTTAGAAATGGAGGGAATATCTTCCCTAGAGCATATGTGTTCGCAATTTTGATTGGATATAAAAATAGACGCTAATATTGGCGCGTTTTATTAACCAATAGCAGCTCGGTTATAATCTTTAGGCATATTGGGGTGAGGGAGTATAAACTCCGTGCCAGAGACGGGTAACGCGCAGTTTGACAGAATAATTCACAAGGAAAACGTCGCTCAGTCCAACAGAAGGATTCGCGGGTAATACGTCGTTCAGTCCAACAGAATCATACAAAGATTATACGTCGCGCAATTCTACAAAATCTCTCGCGTTGTAAAGTTAGTTAAAAATGTGATATACGCGAATTAATAATGTGCAGTAAATAAGTGATTATAGTGATATTAGAAAATATAACAGTTTCAGTCTGGCGTGTATCATGAGTCAATATGTGAAATTAATTAATTGTGACGGTAATAAAAGTGTAAAAACAAATTCTTTTATAAGTGTTATCTTTCAGTAACAAATCCTTTCCGTTTACACACCCTGTTCAAGAGATATGCTCGACTAAGTAGTAATAATAGCTAACCGGAGGACAAAGAACCCAAAACTCAAAGTAGTAAAACAATAACAGGCGCTCAGAACACGAGTTACCGCGACAAATTGGCTCCCATACGTGGGGCAGATAAACATGAAGCATCTTCCAACTACCAACAAATATTCTACTTCATCATGGTAGACGTGTGGATTTTGTATCTTCCATATCCTTACACTGTGCCGATTGACAGAGCCTGATACATGAAACGTTGCCTCGTCTGAAATCAAGACGTTTCCAAGAAGCTGGAGCGTCCCTGTTTATACGATCTAGCGAATGCCTGTCGTCATGTGGTTTTAATTGTTGAACAATTTGTACAAACGAAGCCACTTATGAAGCACTCGACGCACTGTTTCGACACATTGAACTGCCGTGATGCTCGGCGAATTGATTTCTCAAACTCCCCACTAATTTCTTCAATATTTTCCTCTGAAACAGGTCGACGAGAACCTCCGGATTGTTTTTTAACACTACCAGTCGTCAGAAACCTCTCATACCATGCGCATTTCCCATCAGGCGCATTTCCTCCATATTCTCTCCGATAATTTCTTTGCACTTTAATTATTGATTTCGTCTTTGCATATCAGAAAACAGTTTGTGCATATTGCTGCGGAGTCACGATTTGGCTTTATGCGATTATTGCGCAACGTAGTGACAGAACAGCCAACTTCTAACTAATGAAACAAAAATTCTTTGTTTCTTTTTCTTTTAGTACCATTCTCACTAATTATTTCGCATGCTTTGTTAGCAATTATTAATTAAAAGTTAGGAGGTTTGTAAGGAACATCTTGTATATACCTATGCATTGTAAACGAATCCCAAACATACAATTTCTTTAAGCACTGACACTACAGTTAATCGACTACTTCAAAGGTCGTATCTAAAACATCAGCACTACATTCTGTTTAATTCTGTATACTCTAAAATTAAGCAGTCAGTTACAGATTTAAAGGTTTCGGCATATCTCGTGCATACTTGGAGATAAAAAGGAAAATAAAGGCACGGAAATATTTTGCTACGTTGGCTTCCGGCGCGATGAATTTTTGGACAACTTCCATATAAACATGCCTGATTGATAATCCACAAATAATGTGCATTTACTTATTTGAAAGATACGCTCAAGCTTACAAATTCAATATGACATACAGCCATCTTTGTTTTCCTTAGATCTCTGTCTGACAGATTGTCGGTTATACGCTGCTCGATCTTTAGAATAGCTAATCTAGAGGATATTCTTCGAGATTGTGAATGTACGGAAATTTTCAATTCAACTTTCAGATAAAGATGCAAACAATTGGGCAGTTTTAAATCTTGCGTTTATCTGCCGATGGTAGTACACACTTAAATGAGGCTGCTATTATGCATATAGCCATAGCGATTGAGGGAATAGAAAACTGCGTTTTTACATGAATAGTCTGTAGCGAGATTATGAAATGGCACGTGAGATTTGCCAGCTGCGATCTGTGCTAGTTACAAAGAAATGTGAGATGATGGTTGTGGGATCATACAGCTCGAAGGGACCGATATAACTCGACTGTATCGCAATATAACTATGGGGAGGTGCACGTGGCGGGAGACAGTAGCACGTGTGGTTCCACCCTCCTACTCCGCGCACGTGCACACCTCCTCGGGGTAGCTAATTTCGGCTTCTACAAGGGAAACAATACTTTACTCCTTACTTCCCAAATTAAAACGCTGCTATGTCGAACAGGAGGCTTTTCTTAGAGATACCAGGTGTTTACTTGGCTTCAGCTTCCTGCCATCTTCCGTTCTCTAATTACACTTATCCTTTAATAACCAGGAAGTTAATATAAATAATATAAATTAAGAGTCAGTATTAGAAATTATTGCTATATAGGGTGAACAATTTAAGTTGAGACTGTACAATATCTCCAAAACTAAACGTTGTAGAAAGAAATGCCTTTAAGGGGACAAGGTACTTCGAAATTGTCAAAAATCACATTTTTGGTTTAGACACCAATAAAATCTCCATTATTTCCAGTTTCAGAAATTATATACTTTTTGGAAGTTAAGAGGTTTTTAAGACATTTAAATACCATTTAAATGCTAGTCTGCATTCCTTTAAAGCTGTCATGCAACCCCTTTTTTAGAAGATTTTTGTATATTTAAAAAACGAACGACTAAATCATGCCCAGCGAGCAATTCGGCAATTAACAAAAGAGACCAGGACCAAGAGAAGGCAATCAAAAAAGCTTCAGTAATCCAGGGATGAAGGTGCAGATGATTATGACCCTGGAATGTACTGAAGTGTGCCAGAATTTTAATGTTCAAACTTTAAATTCAGTTTTCTCAAAACAACATTTTGGATACTTATGTACCTTTTTCTCAGAAAGTATGAAAGCTGAAAATTTCAGTACATGTATACAACACATAGTTAAACTTTCTGAACCACAATCATAATTTTATAACATATATTAACGATATTAAGAAAGCAACAACATTGCAAACTAGTGAACTAGTGAACTGATATACATAACTAAATAATTGAGGTTCAGAAGATAGCTGATTACACTAAGAACAAGCATGTAAAATGTGATTCTGTATTGCAAGAAGTATCAGAGAAAAAGGTACATGAATTCACATGTTTTAAGAGTAAATTTTATTATTTTTCTGCTGAATGAAATATTTTTACGGACTCAACTACGTAATCTATCAATGCAAACAAGCACTTGAAATAACTGTCATGAGTTATAGAGTAATTCATAAAAATTTCAGGAAAAAAACATTTAGAACTTTAAGAGCAGTGGTAATTTATCGCACTTAAGGTGTAATTTCCATGTGTTCAGATTACCTTGTCCCCTTAATAAGAGTTGCCTGATATTATTGGGGAAAGTAAATGTCGTGTTTTGTTTGGAGGAGGTTATGATGGTCATTTTAGAGTCAATTTAATATTTCAAAATGGAAACCTACAATTAGGGGCCAATTTAAATTGACTCTAAAATGACCATCACAACGTCCTCCAAACAAAGAATGACTAATGGCATTTACTTTACCCCATAATATCAAGCAACTTTTATTAAAGACATTTCTTTCTATAAGCCTAGTTTTGGAGATATTGTACAGTCTCAACTTAAATGCTCCACCCTGTATAGTCGTTGCATTATACCATTAACTGCTCAAGTACTCATTTTCCAATTTCCTCTTTTCTCTCCAAATGCAAATTGAAATTTTGAAGAGGTGTTAGCGAAATATGAAGTAATTCATGCTAATATTGCAACACTGAGTATTTGTATGTATGTATGTATGCATGTATGTATGTATGCATGTATGTATGTATGCATGCATGTATGCATGCATGTATGCATGTATGTATGCATGTATGTATGCATGTATGTATGCATGCATGTATGTATGTATGCATGTATGCATGTATGTATGTATGCATGTATGTATGTATGCATGCATGTATGTATGCATGTATGCATGTATGTATGTATGCATGCATGTATGTATGCATGTATGTATGCATGCATGTATGTATGCATGCATGTATGTATGTATATATGTATGTATGTAGGGTAATCTCAAAACCTACTCAATCAATTTTGATAACTCTTTAACCATTGGTAAACCCTAATCCTTCTGACGGGCATGGGCTATAAAACACCTTATTTCAACTGATAAATTATATAAAGAATGAAAAGGATTTACAAAGTCTGTGTACTAGAATACGAACACTTTGGAGTTATGATTGGAAAGAGGCTTTAGCGTTTCTTTGAGATTGCCATGCAGCAAAACAGAGTCGTCGTTACTATATAGAAACTGCATGTAAAATGAGACAAATGCCGGCCAAACATTGTATATAGACGGTCGCGACTTAACAACTAAGAAAACAGAAGACGCAGCAAAACAAAAGAGAATTGAATCTGCTTGTAACGCTACGATACGTATGCCAAACAATGCTAAACCATTTTAATAACCCTCATGTGAGAAAGTTTTGCTTTATATCCTTTCTATCTATGTTGTAAATAAATTCGTTAGCCGGAGATGATAAATATATATATATATATATATATATATATATATATATATATATATATATATATATATATATATATGAGAAATTGTGTCCAGGTAACATTAGAAATCTAACACTCCATGGCGCTAGGACCCATGCAGGGCTTTGGTCTGCCAAGCCGACTGCCGGCCTCACGCTCACATATGCAGGATAGAGCTGTGCGATCATTCAGCCGATACGGGGAGAGATGTGGCCAGCATCACGCATCCCCCAGGAAAGTTCGCGCTCGAGGCCGGGGTCGCTGCCTATCGCAACTCCTCACTTTCCTCACGATGCTGAGTGGGCACCGGCCACTTAAAATCCGCACTCCGGTGGATGGGATCTAACCCGGGCGCGTTCCCTAGCCGGGAACCAGAGCACCATGCTCCAGCCTATTGCGCCACGGCGTGGGACTACATATAAATCACTCAAACAATGTTTTATATCCAACAATTGAGAAGATTATCTTTTCCAAGGTGGCTTTGTGGAATCTTCATATCGACCAGCTTCACCTCTATTTGTTGTGTATGTTACGGATTTCTACACTAAATGAAAAATATATCGCTTTTATGTCATTAAATAACTTGAGACTAAAGACAAGATATAAAGATTAACATTTCACCTACTGTTATTATAAAATACTCTGACGTATTACATTCACATGACTTTGCCTAGCCTCTAATATTTATTAGTGGGTATACAAACTATTCTTACTAAAGGAATTAATTGTTCTTTCACACAAGCCGTGTGTTGGACAAGGTTGGAAAGGTAGAATCAGACGATTGAAAAATTCAATGCTATTGCCGGAATTTGAACGATGGATCTCCCGGTTTCCGTCCGGTTGCTCTTACTGTACATGCAACATTGTAAGTCGCCATTGGGGTATGCCATCTCAATACAATTTGAGATCTCCTTGTGGTTTACCAGGAAAATGCGAATCAGCTGAGAAATTTAATGTCGTAGCGGCATGTTGCCATGGTAGCTCAGTGGCAAGAGCAGTCGGACGGAAACCGGAAGATCCGTGGTTTAAATCCCGGCGATAGCATTGAATTACTCTTACTAAATCTTATTTTTCTTTCTAATTCATTTTAATCCAAATAAACCTTTGCAGAAATAGCTACATTACACATTTCGTTATACGGAGGGTTGCCCCACTTAATGGCGAGATTCCCTTTCGCCATCACTTATTGTGTTCAATGTGATTTCCACGGACTTTAACTATGGCTCTGCAGCGCAATTTCCATCGAAGAGGGCTGCGTCTAAGAACAGGAAGGGGGATGTTAGCTCACTGCTCCTGGCAGACTTTCCAGAGTCCTTCAACTGTGGTGGGACGCCGAGAAGCAAGGCGCTGTTTCAGCAGACCAAATTCACAAAAATCCATTGGGGAGGCATTTGGTGACTTCACAGGGATCCTTTTAAATGGTATCACACTGACATCCGTTTCCATAGCTTTCCAGTGGTAGTAATGTTGGGAAGACCGAGAGGTGTGACTGGATGCTTTATTCATATGGATACAAACATTTGGGGTATCCTCACCATACAACCGACGAATCTCTTCATCAAAATTGGGTCAATAACATTCCTTTGATAGTAGGCTGCATTCATTTTTACATTGTTGGCAACTCTGTGAATGCGAGTTTCCCTGAGAGCAATTACCTGCAACCACCATGAATTCCTTGGAAAATTTTTCCTTGTTCTCCCGAATAAAGTTGGAGCGCCCCTCTTGGCCCACTTAATGGTAATAAATGGCTGGGGTTTTTTTGTGTCACCTAGATAAACCCATGCTTCATCTAAAGAAACCACCCATTGCCACTTTTCACCTGCTAAGCGGTGTTCATAGAGTTTTCTTGCGTTGGTGAAGCGTTCTCTGATGTGCCGCTCTTTCAAGGCGTGTCCACGTGCTTTATGGTGCCGTTCTAGACCCAAATTGTTGTGTATTATCCGATAGACGGTCCCTGTGGATATTATAATGCGGCTGGAAATGCTTCTTTGGGTTGGTGGGTTTTCTTGAGTCACTGTTGCACTCACCTTGTCTAGTACTGCTTTAGGTCATGTTGGTTGTGACCTTTTTCTTGCCAGTTTTTTTTTCTCACTGAGCCTCAGATGGGAATCCATTTTTATGCATTTGTGTTATACGCCCCACACGAGACTTACTTATAGTAAGACTTTTTGTTTGCGGCTTTCTACTACCATTGAAAGGCTGTAACCGGCATCGGAAAGCCCAACAATGTACACCTACCACAAGTCAGCGTTGTTGAAGCCATTACGAGTAAACTTTGCCTCAGACTGGCCCAGTAGTCAGCTGACCTTCGCAGTGACCTGATGCAATAATAAGCATAAGCAGATTGACCAATGACAGAGTGGAAGGGTGATTCAAAGTCGTCCGAGCTAAAGTGGGGCAACCCTCCGTAGATACAAAAAGAACAGCGATAGTCAAATGTACGCTATATGCCGGCGTTACAATTCCATACTGTTTCCATGACATCGCGAGAAACAACTGAATGTTGAAAGGACTTCTAAGAATGACCAACCAATGAACACTTCGAACTCTTAATAACGGATATCTCGTAAATGGCTTATGCCACAAAACAGTTACTTGAAATAAATTGTGTGTTTTAAAGAAATCTACGTTTCTTGTGTAGTACGTTTTCGTCTATCGCTTAACGTTTATTAGTTTTACAAGATTATACAAAATTCCTTCGGAATGAAGAGGATTTCATAGGCTGAAAAATTCAAGATATACATTTTATTTGCCATGTAAATATTAATGTATAGTATTTTAATCAAAATTTCTAGAGTCACTTTTTAAAAAATAAAAATAAATTGAAAAATCCTCCAAATAAAGGATAGTTTGAGGTGGGAGATTTTCTTGAAAACCTTCCTGTCGAATCTTTAGAAATACTGAACCTAAATACCAAGTTTGGTGTTTATCGGACTTTTCGTTTTTAAGTTATACTGTTCACAGAAATTGACACACACACACACACACACACACACACACGCTGACCTTTTTCTAAGAATGTGTTTTTATTCGGGGGGGCTCAAAACATGTATTTCCACTGAAATCTCGTTATCAAATTTTTGGGCGGAATACAATAGGTACTTTCTCTCCTAGTAGGTACGTGGTTGAGAACTAAAAATGTCATATTGAAAAACCAAACTATAGTAACGGATTTCTCGGAAAGATCGATACCACAAAAACGTTTTTTGAAATAAGTAGTGTGTTTTAAAGAGAGATGTAATTTTTGATAAGTAAGTTTTTCTCTGTATCCTATCGTTTACCAGTTATACAAATTATACAAAATTCCTTCCGAATGAATTGGACTTCACAGGCATTTGCAGGAAATTCAAGCTACACATTTTATTTCACATGTAAATAACTTAAACATATAGTATCTTAATGAAAATCCTTGGAGCCTTTACGTGAAAATCGAATCTTTTTTTAAAAAAAACTTGTCATGTAAAGGGTAGATTTAGGTGGGGAAATGCTGAACGTAAATACTAAGTTTGGTATTACCCGACTTTTGGTTTTCGAGTTATGCTGTTCACATACACACATGGACTTTTTTTCTAGAAATACTCTATTTTTGGTTCAGGGGGCCTCAAAACATATTTCCGGAAAAACCTCGACATCGCATTTTTGGGTAGAATACAATACGTTCTCTACCTACTAGGTAGGTACATGCCTCATTCCCCTAAATGCTATGGCGCATAACTCTCTCATTTTTCTGAGAGCTCATTTCAACTGTTTAGTTCCATTTTTATGTCGCTGTAAAGCTTAGCAAAGGGGCTGTCTTATATGTATTAATTAGCTCTTGTGATACCGGCACACAATAAGATTACTTAGATAAAAATTCTTATGTGTTGCATTCACATGACTTTCTCTACTCTTCTATAAACTATTTTTACAAACCTTATTCTCCAGGTACTTCATGCTAAACGAGATAAACATTTGCAGAAACTATCTAATTGCTAATTTTCTTGTAGGTGCAAGGGGAATATGGTAGGCTTTAAGCGATAGCCAAAGCTTTTAAGAGCTGGTTGCTATGGGAGCATTCCATTCTGTTTGCATGTCCATAACATAAAAAATAAAAACGAATAATGAATTCCCGTTTGAGAAAAAGTATTGGAAAATTCAAACAAATAACAAGGAATATCCCGGAAATGGTTCAATCCACAAAAAAAAACAAACAAAAAAAACATGCATATGACAAAAATTGTGTTTTAAGGAGATCTACAGTAAAATTTTGTCTATCTCTTACGGTTTACCAGTTATGAGAAAGTCATTCAAAATGAATAGCACTTTAGAGGACAAGCCCAGAAAATTCAAGATATGCATTTTATTTGCCATGAAAATATCTTAAATATACGATATTTAAATCAAAATTATTAGAGCCATTTTTGAGAAAATTGAAATTTTCGAAACATTTTCCATGTAAAAGGTAGTCTGGGGTGGCGGAATTTTCTTTAAAATCTTCGTATCGCATCCTTGCCAACTCAAATGCCAAGTTTGGTATTTATCCGACTTTTTGTTTTTGAGTTATGTTGTTCACAGACAGACAGACAGACACACACACACACACACACACACACACACACACACACACACTGGGTGTCTATTTTTCTAAAAATACTCTATTTTTATTCAGGGCACCTCAAAACATGTATTTCGGGGAAATCTCGGTATCTAATTTTTGGGTGGAATGCAATACTCCCAAAGAAAAATTAGAAAGTTAAAAACAACCAAAAATAGCATAATATTTGCAGAAAAATGTATAAATCGGCGGGTGCTGTATTTTATTACTTGGTATTTCAATGTATCCTGTTGTATCTATCTAAATAGACCAATACAGCAAATGTAATAACGCTATACTTTCTGAACAACTACATACCTACCTATAATGTTAATAGTTCCTTTTATACATCTCCAAAAATTATGATATGCCGCATAATACCATACAGTATCAACGGTACTTAACATTACTTTTGGGGGGACATAGCACATTTAGTTAAATATTTAGCTGAGTTAACAAATGCAGAACTCAAAACAATTGTAATAAATGTCTTTATATTACCTGCGTTAATTTACTTGAATAGTTTTCCTGATGGCGCAACTTGCACCGCTACCCCCACCCCGTGGGCGGCCCTTGGTACGTGATAGTGGCTATAGCTATTTTTAGAACGCAGTGGGCACTTTTTCTTTATCAGTACATAACACGGCGTACTTACAAATTGCAAACTCTCGTTCGTTTTACCATACTTCCCATCCCAATACTGTTGATGGACAACTTGTGTACCGAGCGTATCTGGGTAAACACGTGGCCTTCCTTGTTTTACGGACAGCATACGTGTTGTCAGAAGTGAATGATAAACCTGGTTTCCTGCGACGCTGTTATGCAGGTTATGCTCGACTTGTTAGATTCTATTCATAACCGACAGCTCCTCCGCAAATACGCACCTGTTACTATACGAGTATTGGGAAGGTTAGTTATATTGTACCTGTTACGTTAGCGCCTTGTTTTTATATTCGCAGATGTTCAAACTTGGCACGCCTCCCATTTAGTCACCAACTGACGAACTGATTTTAATGTTAATCATATTGTTATCATTGTTTTTAATTTTTTATTGTCGCTTTAACATTAAAGTCATACCGCGACTACAATAAATTTTAATCGCGTTATGACTTTAAATTATATTACTATTCATATAAGATTGGTTATAGTTATATTAATTTGGCTAATTATACGAGCATTATTAGCTTAGGTTACTATTATCTATTAACGTCTTACGTTTGCAGTTAATTAGAAATTTGAATTCTTTTTTGCAATTTATGGTGTAAGCGTTGTCTGTTTGTGTAGGGCTTTGTTTTTACAGGAAGAAATCTGAGTACAAAAAAACAAGCAATTTTTATTTTCTGTATTAGGTATAGCAAGTAGAAGTATTGTATTCCACTAAAAAATTCGATACCGAGACTTCACCGGAAATACATGTTTTGAGGCCCCCTGAAAAAAAGAAGCACAAGCAAGCTAGTGAGGGTGATGAACGATCGGTCAATTTAGCACGTAGCAAGGGACAAGTATTCTTTGAGCAAGTATTCACCATACGCAACGAAACCTAGAAGCACACGTGAAAGATGCGAATGAAATAGAATGAAAGGGAAAGGAAATCGTGATAGCTTACATCACTCCGGTATTCGCCTTTGTCAACAAGGGAAAACCGCGAAAAATCCGGGGCTAGAGTGAGCGATCGACGGGAATCGAACCCGGAACCTCTCGAATGCGAACCACAGACGTTACGGTCTGAAACATGTCGTAAAAAGCCGGGATTGTTGTATACCACTCGTGACAATACTCTGCCCTCACCATATGACGTCACACCATGAGATAGAACGGTCTAGTCACCGACCGATATGTTTAAGCATGGATCATTACTAGCTGTATATGCTGTCACATCAAAAGAGAAGTAAAAACCATACACTCGAATGGCTTTCCCTTCCTTCTACGACTGTTAAAGGATTGCACTCTATATACAGGACCTTTACTCCTTATCGTCTCGGAAATGTATGTTTTGAGGGCGTTCCCTGTATTTTACCTCGAGGGTGCGAAAAAGTCTGTTTTAAACGCTATGCCATTCCTGTCCTTTTAGCTACATGCAATATACAACTACGTTGATTTATTTATAAAGCATTTGTATCGCATGGGTCCCGGTGGTCAGTATTAAATATTACCGGTCAGAGCCGGGGAGATGAAAGGTGGAATAAAATGAGAATGTAGGTGAAATGGAATGGAGGACAAATTCGCTGCTGTAATGAACCTTCGCAGCATTCGCCTAGCGACAAGGTAAAATCCCGAAAAACACCGGGGGGGGGGTCAGAGGTGTCCGTTGCTGGGAATTGAACTCACAACCTCCGAATGCGGGCCACAGACGTATCCAACTGAACAATCCCGGTCGATTAGTTAGTCGTTACATTCAAATGACCTTAGTTGCGTAGTAGTCTTAAAGGACTATCTTGATTACAGACGGCCCTAGTTACGGATCTTCTTTCTTCAACATTAAACTATGAAGCACGTTCCGACACAAAGACATCCCATCTGGGTCTGGGTCACCCGTTTGAATATATATTTAAGAGAATGTCCTAGAAATGAAGGGATGCTTAAATTGAATTCTTTCTCCCATTGTAATTCTACATACCATGCTCTTCTTATCGCCCTTTCCAAATCATACTTCTATATTCTATAAAAATGAGTTTATTAGCGGTATCATACAAACAATTTTTGTATTTGACAAGTATATAAATAAAATGCGACTAAAGAAGTTAGAACATTTACAGCATTATCTATATGGGGAGGTTTTTTTCCGATAAGAACAGACTTTTCAGGCAAATAACAAATCATTTTAAAAACCACGCAATGTACACCTGCACTTATAAAGACGCATAACGGGATGGTTTGCCCTTATCTGGTAACTCACCTAACCGAGATTCGAACTCGGGACCTCTCGAATGTGAAGTAGACACGCTACCTCACAGAGAAGCCTGCTATTTATCTATTATCACCTTGGAGCGATGCGGAATCATATAATTTTTAGACATGAAGGCTGAAGCCCCAGTCTGTTTAAAAGGAGTAAACAAATAAGCTTTCTTGACAATAATAATAATAATAATAATAATAATAATAATAATAAACTTGATTGCCACACCGAAGAAAGAAATAATACTTGGAAATAATTGCGATAGTTACGAATGTTTGAATACAGTGTTCTATATTGTGGCGTATGCACAGAAGATAGGATATAGTCTCTGGTCACCGAGATCCGAGACGGCAGTTGATCTGGGAGTAGGGGGAACTAAGTGTTAGGGAGGGGATGGCGTCACTGACGCTTGAGAGTTAGCGTGGGTTTGAGGAGTCAGTAAGCAAGCCCCGAGTAGGAAAGACGTGCAACTGCTTTCTTCGTGCTAAGGCACGATGGCCTCGCCGACAGACATTGGGCTGAGAATGTAAGTACTGTTATCTACCTTTATACATTAAATAACAAGCCATCCACTTTTGGGAAGTTTCATTTATGGTAGTGTAGTGTCCTTTCCTTCCCTTAAGCCAAGTTTTTTTGTGGAATAGTAATTATTTGTGTGTTTAACTTAGCTGCGTTCCCCGTCGTAGCCTCGCCATGTGCAGATCTTGTTTAATTTACCGGTGCCTTTTGCAAGCGAGTGTCTCCCCATCGTGTTTCTGAGTATTTTAGTAGAGAGGCTACGACAGTTGGTGGAGGGCCGAGTATAGTTTGGTTTTTGTGAGATTTTTAAGTGCAAACATTTTTCCCCCTCTGAATGTAACGGTTTGTGGTCCTCCACGTGGTCGCTAAAAATCTAAATTTGTTTCTGGCTTAAGGGTAAGGATTTTGGTGGTGTAATTTGTGATTTCCATATTCTAAATTTTGTTGCTTTAATTTCTGAAAGTCTCGTTTCTAAATTTTAATTTTGAGTTCATTTTTGTATTTTTCCATTGTCTGTCGGCATGACGCTAAAACTCCTGACTCCATTTTCCTCTTATTTTGGCTTCATTTTTATTAAATTATATTGCTGTGCTAGGTGGTTCGTGCTGGTTATTTTGAAATATATATTTTTGTGAAAGGTGAGTTGTAAAACGATTGAGAGATATTTGCAACTTTGAAAAAGTGCTCGTCACGTGTTGGCAATGTAGGTGAAAATACTGTTTTCTGTGCTTATTAGCAGTGGTTCTGGAAGCTTATAACTTTATATTCCATTGATTGTGATTTCTAGCTGTTTACTATACTTTTGTGGGACATTTTTCGTGTAACTTTTATGTACGCACGTGTGTTATGTAATTCCCGCGTGGTCATGCATTTCAGCACTAATTCTAGCTTGTGAAACCAGTCTTCATCAGCACGTGTTTTGTGCATTTATTTGCGTGTGTATATCAGGTCAGATACATCTGTTTTAAAGAAAAAAGAGAAGGAATTTTTTTGTGCTACGTACAAATTGCAAGTGTGTATTCTGCTCCTTTTGAGATAATGTTAGCGGTGGTCACAGTAGGTGTGACGTGGTTTTTTTTTTAACTTTCAGTTCGAGGTTTCTCACTGAAGATATCATTTTGTTTTTTCTTCCATGTGTTCATTCTGTTTAAAAATCTTGGTATTGTGTCTAAGTGGCTTGCGTGTCATGCTTGTGTAAACCGTATGTTGGTATAATTTTCTGATATTTCGCCGTGGGCGCTTAATTGTAATACTTCTGGTACTGTTTTATTTGGCTATGTTCTGATATTGCTACATACATTCATGTGATGCTATAAGTGTTTAGTTTGGTGGAATCTGTATTGCTTTTTCATATTGTGTATTTACTGGTTGTATTATCTTTTGTGCTGCAATCATGCCTAAGCGACGTACTACGCAGAAATCTGATATGGCAATTGCTCCAGTTAGCCAGCATAGTGAAGTGGAATCTATGTCCAGTATTAGTACGCCTGTTGTTACTCAGATATTACCAGTGATGCCTAATCCGCCTGTCGCGGCGAGTACAATGCAGTCAGCTGTGTGTCGCCCGTTCATTGACCCCTCTTACTTTGAGAATTCCAGCAAGTTGTCGGCACATGAATTTCTGCAGAACTTTGAAATGGTCGCTGCTGCTAATGGCTGGTCAGAAGAAATGAAATTGAAATGCTTTCCATGCTATTTACGAGATACTGCCGCATCATGGTTTCAAACTTTTCGCCATCGGCATCCTCACCATGATTGGGTTTCCTTATCTACACAATTTCTAAATGCATTTCAGATAACAAACCAGAGTGATATTCTGGAAATGAAACTCAGACAGCGGGTACAGTTGGATGATGAACCTGTTATTAGTTACATCTATGACGTACTATCTTTATGTGACCAAGTCAACCCAGCTATGTTGCAGTTAGAACAAATTAAACACTTGCTTAAAGGTCTTAGACCCCTTTATGTACAATCTTTATTGCCATTAAATCCTCAAACTGTTGATGAGGTAATACAAATTATTCGGCGAGTGGACAAAGCACAGTTTTATATGCAGAACCGTGAACATCTAGTGGCTGCTCAATCTCAGAATGCAGTGGTTACGCCACCCTCTGTTGTATTTAATAATGCATCTGTTCCTGCTGTTACTTTACCAGCTTCTCCTCAGCCTTCTCAGGCTTCTTCTCTTGTGGACGTACCTATCGATCCTATGCATCAGCTGATTGATCGCGTGGAACAGTTATATAACAGAGTTAACCAGTTTCAGTTACCATCTTCGGAGAGAACTTCGCAGCATTCACAGCTTCCACGGTCGTCTGACTTCAACCGGTGGGATTCACCCGTCACCTGCTATAGATGCAACAGGCAGGGCCACCTGGCTCGCTTTTGCCGGAGCCGCCTCCCGCAGTCAAAAAACGACTGGCGCCGAGCCTCATACGACGAGACGTAGCAGCTGCACCACCGCCCACCAGCATGGCTGCACCTCAACGGGACATAGCTACACCTCAACGGGATGTGTCTGCATTATCAGGTCAGATCTTACAAGTTCCTGGTCATATTGCCCAGACAGAGCTCTCCATCTTGCTCGATACAGGAAGCGCAGTGAGTATTGTGAATGCTGCACATGTTCTTGATCATTCTACATTAAAACCTATAGAAATGATGCTCCGCACTGCAGGAAATAACTTACTTGATGCGCCTTACCACACTGTGTTAGATTTCTATATTAATGATGTTCTTTTTCAGGAGGATGTACTAGTTGTGAAAGATTTGTCCCATGATTTAATTTTAGGCAATGACTTTTTGCAGGCCCATGGTGTTATAATTGACTATGCGCATAACCTGATAACCCTGAACTCCTCTAAGAATGATGCTTTCAGTATACCAATAACTCTAGCACAAGGTAGTTGTGTTGATATGGCAGTAAATCCTCTCCAAGATAATGAATGTGCAGATTCTGGTGTTAAAATGGCAGTTATGAATGATGTAAAAATTCCACCTCTGTCTACATGTTATATATCAGTTAAGCCTTTGTCAGCTATTAGCAATGAGGTTATGTTTGAACCTGCTCTTAATATAATGCACAAGAAGAATCTTTCCATTCCACCGTTGTTGTGTCATTCTGCCTCTGAACTTACCATTCCAGTGCACAATAATACTTCAGTTCCACAAACATTGTTTGCAAATACAGTCTTAGCCAAAGCTTATGATGTTGCACTCGTTCAGAGTAATTCTGTTTTATCATCTGATGTTACTCCGCTGCCAGCTCCAAATTGTAATTTTAATGTCAATGGTAAACTCCTGGAAACCCAAAAGGCTGAGTTACATTCTTTATTATTGCAATATAGTGACCTTTCTGCCACAACATTACAAGAACGTGGTACTACTGATGTTGCAGAATTTGATATTAAAGTAAATGAACCTAAACCAATTAAACAAAGACCATACAGGGTTCCTCATAAACAAAAGGAAATTATTGCTGAGCAAGTTAAAGAGATGCAAGATGCTGGAATTATCAAGGAATCGCAGTCATCCTGGGCTTCTCCTGTAGTACTTGTCAAAAAGAAAGATGGCTCCATGAGATTTTGCGTCGATTATAGAAAATTGAATGCTGTTACAGAGACCACCTCTTTCCCTTTACCATTGATAGATGATTTGTTAAGTTATTTGGGGGAGGCTAAATGGTTTGTCTCATTAGATTTACTGTCAGCATACTTTCAAGTACCTATTGCAGAGGATAGCCAGAAATATACCTCTTTTGTTACTTTTCAGGGTCAATATCAATTCACACGCTTGAGTTTTGGGTTGGCAAATGCCCCTAGGTTTTTCAGTTACATCGCAGACAAGTTGTTAGGTGATTTGAATTTTAAAAAGGCTATTGCATATTTGGATTATATTGTTGTTTTTGCTAAAACCTTTGAGGAGTTGTTACAAAATCTTGAGCCTTTTTTTCAACGTCTGGATCACCACAAGTTTAAACTCAAACCAGAAAAATGTTTCTTCGCTATGCAAAAGATCAAACTCTTAGGATTTAAAGTTTCTAAAGATGGCATTTCCCCTGATTCTGATAAAGTTGTTTCCATTCAAAATTTGCCTCGTCCTAAAAATGTTCGAGATGTGAGAAAAGTTTTGGGATTGTTTAATTTTTACAGGAAATTCATTAAGGACCATGCAAATATTGCTCAACCACTAATTCAGTTGACTAGAAAGAATCACAGTTTTATTTGGGGATCTGATCAGCAAGCTGCATTTCAAAATTTGAAGGACTTATTAGTTTCGGCCCCTGTCTTAGCTCACTATACTCCTGGTGCTTATACCGAACTACACTCTGATGCCAGTGGACTAGGGGTTGCCTCAGTGTTGTATCAAAAGATTGATGTGTTGAAACCAGTGGGCTATGCTTCGAGGACACTATCTAAATGTGAACGTAATTACAGTGTTCCTGATTTGGAATTGTTGGCCATCCTGTTTGGACTTACCCACTTTCGCAGTTTTGTTTATGGCTACAAGGTTCATATTGTATCTGATCATCACTCCCTTTGTTATTTAAATAATTTGAAAGATTTGACTGGGCGTTTGGCACGATGGAGTTTGAAATTGCAAGAGTTTGATTACACCATTTCCTATAAATCTGGCAAGAAACATCATGATGCTGATACTCTATCGAGATTTCCTGTGTTACAACCTACAGAAAGTGATCTTGAACAGCTTGAAGAACTCCCCACATGTTTACTGTCATCAGTTGAAGTTGCTGACCACCGGAAGAAAGATACTGGGTTACTTGAGCTTATTAATGCTCTCCATGATCCTCCGTCGGCCCCTGCTAAGCTTCAGAGACAAATTTCCAACTATACGCTCAAATCAGGAGTTCTTTATCGCAAAAATGCTGGCTCCACTGGCCCTCTCCATCTGCTGGTTATTCCAGAAGCTCTAAAACATGAAATTCTTTCTTCATGTCACGATGATCCTCTTTCAGGTCACTTAGGATTCTCAAAAACATTTGCCAAAATTCACTCCAGATATTACTGGATTGGAATGAAGAAAGATATTGAACATTTTGTCCGAACCTGTCCCAGCTGTCAAACAAGAAAAGGACCGAAGAATCAGAAACCAGCAGGCTTATTACAACCAATTCCGGTTACTTCTGTAGGCGAGCGGTGGGGTATTGATTTGCTTGGGCCTCTCCCACGCTCAAATTCTGGACACAAGTATATTGTCGTTGCGACCGAGTATGCTTCTCGTTGGGTCGAGTCTGCGTCGCTTCCTTCAGCAACAATCCCTCATGTTGCTAAATTTATTTTGCATAACATCATCTGTAAGCATGGAGCCCCTGCTGCCTTGTTATCTGATGGTGGCTCAGTTTTCTTAAGTGAAGTGACACAAGAATTGTTGAGATCTTTATCAGTGTCTTCCAATTTCATCAGCGCTTATCATCCAGCATGTAACGGACTTACTGAAAGATTTAAACAAACCCTCTTAAATATGCTCAGCCATTTTGTGGACAATAATCAGAAGAATTGGGACTCAATTTTGCCCTATGTCATCTTTTCGTATAACTCAAGTGTTCAAGAGTCTACTAAATTTTCACCCTTTTTCTTGATATATGGTCGGGAAACTTCTTTACCTAACCAGGTTCAGCTACAAGCTACGTCTAATGACCTTTTTGTGAGACAGACATTGCAAGAGATTCAGAAGACACGGAAGGTTGCTGTTGCTAACATTACAAAGCAACAGGTGAAGCAAAAAGAAGCATTTGATGCTAAACATAGAGATGTGGTTTATAACGTAGGTCAATTAGTAAAAGTTTTCACTCCTATTAGGAAGAAAGGTAAATGTACAAAGTTGCTACATAGATATTTTGGCCCTTTTGAAATTATCCGACAGATCACGCCTGTTACCTACCTTGTTGGCCGACCTCATGCTCCCCGTACCAAACATCAGAGTGTTCATGTGTCACGCCTTTACTCTTACTATGATCCTGTGGGTCCTTATAGACTGTAAAGTCTGAGTTTGTGATGCTTAATTAAGCTTTGCTTTTCAGGAATAATATGTGCTATGAATGTCTCTGCTAAATTAAAAGTGTATTATTATTGTGGGTGTAACTTAAATTTTAAATTATGTTTTGGGAACTGCAAATCATTTGTTTTATTGTGTCATGCTGCAGGAATGTGTTTTATGTGTACTATGTGCTTAATTGAGCTTTCATTTTCAGGAATGTTATGTGACAGTATTGTTTTGATTAATGATGTGATGTTTTGTTGCATTCGATTTGATATGATTTGATTTGACTTGATGTGATTTTGGGTTTCATAATGATGCTGAGGTCTTTATTTGCAGAAAATTGTTGCATGAATAGTGTGTGTATGTATGTGTGTATTTGAGGTTATGTGAGAAATATGAGTTGAGATTTGCCTCGGTGGATGTGCGTAAGAGTAACCCCGACGGTGCTAATGTGAGAGATGAGATGAGAAGACATGAGATGATGTCAGCTTCGGTGGAAGTGCCAAAGTGTAACCCCGACAGTTGTATAAATGTGTTGATTTTTCAGGAGGGCTACATGTACCTGGAAAGTTGATGTGATGTGATGATTTCAGAGATTTTGCTTATTGGTGTTGCTGTAACGTGCCCAGTATAGCGTGTGTGATGTATTCACACGAGAGATTAAATGTATGGAAGTGAATGTAATGAGAATAATTTTTTTTCTGTTTATGCAACAACTTTAGTACCATCTTAGATAGCAAGTTTTAATACCACCTGTTTTCCAGCTTAATTTTGATTCGGAGGATGTGGATGCAACAGTATAATGTCATGTTATTTATGTCATTCCTGAAATATTAATGTGATTTCTTGAAGGTTATAACTATGTTAGATATTTTTGAATTTGCAGCATGTTAAATGAGACACGTCAGTGAAGATGTTTTGCTTTCGCAGTAATTACTGTCCAAGAGAAAAAGTGAAAGTTGAGATAAAGATGATGATGGTGACTGAAGTGATGATGATGATTATGATAAAGATGATAAGGATGATAATGAGATGAGGAAGATAGTAATGTAGAGGAGAAATTGTATTAGTGACAAGAGTATGACAATCGTAGTTGAAAGCATGTCACGTGGTGTAGTTTGAAGATGTATTGTGGATGTATTTTGTAGTTTGTAGCAATACATACAGTAGTTTGAGTAACTAGTTAAGTGAGTGTTGTGTGTAATTTGGGCCATGGTCAGTGTGAATGAGTTCATTTCATTGTCATGTGTGATTGTCTTTTAAGTGCACTTACTTTCTTTTGTTAGTGGTACCAGCTGGTCATTAAGAGTTAATATTGGGATCCCAAATAAGGTTATGTTTTTTCTGTCATGTTATTGTATGAAAACATCACTGTTACTGATATAATGTTAATGTATTCTGAGTCTGTTTTAATGTTCTATTTGGATTGTAAAGCATTGTGAGTTAAATTTTGAATGGCAACTCTCTATAAAATTTAGTTCTTATGCCAATTTGTACTTATTTTTTTTCTCTTCCTTTGCCCCATGTCAAAAGAATTTTGAGTGCAAACCTTTAAACGTTTCAAATATGTAATTGTACATGACATACCGTTCTTTTTTATGTGTGATTGTTTGTTGGAGCACCCTTTTTATTGTTTGGTGGTTTTGTTGTAGTATTTTGCTGTAGCGGAGCTCGAGAGGATAAGGGAGCATCCCACGTGGCACACCAGAAGTTCAAGAAACACCACAGGGAAGCTGTCGGGCAGCCACTACACTGCCGTGGCATAAGGAGCCACTATTTTGGGGGGCAGTCCAAGCCAGCGACTGCCCACCCCGTTGTCATCGCCAAAGACCTGCAGTAACAACAGCACTACAGCCAGGATAAGTCGTCGTTGTGGGCACATTATAAACTCACCCACAAACAGTTCCATTGGACCATCAAGCTCAGGTGCAGTGTAGTGTGCGTGTGAACAGAGGCAGCGTGGTGTATGTGCGTGTGCGGGGTGCTCGAGCATAAGTGCTCTAACAATATTATCCGAGAAATCGAGACTCATAAAGGCCAAAAGCCATCAGGCATACATGTATATTATTCTGTTGTATTTGGGTGCATCACACATGTGTCATTTTTTTGTTATGTATGTCATTTTGTTTGTTCTTTTATTGTCTCTGTTTTGTTTGCCTTGTGTCGACGAGGGCATCGAGCTCGGTGACCAGGGGGAGATGTGGCGTATGCACAGATGATAGGATATAGTCTCTGGTCACCGAGATCCGAGACGGCAGTTGATCTGGGAGTAGGGGGAACTAAGTGTTAGGGAGGGGATGGCGTCACTGACGCTTGAGAGTTAGCGTGGGTTTGAGAAGGAGCCAGTAAGCAAGCCCCGAGTAGGAAAGACGTGCAACTGCTTTCTTCGTGCTAAGGCACGATGGCCTCGCCGACAGACATTGGGCTGAGAATGTAAGTACTGTTATCTACCTTTATACATTAAATAACAAGCCATCCACTTTTGGGAAGTTTCATTTATGGTAGCGTAGTGTCCTTTCCTTCCCTTAAGCCAGGTATTATTGTGGAATAGTAATTATTTGTGTGTTTAACTTAGCTGCGTTCCCCGTCGTAGCCTCGCCATGTGCAGATCTTGTTTAGTTTACCGGTGCCTTTTGCAAGCGAGTGTCTCCCCATCGTGTTTCTGAGTATTTTAGTAGAGAGGCTACGACAGTATACAGGATCTATACACCATACGCGCCAGAAAATATCTTATGCTTGCGCATATAAGGACTCTTAATGGGAGGGTTGCCCTTGTCCGGTAACTCACCTAACCGAGATTCGAACTCGGGACCGCTCGAGTGTGAAGTAGACACGCTACCTCTCAGAGAAGTTTGCTATTTATTTATTGTCACCTTGGGGCGATGTATGGATCCTATAATTTTTACACATGAGGAAAGCCCTTGTATGTCGAATGTTCCTGCTTAAAGCTGTATACACGCCTGTTCCATCAGGCATTATAGACAAAAATACATCGCCTATTAAATTTCTAGTTTGATACCCTTGTCAGTTTAGGAGGCCTCATATTTCATTATTTATTTATAAATAACGCATTGCATGTACCATTTAACTATAATTTTAGCGCGAAAATAACGAAAAAGAAAGTGTTGTTTCTCTTGATATAATTTTCCTGTAATTTTTATACATGCGGAATTCCCAGAGTCATGAATCTAATATGTCTATAGGGAAAATCCGCCTACCTATATAACGCACAGGCTATTGTTTGGATGCATGTATTGCTAAAAACCCTCTCAAGTGTTAAATTTGAAGCATTCACTTGTATATGGGAGATGTTATCTCCTCGGGAGAGAATCTTCTTTTAAAGCGGGATTTCCAGAGACCTGGTTTACCCCTCTTGGGGTATACAGCATATTTTGCAAGGGATGTGTAAACCACTATATAAATCGTTAGCGTCTCCGGCATAACGTATCAATGAATCGGTAATTATATTACTGCAGCGATGTGCTAGCGCAAAGGAGAGAGAGAGAGCGTGCGTGCTTGCGGGGGTTGGCGGGGTACTTTATCGAGAACGACTCTTTATACTGCATCATCTTCTGTTTTAAAGTCCCTGCCGATGTTATTTTACTTCTCGAAGACTGAATGCACGAAGGCCCTCTGTATTTGACCTCGAGTGTCTTTATATATTTTCTGTTGAGTTTTATTTATGAGCGCTCTTTAACTAGCGTTAATTTAACGAACAACAAAGGGAATGCTTTGCTGTCCTGTCTGTTTAGGATGCTCTCCATATTTCATTATTTATTTATTTATAAATAACGTATTGCGTGTATCATTTAACTATAATTTCGGTGACAATAACAAAAAGAAAGTATTGTTGCTCTTGATATAATCTTCCTGGAGCGATGTAGGGATCCTGTAATTTTTAGACCTTAGGAATTCCCAGTGTCTGTAGGAAAAATCACCCTGCGTGTATATGTCTGGGTTATTCTTTTGAATGAGTGTATTGTTAAAAACCCACTCAAAGGGTTATATTTGAAGCATTCACTTGTGTATGGTAGATGTTATCTCTACTCAAGAATGCTGTTAGGAACCCATCCATTAAGGTGTAAAGACATGCAGATGGCCTCGAAACTGGGAATTTCCGAGCGGACCATGGTTTACCCCCTTCAGGGATATACAACATATTTTGCAAGGGATGTACAACTGAATAACTCATTGTCGAATTTCTCGAAGACCGCTGGTGTGGGTCTTTAGAAAAAGATTTTAAAACGAATATCAAATTTATCTATGAAGTCTTCCTAATGGTTCGATGTCTCTTCTAGGGTACTCAATAAATCTCTCAATGGGGAATGTTTTGAAGTCACCTCCTTATGGTATTTCGTACACATTTTCGCGATGCTTATATATTTTCTAAGAGAGAAATGCATGTTTTGAAAGCCCATGTATTTTTTAGCTTGAGTTCAAAGTTCGATTTTCCCGCTGGTATCCAATACCGCTTTAGACATTGCATGTCTAAACAGTCATGTGTCTGTTATAGGAAACGTTTCAGTTTTATTACGAGAATAAAAATGGTATTTTTATTTATGATCGCTCTTTAACCGGCGATAATTAAAGTAACAACTAAGGGAAGGTTTTGTTGTCCTGGCTGTTTAGGGTGTCTCCATATTTCATTATTCATTTATTTATAAATAATACATTGCATATATTATTTAACTATAATGTTAATCCGTATTTCATTATTTATTTATTTTCAGAGTCAACCCTACCTTGAAGCGTGCCTTTAGAATTGCATGCCTAAACAATTACTGGTCTGTTACAAACGTCTTTTCATTTTGTTGTGCGAATAAAAACAAATGAGTTTTATTTATGACCGCTCTTTAAACGGCGATAATTAAAAGAACAACAAAGGGAATATTTTGTTCTTCTGAGTGTTTATTAAATAACGCCTTGCATGTATTATTTAACTATAAGGTTAATCCGTATTTCATTATTTATTTATTTTATTTTTCATAGACAACCCCATGTGTGAACAAACATTAGAAAAAAATCTTGTAGCGCGAAGTTCCTTATCACCCTTTCAAATGATTTATGGTAGTTAATTTCTCTAGATAATAAAGAGATATCCTGGCTGCCTTCGCGAGTTAAAAAAACCAAGATGGCGGGCTTCCGTCTTGTTCCTCCCAGGCCGGAACGGCGTACCTTCCCTCACTGCCGCCAGAGCGCGGTGAGGAAGCGGCGCTCGCGTGGAGGGGATGTTAGGTGAAGCAGAGAGACAGTCAGGAAAACACTTCATTTGCGCAAGAGCGCTGGCTAGAGAGGGGCCGTGCGCTCGGTATTTCCGGAAAAGAATCACTCATTAGCGTCTCGTGTTAGCTATTTACGATAGCTCTGTATTTTTAGTTTATGGATTTTTTAATTCGTCTAAGTGATGTAATATTCTTATTAGCCAGAAACAAACATTTCCCTCAAAAACAGGATTAAACAACTGTTATTAGTCGTAATAGTTATACGCGCGTAATAATCACCTAGCTAAGTTTTAGAAAAAGATTTGCGGTGAGCGGGGTACTCTTTATACTGTAACAATAAAGAAATACTTAATCGGAATAATTGTATTCACCGATCGACGACCAGCGTACAACACTTTAGAGGCACGATACTGGGACGTTAGAAGTATAAATCCTTGATTTTTTTCAATGACGTTAGATGTTATGCATGGACGAACATTATCTGATTGATTGACACAGATATTTAGTTATCTCGTTCATCGACTTGCAGGGACGGTGGTGGCGGTACGCGACGAGAACAATGCCTCATTGTCCCAGCTCTCGGACCTGTGACATCTATTTGAGACCTTTTGAACAATAGCGCATTGTTCGGCGGTCTCCGGTTGCGGGTATCAGTAGCACACAAGGAGGCACCTCCATTAGCGACGAGAACAATACCCCATTGTGCTCCAACAAGGACAATACCCCGTTGTCCCACTTCTCTGCCGGGCGGCATTCTGACCAGCACACAAAGAAGGGGGCGTGGCCAGCGTACGGGAGCAATTCCCCGTTGTCCTCGTATGAGGACAATAGTCCATTGTCCCAATTCTCCGCCGGGCGGCATTCAGACCAGGCCACAAAGGAGGGGGCGTGGCATGCGGCTTAGAACAAGGAGATATCACATTACATCTTATCAGTTGTCGGCATCTCTTTGTTTTGGAATTTACATATTTTTACTACTTATGTCTTAAATTTTCTGGAAATAGCCAATGAAGTCCTGTTAATTCGGAAGGAATTTTGTATAATCTTGTATAATTGGTAAACGTTAGGTGATAGACGAAAATGTATCAGACACAAAATGTAGATCTCTTTAAAACACACAATTTATTTAAAATAAGTTTTTGTGGCATAAGTCGTTTCTGAGATATCCGTTACTAAAGGTTCAAATTGTGCAATACTTGTCATTCTTTAAGTCCATCGACTTTCAGTTGTTTCTCGCGATGTCATGGAAACAGTATGGAATTCTAAGACCAGCATAGAGCGTCCAGTTGTTAAACATTTGACTATCGCTGTTCTCTTTGTATCTATAACGAAGTGTATAATTTATCAATTTCTACAAAGGTTTATTTGGATTAAAATGAAGTAGATAGAAACATATATTTTAATAAGTATAATTTGTATATCCACTAATAAGCGATACAGGGTAGAGAAAGTCATGTGAAAGTAACACATCGGATATTTATTTTTCCACAACGTACATAGTGGTTGAGAAGGTATTGCATTCCACCCAAAAAAAATCGATATCGATATTTCACCGGAAATACGTGTTTTGAGGCACCTGAATAAAACAGAATTTTAAGAAAAAGGTTCATGTGTGTGCGTGTGCGTGTTGATGCAGTAATTTGTGTCATAAATTATTTAAATGTAAAGAATGATTATAATATGAATATGCATTATTATGTGACATTTGAGATGTTTGTTGATTGTAATTATTGTTGAGAAGTAAGTTTATACTGCCTTACTGAAACTGACAATAATAGCGTGCAATAATGCAGCGAGGGGGTGAGCTGTTTATCATTATTAGAGACGAGGAGGTTACGTAATGTTGGCGCGTTTTTCTTTAGAATTTGCTGGAACATTTTCCCTAGAGCATATGTATTCATAAGTTTCATTGGATATAAAAATAGACGCTAATGTTGGCGCGTTTTATTAGCCAATAGCAACTCAGTTATAATCTTTAGGCATATAGGGGTGTAGGAGTATAAAAAGGGCTAGGTTAGAGGTAGACCCCGTCAGTTCATCAAAAATCTTTATACATTACACGTCGTCTTCACGTCAGTTCGTCGAAAACATTTGTACGTTACACGTCGCCTTCAGTCCAGCAGAAATATTTGTACAGTATACGTCAGGCTATCGATTTGCAAGTTACGCGTAGCAGAGTTATGAAAAATCTAAAGTGTTGTAAAGTTATACAAAAAGCTGAAGTACGCGAATTAAGAATGATCAGTAATGAAGTTATTATAAAAGTTTCAGTTTGGCGAGTGTCAAGATCAATGTGTAAAGGTGATAGTGAATGTATTCGACAATAAAAAGTGTAAAACAAATTCTTTCATCAGTGTTATCTTTGGATAAAAGACTCCTTTCCGTTTACACAACCTGTATAAAGAGAAGTGCTCGACCAAAAGATCATAGCTAGCCGGAGGACAGTGAACCAAAATTAAATAAAATAACAGTAGCATTCTTTCAAACAGTAATACTGCCGCAAATTGCTAACACCAGATAGAGCTAACAAACCTAACAAAGAATCACGTCACAAAATGGCTTCACCACGTGGAGTAAACACAAATACACAAACATCATTAATAATACCGTCGCAAATTGGCTCCCAAACGTGGGGCTCAGCAAATTAAATAATATTACAAGTATACCACTTCAGTGTGTGCCTGTGAACAGCATAACTCAAAAACGAAAAGTCGGATAAACACTAAACTTGGTATTTAAGTTCGGTATCTTCCAAAGCTACTACACTAAGACTTTCAAGAAACTTCCACACTACTCATCATATGAAAGATGTTTTGAAAAAATTGATTTTCTGAAGAATAGCTCTTATGATTTTGATTAAAACACGACATGTTAAAGACATTTACATGACAAACCAAATATACATCTTGAATTTTTTGGAAATAGTCTGTGAGGTGCTCTTCATTTGGAAGGAATTTTGTGTAATTTTCAACCGGGTGTCCCAAAGCACCCGTATCAGTCGGATTTTCTCAAAAATTATAAGATACCTGTTGTTCGTAAAACAACAATCGTGGTGCGTCCTAAAACTAGACAAAATATGTAAGAAGTGCTTAAAAAGAAGCTTAAGCCTTAGCTTAAATGAAAGACAAAGGTAAACAAATGAATGACATCTTCTGAGAAATGTTGTACGCATGATGGTAATGACTGTGAACTCTCATTCTAAATGTCCACCACTATGTGCTACACAACGCGTCATCTACTCCTAACATCATTGATGGCACGGAGTTCATCACTGCTGAGAGACGCACAGGCTGCTCGAATTCTTACTTTCATTGGTAGACAATGCCTTTAACTCTCTCCCATAAGAAGACGTCGTTTGGTGTTAAGTAAGGAGATTGGACCGGCCAATGTACTGGTCCTCCTCGTTCAATCCACCGTCGAGGAAACAACTGGTCAAGAACTTGCCGAGCCCTAAGTGTAAAATGAGACGGACAGCCATCCTGTTGAAGTGACATCGGTAACCGCACAGCCAGAAGAACATCGTCAAGCAAATGGTCCAAAATGTTGACGAGGAAGTCTAGCGTTCATTTGTGAGTAAACATTAGAAGACAGAAAAGAACATTTTTGGTAAAAGTTGTTTCATTTTAGAAGTATTATCCAATGATACCTTAAATAACCCATGTTCCCATTTAAAATTTCAAAGTTGACTACGAGTACCCCTACTTCTGGCTTGTTCCGGAAAATGGACATATCACCAATGGATATTTTACATAGGTTTTGGTTATCAAATTGTTTTGCGAACAAGTATCTTGTAGTTTTAGAGAAAAACGGCTGATACGGATGCTCTGGGACACCCGGTATAACTGGTGAACATTAAACGACAGACGAAAACGTACCACACAATAAATGTAGATCTCTTTAAAACACACAATTTCAAGTAACTGTTATGTGGCATGAGCAGTTTCCGAGATATCCGTTATTAATGTCTCGAATTGCTCAATGTTTAGCCATTCTTTTAAAATCCTGTCGATTTTCAGTTGTTTCTCACGATGTCACGGAGTGTGTGGAATTTTAAGGCCAGTGTACAGCGTCCAGTTCTAAAATGTTTGAGTATCGCTGTTTATAACGAAAAATGTAATGCTGGTATTTCCGGAAAGGTTCATCTCGAATAAAATGAGGTAGATAGGAAAGTAAACTTTCGTAAGAATAATTTTATACTCAATAATAAACAATAGAATATAGAGAAAGTCATTTGAACGTAACACATCAGATTTCTCGTAATAAAACACATTCACATTCATAGTTCCTGACTCTAGGAAGGTAGGGAATGATTCCAATGAAAGAAAATTTCCCCACCCGAGCCGGGACCTCTAGATTGAGAAGCCGACTACCCGACTACAGAGTTAATCAACCAAGATGATGATAAATTGTGGAGACGATTACGCAAAATATCCAGTATTAAAGTTCAGAATAGTCGATGAAAATATTCTAGTATTTCAAAATTTGATACAAAAATCTAATATGTTACATTCACATGACTTTCTCTACTCTTGTACAAAACTATTTTTACAAAAACTTATTCTCCATCTACTTCATGTTAATCGATATAAAAGGATTTGCAGAAACTATCTTATTGCTAATTTTCTTGTAGGTGCAAGGGGAATATGGTAGGCTTTAAGCGATAGTCAAATGTTTTAAGAGCTGGTTGCTATGTGGAGCATTCCATTCTCTTTGTGTGACCAGGACATAAAAGAAGAATAAAGAAATCCCATTTAAGAAAAAGTATAAGTATTGGAAAATTCAAACAAATAACAAGGAATATCTCGGAAATGGTTCATTCCACAAAAAATTTATAGGACATAAATTGTGTGTTTTAACGAGATATAGAATTTTTGTGTAGAGAAATGTCTATCTCTTACGATTTACAGTTACGCAAAATCCACTCAGAATGAAGACTTTTAGGGATATTCCCAGAAAATTCGATATTCATTTCATTTGTCTTGCAAATATCTTAAATATATGATACTTTAATTAAAATCGTTTGAGCCATTTTTGAGAAAATCAAAATTTTCGAAAAATTTACAAAAATAATCCGTTTTTTCGTTTTTGAGTTATGTTGTTGTTGAAAGTAAGAATTGGTGAAAACCTTATCACAGCACCGATAATTATTAATACCGAGTACAAGATCAATGTCTTGATGTTATCAGAAGAATTATTCGCGTTTGGTGGCACAACTGTGGACCATCTGTTGACCGAGTAAGTTGTTGGGATTAGTCCCCATGTCCCACGGGGCACAGCCCCACCCCACTCCATTTCATTACGCTGCCGTCCCTCCTCGCACTTGCTTAAATATTTAATGCGAGCAGCCAGATGGTTTGGTGCTTACCTGTTTGCAGATGGCTGATTAGCCCGCACTGACTGCATATCATGAAATTAAAATGGGTATGGGGATAAACGTCCTGTCCTTTGATCATATCTAATGCTGTGTCAAGCCAGTGTGAGTGAAACACAGCACTTCTACAATGGAAGCCTATTGCGATATTCCCGATGGTTAATTTCTATGAATCGTAATTAAAGTAAGATTCAAAACCTCATGAGCGATGCCACAGCCAATATTTGCGATGCAAGGGAGGTAACAGAATCGATGAAACGTTTCAAAACGGAGATGAAGTCGAGTATCTTTTATTTACGAGACTCTGTTCTACTTAGTTTGTCCTGGCTAGTTACAACTTTAAAAATACTGCGTATGAATGTCTGTTCCATGACCAAACTTGATTGAAGCCGAGACATGAAAGTTTATTGTTACAGAATACTTTTTCCAAGTTTGTTATTTATCGACTTTTCGTTTCTGAGTGATGCTATTCACAGACACACACTCCCAATCACATACGCACTCTTTTCTAAAAACGTTTTTTTTTGTTTCTTTGTTTCAGGGTGTCTCAAAATATGTAAATATCGATATGAATTTCGGATGGAATACTTCTTCTCCTACTAAGTACTGGTAGAGAAAGTAAAAATGTTGTTTTTGGATTCAGGGGACCTCGAAATGTGCATTTGCAAAGAAATTTACATTTCAAATTTTTTGCGGAGTACAATAATTCCTGCAATTAATGTAGTACAAATTATTTGAAAATACAGACAAACCAAAAAGAATATCTAGGAAATGCTTAACACACACAAAAACATAAATTGTGTGCTTTCATGAGGTCTGTGTTTTTTTTCTAGTAAGATTTTGTCTATCACTTACCAATTCTATAAGTCGTTGAAGATGAAGACGACTTCACAGGTTATTCGTAGAAAATTCAAGATATGCATTTTATTGTGATCAGATATCTTAAACATATGGTATTCTAATTAAAATCTTTAGAGCCATTTTTTGAAGAAAAAAATCTGATGTGCTGTACTGACATAACTTTCTCTGCTCTTGCAAAACTACTTTTACAATCTAATTCATGCTAATCGAGATAAACATTTGCAGAAACTATCTTATTGGTAATTTTCTTATGTGAAGTATTCCATTCTCATTTCATGTCCAGGACATTAAAAAAAACTAATTCCCATTTGAGAAAAAGTGTAACTATTGGAAAATTCAAACAAATAACAAGGGTATCGACAAAAAAGTATATGATATAAACTATGTGTTTTAACGAGATCTACATTGTTTGTGTAGTAACCTTTTGCCTATCTCTTACGGTTTACCAATTATGCAAAAGTCATTCAGAATGAAGAGGACTTATGGGGACATTTCAAGAAAATTCAAGATATACATTTCATCTGCCATAAAAATATCTTAAGCATATGCCATTTAATCAAAGTAGTTATAGCCCTTTATGAGAAAAGGGCGGGGCGGGGAATTTTCTTGTAAATCCTCATGTTGCATCCTCGGAAGACAGTAAACTCAAATACTAAGTTTGGTATTTATCCGACTTTCGTTTTTGAGTTATGCTGCTCAAGACAGACACACACACGGACATGTTTCCAAAATGCTTTATGGATTTAGGACACGTTAAAACATGGTGAAATCCCGGTCTCGAATTTTTGAATGGAATGCAATACTTGCCCTACCTACTATGCATATGTAGTAGAGAAAGTAAAAATTTTTTAATATCTTCTTGTCGCATCCTTGGAAGACACTGAATTTTAATACCAAGTTCGGTATTTACTCGAATTTTATTTTTTGAATAATGCTGTTCACGCATTTACACACACATGATGTTTTTTTAATTTTTACTTTCTCTACTACGTACAGTAAGTAGGGGAAGTATTGCATTCCATCCAAAAATTCGATACCGAGATTTCACTGGAAATACATGTTTTGAGACCTCCTGAATCCAAAAAAAGCATTTTTAGAAACATGTCCGTGTGTGTGTCTGTGTGTGTGTGTGTGTCTGTGTGTGTGTGTCTGTGTGTGTGTCTGTGTGTCTGTGAACAGCATATCTCAAAAACGAACAGTCGGATAAACACCAAACTTGGTATTTAGGTTCAGTATCTTCCAGAGATGCGACACGAAGGTTTTCAAGAAAATCCCCCCACCCCAGACTACCCTTTACATGGAACATTTTTCGAAAATTTTAATTTTCTCAAAAATGACTCTAACGATTTTGATGAAAATATCATATGTTTAAGATAAAGTCATGAGAAATGAAATGTATATCTCGAATTTACTGGGAATGTCTCCAAAAGTATTCTTCATTGTGAACGACTTTTGCATAACTGGTAAACCATAAGAGATAGACAAAATTTTACTACACAAAAAATGTAGATCGCGTTGAAATACACAACTTATGTCATATACATTTCTTTTGTTGAGTGAACCGTTTTCGAGATATTGCTTGTTATTTCCTTAAATTTTCCAATACTTATACTTTTTCTCAAATTCGTTATTCATTTTTTTATGTCCTAGACATGCAAAGAGAATGGAATGCGCCGCATAGCAACCAGCGTTAAAATATTTGACTATCGCTTAAAAGCTACCATATTCCCCTCGCATCTACAAGAAAATTAGCAATAAGATTGACATCTCGATATCTCGATTAACATGAAGCATTTGGAGAATAGGCGTTTGCAAAAATAGATTGTACAAGAGTAGAGAAAGTCATGTGAGTGTAACACATCAGATTTTTTTTTAATTTTATTCAAGGAGCCTTTAAAACGTGTCTCGGTATCCAATTGTTGGGTAGAATGCAATACTTCCCCTACTTTCTACAGATAAGTGGTAGAGAGAGTAAAAGAAAGTATTTGAAAGCAAGAACAAATAGCATCTTGGAAATAGTACCACAACAAATGTACCTAGCTTACACGAAATCACATTTGTGTGTGTGTGTGTGTGTGTGTGTGTGTGTGTGTAGTAATCTCTGGCCCATCTCTTACGGCTTACCATTTAATGCAGCCTTCAGAGTGAAGATGACTTCACAGGCTGTCCTCGGAAAATTCAAGATGTACATTTTATTTTTCATGAGAATATTTTAAACATTCATTCATTCATTCATTCATTATCTGTTTACCCTCCTCTTATGTAGGACTTACACCCCCCAGGACTTACAAGCGGGTGCCTGGGGTCAGAGGCCCGTCGAGGAGCAGATACTCATGGATCGGACAGAGCATCCAGGATGGGTGATCAGCCCGATGCCTGGTATGGGATGAAGGAAGTAGATGAAACGAAATGTTGGTGAAATGGATGAAAGGAAAGGTGATGATGGAGCAGTTGGTGGAATGAATGGCGGGGGAAACCGGAGAACCCGGAGAAAACCCGCCCAGACGCCGCTTCGTCCACCACAAATCCCACATGCAGGTCCCTGGGATTGAACCCGGGCCGCCTAGATGGGAGGCGAGCGGTCTAACCACACGGCCACGGCGCCGCCCAGAATATTTTAAACATGTGGTATTTTAATCAAAATCATTAGAGTCGTTTTTTTTAAGAAAACCAGAATATTGAAACAGTTTTCATTTGGAGGGTAGTTCGGGTTGAGAATTTTCTTCAAACTCTTCATGAAGAGTGAACATAAATGCCAAGTTTGGTATTTAACCTTCATTTTTTGTCTTTAAGTTATGCTGTTCACACAAACGAATTCTTTCCTAACCCCGGGTATTTTTGGTGTCAGGGACTCAAAATATGCATTTCCGTTAAATACCGTTATAGAATTTTTGGGTGGAATATGAGTAGGCACACAGTGAAAGTTTTGAGATTGGGCAACAATCAGCTTTTTCTAACTTCAGATTGAAATTCAGATAGCAACATGTACAAGTCTGGGCGCGCTCCAACAATGTACATCGTCAGCACCGGGTGTGTATAGCAGGTGTTGCTACGCCATACGCTAGGATGCATCTCAAGCGAGAACGTTTCCGTGCAATGATTTTCTGACTTTAAAGTCGGTTTAGGGGAGAGAATGCCTTGAAAGACTGCATCGCTCATTTAGGGATCTTTGCCCTTCGCAATCCACCATTTATCGAGGGTAAATGGTAGAAAATGTCTGCCACAAGTGTTCAATGAACTGAGACAAAAGCGTCCTAAGACTGGTCTGCGTGAAATTTTGTTGCACCATGACAATGTCTCTGCCCACACTGCACCAGAAACAACCCAATTTCGTTAGGAGTCAGATATTTGTCCCATCCTCCCTACACTCCAGATCTGGCTCTTTCTTCTTTTCCCAAATTGAAAGAAAAAAATTCGAGGTCAAAGATTTGAGTCACCTGAAGCCGCAGTAGCTGGTTTCAAAGAATGCATTTGCACTCTCTCCTAAGAAGAATAGCGTTCAAGCATTTGAAAAATGGTTTGAAAGGATGAGACGGAATGCAATGGAGAATATTTGAAAAGATGCAATTATTAGATCTAAATTTTTAATATTTTATTGCGTCCATTCACAAAACTTTTGGAGTGAACCTATACAATACTTTTCTACTTGCAATAGGTAAGTGGTAGAAAAAGTAGAAGTAGCTTCTTTTTCTACCTCTTGTTAATCGTAATAAGTTTCTTTTCCCGAAATGGTTTCAGCACATAACTTTGTCCCGAATAGTCCTCTTCGTACTGAATCACTTTGCATGACTGGTAAACCGTAAGAGAGACAAAGTTTTACTATACAAGAAATGTAGATCTCGTTAAAACACACAATTCATGTCATACACTTTTTTTGTCGAGTGACCCATTTCCGAGATATTCCTTGTTATTTGTTTGAATTTTCCAATACTTATACTTTTTCTCAAATGGGAATTCGTTATTCTTTTTACTTTCTCTACTACGTATAGTAAGTAGGGGAAGTATTGTATTCCACCCAAAAATTCGACACCAAGATTTCACCGGAAATACATGTTTTGAGACCCCTGAATCCAAAAAAGCATTTTTGGAAACATGTCCCTGTGTGTGTCCGTGTGTGTGTCTGCCTGCCTGTCTGTCTGTCTGTCTGTCTGTCTGTCTGTCTGTGTGTCTGTGAACAGCATAACTCAGAAACGAATAGTCGCATAAGCACCAAACTTGGTATTTAGGTTCAGTATCTTCCAGAAATGCGACATGAAGGTTTTCAAGAACATCCCCCCACCCCAGATTACCCTTTACATGGAACATTTTTCGAAAATTTTAATTTTCTCAAAAATGGCTCTAACGGTTTTGATTAAAATATCATATGTTTAAGATATTTTCATGACAAATAAAATGTATATTTCGAATTTTCTGGGAATGTCTCCAAAAGTATTCTTCGTTGTGAACGACTTTTGCATAACTGGTAAACCATTAGAGATAGACAAAATTTTACTACACAAAAAATATAGATCGCGTTAATATACACAATTTATGTCATATCTATACATTTTTTTAGTTGAGTGAACCATTTTCGATATATTGCTTGTTATTCCCTTAAATTTTTCAATAGTTATTTTCTCAAATGGGAATTCGTTATTCATTTTTTGTCTTGGATATGTAAAGAGTATTAATCTGTGTCAAAGAGAATGGTGCTGCACATAGCAACCAGCTATTAAGAGATATGTCTATACTTAAAGGCTACTATATTTCATATATTGCCCTTGCAAATACAAAACAAGGGGAACATAGTACGCCTTAAGCGATAGTCAAATATTTTTAGAACTGGTCGCTATGTGTAAAATGTAATTCTCTTGGCATATCAAAAGATCGTTTCTGCAAATGTTTATCTCGATTAGTATGAAATAGATGGAGAATAAGAGTTTGTAAAAATAGTTTGTACAAGAGTAGAGAAAGTCATGTGAGTGTAACACATCAGATTTTTTTATGTGCTGGACATGCAAAGAGAACTGAATGCTCCACATAGCAACCAGATCTTAAAACATTTGACTATCGCTTAAAGCCTACCATATTCCCTTGCACCTACAAGAAAATTAGCAATAAGATAGTTTCTGCAAATGTTTATCTCGATTAACATGAGGTAGATGGAGAATAAGCGTTTATAAAAACAGTTTGCACAAGAGTAAAGAAAGTCATGTGAGTGCAACACATCAGATTTTTTAAATCTACATCTTGAATTTTCTAGGAGTATCCTGTGAAGTCTTTTTTATTCTAAATGGCTTACGTAATTGGTAAACCGTAAGAAGTAGGCAAAATGTAGATATCACATCGCGTTAAAGCACACAGTTTATGCTAAATACATTTTTTTGTAAAGTTAACCATTTCTGAAATATATAAGACATATACATATAGTACATATAAGATTTTTTCAAGTTGTAAGTCGGTCATTTTACCTTTTATTTTCCCTACCACATACCTAGTAGTTAGAAAAGGTATTACATTCTAACAAAAAAATTGATACAGATATTTCACTGAAAATAAATGTTTTGAGGCCCCTAAATAAAAAAGCCCTTTTGGAAAAAAGGTCCATGAGCGTGTCTATGACTGTAAATAGCATAATCAAAAACGAATAGTCACATAAACACCAAGCTTGGTATTTAGGTTCAGTACCTTCCAAAGATGCGACCCGAAGATTTTCAAGAAAATCCGCCACCCCAAATCATCCTTTATACATTTATATTTTGAACATTTTTCAAAATTGTTTATTTTCTAAAAATGGCTCTTACAATTTTAATTAAAATACCAGATATTAAAGCTATTCACAAGAGAAATAAAATGCACATCTTGAATTTTCTGGGAACAGCCTTTGTATAATCTTGTATAAGTGGTAAATATTAAGCGACAGACGAAGACGTACTACACAAAAAATGAGGATCTCTTTAAAACCAATAACTTTTTTGTGGCTCAGTCATTTCTGAGATATCCATTATTAATGATTCGAATTGTTATTAGATTTACCATTCTTTTCAAGTCCTGTCGACTTTCGGCTGTTTATCGCGATGTCGTGAAAAGAATATGGAATTTTAAGGCCAGCGTGTAGCGTCCAGTTCTTAAACATTTCACTAACGCTGTTCCCTTTGTATCCATAACGAAATGTGCAATGCAGCTATTTCTGGAAGGGCTTATCTCGATTAAAATGGAGTAGGTAGGAACATAAACTTTCGTAAGAATACTTTTATATCCAATATAGTATCGAGGGTAGAGAAAGTCACGTGAATGTAACACATCAGGTTTTACTCGTGGTTATACAAAGAGTATGGAGTTTCAAAGCGACACACTTTCTCTCCTTTCAAAAATTTGACTCGCTTTAGCCTACTATAAGAATATCGTTTCTATCTACGACGTGATGTGTAAATGTGTAATGAAGGGGTATCCCGGTTAACAAGAAGTAGACAGAAGAATAAGCTTTTTATGAATAGTTCGTAGAAGAGTAGATAGGGAAAGTAATGTGAATGAATGCCTTTGGCATTAAAAAGAGATATCTGAAGTTTCTCGTGTAAGTACACAAGCACAAAATCGGCCTGTACCTTTAATAAATCTATGCAAACAAATGAGAGACAGACAGGATGTGCAGGTATTGTAAATTGTCTACAGTCACGGCAGGCACGCCTTCATTCATTTCCTGCAATGGTGGAGGCCTAATTGCACGGATGGCTGCCTCGCCGGAACGTTCCGTTTCTTATCGCAGCTGCCTTCCTCTTTTTGTTTTTGAGAACAAGACCTTTTCTTTGGGAGCATGACTAATTATACAACAGCACTCTTTCACAAGGTTCAACGTAAAAATCTGATGTGTCACACTCACACGACTTTCTCTGCTCATTTAAACCTGACACAAACCCTTATATTCGCACTCTTCCTTTCATGTTATGTTGACCGAACGAGGTGGTGCCGCGGTAACGTGTAGGACTCGCATTCTGGAGGTGCCGGGTTCGATCCCCGGCCATCACCCACTCTGACCCATGGGTTTTTCGTGGTTTACCCGCGTCGACAGGCGAATGCTGGAGTGGTTCTTCTTCTACCACGACTCTCCTGACCTCCATTTCCTGTACCCGTCATCTTCCTTCTCACCTGTTTCAGGGTTGTAGGACGAGGCAACGGTGTTTGGCGGGTTGCGGCTGGACGGTGGCTGTGCACTCTATGGAGGTTTCTTGTGACGTCGTCAGGGACTGCTCCGTTGGATACCCGCCTCTGGGTGCTTACGGATAGGCGCTCCTTCGGGGACACCCAGAGGCTCGAGACCTAATCGGTGGGCGCTGGTGGCGTTCAATCTGGAAATATTAGGGACCCCGTCCGGGGCGGATAGCCTGCGTGCAGTGCTCTGCCCCGGCTTCGGGGGCCCCTCGGTTCATCAGTATCTTTGCCTTTAAGGGTGGAGTACTTCGTTTGCGTGCTATAGGTACGTGGTAGAGGAATTAAAATGCTATGGTGTATGTTTATGTCTCATATTTCTTTCGTGCCAGAGAGAAGAAGTCGAAAAGAAGAGAGATGTATCTATATTTTTTGTGATGGGTGCAATAAAATATGTGTGAAAAATAAGTCAGAGTCACGAAGAACTTTTTATTCCTGTCAATCACTGCAGCTGCCACTGGTGTGAAAACTTCAAACAATATATAGTTGATATGGTAGCCTAAGGGAGTTAGTTTACTACCTTCTCGCTCCTTTCTTGTAGTAATAGAAGTACTGCATTCAACCCAGTACTTTGATATCGATATTTAACCACAAATATACGTTTTTAGGCTTCTTTAATTAAAAAGTCATTCTTAGAAAGTGGTCCGCGCGCGCGTCCTTTAACAGCATAAATACTCCCTAAAAAAAATAAAAGCGGTTGAATATCAAATTTGGTATTCAAGTTCAGCATGTTCCAAAGATGCGACAAGAAGATTTTCAAGGAAATACTCCACCAAAAACTACCATTTACATGGAAACAGTGTTGTTTTTTTCCTTCCTCAAAAATGACTTCAAAAATCTAAATTAATACACCATATGTTTAATATATTTACATAATACATAAAATGCATATTTTCAATCTTCTGGGAATAGCCTATAAAGTCGTCTTCATTAGGAAGGAATTCTATATAATTTTATATAACTGGTAAACTTTAAGCGATAGATGAAAATGCAATCACAGAAAATATAGCTCTCTTTAAAACATGCAATTCATTTCAAATAAAGTTTTTTGTGACGTAAGCCATTTTCGACATATCCGTCATTAATGGTTCGAATTGTTTAATACTTAGCCATTATTTTGAAGTTCTGTTCACATTCAACTGTTTCTCGCGATGTCATGGAAACAGTATGGAATTTTAAGGTCAGCAAATAGCGTCCAGTTGTTAAACATTTGACTGTCGCTATTCCCTTTGTATTTATAACGAAATGTGTAATGTAGGTCTTTCTGCAAATATTTATGTGGATTAAAATGTGGTAGATAGGAAAATAAGATTGAGTAAGAATAGTTTGTATACCCACCAATAAACCATAAAGGATAGCAGATTTTACCTTTAGGTACTACGTATAATAAGTTGGGGAAGTGTTGCATTCTAGCCAAAAATTCGATACCGGAATTACAGGTTTTGAGGCGCCCTGAATCCAAATAAAGCATTTTTGGAAACATGTCCGTGTGTGTGTCTGTCTGTGAACGCCATAGCTCAAAAATGAAAAGTCGGATAAACACCACACTTGGTATTTGAGTTTAGTGTATTCCAAGGATGCGACACGAACATTTCCAAGAAAATTTCCCACCCCAACTACTCTTTACATGCAACATTTTTCGAAAATTTTGATTTACTCAAAAACAGCTCTAACGATTTTGATTAAAATATCATATGTTTTTAACATATTTTCATGACAAATGAAATGTATATCTTGAATTTTCTGGGAATGTCCCCAAAAGTCCTCTCCATTCTCAATGACGTTTACATAGTTGGTAAACAATAAAATTTCACTACACAAAAATGTAGATCCAGCTAAAACACAATTTATTTATTTTTTACTTTCTCTACTACGTATAGTAAGTAGGGGAAGTATTGTATTCCACCCAAAAATTCGATACCGAGATTTCACCGGAAATACATGTTTTGAGACACCCTGAATCCAAATAAAGCATTTTTGGAAACATGTGTGTGTGTGTGTGTGTGTGTGTGTGTGTGTGTCTGTGTGTCTGTGAACAGCATAACTCAGAAACGAACAGTCGGATAAACACCAAACTTGGTATTTAGGTTTAGTATCTTCCAGAGATGCGACATGAAGGTTTTCAAGAAAATCACCCCACCCCACATTACCCTTTACATGGAACATTTTTCGAAAATTTTAATTTTCTCAAAAATGGCTCTAACGATTTTGATTAAAATATCATATGTTTAAGATATTTTCATGACAAATGAAATGTATATCTCGAATTTTCTGGAAATGTCTCCAAAAGTATTCTTCATTGTGAACGACTTTTGCATAACTGGTAAACCATAAGAGATAGACAAAATTTTACTACACAAAAATGTAGATCGCGTTAAAACATACAATTTATGTCATATACATTTTTGTTGTGAGTGAACCATTTTCGAGATATTGCTTGTTATTCCCTTAAATTTTCCAATACTTATACTTTTTCTCAAATGGGAATTTGCTATTCATTTTTTTATGTCCTGGACATGCAAAGAGAATGGAATGCCCCACATAGCAACCAGGTCTTAAAATATTTGACTATCGCTTAAAGTCTACCATATTCCCCTTGCATCTACAAGAAAATTAGCAATAAGATTAACATCTCGATTAACATGAAGCATATGGACAATAAGCGTTTATAAAAATACTTTGTACAAGAGTAGAGAAAGTCATGTGAGTGTAACACATCAGAGTTTTTGTCGAGTGAAGCATTTTAACAGGTATTCCTTGTTATTTGTTTGAATTTCCCAATATACTTTTTCTCAAACGAGAATTCGTTATTCGTTTTTTTTATGTCCTGGACATGCAAAGAGAATGGAATACTCCACATAGCAACCACCTCTTAAAACATTTGACTATCGCTTAAAGCCTACCATATTCCCCTTGCACCAACAAGAAAATTAGCAATAAGATAGTTTCTGCAATTTTTATCTTGATTAACATGAAGTAGATAGAGAATAAGCTCTTGTGAAAATATTTTATACAAGAGTGTAGAGAAAGTCATGTGAGTGTAATACATCAGATTTTTTCCCCTTAGTACTTATTTTGTAATCAAATTCGTTAGCAAGGCATGCTAAATAATTGTATGGAGAATTGCTAACATTAGAAATCAGTCAACCTATATTTTATAATTAGCAGCTGAATCAATTCTTTTTTGCGATGGTCGCAGACTACGTGCCATTTCTAAAGAGGTTAACTTGGTGATCTGAGACTACGGAATCTTCATATTCGCCAGCTTCACCTCTGAATCCTATATGTTAAGGGTTTCTGTATTGTGTGAAAATTATGTTATTAAGTCACTATGGGGACAAAGAAAAGGTACTGTAACTGTCTAAAAAATTATCGATCATTCTGTTCCACCGCTGAAAGCTATTCAGCATTTCCACAACTTGGAAGAGGTGAAGGAAATTAGATGTTCCGCCTATGGTTCCTTTTGTGTGAATATCAGGCGATTTTTCATCCGTTATTAGGAATAGGCGTGGCTATACGAAATTACAATTATAAGGGGTAATTGGGAGAAGTCACCACAGCAATCTTCTAGATGATATACAATAATTTAATAAAGAACAGAGGAATGCAAATTTAATTAACTATCCGTTCGAGTTTAAATAGCTAACCGTGCAAGGTCGGGTAAGCCAGCTGGTATTGAATAAAGAAAGTGTATTGTGTATGTCCTTAACTTGTGAAAAGTTTAAAAATTAAACAGCAAAAGAGTGACATTGCGCGTGGGACCGCTTGTCTATCCGTTTCCGTGTAAACTTCTTTTGTTTGCTGCGGCGGCGGCGTCACCTTTTGACCTCCATGATCCCGCCGTGCGTCGCCGCGCCGCGGCTGGGAAAACAATATTGTCGCAGTGAAATAATGAGGTACCAGGTGCGTCCAAGATATATGGTATGACATCCTGGCACGTGGAGAACATTCTTTTGGGGGTGTAGACAAGACGGGCGCTAAAGATAGTATACAACGTGTTTTTTGTTCAACTTCTGCCTCAAAAGCTAACAGAATGAATACAACTGGATTCATGTATCATTGTGCATCTGGCATAATGTGGAAAAGTTCGCTCTACAGCTATTCAATCAAGGAAGAGATAGTGTTGGAACATAAGCACATCACCTGCTGCTATATTTATGTGCAGAAGATAGTTTTGAAAATCTGATGTGTTGTGTTCACATGACTTTTCTACCCTCTATCGCTTATTAGTGGGTATACAATTTGCATGCAATGCATAGGTTTAATATAACCCTGCTTTTGCATTCTTTGCTATAAGAACGTATTCAGTGGGTGTTTAGCTTCCTGAAAGTGTTGATAGTAATACAGTCATATGTTCAGTGTGTTTACAAATTAAAGCTCGCAGAAGCAATTTTGTAGCACTTCCCCCATTTTTCGTGCAGTATCTATTTTGTAAATCTCTGCTTTGCTTACACTACATACCTACTCTCACGCCCTTAATTTGAAGGGGGTTGAGGATGTACATTTGGGAGCGTAGCAGGATTAAGGGTTGGTGAGCAACTCTCAATAGCAAGACACAATTAACAAAAACGTTAACAGATTTAATATTGTAACGTATGGGTCAAGTTAAGTTAAATTATTTTCCTAAAAATTACTTTTCTTTAGAATTTGGTTCATGTGAAGCTATACAGTTACTTGTTTACTCCAGTAACCTTCACTCCCCAAAGTTAGCACATCCATATATGTGTGTTGGCATGCAAGCAACAGAGCAGCATTTCTTTACAAAGTTATACAAATATTCATTTAATCCACAGTATTTTTTGGCTGTGATTATCATATTTATAACACTTTTTTGGATTAGCAGTCTAAATAATATGAAATGCTGATGAATGATATAAAGGAATGCATTTGCAACTTTCCTGTCAATTGTTTCAGGGTAGCCTAATTGGATTTGGCATCACCTACTTGTACAGGCGGCTCCAAATGTTTTCCGTTCCACCGGTAGCGGGGCAAGCGGGGTATCTTATCTAGAGGTTAGGTATCTTAGCTCATACCTGCTCTACAAGGAAGGTTAAGGGATGTAACAGGCTAAAGAAAATATCATTCCAACACATTTCCCTTAGACTTGGCTGTAAGAATGTAATGACTGTGAAAAGAAAACAGCAATAACACTACAACACAGCGACATAAGTAGTATACAAACTAATTTTTAGGAATTAGAGGTATCATATTATTGTATAACAAGCAAGTGTTAAAACAAAATGGTTTGGTTTTCAATATATACTGCTTTCTCTACCCATTATCAACTAACATATGTTCTTTATTTTCATAATTACCTTAAGAAGTATGGTTTTTCCGTGCATCGTGACAACGATTTAGGCCAGAAATTATTTAAAGTTACAGTCTAAGTTACACTTTTCCCAATGTGGTTACATGCAAGATGCCGTAACGACAACCAGCCGCTTATCTATTCCACAACTCATCTTTTTAGTGTCTCTACTATTTACCTATAATAAGTAGGGAAAGTGTATTCTACCCAAAAATTAAAGAACTAGATTCATCGGAAATACACGTTTTGAGACCCACTGAACCCAAAGAAAGCATTTTGACTTTCTCTTCTGCGTAGTTACAGAGGTAGAGAAAGTATTGTATTTCATCCAAAAAATTCATTAAAAGAGATTCACCGGAAATACACGTTTTGAGCCCCATTGAATCCAAAGAAAGCATTTTTACTTTCCCTACTACGCACTTACAGTAAGTAGAGGAATTATTGTATTCCACCCAAAAATTTAATAACGGGATTTACCCGAAATGCACGCTTTGAGACTCTCTGAATCCAAAGAAAGCATTTTGACTTTCTCTACTACGTGGTTACAGAGGTAGAGAAAGTATGTTTTTCATCCAAAAATTCATTAAAGAGATTCACCGGAAATACACGCTTTGAGACCCCCTGAATCCAAAGAAAGCATTATTACCTTCTCTATTACATAGCTACAGGAGGTAGAGAAACTATTGTATTCCACCCAAAAATTCCATAAAAAGATTCACCGGAAATATACGTTTTGAGACCCCTGAAACCAAACAAAGCGTTTTTACTTTCTCTACTACGCAGTTGCAGCAAGTAGAGCAAGTATTGTGTTCCACACAAAAATTAAATGAGATTCACCGGATATACGCGTTTTGAGACCCCCTGAATCCAAACAAAGCATTTTTACTTTCTATACCACGTAGCTACAGGAGGTAGAGAAAGCACTGTATTCCACCCAAAAACTGAATAACGAAGATTCACCGGATATACACGTTTTGAGACCCCCTAGATCCAAAGAAAGCATTTTTACTTTCTCTACTACGTAGTTACAGTAAGTAGAGAAAGTATTGTGTTTCACCAAAAATTTAATAGTGATATTCAACGAAAATACACGTTTTCAAACTCCCTGAATCCAAAGTAAGCATTTTTACTTTCTCTACTACTTAGCTACAGTAAGTAGAAAAAGTAATGTGTTCCATATGAAAATTCGATGTCGTAATTTCACCATAAATCACGTTTGTGACCCCTGAATCCAATGAATTTAATTTTAGAAAATGGTCCAAGTGTGTGTGTGTGTGTGTGTGTGTGTGTGTGTGTGTGTGTGTATCCACGAATAGCATAACTCAAAAGCAAAAAGGTTGGTTAAAAACCGAGCTTGGTGTTTAAGTTCAACTTCTTCCAAGAATGCGCTGAGATTTTAAAGAAAATCCTCCACTCCAAACTACCCTTTACATTGGACATTTTTCGAAATGTTTTATTTTTTCAAAAATGACTTTAAGGATTTTGATTAAAATACATATGTTTAAACTATTTTCATGATAAATAGAACGTATATTTTTTTTCTATGAATAGTCTGTAAATTAGTCTTTATTGCCAATGACTTTTGATAATTAGTAAATCGTAAGAGAGAGACAAAATTTTACCACACAACAACTGTAGATCTTGTTAAAGCACAACATTTATATCAAATAACACTTTCATTTTATATCAAATAACTTTTATATTTTACCTATTCTGAAATTTTCTTTGTTATTAGTTTGAATTTTCAAATACTTTATAGTTCTCTCAACTGCAAATAGCTATTTTCTTTCTTTCTTACTTTCTTTCCTTCTTTCTTTCTTTCTTTCTTTCTTTCTTTCTTTCTCATGTTCATACAAAGAGAACAGAATTTCAAAGCTATCACGTCTGTGGCTCGCATTCGGGAGGTCGTGGGTTGGATTCCTCTGGCCGACCTTCCTGACCCATAGGTTTTTTCGGGGGGGGGGGTTTCCCAAATCGCCAGGTGAGTACTGGGAAGGATTCTCACATCCCTGAATTTCCGAACCACCATTTCATCTCCATTCTAATTCCCCTTCATCTTTCATCCGTTGCTCTCCTTCAGGGTTGGAAGTGTCGGCGATGGTGTTTCGGTGCAGTGTGACAGGGGAAAAGGATGCCTTTTGTGACTTTCTCCGTCCCTCAGCTTTCGGCTGACTGTCGGGAGTATCTTAACTTCCTTGAGGGGCGTTGGACACCCTCTGTGCTGGGTGGGGTCCCTGGTCTGCCTGTCCGTCTGACGGGGAGTCTCTATCTGAAAACTTAGGGACCCGGCCATTCCTGTGACGTTTTTGCTGGTTCCGGACGTCCGGTGTCTGGTCTCACCTAATCCTTCCTCCCAGAGACGCCTATCCACTATGTGGATCAGTGCCGAGCCCCCTCCATAGCCAACCAATCCAAAGCTATCACGTAGCGATCAGCTTTGAGTGATTTGGCTATCGCTTTAGCTTAATGTGTTCTGGTTATACCTACAACAAATTGTGAAAATAAGTGATGAAGGTTTATCGGCATTAACATGACATAGATGCAAAATAAGCTTTGTAAGAAGAGTGAGTAGAGAAAGTCATGTGAATGCAACACATCATGTTTTAGGGCAAAAGCTCCATATGCTTGCGTCTCTGTGAACAACATAAATCCAAAGGGAAAAGTAGGTTAAATACCAAACTTCATATTTAGGTTCAGCATCTTGGAAAGATGTGACAAGGATTTTCAAGAAATCCCCCCATCCTGAATAACCCTTTACATGGAAAAATTTTCGAAATTTATTTTCTTAAAAATCGCTCTAATCATTTTGATTAAAATACTTACTGTTTAAAATATTTTCATGACAAACGAAATATATATTTTGAAATGACTGAGAAGAGCCTGTAAAGTCTTCTTAATTCTGAATGACTTTTGTATAATTGGTAAACTCTAAAAGATTGGACAAAGTTTTGTTACACAAGAAATGCAGACCCCGTTAAAGCACGCAGTTTGTTACATATATATTTTTTGAGATTAACTAATTCCCAGATATTTTTTGTTATTGGTTTGAATATTTTTTGTAACTGAGAAGTCGTTTTGTTTTTGTCGCGGTCATACAAACAGCACGGAATTACAAAGCAACACGCAGTGACATGCTTTTTGAAAATGTGACTATCGCCTGATCTACGTATGCTAAACGAAACGTGTAAATGTGAGCTTTTTCTTTTGGTATTTAATTAAAGTCCTTTAACGGGTAGGCCATTACGGACGGTGAATGAACGAAATAGTTAAAATGATGCTCAAATGAGTCCAAGGTCCCTAGAAATTAGAATCTAACATTCATCTTCTCGGATAAGAGGAAACCCTGGAAAAAGCTTTACCCAGGTATTTCACTTTAACCGAGATTCTAACTCCAGACCTTTTGAATGTGAGGCAGGCCCCCACACCACACAGATGAGCTAAATGTGATTTGCAAGTTTATCTGGATTATAAGAAGTAGACTGAAAAAATGAGATTTAGAAAAAAGAATTTGTAGAATGGTGACAAGAGAAAATTATGTGAATGCAACACATTAGTTTGTTCAATTTGAAATAAAAATTTAATCCATACTTAAATATAATTCTTCCTAATCATAATTCTTGTGGTAATGCTAAGAGCGTGGAGTTTCAAAGACACCACATAAAAATCTGACTATCGTTTGAGCTACTGCATTCTTCTTATACTTACAACGAAGTTTGTAATTGCAGTTTCATCTCAATAAACAAGAAGACTCTTTCACTCAAGCCGTGTGTAGGACAAGGTTGGAAAGATAGAATCAGATTGAAAAATTCAATGTCATAGCCGAGATTTGAAATACGGATCTTCCCGTTTACGTCCAGGTGGCGCCGCGGTAACGCGTGCGACTCGCATTCGAGAGATCCCTAGTTCGCTTCCCGCCTACCGCCCTATCTGACCCACGGGTTTTTTTTCGAGAGTTTTCCCGAGTCGTCAGGCGAATGCTGATATGATTTCTCTCAGCCCCCGAATATCGTTCCATTCCTCATTTCACTCATCCTTAACCCCGTTAGGTCTGTTTCAGGGTTGGAAGTGTCGGCGATGGTATTCCAGTGCGGCGTGGCAGAGAAAAAAGATGCTCTCTGTGGAACCTTATCCGTCTCTCTGTCTTCGGCTGGTTGCCAGGGTATAAGGACCGCTTCTTGGGGGGCATTGGCCCCTTCTGTTTGGGGTGGGGTCCCCGGTTTGCCTGCCCAACTGTCAGGGCGTCTCAATCTGGAAATTTTAGGAGCCTTGTCATTGCTGTGCCGTCACTCCTGGTTCCGGTGTCTCTCACTTCGTCCCTCCTTCCCTCCCTCCCGGGAGCGCCCCCTCGAGGGGCACACGCGCAATATCCTCATTCACTGGATCGGGTCGAGTCCCCTCCGTTACACATTCCATTCCAGAGAAGACAAGTATTTTAAGAATTCAGAAGGTGAATCGTAATACAAAGTCATTTGGGGGGAGGGCATCTTCAGATTTAAAACTTGAAAGCAATTTAGTTTTCAGAATAGTGCTTTCAAATGAACCAATTGCAACAAAAGCACATCAACCTATCTGCATTAACACTTCGGGTCACTATTTTGAAAATTTAGCGTATATGATCCTAACTGAATAAAACAGCTATATAGAAACTGCATATTTTGCGCTAAAGGTTGTTTCCTCGTATCTATTAACATTTTCTTCTTTTGCATACAATACCTAAATAGGTGTTTTTACTCTACGTCCACTATACGACTGGCACGGTTTTTCTTCCTTTTTCTTGTGAACGTGTATGTAAGGGGAATTATGTTTCAAATAAAACAACAATCTTTATCCGTTTTTCAGTAACAAACGCAAAATATATCTCATTTTGAAGAAAATTTAATGTTGTGCTTAATTGCTTCAACAGTTTGACATTAATATTACTTTTGCTGCCATATTTTTAAAACATTACTTGAATATTATCAGAACTGAATGTGCCAACGTTAAACGTTGTGATCAATATCTATGACAATTAAAAAGCAAAACGAACTTATATTCAAGGTAATAAATACCCTCGGAGTATGCGTAGAACGTTCTAATGGTGATAATTATGAAACTATTATTATTAATATTATTATTTATTACTAGCAACAAACGTTAAAAACAAGATATACATTATGCGAATCTTGTTACTCAAGAAAATGACTAAATCTTAAACTTGTGTAGCACCAGCATAAAGAATGCAATATTTGATTTTTAAACAACATATTATACAAAGAAAATGTTAATTTATTTCACTTGAATGGTTCTAGTAAGGAGAAAAATATTTGGTTTCGTCTTCTTTCCTCTGAATTATACCAGCATACAAGGAAGTAAATGTGACCTTTGAGACGATCTGGCACTTACTGTTGGCTATAGCCAGGCATGACTAGTCGAGAATAAATTTCTTCCCCCTCTTTCTCTACACCCCTTAGCCCATCGGAAAACATTTGAAGCCCACTGTACTACCTGGGGCAGATAGCTTTGCATTTGTTTATCTGTGGCCAAAAGAGGAACTACGCTTGTTGTGAATGGTGGCTTACCAGCTGCTACACGTAAGCACGATAACAGCAACACCAAACCGAGCACAAAGTAAATATGTCCCATGTAAGAAGTTATGCATTGTATGTAGTTTATGTGTTACTTGCGCTGTTGATTTCCACTGCATCATCTTCAGTCAAACAATCTACCTAAGGTATACGAACTGTAAAAATGCTGCACATAAGTAGTGCTTAAATATGTGGAAAGTGTTGTGGATGTAGGTATACTTGAATTTGTGTTACTTATCGTATGGTTTGTCACATTAAGAACCTATGGTTATAAATATTTACTTTATATTATTAAGGTGGTGTTTATTATGGTGATAATGTATACCAAGGTAAAGTTTTGTAAATCAGTTAATAAACTGTATTTTTGGTATTATAACTGCTTAACATGATGTTGATGGAGGAATAGATATTGCTGGTGTTAATTATGGTTTTGTTGAAAGATGGTTGTGTTATTGTAAAGGTCAAGAATAATGCTAGCCATTATTATTATTATTATTATTATTATTATTATTATTATTACTGATTTTATTGCTTTAAATCATACTTTATACAAATAATAAATTTGTGTTCTGCTTTGCATTCTGCCATTTGGTTTTAAATGAACGAATGGAGTATATTTCTTGCTAATATTTGTAACAAGGCGCAATTAGAAAATTCTTATTAATGGGTATACAAGTTATTCCCACGAAAGTTTATTTATCTATCTATTTCATTTTAATCGAGATAAACCATTCCGGAAGCAGCTACATCACACATTTCGTTATAGATACAAAGAGAACAGCGACAGTCAAATGTTTAACAACTGAACGCTCTACACTGTCCTTAAAATTTTCACACTGCTTCCATGACATCCGTGGAACAACTTTGTGTTGACAGGACTTTAAACGAATTATCACGAATGAACAATTCAGACAATTAATAACCGATATCTCGGAATTGGCTTATGCCACAAAAAAGTGATTGGAAATATAATGTGTGTTTTAAAGAGATCTACATTTTTTTGTGTAGTAGTTTTCGTCTATCGCTCAACATTTACCAGTTATACAAGATTATATAAAATTCCTTCTGAATGAAGAGGACTTCACAGGCTATTCCCAGAAAACACAAAATATACATTTTATTTGTCATGTAAAAATCTTTAATATATGATATTTTAATCAAAATCGTTGGAGCCATTTTTTCGAAAATCAAGAATTTTGAAAAATTTTCCATGTAAAGGGTAGTTTGAGGTGAGGGATTTCTTGAAAACATTCATGTTGCATCTTCGGAAGATGCTGAACCTGAATACCAAGTTTGATGTTTATCAGACTTTTCGTTTTTGAGTTATGCTGTTCACAGACACAAACACACACACACACACACACACACACACACACACACACACACACACACATACATGGACATTTTCCTAAAAGTGCTTTTTAAGTTTCTCTACTGCATATAGTAGACAGGGGAAGTATTGTATTTCACCCAAAAATTCGATATCGAGATATCACCGAAAATACATGTTTTGAGGTCCCTGAATAAAAAGCATTTTTATCAAAAGGCCCGTGTGTGTGTGTGTGTCTGTGAACTGCATACTTCAAAAACGAAAAGCCGTATCAACACCAAACTTGTTATTTAAGTTCAGTACCTTCCAAAAGTGCGACATGAAGATCTTCAAGAATATCCCCCACCCCGGACTACCCTTTACATGGAAGATTTTTCGAAAAGTTTGATTTTCTAACAAATGACTAACGATTTTGATTAAAATATCATATATGAAAATATTTATATGACAAAATGTATATGATGAATTTTCTGGGAATAGCCTATGGTCCTCTGTATTCGGAAGAAATTTTGTTTAATCTTGTATAACTTTTAAACGTTAAGGGGTAAACGAAAACGTACTACACAAAAAATGTAGATGTCTTTAAAACACACAATTGATTTAAATTAAGTTTTTTGTGGTATAATCCGTTTCCGAGATATCCATTATTAAATGTTCGAACTGTTCATTCCTTTGTCATTCTCTTAAAATCATTTCAACATTCAATTGTTTCTCCCGATTGCATGAAAACAGTATTTTAAAGCCAGCGTTTTCGTCTATTCTTAAACATTTGACTTTTACTGTTATCTTTGTATCTATAACGAAAGTGTTATGTAGTTATTTTTGCGAAGGTTTGTTTGGATCAAAATGTTTTAGATAGAAAAAAAACTGATGTGGCACATTCACTTGATTTTCTCTAGCCTGCATTAGTGGGAATACAAACTATTCTTATTAAAGCTAACTTTCCTACCTAATACATTTAATCAAAATAAACCTTTGCAAAAATAGCTACATTACATATTCCGTTAAGATACAAAGAGAACAACATAGTCAAATGTTCAAGCACTGGACACCATATTCTGGCCTTAAAACCTCATACTGTTTGCATGCAATTGCGAGAAACAATTGAAAATCGATGGGATTTTAAAAGAATGACATGTATTGAACAATTCGAAGATTTAATAACGGATATCTCAGAAATGGCTTCTGTCATAAAAAGCACTTGAATAAATTGTTTGTTTTAAAGAGATAAACTTCTTCTTCTTTTTTGTATGGTACGCTTTCGTCTATCGTTTAACGTTTACCACTTATATAAGATTATACAAAATGTCTTCCAACTGAAGTAGACTTTACAGACTATTCCCAGAAAATTAGAGATATACATTTTATTTGCAATGTAAATATTCTTAATATATAGTATTTTATACAAATCATTAGAGCATTGTTTAGATAATCAAAAGTTTCGAAAAATCTTCCATGTAAAGGGTAGTCTGGGATGCGGGGATTTTCTTGAAAATCTTCGTGTTGCATCCTTGGGAGATACTAAACTCAAATACCTAGTTTGGTATTTATCCGACTTTTCGTTTTTGAGTTATGCTGTTCACGACACACACACACACACACAAACCGAGACACATACGGATCTTTTTTCTAAACTGAATTCAGGGGCCTCAAAACATGCATTTCCAGTGTAAGCTTGACATAGACTTTTTGGGTGGAATACAACACTCCCCTACTTATTATACGTAGTAGTGAAGGTACAAATCTGATGTCTAACCCCCACACCCATTTCATATTCACGTGTATATGTGATTATTCTATCCACGTTATTTATTCGCATAAATATTTACGATTGTCTCTGTGATTGAGTGGTCAGCGTTCTGGCTTCTCAACTCAGTGTCCCGGATTCGATTCCCGGCTGAAGCAAGGGTATTTTTCTCTATCCATAATCATTCCGTATCCTCCATAGTCTGGTAGTGTGAATATGTGTGTGTGCTCAATGTAGATAAAAGTTAATAAAACAAAAGCAATCCTTAAAAGAAACCTATAATCCAGAGATTACAAACATCATCAGAAAGTGTTTCCCAAGTCAAAACCTCTGACATGACCATAGAAGTGGGCTATACAAATCAAACAATTAAAAATAATTACCTAGCATGGCTTGAAATTAAGCACAGGGACTTAGTTACAGTAACACATGGAAACAACATCCTACTATTTCTATAACAAATCTGTTGTTATTATTATTATTAAGCTCATACAAAGGAACAATTAAATAAATAAGGGCAGTTGTTGGCCTTAATGTAGCATACTTGTCATATGGCCTGAGGAGAAACAAAAGGAAGGTCTCTAGTATATTGGATACTTAAAACTGGAAAATTCAAACCAAGAACAGCGAATATCTCGCAAATAGTTTATAGCACAAACATTCTCTTTAGTATAAACTGCATATTTTCAATACATCTGCATTTTCCTGCAGTATTTTTTGTATATATGTTCCCCAGTTACTGAAAATTCAAAATATACATTTTATGTGTTAATTCAATATTGTGTTTTAACCAAAATCATTAAAGCTATTTTTTAGAAAATAAAGTGTAATTCGGAATGGAGCAGTTTTCTTAAAAGCCTTCCCAATCTTTTAACAGTATGTGACTAAAGCACTAAATTTACCGAGCGAGGTGGTGCCGCGACAACGCGTGCGACTCGCATTCGGGAGGTCCCGGGTTCGATTCCCGGCGCCCGCCCACTTTGAACCCATGGGTTTTTTCGGGAGTGGTTTCTTTCAGCCTCCGAATTTCCTGTCTCTCCTGCATTTCATTCCACACATCATTTCATTCGTCCTTCACCCCGTTAGGTGTGTTTCAGGGTTGGAAATGTCGGCGATTGTGTTTCGCTGCGGCGTGGGGGCAAAGGATGCTCTCTGTGGAATTTTCTCGGCTTTCGGCTGGTTGCCGGGGTATACGGACCGTCCCTTCCGAGCGGGGTGCTGTGCCCTCTCATCACCTCTTCCCTCCCAGGGGCATAGGTACAATATCCTCACTGGAGCAGTGCCGAGTCCCCTCTGATGATAAGGAAAAAGAGTACGAAATGTGGTAGTTTGGTGTTTAACCAAATTTCGTTTCTGAGTCATGTTGTTCACGCACACATTTGTCTAAAACTGTAATACGATAAGTCAAACTACATTCTACCAATGATACATTCACTTACATCCGTTGTATACTATAATATTTAAATAAAAAGTGATTCTTGTATTCACACTGGATACATTTCTAGAAATGATTCAGATTAAGCCATAAATGCTTAGTTTAATAAAACATGGGGAGTAGTTATTTATGATATGAGTATTACGTTGAGTTTCATTTTACCAGCAGGAATGTTTGGGAACGAGTGTAGCAATCCTACTAGCAAAATAAAACTACACTTTTAACATTTGCTATCATATACTATTCTTTAGACAGCCCTTAATATGAAATTATAATGTTCCAGTTCAAATGTGTATGGAAATGCAGTATACATTCGAATATGGCCAGTTCTAGCCTGTTGTATGGCCTTCGTTGTTGTTTGACTCTCGCAGCACCAGTACTGACAAGGTAATGTTGCTGCCAGCCTCTCCCTGTCCTACGTCACCGTATGCTGCCAACCCACTCAGTTAAAAAAATCGCTAAAAATACGCGAGTAACACTACTGCAGAATACAAGTGTTGGCAGTACGTATTCCATGCCGCCGAGAGAGGGAAAGCGCCGGGAGAAAGTCATTGCTATTCAAAATGGCAAACTGGAGCGAGTTTAGGACTGTGCGGTTTCTTTAACCAAACAGATACAACAGCAGCCTTTGTTAAGGCTATAATTTGCATCATAAAAGAGCTGGACTAACAGTTATCCTTAAAGTTACGATTATTGTTTGTTTACTATTATTCGTGATAGGTATTATTTGCTTTCGTTTATCTCCACATTTTCATTGGCTGCTTAATCACGTGAAGATCTGGTTGGATTATTCTTAAAGTTAGATTATTATTCACTTTAATTACGACTTTTACTGCCACATGCATTGACTGTTAGCAATACACCAGCAATTATTTGATAGTGCCATGTTGCCTATGCATTACATTCCTTAATTCAGTAAAAAAAAAATAACTCAATATAAGACTGAGTAGTACAATTGCAGAATAAATAAGGGCTTTTTCATACAGTGATGAAATAACCTGTAGCCTGTGCCTTTAGCTAAGTTACGTACCACATAACCTCAAATAACTAATAAATCACAAATTCGCGCATTTCCCCAATAGGTAAATAAATACATTTCGTAACGGAATTACATTTCTAATGAAATAAACTTAAGGTAATGCATATGCCATGCAAATGCACGGTAAGTATAACTGGCGCAACAGTTCTAGACACGTGAAAATCTTAATGACAGCTAGGAAGCGAGTTACCTACCAGATCGGGAGGTGACCGATCGTCTGCTCTGCATGTTGCAGGAGTGCGTGGGACAGTCATTGTCAAATATCCGTATACCGTTATGCACTGCATTGCGCTGATAAACTTAGTTATATACCGTGTATTAAAATCTACGCTTAGTATAAAAACACTGTCAAAATCCTCCAATTCTTCCACACCTAACAACCCTTCCTCTTCTGCGGAATCACTCACATTATTGTCGTCATCACTGCTGTCACTACTTTCTGCACCATTATCCTGGATGAGAATTCTTTCTATTTGATTTTCTGCAATTCCGTATTCTTCAAAATAATGATTCTTAATTTATTCAACGTGTCGACATACATTTTCCCATTCTCGCCTTCCAATTTCAGCAAATTGCTGGCGTTATAACTGCTCCACATATTTTAATTTAAAAGTCATATTTCTGCATGCCACCCATTTTTTGATATCAGCCCAGATTAATTCGATTGGGTTTAGATCTGGGTGATGCGATGGGAGTCTAAATACATTATGGCGATGTTGTATTACTATCTGGTCACGTATGTATGACGTCTGAAGCTCTTTGTTGGTTTTAATTAAGTTATATAGCTTTGCTTTACTCATGCTTTCATCTAAAGCTTTATTACGTCTAAGTAATCAAGCTCTCATTTCTTCTTTCAAGGAATTTTAGGTAGGTGGTTTGTCAATTTGAGTGTTGATGCATTGTGAAGCATTGTCGATAACCAGAACAGACCCAGCAGGCATATTAGGTATCAACATGGCGTTGATTCACTTCATGTAATTTTCTGTATTCATTTCTTGATGAAAATCTCCTGTGGTTTGTTGCGACTTGTAAAAGACGGGCATTTGGAACGAAGCCGATCTTTCCAACAGCACGAACGATAACAAGTATTTGCCCTTTAGCAACAGGAACCTGCAACCTAATTCGCTATCGTCACTCCAACTTTTAGATTTACGACTGCTGTGTATGTATGACTCATCTTCATACACTATAGTATTTTTCTGAAATTTGTAGCACCACCTTGAAAATTGATGCTGATATAAGTACATATAAAATTATAGTCATTTGGAAAGGTAGAATCAAACTGAAAAATTAAATGCCATAGCCGGGATTTGAACCACGGATCTTAGGCTTTCCGTGCCGTTGCTCTAACCGACTAAGCTATCATGGCAACATTTACTTTTTATGTTTATTTTTTTATTTTATTATTATTTTTTATTTTATTTATTTATTTATTTATTTTGCTTTTCTGTTAGAACTCTTCTATTTGATTTCGATTTCTTCCACTTGAACCCTAAATCTTTAATAATTTTTCTGAGATTTGTAGCACCACCTTGAAAGTTTCTGCTGTCTTTCAGCTTGATGAGCAATCTGCTTATTGGTAGCACAGTTTTTTCTTCCACATAGAAATTGTGAATCGTGCGCCGAATGACGCATTCGAAATCGTCTATTTCTGTAATACGTTTAGGGACCTTATGTTTCTTCCCAGGTGTGTCAAATGGCATTCTTTCATCCATATGTTTTTTTTTTTCTCTTATCTTTGAGAACTCTGGAAACGGAACTCGGTGAAACACCAGTTGCTTTGACTACTCTTTCTTTCACTCTCTTAAGGCTTTTGTGGAACTCGGATGAACATATAATTTCTTCCTTCATCTCTGCTTCTTGCTTCATGAAGTCGATGACATTTGCAATTATTTCCCTACTTTGACTATGTAACACCTTACCACCTAACTTTGAAAACATAGGAGCCATGGTTATACATATAACAAATATAAAATAAGCACTATTTAAGTACTGTTCTCTTTGAAATTACAATATGCGGACACTTTCTATGCAGACCGTATGTGTTACGCACTGTGAGTAAGCAAAGGTATTATATCGCTTTCATTGATAAAGCTAAACATAAACCATTCCTAGGCTCGGCAGCTGGGCTAGCACTCAAGGTCACGATTCCAGAAGTTTTGCACGAGTAATAATAGGTGTGTTCCATATCGTACGCTCCCTTTTATCTGCGTATTCTTATTTGCATCTTCTACGATCCGTTTCAGTTTCAATTCAGGACCTTTCCCCCACAGAAAACAATGCTTTCCGCAAACACTACCTCCCTTCATACGTCAGTTCCGTCCCTCTATGGAATTCTGATAGACTCGCTTGCCAACCAACACATCCCTCTCGCGTTTTTCAACACTACAAGGTTAGTACGCTTTAGCGACGTGACGTAAGAAGGGAGAGGCTGGCAGCAACATTATCCGATACACCTCCGCTTAATATACATATAATTTCCGTCGCAAGGAACAAGGACGATAACAATGCAGTTACAATTTTTTTTCCACGATGGAAGTTAAATGTCAGTTTCTAGGTTTCCAAATACGGGAGACAAATATTAACTAGCAATGAAAACATCGAAGCACATAAACTTTCTGACTTATTAAAAATTAACTGTAAAGGTAAAATGTATATAGTTATTCAGGTTAAGCTGGAGAATTCCATTACTTGATAAAATGGGATTATTAGTTATATCTAATGTAGTTGTGGAAGTGCTTGGGCCTTGTAAAACCTGATGAGCAATGTTATGTAATTTTATTTGCAACAGAATTCTCAGCAGTAGTAGCACTAGTGTTGATAATTTTACAATTTAATTGGGGTTAACGAATGCTTCTTTTCATGATAATTGTTTCGAGGCCGAAGGTCTTTTATGAAGAGATGCATGAGTTTGAAACCAAAATTCAATTTCCATGTAAAATTATTAGCACGAGTGTTGGCTAGATAATCACACTAAAAAACTTATTACGACCTTACCATGTTTGTTAGTCACTGCAGTGTAGATTATGGTGCATGTTTGTCAAAAGGAAAAAACAAATGTTACGTGATCTCATTCACTGCATCCATACAAATTAAAAACAAGTGCATCACCATGAAGCACTCTCGGTGTAATCGAAGGTGAATTGTTACTATCAGTGTAGTACGGCTTTGATTGGTCAGCTGACTAGCATACTCTACCTGTCATTGCTAATAGCATATTGAGTGCGATTATCAATATAGTTTTCAGCCATTACTCTTTATTAAACATTTTAAAACGAGTTTACTTCATATAATCTTCTTGATGTTTTCTGTAACAAACCGCTAACTACCTCACTAGCAGCACACGTTATATCTTTTGGTTCCTCAAAATTATCCATTTTGCATTTAAATTCACACTGTAAACATTTAAATCGGGTAAACAACAACAGCGTTGTTACACATATCCTTTCTATCATTCCAAAGTCCCTTATCTCTTGTCAGTGATTCTAAAACACCTCACTGAAATAGCTCCAACGAAATTCAATAAAAATAAATAAACTGCGACAATTTAGCTCCGGTGATGAGTAAAAATAGTATATACATTATAGGATCGAAACAGATTTTCCCTTCAGTGCATTTGTAGCCCTCGGGGAAAATCATCTGTTTCTCTCCCTTAATGTATAATATAGACACTGTATTCCACTGAATGTTATAATCTTCATTGTTTAATGTGTGGCTAGTGTTAAAAACTCTACTCTTAGTGCCGGATATCTAAAAAAGGCATTAAAGTATTTGGTCCAGGTAACGAAATCTTGCTGTGGAAAGAACAAACAAGAACCGTAAACTTTAAAGCATATCCGTCAAGTAACACATTTACACTTGACATACTGCAACATGAGCATGGAAAAATGTATTTTGCACAAATTGAGAAGGTGAATTCCAAAAGGTGCAATATCCATTTTTTTAATTTAGATAAATAAGGCTTTTAATGCATTCCTTTGAGTTACATCGATTTTGACAAGAAAATCTTGGTAATATGTACTAAAAATCAGAAAATTGTGTTATAAAATGTGATTTTCTTTCCAAAACATACTATACCCACAAGAAATCTATCAGTAAAGCATTTCTTTCCAAATAGTACTAAATTCAACATTACTATTATGCTACCATGATTTATGCATTTCAGAATGCGCCATTTCTTCAGAATATATCCTGCCAAAAAATACCACTTCCACATAATTCCCTCCAGAATATCCTAAATCTTTATTTCATTCCAGAAACTACTATAGATATCCATATTTTTCAAATCTTTAAATTACTCTCATTTCAATAATAATTTGCAAGATTACAAACTTTCTTCACTGTTCAAATACCATGAAGGGTTGTTACACAAAAAGACCAGAAGCTGGTATAAAATAATATAAGCTCTTTTTATACCCTGAAAATTCAGCGAAGCTTGCTTTATCACCTTTTGGAACTCACCTCATTGTAAAGTTTAATGTGCTCTAACGTTTTCCACGATTTTCCGGTTATACAAATATACAAAATTCAGTCAGTATGAAGTGGACTTCACAATATTTGCAGAAAATTCAAGATAATTTAATGTCACATTAATATCCCAAATAGATTACTATTTAATAAATCTCGTAAGCCAATTTTGAGAAAGTGAAAAATAAGGAACCGCTTTCTCAGTTGGTTTGGAGTGGAGGAGTTGTTCTTGAAAATCTCATAGTTAAACAATGGCTGAATCAAGTATGAAATTCAGTATTTATCCAATTTTTTCGTTTTTTACTTAAAATGCTGTTTACAGACACAGAGGGGCGAAGCGCGTACCAGTTTCTAAATATCCCCCAGTGCACTTAAAAGCTGGCATTTCCGATGCAATTTTATATCATAGGTTAACGGTAGCGAGAATGAAAATATTAAACGTGGCAGTAATGCGACCTTTTCTACGTTTTAATAGCGTTTCCACAGAATAGAGATGTAATGCGGCGGCCAAGGTGATCGGCAGGTTGTGGCGCGTGGCAACTGCAGAGCTAAGTAGACGCAGTAGCGCTCTCGTCGAACGTAAACACCAAAAGCGCTATCGACAGATAACCAGCATTTTCTGGAAGTTTCCCTTCCCCGCCTACAGAACATTTTAGTACGGTTTTGGAAACCTCCAGCGGCTATAAAAGTCATTGTGTTCGCGAGTTAGGGATCAGATAGTAAATGAGTAAGATAGTAAGTGCCTTTCTGGTGCGACAAAAAGTGCTGTTCTCCGAGCGAGTTTGTGTCGTACTGCGGAGCGATGGATTAGAGACGTTTTGTGTTCGACTCCTCCTTGAGTGAACCATCCGAAGGAGAAGCTATACTTGTTTGTGTCCAAGCAAAGATTGTCTCGATTGAAATGAAATAAGTATAAAAATAAGCTTTCGTAACAATATTTTTTTACGCGCCGTATTTCATTACATGCTACGTCGTGTCAAAAAAGTGAAGTGACGGGGAAAATCGAACTGGATCATATTAATGAAGTGACAATGCGATTTAAGTGAAGTCTCACTGAAAGATGAACTAGATTACATCAATGCAGTAATAATGTGGACTATGTGATGTCCGAGGGAAAGTTGAACTAGATCATATTATGATGTGACAGAATGAAATTAGTGAAGTCATAGTGAAAGTTAAACTGGATCACATTAGAGCGGTGACAGTATGAGTTAACTGAAGTCACAGTGAAAGTCGAACTAGATCACATCAGTGAAGTAACAATGGGAACTTAGTGAGGTCGCATTGAAATTTGAACTTGATCACATTAGCGAAGTGACAGTGTAGCTAAGTGAAGTCACAGTGATAGTGGAACTAATTCACATTAGTGAAGTGACAAGTGTGAAACAAGTAAAGCCACAGAGAAGGTAGAGCTAGATCACATTAGTGAAGTGACAAGTGTGAACTAAGTGAGGTTACAGTAAAAGTGGAACTACATCACATTAGTGAAGTGTAAACTAAGTTAAGCCAAAGTGAAAGTTGAACTAGACCACATTGGTGAAGTGGCAAGAGAACTTAGTGGTCTCAGTAATAGTTGCACTAATTCACATTAGCCAACTGACGGTGTGAACTAAGTGAACTCACAGTGAAATTGAACTACATCAATTACTGGAGTGACAAGCGTGAAGTGGAAGAAATTGAACTACATCACATAGATGGAGTGACAAGTGTGAACTAAGTGATCTCACAGTGAAATTGAACTACGTTACATTAGTGGAGTGACAAGCGTGAAGTGGAAGGAATTGAACTACATCACATAGATGGAGTGACAAGTGTGAACTAAGTGATCTCACAGTGAAATTGAACTACGTTACATTAGTGGAATGACAAGTGCAAAGAAAGTGAAGTGACAGTGAAATTGAACTACATCAATTACTGGAGTGACAAGCGTGAAGTGGAAGAAATTGAACTACATAACATAGATGGAGTGACAAGTGTGAACTAAGTGATCACAGTGAAATTGAACTACGTTATATTTAGTGGAGTGACAAGTGCAAAGAAAGTGAAGTGACAGTGAAATTGAACTACATCAATTATTGGAGTGACAAGCGTGAAGTGGAAGAAATTGAACTACATAACATAGATGGAGTGACAAGTGTGAACTAAGTGATCACAGTGAAATTGAACTACGTTATATTTAGTGGAGTTATAAGTGTGAACTTATTGAGTGAAAACTGGATAAAGTCACAATATGTTAATTCATGCTAATCGGATAAATTCTTTCTGTTTTCTCGGACATTAAATGTTCACTCTCTAAGAACGTTGTACTGCGCCCAAAAAGGGTGGGAAGGAGTAGGTAAATGTATGAATTGAAGAGTTGAGTAGAAATATTATTTAATCCGGGTTAAGCCGTTGGTCTGTTTTGTTTTTTGTTGGACTTCTAGGCTTATGAATAATTTACTAAAACTAAAATAAAGAAAAACTATATTGGAATGCAGAGAGCGAAGAAGCCAATACGACATCGAACCACTTGTGATGTGATGCTGGTTTAATTTCGCCTATACTTGTTTGTGTCCAAGCAAAGATTGTCTCGATTGAAATGAAATAAGTATAAAAATAAGCTTTCGTATCAATATTTTTTTTACCCATTAATAAATTATACAGGGTAGAAAAAGTAACACATCAGATCATTTTTCTTCTGGTTTTTCTCTTATCCCAACAAACGTTGTGTAGCTCCAAGCTCTCTGAACCCTTGACTCATTTAATTACTCATTTTTGATACTCATCTCTTTCACTGATAAGTAAAAGAGGAACTAGCTGTTTACTGGCCCTTTATTAAACATAATTTTTATATACAGGACACGTCAAATAGTTTACTTCCAATGAAATCTCCGTGTCAAATTTTTGGGAAATGAAATAATTATTTTTTCTACTGTAAGTGTGACAGTAGGGTAATGCAAAGAGAAGTCTGGAGAAAATAATGGTTTGTTTGCTTGTGCAATACCATTCTTCGCTGTCATTCGGCTCGACAGTTCGGTCCTCTCCGCCCGCATTCGTGATATGAAGCCGTGGTGTTATCTCGTCTGGCTGTAACGTCAAAGTCGCTCTCTCGGGCGGTACAGTTTTGCTTAGATTGAATTGCTTCCTTGTTACTTATAACCCCCTACCTGATCCGGGCGGCATTGTCACTATGAACGAAAATAAAATATTTGATACAAATAGGAAGACCGGTTGGACTAAATGAAAACAGGGTAACATAGCAGAAACTCGCCGTTTTATGGAAACAAGATGAGTATTCCAATACCAATTAGAGAAAAATGCAGCATATGCACATACTAGTGATATATGTACTAGTCCCTTGAATATGCATTTGTATACACTATAAAACTTCTCCAGTCGATTCTTCATATCATGAAGCACATTTACGTATCTCTTACATGCACTCGTTTAACTTTCAAGAGGAAAAAATGCAAATATGCAAGAATCCGCCTCTAGTGATTATCAATTGCATGTATAGAAGAATGAAATTAAACAATGTATGAGAAATATAAATGGCAATTAGAAATATAATATAAAGATGTAGATTTTAGAAGCATATTTTGTATACACCCATTAAAAATCACAAAGAAAATATTGGAACTGCTGCATCTTTTTCTGTTATATGTGCGAATATAACTCCAGCTTCCAGCAACCTGTGACATTGCTGACCCACTCTTCATTTAGGAGAAATTTGCAAATCAATATTGTGGCGTATGCTGATGTTTGGCTGTTATTCTTTTCTCCAATGACAAGAAAATGCTAGTAATTAATTTATGTGTGTGTATGTTAAATTTCTACTATCTCCTAAGCATACACGTTGCAGAAATAAAACAAATATGACGATATTAGGTATGCCACTTCATTCTTTTATTCAACGTTCAACGCATTTAATAGTTATCTTACTGAAATACGTCGTAAAATCGAGAATGTTTCATACCAGAACCGCTATAATTACGCAAAGCGCTACGTTCGTTAAGACGTGTGTTTACTGGAAAATACTTCCCAGAGGAACATGAAAATATAAAACTATGCATTATTAAGTCTTTTATTCTATTTTCGGAGTAGTGTTGCTAGAAACACTTTTCGATTCCTGTTATTACAATTGTTTTTTGGCATTAGAGAACACATCCGTTTTTTACTTTCTCTACTACGTATAGTAAGTAGGGGAAGTATTGTATTCCACCCAAAAATTCGATACCGAGATTTCACCGGAAATATATGTTTTGAGACCCCCTGAATCCAAAAAAAGCATTTCTAGAAACATGTCCGTGTGTGTGTGTCTGTGTGTCTGTGAAGAGCATAACTCAGAAACGAACAGTCGGATAAACACCAAACTTGGTATTTAGGTTCAGTATCTTCCAGAGATGCGACACGAAGGTTTTCAAGAAAATCCCCCCAAATTACCCTTTACATGGAACATTTTTCGAAAATTTTAATTTTCTCAAAAATGGCTCTAACGATTTTGATTAAAAGATCATATGTTTAAGATATTTTCATGACAAATCAAATTTATATCTCGAATTTTCTGGGAATGTCTCCAAAAGTATTCTTCATTGTGAACGACTTTTGCATAACTGGTAAACCATAAGAGATACACAAAATTTTACTACACAAAAACTGTGGATCGCGTTAAAATACACAATTTATGTCATATACATTTTTTTTCTTGGATGAACCATTTTCGAGTTATTGCTTGTTATTCCCTTAAATTTTCCAATACTTACACTTTTTCTCAAATTCGTTATTCATTTATACTTTCTCTACTACGTATAGTAAGTAGGGGAAGTATTGCATTCCACCCAAAAATTCGATACCGAGATTTCACCGGAAATACAATTTTTTGAGACCTCCTGAATCCAAAAAAAGCATTTTTGGAAACATGTCCGTGTGTGTGTCTGTGTGTGTGTGTGTGTGTCTGTGTGTGTGTGTGTGTGTCTGTGTGTGTGTGTCTGTGTGTCTGTGAACAGCATAACTCAAAAACGAACAGTCGGATAAGCACCAAACTTGGTATTTAGGGTCAGTATCTTCCAGAGATGCGACACGAAGGTTTTCAAGAAAATCCCCCCACCCCAGACTACCCTTTACATGGAAGATTTTTCGAAAATTTTAATTTTCTCAAAAATGGCTCTAACGATTTTGATGAAAATATCATATGTTTAAGATAATGTCATGAGAAATGAAATGTATATCTCGAAATTTCTGGGAATGTCTCCAAAAGTATTCTTCATTGTGAACGACTTTTGCATAACTGGTAAACCATAAGAGATAGACAAAATGTTACTACACAAAAAATGTAGATCGCGTTAAAATACACAACTTATATCATATACATTTCTTTTGTTGAGTGAAGCGTTTTCGAGATATTGCTTGTTATTTCCTTAAATTTTCCAATACTTATACTTTTTCTCAAATTCGTTATTCATTTTTTTGTGTCTAGACATGCAAAGAGAATGGAATGCTCCACATAGCAACCAGCGATAAAATATTTGACTATCGCTTAAAAGCTACCATATTCCCCTTGCATCTACAAGAAAATTACCAATAAGATCGACATCTCGATATCTCGATTAACATGAAGCATATGGAGAATAAGCGTTTGTAAAAATAGATTGTACAAGAGTAGAGAAAGTCATGTGAGTGTAACACATCAGATTTTTTACTTTCTCTACTACGTATAGTAAGTAGGGGAAGTATTGCATTCCACCCAAAAATTCGATACCGAGATTTCACCGGAAATACATGTTTTGAGACCTCCTGAATCCAAAAACAGCATTTTTGGAAACATGTCCGTGTGTGTGTCTGTCTGTGTGTCTGTGTGTCTGTGTGTCTGTCTGTGTGTCTGTGAACAGCATAACTCAAAAACGAAGAGTCGGATAAACACCAAACTTGGTATTTAGGTTCAGTATCTTTCAGAGATGGGACACGAAGGTTTTCAAGAAAATCCCCCCACCCCAGACTACCCTTTTACATGGAACATTTTTCGAAAATTTTAATTTTCTCAAAAACGGCTCTAACGATTTTGATTAAAATATCATATGTTTAAGATATTGTCATGACAAATAAAATGTATATCTCGAATTTTCTGGGAATGTCTCCAAAAGTATTCTTCATTATGAACGACTTTTTCATAACTGTTAAACCATAAGAGATAGACAAAATTTTACTACACGAAAAATGTAGATCGCGTTAAAATACACAATTTATGTCATATACATTTCTTTTGTTGAGTGAACCGTTTGCGAGATATTGCTTGTTATTCCCTTAAATTTTCCAATACTTATACTTTTTCTCAAATTCGTTATTCATTTTTTACTTTCTCTACTACGTATAGTAAGTAGAGGAAGTATTGCATTCCACCCAAAAATTCGATACCGAGATTTCACCGGAAATACATGTTTTGAGACCTCCTGAATCCAAAAACAGCATTTTTGGAAACATGTCCGTGTGTGTGTCTGTCTGTGTGTCGGTGTCTGTCTGTCTGTGTGTCTGTGAACAGCATAACTCAAAAACGAACAGTCGGATAAAGACCAAACTTGGTATTTATGTTCAGTATCTTTCAGAGATGCGACACGAAGGTTTTCAAAAAAATCCCCCCACCCCAGACTACCCTTTGACATGGAACATTTTTCGAAAATTTTAATTTTCTCAAAAACGGCTCTAACGATTTTGATTAAAATATCATATGTTTAAGAAATTGTCATGACAAATAAAATGTATATCTCGAATTTTCTGGGAATGTCTCCAAAAGTATTCTTCATAATGAACGACTTTTTCATAACTGGTAAACCATAAGAGATAGACAAAATTTTACTACACGAAAAATGTAGATCACGTTAAAATACACAATTTATGTCATATACATTTCTTTTGTTGAGTGAACCGTTTGCGAGATATTGCTTGTTATTCCCTTAAATTTTCCAATACTTATACTTTTTCTCAAATTCGTTATTCATTTCTTACTTTCTCTACTATGTATAGTAAGTAGGGGAAGTATTGCATTCCACCCAAAAATTCGATACCGAGATTTCACCGGAAATACATGTTTTGAGACCTCCTGAATCCAAAAAAAGCATTTTTCGAAACATGTCCGTGTGTGTGTCTGTCTGTGTGTCTGTGTGTCTGTGTGTCTGTCTGTGTGTCTGTGAACAGCATAACTCAAAAACAAACAGTCGGATAAACACCAAACTTGGTATTTAGGTTCAGTATCTTTCAGAGATGCGACACGAAGGTTTTCAAGAAAATCCCCCCACCCCAGACTACCCTTTTACATGGAACATTTTTCGAAAATTTTAATTTTCTCAAAAACGGCTCTAACGATTTTGATTAAAATATTATATGTTTAAGATAATGTCATGACAAATAAAATGTATATCTCGAATTTTCTGGGAATGTCTCCAAAAGTATTCTTCATTATGAACGACTTTTTCATAACTGTTAAACCATAAGAGATGGACAAAATTTTACTACACGAAAAATGTAGATCGCGTTAAAATACACAATTTATGTCATATACATTTCTTTTGTTGAGTGAACCGTTTGCGAGATATTGCTTGTTATTCCCTTAAATTTTCCAATACTTATACTTTTTCTCAAATTCGTTATTCATTTTTTACTTTCTCTACTACGTATAGTAAGTAGGGGAAGTATTGCATTCCACCCAAAAATTCGATACCGAGATTTCACCGGAAATACATATTTTGAGACCTCCTGAATCCAAAAAAAGCATTTTTGGAAACATGTCCGTGTGTGTGTCTGTCTGTGTGTCTGTGTGTCTGTCTGTCTGAATGTCTGTGAACAGCATAACTCAAAAACAAAGAGTCGGATAAACACCAAACTTAGTATTTAGGTTCAGTATCTTTCAGAGATGCGACACGAAGGTTTTCAAGAAAATCCCCCGACCCCAGACTACCCTTTTACATGGAACATTTTTCGAAAATTTTAATTTTCTCAAAAACGGCTCTAATGATTTTGATTAAAATATCATATGTTTAAGATATTGTCATGTCAAATAAAATTTATATCTCGAATTTTCTGGGAATGTCTCCAAAAGTATTCTTCATTATGAACGACTTTTTCATAACTGGTAAACCATAAGAGATAGACAAAATTTTACTACACGAAAAATGTAGATCGCGTTAAAATACACAATTTATGTCATATACATTTCTTTTGTTGAGTGAACCGTTTGCGAGATATTGCTTGTTATTCCCTTAAATTTTCCAATACTTATACTTTTTCTCAAATTCGTTATTCATTTTTTACTTTCTCTACTACGTATAGTAAGTAGGGGAAGTATTGCATTCCACCCAAAAATTCGATACCGAGATTTCACCGGAAATACATGTTTTGAGACCTCCTGAATCCAAAAAAAGCATTTTTGGAAACATGTCCGTGTGTGTGTCTGTCTGTGTGTCTGTGTGTCTGTGTGTCTGTCTGTGTGTCTGTCTGTGTGTCTGTGAACAGCATAACTCAAAAACGAACAGTCGGATAAGCACCAAACTTGGTATTTAGGTTCAGTATCATCCAGAGATGCGACACGAAGGTTTTCAAGAAAATCCCCCCACCCCAGACTACCCTTTACATGGAAGATTTTTCGAAAATTTTAATTTTCTCAAAAATGGCTCTAACAATTTTGATGAAAATATCATATGTTTAAGATAATGTCATGAGAAATGAAATGTATATCTCGAATTTTCTGGGAATGTCTCCAAACGTATTCTTCATTGTGAACGACTTTTGCATAACTGGTAAACCATAAGCGATAGACAAAATTTTGCTATACAAAAAATGTAGATCGCGTTAAAATACACAACTTATGTCATATAAATTTCTTTTGATTGAGTGAACCTTTTCGAGATATTGCTTGTTATTTCCTTAAATTTTTCAATACTTATACTTTTTCTCAAATTTGTTATTCATTTTTTTTATATCCTGGACATGCAAAGAGAATGGAATGCGCCACATAGCAACCAGCGTTAAAATATTTGACTATCGCTTAAAAGCTACCATATTCCCCTTGCATCTACAAGAAAATTACCAATAAGATTGACATCTCGATATCTCGATTAACATGAAGCATATGGAGAATAGGCGTTTGTAAAAATAGTGTGTACAAGAGTAGAGAAAGTCATGTGAGTGTAACACATCAGATTTTTTTTATGTCCTGGACATGCAAAGAGAATGGAATGCGCCACATAGCAACCAGCGCTTAAAAGATTTGACTATCGCTTATAACCTACCATATTCCCCTTGCATCTACAAGAAAATTAGCAATAAGATTGACATCTCGATATCTCAATTAATATGAAGCATATGGAGAATAAGCGTTTGTAAAAATAGATTGTACAAGAGTAGAGAAAGTCATGTGAGTGTAACACATCAGATTTTTTCTTTCCTTCCAGCCAGTCATATAAGCGCTTCGGTAACCATAATATTGCTCGGAGAGTACGAAACATTCTTGGGTGATGCTGAACTTAAATACCAAGTTTAAGTAGCGACTTTTCGTTTCTTAGTTTCTCTAACTCGTACGGAGAGGCTAATCCATTGTACCCAAAAATTAGATATCGAAATTTCACCGGACCTGAATAAATAAAAAATAAATGAATAAAACATTCTTAGAAAAAGATCTCCTTATATGGAAGATTTTTCGAAATTCTCTAAAATATCTCTAACGATGGTGACTTAAAGTACCATATGTTGAAGATATTTATTTACATGACGAATTAAATTTATATCCTGAATTTTCTACTAATCTGTGAATTCCTCTTCATTCTGAATGACTTTTGTATAATTGGTAAACGATAGGAAATAGACAAAATCTTACTTCACAAAAGATGTAGATGTGTTTAAAGCACACTATTTATTTGTAGTAACCTTCTTTTGGCATCATCCATTTCCGAGATATCCATTAATATTGGTTTCAATTGTTGAATATTTTGTAATCTTTTTAAAGTGCTTTTGCTATTGATTTGTTTCTCGCAATGCGATAGAAAGAGTATAGAACTTTAAAGCCGATATATAGCGAGCCATTTTCGTACATCTGACTTCGCTTCAGTCCCCCGCCCCCGACCCTTGTACCTACAACGAAATGTGTAACGAAACTGTATCTGCAAACGTTTATCTCGATAAAAATGAAGCAGGTACAAAAATAAGCTTGCGTAGGAATAGTTTGTACAAGCTATATACAAATAAATGAGTAGGGAGAGAAAGTCATGTGAATGTAGCACAAGTTTTTAGTATGCTGCTTACAGACATAGAACACACACACACATACACACCCGTGCGCGCTTGCTTTCTAAAATTGCACTTTTGGAGTTGAGGGGATGCACATTTATTTCCGATGAAATCTCGACATCGAATTTTGGTGTGGAAGATTATATTTTCTCTGATCTGAGGTGTTAGAGAAAGTAAACATTTTGTTTTGAGTATAACAGCATCCAGAGGCGTAGCTAGGGAGGGTTTTGAGGGTTTGGAAACCTCCCTTGCTACAAAAAAAAATTAAAAATGAACAGCAAAACATCTTCGCCAAAATAATAGCATCTTTATAAATTGGCGCGAACGAGATACTGCCTAATCGTAACACTGGTAGCGCTGTATTTACGCCGCATGTCTTAGGAACTGAAACTGTACTAAAGATGGCGTTTAGAAAGGAACCCTACTTTGTAGTGAAATAAAATGGTCTGCAGCGGTAATATAAAATACTTCACAGTGGTCATTAATTCTCATGTTCAGAACACATTTGCCACTTAGAATACGCAAAACATCCTATTCTAATTGTAATTCCAATTCTTGCACCTTAATCTATAAATATAAAATAGATTTATTCAAATATTTCAACTCAGGAATAATTCATGTTTATGATTTGAATTGATACAAATTGTTTAAAAAAATGGATCCCTATGCATAGCCCCCTTAATATTTTTCTGGCTACGCCACTGAAAGTATCTCAAATTTTAGCACACAAATAAGCATGTTTAGGATAATATTTAATGACAATAAGTACTAAACTTTTAACAGACACTTTTACCTTGTGGTGGTTGTCAGTGCTCTGTCAGAAAACCTTGATTTACCTTCCATGACTTACACGAGTTCCTTACAGTCTGTTCCTCTCTCTCTGAACTTTGTCTCGTGGAGAGGTTCTCCATTAAATACCAACAATTTAAGATCTAAATCTGCCAATTTTGTTTATTTGAAAACTAGAAATCTTTGAGAAATACAAAGTTTCAAGTTCGAGGTGAAAACAATGTTAACGAACCACAATGTCATAGCAACTTAAAATCGACGTCGATGTTATGGTCACGGCGTAGCTCTTTTACTCCAAAGCCGGAAATGATAACTCATCATTTACAACATGCACAGACCTCACCACCTCCGGCGGCTCCTGCATCTGATAATGCGGCAAGACCCGGCAACTCTTTGCCTTCCAGGAGCTCCAGACTTGCACCACCGCCTGTACTCACATGGCTCACCTTATTCTGGGTATTCCATTTGCCACAGGCGGCCGCGGTGTCTCCTCCACCGATGATGGTGGTACATCCCTTCCCAGTAGCCGCCACAACAGCATCCATTATACCCTTAGTTCCCTTCTCAAACTTCGCCATCTCGAAAACGCCCATCGGCCCATTCCATACTATGATCTTTGCCCTGGCAACAGGCACCTTGAAATTTTCTACGGATTTAGGGCCTATATCGAGACCCATCCAACCATCAGGTATGCCTGACTCCACAGTTGCACTTCCTGTTTCAGCATCTTCTGCGAATTTGTTGGCTGTAACGAAATCTACAGGCAAGTGCATCTCGACGTTATTGGTTTTAGCCTTTGACATGAGATCAGCGACTATTTTAGAGCCCTCTTCATCAAACAGAGAGCCTCCGATTTTCATACCGTTCAGCGTCTTGAGAAATGTGTACGCCATGCCACCGCCAATAATCATCTCATTCACTTTATCTAGAAGGTTGCTGATCAATTGGATTTTGTCGGCTACCTTAGCACCTCCCAGAATAGCAAGAAGTGGCCTACTTGGGTTATACAGCACTTTAGAGAAATTTTCAATTTCTTTTTGCATGAGAAATCCAGCCGCGCGCACCTCGAAACCGTCCCCCATCATGGAACTATGGGCCCTGTGTGCAGTCCCAAAAGCATCGTTTATATATACATCTCCAAGTTTACGGAGTGACTCACGAAATTTCTTTACAGCCTCTGGACTTGCCTTTGTCTTCTGTCCATCAGGGCCTTTCCCTTTTCCTTCCTCTTCAACGTAGAAACGGAGATTTTCCAGCAGAAATACGGTTTGTACTGTAGCTGACGAACACGCTTTCTCTACTTCAGGACCAACGCAGTCGTCTAAGAAGTAGACCTCAGGTCTACCGAGAAACCCTTTCAGAATGGGAAGTACTGGTTTCAACGTATATTTCAAATTCTTATTTCCATCTGGACGACCCAGATGTGACATCAGCACTACCGTCTTGCAATGTTGGTTAAGAGCGTACCTTATAGATGTAAGAGCCGCTTCAATTCGTTGCGTTTCCGTTATTTTTCCATCTTTGATAGGAACATTAAAGTCTACCCTCATTAACACTCGTTTACCAGCTAGATCTACATCTTCAATGGTTAGCTTGTTTAGAGCCATTTTAACGTTGCATCTAATTTATTTGTACGACAATGGTGTTTATTACCAACCTACAATGCATGTAGCATGGAATTGTGAATCATTACTCTATGCTTATATCCACATTTGATATTCCATGATACACTATGCATATGACAGCAGCAGATTTACTCATTTGCTTGTCCTCTCTTCCACAATAATTGAGGACTAAAAGTGGATTATCATACTATTGAAGTTTTCAGTTTTGAACAGTAGCGACAGATTATTATTATTATTGTTATTATTATTATTATTATTATTATTATTATTATTATTATTATTATTATTATTATTATTATTATTATTATTATTATTATTATTATTATTATTTCGGAACCAGCCTCAAAAATAAATTGGCCTCCTAACACAATGCCAAAGCATCGCAAATAATAAACTCCTTATATAGCCACTGAGATCATAAGAATATATGCTTAAAATTAGCTTAGAAATAACGCCATTCAATGAACAAGATTGTCGTCATCGTTTTAATACCGTTTTCCTTAAAAAAAAAGTTTTCTGATATGATACATGCACATGAACTTCTCTACCCTCTACTTTGTTAGTGGATATACATACTATTCTTACTAAAGCTTATTTTTCTATCTACTACATTTTAATCAAAATAAACCTTTGCAAAAATAACTAAATTATAGTTTGCGTTATAGATACAAAGGGAACAGCGATAGTCAAATGTTTAAGAACTGGACGCTATATGCTGGCCTTAAAATTCCATACTCTTTTAATGCAATCGCAAGAAATAACTGAATGTCGACAGAACCAATGAGTAATTCGAACCATAAATAACAGATATCTCGGAAATGGCTTATGTCACAAAAAAACTTATTTAAATAAGTCGTGTGTTTTAAATGGATTTGCATTTGTTTTGTAAAGTACGTTTTCCTCTATCGCTTAACGTTTACCAGTTATACAAGTTTATACAAAATTCCTTCTGATTGAAGAGGACTTCAGGCTATTCTCAGAAAATTCAAGACATACATTTTATTTGTCATGAAAATATCTTTAATATATGGTATTTTAATCAAAATCGTTATAGCTATTTTTTTTAGAAAATAAAACATTGCAATAAAATGATCCATGTAAAGGATAGTTGGGGTTAGAGGATTTTCTTGAAAATCTTCGAGTCGCATCCTTGGAAAATATTGAACTTAAATGCCAAGCTTGGTACTTGTCCGACTTTTCGTTTTTGAGTTATGCTGTTTACAGGCACACCACGCATGGACCTTTTTCTAAAAATGCATCTTTTTGTATTCAGGGGGCCTCAAAACAAATACTTCCGCTAAAATCTCGATATCGAATTTTTGGGTGGAATACAATGCCTCCTCATCCTACTAGATACGTGGAAAAAGTAAATAAGAGTTTAATTTATGCACGTTAAAATTTAAATTGGGTGTTATTTATGGACGCTCTTTAACTGCTGTGGTCCTTAGGGTCTCATTTTATATTGGGAGTGAAAGACCGGTAATTTTGCTCAGAGCCTCTTTATCAGGGTTGAGGTTCTTTTATGTGCCGTAAATCTACAACAGAGGACCACCGGCTCTACTTTCCTTCGGAAGGAAGCCATGCTAAGGATTTTTACGCCCCAAAAAAAAATCCATCGCCCTCAGCCGGGTTTGAACCCGCGACTTCGGAAAGTAGAGGCTATTTATACATGCTGTTTAACTACGAGGACTTGTCCCAGAAGTACCCGACCTAACAAAGAAAACAAACATTTTGGGAAAAAAAATCTTTATTTCCTTTCAGCTCAATACACCTTTCCCAGCGATGTTCAATAGCTTCAATAGCCTGTTTACAGAGAACCGTCGAACTCTGTAAAATAGCCATCAACTGCCGACTCCAGCTCTTCATTGTTGGCAAATCTTTTACCACCAAGCCATTTCTTCAACTTTGCAAACAGGAAATAATCAAACGGGGATAAATCTGGCGAATAGGGTGCATGAGAAAGCAATTCGAACTTTAACTAATTGATTTTGGCTATGACGATAATGGATGCGTGAATTGGTGCATTGTCTTGATGAAACAAAACCTTCATTTTCGCTAAATGCGGCCGTTTTTGCTTGATATCATCACTCAAACACTGCAATAAGTTCGCTAATACTCGCCATTGATTGCTTTTCCTTTTTGAAGATAATCAATGAAAACTATCCACGCGCATCCCCCCCCCAAATGACGCATGGCCTTGCTGCAGATGGAACTGTCATCCCCTTCTTTGGAGCCGATTCTTCCCTTTCAATCCACTGTTTTGACTGTTCCTTCGTCTCAGGTGTGAAGTGATGGACCCATATTTCACCCATGGTTATGAATCGACTCAAAACCTCGGCTTTATTGCAGCAAAACATTGCCAAACACTTGACTTAAACATCCTCACGACGCTGTATTAGTTCCATTGTGAGTAACCGCGTCACCCATCTTGTGCACAACTTTCTCATGTCCAAATTTTCAATCAGTATGCAATATACAGCACATTTTAAAATGCCTGCATACCTGCTAGCTGGCGCACTCTTAGTCGACTGTCATCCAATACCATTTTGGGAATTTTCTTCACAATTTCTAGCGCGGTCACCTCATTTGGTCGACAACTCGATGTTCATCTTGGCAGCTCGTACGGCTTCCTTAAATTCTGCCACCCAATATTTTACTGCTGTAAACGAAGAAGCAGACTCCACCAAAGTAGAATCTGGCTCAGCTTTAATATAGTTGGACTAAGACATTTCAAATGAAGGTATTGCATCACATAACGATGACCAGTTTTATCCATGTTTACAAATTCGCTGATAGCGTTCACTATTGATGGCTGCCAAACACATACTAAACAACGTAGCATCGCCAAACTTCAAACTAAAGCTTTATAAAGTTGGTACTTTCTACCATACTCATTTGTTTGAAACAACAACCGCTATCTAGACATTAGGCCGGGTCGTAGCGTCCTATTTTATATTGGGCGCGAAAGACCGGAAATTTTGCTCAGAGGCCTGTTTGCCAAGCTTGAGGTTCTTTTACGTGCCGTAAATCTACAACACGGGACCACTGGCTTTACTTTCCTTCCGAAGGAAGCCATGCTAAGCACATTTACTCCCGAAAATATCCATCACTCTCCGGAGTTTGAACCCGCAACCTCGGGAACTAGAGGCTGGTGTGGTACCCCCAGAACACGGAGGACGACCCGTCTCTCTGTGTTACGTGAAAAATTGTGTTATATTTTATTCACATTCCTGGTCTTTACCTCGTGTGGAAACTTTTAAAGCTAAACCAGCTTAAACTCACTGTACTCGAGGAAATTTACGGGTCCGCTGAGAATGGTAGCATAAAAAGTATCTACATTACTGCTATTCAAACAAACAAACAAATCCTCTGTTATCGGTGATCCAGCGATAAGTTTCCAGTTTCCATTGATCATCCTGAAAAAGTAGTAACAAGAAGAAACGCCTTTATTACAAAAAAGAAATTCCAACTAGACGACAGCCTCGTTAACAGTCTGCTTGTAGGCAAAGGGAACACATTTGTAAGACAACGCATTTTTAAGGCGTCTAGGAAAAGGAAAGGAGCTAATGGTGGAACCTTTTTACTACAGAGTTTCATCTAGAACCTAAAACAGCCACATCTTAACACCGCTTTTTCTTGTTACCATACATTTGAAAAGCTATTCATAGTTGCAGCAATCCATTCTATTGTTTCCAGTTTCGTCAATTTCATTTTACATAGAAGTTTTCTTATTTATGGACGCTCTTTAGCTACTATGGTTCTTAGCGTCCCTCTCTATACCTACTGGGCGTGAAAGACCGGAAATTTTACTCCGGGGCTTCTTTATCAAGCTTGGGGGTATTTCAGGTGCCGTAAATCTACTACACGGGATCACCGGTTTCTCTTCCCTTCCGAAGGAAAACATGCTAAGGATGTTTACGTCCGAAAAATTCCATCGCCCATCGCCCATGGTACCCCTAGATCACGGAGGACGACATTTATGCAGTGATGATAGTCTGCAGACAGAGATTTTTCAGACATGCAAAACCTATGCTTTCCGATGGCTCATTTCTGAGCAATTAATGTGTAGGGCGAGATCATTCCGGAGCTGAAGTTTCCCTCTAGAACCCAGGGAAGAGGTCAACCTAGTGGCTCTCCCTCCCTGAGGTTTTCCGTTAGGACCAATACCTGGTTGATTAAAAGGGCATTCCCCTGCTTACCGGGACGGAAGTGGATACGCCACTTACTCGCGGTAAGCCAAAGCGAAGACTATTGAAGAACCTCCATTGGAACAATAGAGTCTAGCTTGCTGTCTACCAACTCTCCAGGCTGGTGTAGAAGGACATTCGAGCGTCTCACAACTCCGCAAAAGCACCAACACCCAGGCGTCTCTAATCTCCCATCGGCTTCTGAACCAACTGCTGCGTCGAGACCAACCCAATCTGTATAGCTTCCTAACGGGAGGGATCCAAATGTTCGATCCGACGTACACTTAATAATGCCAGAAGTACCATAAATGTTAATGGTCCGCACCATAGCGACTGAAGATGCCGGAACTCCTCCTCTGGAATGCCAGGTGAGACCAAACAGAATCCGAAAAACTCCTCTGCGGGAGAGGCTCAGAAGTTCTGCCCACCTTGCTTTCAGTAGTGCCAGAAGCACCATGAGTGCTAACGGTCAGAGCCCGCACCATGGCGGCTGAAGATGTCGGAACTCCTCCCCTGGAATGCCTGCCCCGGTGAGGCCAACAGAATCCGAACAACTCCCTGCGGCAGAGGCTCAGAAGTTCTGCCCATCGTACTTTTAGTAGTGCCAGAAGCACAATGAGTGCTAACGGTCCGCACCATATGGTGGCTGAAGATGTCGGAAATCCTCCCCTGGAATGTTCCGGTGAGACCAACAGAATACGAACAACTCCCTGCGTCAGAGGCTCACAAGTTCTGTCCACCGTACTTTTAATAACGCCAGAAGTACCATGAATGCTAACGGTCCGCACCATGGTGGCTGAGGATGTCGGAACTCCTCCCTGGAATGCTCCAATAGAAACCGAACAACTCCCCTGCGGAAGAGGCGAGGTTCTGCCCACCGTACTTTTAGTAGTGCCAGAACTACTATGAATGCTAACGGTCCCCACCACGGTGGCTGAGGATGTCAGAACTCCTCCCCTGGAATGCCCCTGTAAGATCAACAGAATCCGAACTACACCATAGGCTCAGAAGTTCTGTCCACTGTACTTTTAGTAATGTCAGAAGTACCATGAATGTTAACAATCCGCACCATATCGTCTGAGGATGTTGGGATTCCTCCCTTGAAATGTCCCAGTGAGATCAACAGAATCCGAGCAACTCTTCTGCGGGAGAGGCTCAGAAGTGCCGTGCTTTCAGTAGTGCCAGAACTACCATGAATGCTAAGGCTCCTCAAGCGCTTGCACCAAGGCAGCGGAAGGTGCCGGAAGTCCGCTCCCTTAGGGGATTGATGTTTATCTCGATTAACTAAGTAGATAGAAAAATAAGCTTTTGAAAGAACGGTTTGTAGACACTGTATAAAAATAAACGATAACAGGTGGAGAAAGTCATGTAAATTAAACACATGGCATTTTTTTCAATTCAGGTAGCCTCGCAAAACGTGTATTTCCGATGAACTCTCGACATCGAATTTTTAGGTATAATGCAATATCTTCTCTATCCACGATGTAATAATAATAATTATTACTATTATTTATTCACCATTTGGTAATAACAAAAGACTTCGTCAAGAATAACATAACTAATAAAAGTATTTCAAATGTATATAACGAAGAAATAGTAATGTTTATATATATATATATATATATATATATATATATATATATATATATATATATATTACTATTTCTTACATGTTATGTTTACTGATCTCAGGAACTCTTGTGTGCTATAGAATAGAGTTTTTATTAACTACTTCTATATTTTATCTTTAAAACTGGATATTTATGTTGTGTACCTATTTCCAAAGGAAGTGAATTAGATATTTTTATGTCACGTGGTACGTTATAGAGAAAGTTAAAATGGAATCTAAATTGAAACACTGGCAAGGCCTTGGACTCTTAATATCATGTCAGGGGGGGGGCAGATATGTCAATCCCCCCCCCCGCCAAGTTATGAGAAATAATTAGGCTATTTACTATTGGTTATTATTGCTCTACCGAAAGTTGCCTCCCGCAAGCAGAAACTGAAATGATGTCCCGCTTCATGTCCACTTCCACGTGATACGATTATATTCACATTCCACATGGAATTTTGTGGCTCGTGGGCACTGTTGGTATTAATCTGTCGTTGGTAACTTGGTAGACCTGACGGTGCGTGGAGGGCTCTTGAATTATGTATACGTCTGGCGTCTGCCTTGTTAATGTTGAGGTTAGGCATTGCAGTGAGTTACATTGCAAGGGAATAAACACAACTGTATTTACACAAAAGAACAGTTGATTATGCAAGTGGGAAAAAGTCTAGTGTTGAAAGAGATAGTGATAAAATGTCAGGAAATGTCCGCGTTAAAAGTAAACATAGTTCAAAACATTCGGCTTGGGTAAGTTGTAACATTAATAAACATGACATTTGTAGTCCTCTCTACAGTTATACATGGAATCGTGTTTGTCTCAGATTTTGTATTTATGCATTCTGAAGATTATTGCACCTGCCTGAATTTCCCATGAAATTAAGTTAATATGCCAAGAGCAAAATTGTGTACATATTGGTTGATTTATAAGAGCTAAGCAAAAAAAATTCACATATTTAACCAAATTCGTGTTCATAAGTAGTAAGAGCAACAGTAGTTTTGACTAGCAGGTACAAGAGTAAAATGCACTTCAAGCGTTGTTTAATTTTATTGTTAAAACCAAGAGAGTAGCTTGCTTTAAGACCTTGCTGATCATGTGGGTTTTTCTACTGCGTTCTCCCATTTTTAATATGTGGCCTATTTTCTATTTTCTTTGAATTTACTACAATAACACATTATAGCATAGAGTGTTAAAGAATTCATTTCTACAAACCTAAATTATAACTTTTGCTGAATTACAAACAAATGACATCAAATATTTATTGAAAGAAATATTGTTTGTGTAAATCAGGAAAGCAATTGAGTAAAGGAAATTGTCGAATTACAATTTTTGCATAATGGCTGATATTGCTTTATTAAAAAGCTATCTTTTTCTGCAGGCTGGTGGTGATGAAGAACTTGGACTAAATCACCATTCTGCTGTTTCTCAAGTATATGAAGATGAAGCAGAAACAGCATTCACATTATCTCCTACTATGCAGTCTGTTCTGCAGAGAACAAAACAGAAACGTTCTGTGAAAGAAGCAGAACTTCAAAAACATTTCCAGATTATTCCAGATGTACATGCACCAATGGGAGAATCACTTGAAGATTCTTCTAGCAACAAAGATTCTGTGAAATCCATATTGGCTGTAAGATATTCTGACAGTACTTTTGTATTGTTGTGTGCTCAGTTAAAAGCTTGTGTTAAGGGATGTATATATATTTTAGGTTTAGCGTTCTTTAACCATGGATGAATGATCCATAGAACTTAAATTACCCAACATTCATCTTTCCAGGATAAGGGAAAATTCCGGAAAAAAACCTTATCTGGATAACTCACTCTAACAATTTTCAAACATGGAAGTTTTATTGATTTGTATTATAAATGAAAACAGCATTTGTGCAGGTCAGAATTGGTCAGATGATGCATATCTACACTGCAATTCAAATTAAAGAGATATTTGCTGAATAAAACTAAAAACAATCTTATGTACAACTCCTCTGTTGATTATTTATTTTTGTAAGTATTCTGAAAATTATTCATACAAAAGCTCATTTTTCCATCATTTTCCTGTTAATCGTGAAATCTGGTGGATGGGTGGGAAAAGAATGTTAGGTCTACCAGTGGTCATTGATTTGTATGGTAAAGCAATGGAAAGTGTACATAACTCCTATCTGAAATGGAGCCAGACCCCTCAACCCAAGTTGTACATCCAAATTTAACTTTTAATGCAGAAGACAATTTATAAACATGTGCATTTTATATGTGCAAGAACTGTAGTACTGTTATAATGGCATGATTTTATACAACTAAGTTGCTTTGATATATTTAAAATGTATTAATTTATATAAATGTCCATATAGATGTTGCATAAGTTGCTGAAATTAAATCTACTTTCAGCTTAATTTGAAAGAAATCTTGATATTTGTATTTTTCTTAAAATGTTGGTCTCTGTTGCATTTTAAATCGGTATCATATTCAATTAGAAGGATCGATTCCTTATGTTATATTATCATTCAGCTTTTTTACTTTCTCTTACTCTGTAGAGGAAGTATTGTATTCCATCCAAAAGTTTGATATTGAGATTTCGCCAGAATTACATGTTTTGAGACCTCCTGAATAAAAAAAAATCTGATGTGTTACACTCACATAACTTTCTCTACTCTTGTACAACCTAATTTTACAAACGCCTATCCTCCATATGCTTCATGTTAATCGAGATATCGAGATGTCATTCTTATTGGTAATTTTCTTGTAGATGCAAGGAAAATTGATGTGATAGTCAAAAATTTTAACGCTGGTTGCTATGTGACGCATTCCATTCTCTTTGCATGTCCAGGACATAAAAAAAATGAATAACGAATTTGAGAAAAAGTATAAGTATTGGAAAATTTAAGGAAATAACAAGCAATATCTCGAAAACGGTTCACTCAACAAAAGAAATGTATATGACATAAGTTGTGTATTTTAACGCGATCTACATTTTTTGTGTAGTAAAATTTTGTCTATCTCTTATGGTTTACCAGTTATGCAAAAGTCGTTCACAATGAAGAATACTTTTGGTGACATTCCCAGAAAATTCGAGATATACATTTCATTTGTCATGACATTACCCTAAACATATGATATTTTCATCAAAATCGTTAGAGCCATTTTCGAGAAAATTAAAATTTTCGAAAAATCTTCCATGTAAAGGGTAGTCTGGGGTGGGGGATTTTCTTGAAAACCTTCGTGTCGCATCTCTGGAAGATACTGAACCTAAATACCAAGTTTGGTGCTTATCCGATTGTTCGTTTTTGAGTTATGCTGTTCACAGACACACACACACACACACACAGACACACACACAGACACACACACGGACATGTTTCCAAAAATGCTTTTTTTGGATTCAGGAGGTCTCAAAACGTGTATTTCCGGTGAAATCTCGGTATCGAATTTTTGGGTGGAATGCAATACTTCCCCTACTTACTATACGTAGTAGAGAAAGTAAAAAGGTTAAAAAAAGTTCCTGTTAAGTTTTAGATTTTCTCAAAAATGACTTAATGATTTTGGTTAAAATCCCATATATTTAAGATATTTACATGATAAATACAATAAATAAATGTGTCTTTTGATTTTTCTGGGAATAGTCTGTGAAGTTCTCTTCATTCAGAAGGAATTTTGTATAATCTTGCTTAACAGGTACACAATAAGAATACTTAATGTTAAAAAATGTAGATTTCTTAAAACACAAAATTTATTTCAAGAGGTTTATTTGTGCATCAGTCATTTTTGAGATATCTGTTAATATTGGTTTGAATTGTTAAATATTTTGCAATGGAGGAAGTATCCCACCCAAAAATTTGATACAGAGATTTTGATGGAATATTTTAAGGTCCCCTGAACCCAAAAAAGGCATTTTTAGAAAAAGGCCTGTGGGTGTGTGTGTTTGTGAAAAGCATATGTTAAAAACAAAAAGTCTTTAAAGGAGCAACATGGAAGATTTACAAGAAAATTCCCCCATTGTAAACTACCCTTTACATGGAAAAGTTTTTGAATACTTTGTTTTTTGGCTCTTAATGATTTTGATTAAAATACAATAGATTTCAAATATTTTCATGACAAATGAAATGTATATCATGAATTTTCTGGGAATGGCCTCTGAAGTCCTCTTCATTCTGAATGACTTTTGTGTAATTGGTAAATCGTCAGAGATAGACAAAATCTTACTACACAAAAAAAAAAAAAAAAAAAAAAAAAAATAAATAAATAAATAAATGGATTTTGTTAAAGCACACAATTTGTCATATACATTTTTTTTGTGGAGATAATTATTTATGAGATATTTCTTGTTATTGGTGTGAATTTTCAAATACTTAAAACTTTTCTCAACTGGGAAGGCTTGGTTTGTCTCATACAATACAGATTTCCATCATTGCTCCAGATGAATTTCAGCTTTGGGTTTTTTGTGCTACCTGTGTCGTTTTAAAGTGAATTCATTATTCCTGCTCCCTTTACCAAAGAATACAGCCTCATAACAAAGCCTTGCAGGAGCATGTCCTGTGAGAAATGCAGTAATTGTTCTCAGCTGAAGTTTGTTACAATTAAGTAAGCTATCAGCTCTTTTGTTACATGGTTTTCTAATAGTTTACCATGTGTTTTTCCTGAAGTTTTAAGCCAGGTATTATGGTTATTCAATGCCATAGCCAGGATTTGAACCACGGATTGGTTCAAACCAAACACCGTGGTTCAAATCCGTCTATGGCATTGAAATTTTCAGTCACCTGATTCTGCCTTTCCAACCTTGTCCAACACACGGCTCGTGTTGAAGAACAATTAATTCCAGGTATAATGGTGTTCTACTTTGGACCAGTTCTTAATAGCCTCTCTTACTAAACATCGAGATGTTCCTAGAGCTGGCTCTGGCCCAATAAATTGTGAAGCAAGTTCATCAGCTTTTTCATTTCCCTCTGTGCCATTATGATCCGGCACCCAGATGAGTTGAACTTCATTTTGTTCTGCCAAGCTTGTGAGCATGTTTAGGCAGTTTAAAAACCAGTCCTGACTTTACCCAGCTGGGAAGTCATTACTAGTTCTTCTGGTCATGCAAAGCCACGACATACGACATGGCTTTTGAACACCTGACTGTTGCTTTACCTACTGTATCCTACAACAAAATTTATAAATGTGAATTGAAAGTTTATTTGAATTAACAGTAGTAGATAGAAGGATAAGTTTTTGTAAGGATGGGTTGTAGAAAAATATAAATATTTTGGAATTAATTGTTCTTCCACACAAGTCATGTGTTGGACAAGGTTGGAAAGGTAGAATCAGATGACAAAAAATCAGTGCCATCGCTGGGATTTGAACCACAGATCTCTCAGTTTCTGTCCGGTTGCTCTAACCACTTAAAACACATCAGTCTGTGCTGGGTTTGAACCCTGATGTTGGGATCAGAAGGCCAGTGCCTAACCAACTGAGCCACCCACTGACAGGTTGTAGAAGAGTGAGTAGAGAGAGTCATGTGAGTGGAACACAACAGATTTTTTCTTTAAAAGTGTTCTTACTGTTCTGTTGTTTCTTGTGATGTCATGGAAAGAGTATGAACATTTAAGGTGCCACCTTTAAACATCTATAAATTTGGCTTGCTCTATTCCCCTTGTACCTACAATGAAATGTATAATGAAAGTATTTCTGCAAAGGTTTATCTTGATTAAGATGAAATGGATAGAAGAAGAGCTTGTTGAAGTTATGTAGAAATAAATGATAGTGGGTAGAGAAAGTTATGTGAATGTAATACGTAAGGGTTTTTTTTTTTTCTTTATTTCATTTCTGCAAATATTTATCTCTGTTAACATGAAATTGATAGATAGGTAAAGTCCCAAGTTGTCATACATCTACTACATGGGACTACCGGCTTTACTTCCCTTCCAAAGGAAGCCATGCTAAGGATTTTTATGCTTGTAAAAATCCATTGCCCTCTGTCAGGTTTGAACCTGCAACCTTGAGAACTAGAGGGACACCATGTTTACTCATTGTGATACAATGAAATATGTTAGTGCAATTTTCAAACATTTTCTTAACAAGTTACTTTCTTGATTCAGGAATCTAAGTCACACTTATTAGCTCCCTCCGTTATCATATCCTTTTTTTTTTTTTTTTTTTCTTTTTTTTTTTATCATTTTTCCTATTTCATTTTGAGTCGTGAGGTGAGTCACATATAAATCATACTTTGCCCAGACAGCCCTGAGCAGGCAGATAGAGTGGGACACTGAAGGTTCTTACTATACATGGGGGAACCTGCTTGGGAGCCATTTCTCTCCCTTCGCTCCTCAGTACAGCCTGAGTGAGCAAGAGGTTCCATCTTCCGTTGCGCAAAGCATTATAATAAAGGTTTTAATGAAGGAAGATGTTAAACCATCTGATATTTTTAATAGATTGATGGCACAGTTTGGGGACACTGCACTTTCTCAAACCCAAGTGTTTGATTGGTTCAGGAAGTTTAAGGGTGAGCAAGGAAATGTGGAAAATGAAAGACACAATCAACGTCCCAAGGACACATCTCATAAGTGACAACATCCGTGCAGTTTGTTACCTTGTGGGAAGTGACCATGCAGTTAAACATTCAGAGGTGGGTGTCAGTCATGGGAGTGCTCATAACATCATCACTGCCCTGATTATTTTTTGCTTGCGCTCTTGAAAGAAACTTTGGGAGCGAGCTGTTTCAGAACAACCAAGTAGCTGAAGATTGCATGTGTAACTGGTTTCTTTGAAGAAGAGATCTACAAGCTTCTAAACCTGTGGAGAAAATGTATAGAGCTTGCAGAAGACTATGTTGAGAAGAGCTAGAGGTTTTATTTGTATTTCTTTATGGCTAATAAATGTATATAAAACAGTGTGGTTTATTGACTAATTTTGAAGATTTAGAAGCTAGTAACAGTGATGTGTCATAATTTAAAATAGAGAGTTGAGGGTTGTTACACTACATCACTATGATATTCTTACTTGAACGCGTTTCGGGAGACGGCTTGTTCCCATCGTCAGCATTTTCTCTCAATTCAGTTGAGAGAAAATGCTGACGATGGGAACAAGCCGTCTCCCGAAACGCGTTCAAGTAAGAATATCATAGTGATGTAGTGTAACAACCCTCAACTCTCTATTTTAAAAAAGTGTGGTTTATATTTGACTCATCCTCATACTTCCTTTGAATTTGCTCTTGGTGGGGTTAAAATGTCCGTATAAAACATTCTGTGTGCAACATCTACAACACTGCATCTCCTTCATCCAATCTACATCTATACCATAAAACATTTTGGGATCAATCATATTGTACATTTTTTCTGTTTGAATTTTATGCTAACTGTTCTCCAGGGTCTTCATTTTAATGTGGAATCAGACAATGGTTTTGCCATCAGGATGTTGGGAAATGCATGTAACTTTGTGAACTGAAGTGTCTGTATAAACATAACAGTTAACAGCTAATATAGCTCCTTTTCATTTGATCGATGCTAATTTCTTTTGCTGCTCCAATTTTCCACTGCTAACTCCTACATAGATACAATCTATTGGAACTACCTTATCTTCTTTACAGTGGCGACTCGTGATTTGCAAGTTTGGGATGGCGGCAGGTGATTTTTCGTATTAAGCATGCTTTATGCAGCAGGTTTTATTCTACAGTTTACCAGAGAACATACGTAAACAAAAGCAGTTATATAAACCAAAATATTCTGCATACATTTTTCAGCACATACAAAATCCTATGCATTAGTGCAATTCAGAAATAAAGTGTGCAGCAAAATGCATCTACCAAAGCAAACGTAAATTAAACTATATTAATAAGTATTGTATTATTTCTTTCAATAGCATTTTACATTTTATATTATAAGGTGCACCCGTGCGTTAATGGATATGTTAAAATTTCAGTGGAGAACATGCATTTTTATGTCAATTGGATAAGGATATCTTTGTTTTCATAAAACAAATGATTTACAAATCTTAATCACGCATGCTTGCACATCAATAAACCTATGTTTATACCTTCCCATCGAGTGTTGGGTAAGTAAATGCTTTCCTCCAGCTTTCTGAAATATACCCTATACTTTAATGGTATTAAACTGATAAACAGTATTAGGATCATCACACCAATCTTTATGAAATTCTGTGGAAATAATATCTGTACCAGTTGCTGCTGCTGCTATTATTATTATTATTATTATTATTATTATTATTATTATTATTATTATTATTATTATTATTACCACCTGTTGTTGGTTTATACAGAGTGGCCTATATAAAGTATTATAAGCAAATACCTCTTAAGTGAATAGATCTTATTGGTGGATGTGGCTTTGTAAACTGATGTGGGCAATATTTCCTTGAGACCCCTTATGGGATGCCAAGGGTGCAACTTCAGAATTTAAAATGGAAAACATATACAGGGTGGACCATTTAAGTTGAGACTGTACAATATTTCCAAAAGTAAGCGTTGTAGAAAGAAATGTCTTGAATAAAAGTTGCTTGATATTATGGGGGAAAGTAAATGCCATTAGTTGTGTTTTATTTGGAGGATGTTGTGATGGTCATTTTAGTACATTTAAATTAACCCTAATTCCATTTAAAAAAATTAAATTGACCCACTTTAGTTGTAAGTGATTTAAATATTACTTTTTGTTTTATGTATCCCCCACAAAAGGTAGTTCAAGGATGTTATATGGGGTGAGTGAGGTAGGTGACCATATGACAGGTCCAACATGTCCAATCCATCATTACCAAATTTTTCATTTAACAGTTCATATATAAATACTGCAAAAGTGACAGTGCGCCATCTTGATGATATCACAGTTCTCTTTTCAATAAGAAGGGAATGTTTTCCAAGAGGGGAGGTAATTCATGGTTAACAAAATGGGAATATGATTCAGCAGTACTTGTGCCTTCAAAGAAGTAAGCACCAATGACAAGGTTATCAAGAATTTCACACCAAACATTCAGTCTAACAATGCTGAAAAGGCTACAGTTTTCTAAAGAAAGGAAAGTCACAATGAAAGATAGGCAAGCTTTTAAATTATGTTATAGAACATTTATTTGTATTACATGTCATATGGCCGCCGGGGTAGCACATTGGTTTTCTTACTGGCTCTGGTACTGAGGGTCCAAGGTTTGATTAGCTCTGGCATGACAATTTTAAGTCAGCCCTATCCACGCCTTCATCTCTGACTTATTCTGTGAAGTATCCCCAAGTACCAAGTGGTTCGGAGTCCACAATTGAAGCAGTTGGTCCTCTCATTTCACTGCCATCCTCACCATACCCTACCATCGGAGATAATGGATTCCACCCACTGGATGCCTCCACCAGTCATCGCTTGATGGAATGAGGTGTCCCCTGAAGGTCATAGGCCATAAGGGGCATTAGAAATGACAACACTTGTATTTCAATACATATTGTATTATTTACTTGTTTTCTAAGTTATAAAGATATTTTGGTTTCATAGAATAGAATGAATTGTTCATTATTTTCTGTAGTTGCATTTATTCCGTTACTTAAATAAATATTTAAAATTGGAAATAAGAACACAATACCTAAATATAAAAGTATGCTATATGGATATTTTAAGGTACACAGGAGTATGAATGACGGCTGTTTATAACTGAGTATTCTTAGTGGGTAACCCACTGGCTGAAGATGTGATAAGCCATTGATTCTGATACTATAGATGTATTATTGAAGTTTCTGGATGTCTTATTTAACATTGTTTTAGCATCTAAGTCACATATTGATGATTTATATACATATAGTCTTAGTTGAGAAAGGGAGAGAGTTGAGTTTTATTTATGAAACTCTTTAACTGCTATGGTTCTTAGCATCCCATTCTATATTGGGCATGAAAGACTAGAATTGTTTTTCTCAGAGGCCTCTTTATCAGGCTTGAAGTTCTTTAATGTGTCATGAATCTACCACACTTCCCTTCCGAAGGAAGCCATGCTAAGGATTTTTATGCCTGAAGAAATCAATTGCCCTCTGCTGGTTTTGAACCCGCAACCTCAGGAAGTAGATGCTACCATGGGCCTTAGTTGAATGGTTGCATTCTGATACCATCAGCTTTAGTAACTTGCTGTTAATGGCCTCATTTGCATAGTTCCCTTCCTGTGCGATAAAGTTGGTTGCAGTTGGATAAATCAGAAAATCATGGGGTTACAGTTTTATGGGTGTGTACATGTAGTCAGGTTGATGCTGGATAAATGGCTTTAATTGCTTCCTATACTGCTATTTCCTCCTATTTCTTTTACTCTGTGAATCAAACTTTGGATTGTGGTATTTAATATCTACTCCAGCACTTAACTGGCAGCTGAAGGAAACCAAAAAGAAAAAGCTTAGTGAGATTGGCAAGTACATGAGATTTAAACTTGTGATCTACCATATAAGAGCCACAGATTCCACTGTTCAACCATCTCAAACTTTGAATAACTTTTATGGTTATTTTCCTTTACTAGCTGTCTTACCTCACGTTGCACACATGGCTTTTTAAACCTGAAATAAAAATTTCATTTGCTCCTCTCGTATCCTTTATGAAATTATTATAGAATGGTATACAGGAGTTTTATAATCCCTTTTACCTCTTATAATTGTAATCTTACACATCTCCTTCATGTTCCTAATAAATGATTAAAAATCCCCTGATATTCATAGAAATGGGTGTGAAATAGCGCATATATTATATTTCTGATGGTCTTCCAAGTTCTATAAATGTTATAAGTCAATATTTTCTAAGTGAAGAAATTGGTTGCAGAGTTTAAATGCAGTCATTCTTACATTTTTGATGACGGAACATCCAGAACGTCCAGTTACCACTATGGCTGAAAGGAACATTGTGAATATCCATAATACTGTAATAAATGACAGATGAATCAAGGTATGTGAGGTTGCTGACATTGCCAGGATCTAATTAGATCAGGTCTGGAACATTTTGTATGAACATTTGCACGTAAGAAAGCTCGCAGCATGACTGTACTGCATATTTTGTTAACCGCCGTTCAGAAGCCTGAGTGAACATCTCACAGGAGTGCTTGAAAAATATTCACACAAAACCTGATTGACTTTCTGCAACATCACATTACTGTTGATGAAACACTGATTCACCACCCCACATGCCAGAGACAAAGGAGCAGTCCAGACAATTGGTGCAACAGGGTGAAACTGCTGTAAAGAAGGCCAAGTATGTTCTTCAGCAGGGAAGGTGAATGCCAGTGTTTTCTGGGATGCCTGATGTGGTGTTGGTAGATTACCTGGAAAATATTACCTGTAAAAGGACAAAAACCATGAACAGAAAATATTATGGAGCTTTGTTGGAACAGTTGAAAGATACTATGAAGGCCAAACTTCTGCATTTGTAAAAGAAGAAAGTTCTTTTCCATCAAGACTTGAGCTTTGAATTGATGCCACATGTACAGATTTGGCTCCAGTGAATGTTTTGTTCCCAAATCTGAAGAAATTAATCATAGAACAGAAATTTACCTCAGATGTGGAGATCAAAGTCACATCCACTCTTGTTTTGTAGAGTATAAAGTTAAAAGTCATAATGTTGAAAAATAAAAAGTAAATTGGGTTAAAAATCTTTCTTTTCTCAGGCCAAAAACTCCAAAAACCGTCGTAAGGTTGTATCTATATATCGCGTGAGTATACTATACACTGCGGATTGGTAACGAGGCAACCCTGCATTTTACAGACGATGCGAAATGCAGGTACTGACACTGCATTCATCAGCCCGGCCCGCTGATTACGGCTACGGCGGTGCTCGTTAACTTGCTCTAGTAGCGCAATGGTTAGCATGCTGGAAAGTCATGGTGAAGGTTACTGGCCCTCCTGGAGGAGGTAGTGACCGATCTTCAAGAGGACCACATTTCCATAGTCATCGCTGCAAAGCTAATACCAACTCTGCCTAACCCGATAACACTGCCAAACTACTTCCACGAGCATTACTTGGACGTCAGAAGGCTCATCAGGGGGGAAATAGCAGCCCTCCAGACGACGCTGGATGCCGTTCTGCCCAACAAACTTCAAGAGAACCACGACGAGCTCCTGTGGGGCCCACACAGGAAGCTCCGACTACTCACCATCGAGGACGTCGGAAGCAAAGATAATCACACCTCAATCCTAGCATTCAACCACACAACACTTCCTATACCGTCTCATCCTGAATTCCCAAGGGCGCAAGTAGGGCCTCGGTCATGCTTGCGTCCTGGAACCTTACCTTCACCTGGCCTAGACCCTCGGGCCGGCCAATATATATCCCTACCTTGACTACGCTGGTACAGCCGCACTTTCATTCCTGAATTCCTTCCGGTGGTGGAGTTTTTAGTGAGTATGGCCATTAATACGGCCAGTCCCAAACCCCATGCCCCGCCTCCCATCGGGGCAGAAGTGCGGAAATGCGTTTTCTCCTCTACTCGAAAAAAAATGAAGGTTGGAAGTTCAAAACACGCCTGCGAATAAATGAGTTTTTTATTCATTTCTGTTCATGTTTCGAGAACGTTCTAGCAAATCATTCTTTCTTTCCGAATGCACTAGAAAGTGGATTTGCGTATAAATACGAAGTTCCAGCCGTTTGTGCTCACTGTGGAACAATGTTTTCGAATAGAGAGTATCTGGACATGCTGTTAGTATACGGGGAAGCGCAGCAGAATGCAACGGAGGCATGTCGTCTATACCCACAGAGGTTTCCGCAGAGAACACTTCCTACAGATCACACTTTTTTGCGGGTTGCGAACTGCCTCATGGAATCAGGAACAGTGCACGAGACACCACATCCATGAAGAGATCACCCTACCTGTGACCAAGCAACGACGGATCGCGTGACTATGTCATTTAGCATCCGCATTGTAGTACGAGGGACATTCACAGGCGTTTCAATATTAGTCAATCTTCCGCATGGAGCATACTACAGCATACAAAGTTTCACCCTTATCATCTTCAACTACACCAGGAGCTACTGCAGCCGCACCATGGACGGAGAGTGGCGTTCGCTAGGTGGATCATACGACAAACTGAACAAGATTCTCATTTTTTTTGGCAACTGTTATTTACAGACGAAGCAGGGTTCCAAGACATAGGCCATATAAATCGCCACAACATGCATTACTGGAGCACTGTAAACCCACATTGGATGCGAGAGGCGGCCTTACAAGTCCGATGGGTTTTCAACGTTTGGGCTGGTATATTCCGTGATCATTTAATAGGCCCGTATTTTTATGATGACCAACTCACTGCGGATCGCTATATCCACTTCCTACAACACCAGTTACCTAATCTACTGGATGAAGTGCCGATGCAGAACCGACTATGTAGTACCAACATGATGGGGCGCCAGCTCATTCGGCCCGTCGTGTAACGGCTTATCTCGATGCCACCTACCCTGAACAATGGATCGGATGGCATGGACCAATAGGGTGGCCAGCGTGCTCACCAGATCTAACCCCATTAGATTTCTTCTTATGGGTTATCTTAAAAATATGGTGTACCAGGAGCGAACCAATGACCCCTCAACTACACAGGGAACGTATCATCTTAGCGTGCCGTGACATCACACCAGCCATGTTGCACCGGGTTAGGCTGGCGATGATGGTTAGACTGAGATCTTGCATCCACCCAGTGGCCAGTTGGAGCACCCATTACAACCACATGGAGGAAACGGGTAAATTGTAAAGGTTTATCTGTGTGATGGGTCGGCATGATGTCATAGTCACTGTTAAATGCACTACTTTGGGAACCAGAGAGGTTCACAATGATCATAATATGGGCTTGCAAACGTCTAGTTTGCATTTTGTAAACTCTCAGAACAATTCATTGGCTTTCTTTTGTATGTAAGAATAACTTTAAATAGTAAAATATTATTTAATGATGCCTTATGTTTGTAAGTTATAATTACAATGTTATATGCACTTGTGATGTTCGTTAAAGCATATTCTAACAAGTAACAATTTGTGTTTTAATGAAATTCACATAATTAAACTAATTAAGTGAAATGACACTTCCATGCCAAACTATCAGTTCTCGTTAAATTTACTAAACATAAAAACTACCTTCAAGTGGCAATATTTGAATCTGGGACCTTCACCACTAAAGGCCAACACTCACTCTGTTGCACTACGAGTGCAAGTCTTTGCACGCACTGCGATGCAAAGCAGTCATTTCAGCCGAAATTGATACGGCATGATGCAACAACGCCGGGACTACATAACTTCTCAATCCACAGGCTGAGAAGACTCACTCGATATATGGTTTCCCAGCTATACAAAATTCAGTGAGACTCAGGATGAATTTTTAGATAATTCAGTTTATTTGTCATGCCATTATCCTAAAGGAATGACATTTTATTCAAATTGTTAGAGAACTACCCTTTTATGAAAGTATAAAAATTAGAAAATTAGTAATTTCCTGTGAATATTAATTTGAATTCATAAAAAGTGTCTTACTCAAGTATGAAACTTGATGTTTATATTTGTGCTCTGTCTACCAGCTAACTAGGAGGTAGAGAAGGTATTCCATTCCACCCAAAAATCTGATACTGACATTTCACCAGAAATACATGTTTTGAGGCTCCCTGAACCCTCCCCCCAAAAAAAGGATTTTTAGAAAAATGTCTGTATGTGTGTGGGTCTGTGAACAGCAGAACTCAAAAACAAGAAGTCAGATAAATATCAGACTTGGTATTTAAGTTCAGTGTCTTCCAAAGAGGCAACATGAAGGTTTTCAAGAAAATTCTCCCACCCCTAACTACTCTTTACATTGAACATTTTTAAAAATTTATTTTCCTAAAAATGGTTTTTACGGTTTATATTAAAATACCCTACATTAAAGATAATTACATGACAAATAAAATGTATATCCTAATTTTCTATGAAGTCCTCTTTATTCAGAAGGAATTGTGTATAATCTTGTATAACTGGTATACATTCATCGATAGACAAAAATGTACATCTCATTAAAACACAATTTATTTCAAATACCTTTTCTTGTGTCATATGTCGTCTTCAAGATAACCATTATTAAAGGTTCATATTGTTCAATGTTTTGTCATTCTTTGAAGTCCTGTCAGTTTTCAATTGCTTCTCGTGATTGTATGGAAGGAGTATCGAATTTGAAGGCCAGCATATAGCGTCCAGTTCTTAAACATTTGACTATCACTGTTTTCTTTGTATCAATAACGAAATGGTAATGTAGCTATTTCTGCAAAGGTTTATTTCGATTAAAATATAGTAAATCTAAAAATAAGCTTCTGTAAGAGCAGTTTGTATAGCTATTAATAAAATAGGTTAGAGAAAGTCATGTGAATGCAGCACATCAGATTTTTGTTTTTGAGTTATGCTGTCCACTGGCACATATTAGGTTGAACCAATATATCCTTTAACATAGGTAGAGATAAAGAATGTTTTGGATGGTTAATCATTGTTAATCATTGTAAATGGTTGGCTATCAGTCTTTTTAATTTCTCTACTATGTATAGTAAGTAGGGGAAGTATTGCATTCCACCCAAAAATTCAATACCAAGATTTCACCGGAAATACATGTTTTGAGGCCCTCTGAATCCAAATAAAGTATTTTTGGAAACATGTCCGTGTGTGCGTTCATCTGTGTGTCTGTGGTCTGTCTGTGAACAGCATAACTCAAAAACGAAAAGTTGGATAAATACCAAACTCGGTATTTTAGTTTACTATCATCCATGGATGCAACACAAAGACTTTCAAGAAATTCACCCCACCCCAGACTAATCTTTGCATGGAACATTTTTCGAAATTCAAAAATGGCTCTTACGATTTTGATTAAAATATATGTCTAAGATATTTTCATGGCAAATGAATTATATCATTCATTCTGAATGACTTTTGCATAACTGGTAAACCATAAGAAATAGAAAAAATTTTATAACACAAAAAATGTAGATCTCATTAAAACACAATTTATGACATATACTTTTTTTTTTTGTTGAGTGAACCATATTCGAGATATTCCTTGTTATTTGTTTGAATTTTGTGATACTTACCTTAAAAGATTTGACTATCACTTAAAGCCTACCATATTCCCCTTGCACCTATAAGTAAATTAGCAATAAGATATTTCTGCAAATGTTTGTCTCGATTAACATGAAGTAGATGGTGAATAAGCGTTTGTAAAAATAGTTTGTACAAGAGTAGAGAAAGTCATGTGAGTGCAACACATCAGATTTTTTTATCAATGAAAGCAAGTCACAAAATATTGCTTTTATATTGAAGAATAGTAATAATTTATGTAATGACACAAGTGAGACCATGAAATTTCTTAGTAGGATAGCTGATAATCATCTGTCTTGGAATTCTCACATTGATTCTGTATGCAATAAGCAGTGTTCTTATTTTAGCCAACTTAAAAAGAGCTGTGCCAAATGATTTTGTTTGCATGGCATATTTTTCATTCTTTCAAAGCATTTTTCAGTACATTTGCTAAGTGTAGCCCATGATGTGCTAATGATTCAAAAAATGGTTGTTAGAATATTGACAAATTGTAATAAAACTGAGCATTGTAAACTACTATTTAAAACACTAGAAATTCCAACTGTTGTTGATTTATACCAGTATGATGTTCTCGTATGTATGAAAGAAAATGTACAAAACTATAACACAAGAGTGAAATACACACATACAACACACGGAACAAGAACAGAGTGGTTATACCATATCTTAGGCTTCAGAAGTCCTCTAGATATTACAAGTTAAATGGTATAAAAGTATTTAATTCACTTCCTATGGAAATAAGCAATATAAATATTCAAAGTTTCAAAGATAAAATATGGAAGTAGTTATAAAAACTCCATTCTATATCACATAAGAATTCGTTGAGATAAGTAAATCTCTTCAGTGATTTGAAATATTTTTATTAGTTGTTCTTGATGAAGCCTATTGTAATTACCAAACGGTAAATAAGCTATCATCATCCTTGCTCTGCGCAGATGGCACTAGAAATAGTAGTCAGCAAGTTGTGGAATGAAAACTAAAACGAGGACTAAGTAGTAGTTGCATTATTATTAATTCTTTAAATAGCGGACAAAAATCTGGTGTGTTACATTCATGTGAACTTCTATTTCCACTTTTCTACAAACTATTCTTCTATATGCTTCATGTTAATCAAGATAAACATTTGCAGAAATAGTTTTATTACACTTTGGTTGGTGCAAGGAGTAGCCTTAACTGGTAGTCAAATCTTTTAATTAATGGTATGTGATGTCTTTGAAATTCCATTCCAGAGTAAATGATGATGTATTAGATTTACATGACTGTCTCTGCCCCTTATCATTTATTAGTGGGTTTACAAATTATTCTTACGAAAGTTTATTTTCCTATCTACGTCATTTTAATTGAGATAAACATTTCTGGAAATAACTACATTACACATTTTGTTATAGATACAAAGGGAATAGTGATAGTCAAATGTTTAACAACTGGAGGCTATATGCTGGTTAAATTCCATACTCTTTCCATGACTTGCAAGAAACAATTGAAAATCCACAAGGCTTTAAAAGAATGGCTAAGTAATGAAAGTTTGAATCATTAATAACGGATATCTCAGAAATGGCTGATGCCACAAAAAAAAAAAAAAAAAATATATATATATATATATATATATATATATATATATGTATATTTGAAATAAATTTTGTGTTTTAAAAAGATCTACATTTCTTATGTAGTATACTTTTGTCTATTGCTCAATATTTACCCATTATACAAGATTATATAAAATTCCTTCAGAATGAAGAGGCCACCAAAAAATTTGATAAAGAGATTTCACCGAAATACACATTTTAAGGTCCCCTGAATCCAAATAAAGCATTTTTGGAAACATATCAGTGTGTGTATTTGTGAACAGCATAACTCAAAAAGAAAAGTCGAATAAGTACCTACCTTGTTATTTAAGTTCAGTATCTTCTGAACATGTGACACAAAGATTTTCAAGAAAATGTCCCACCCCAACTACCCTTTACAAGAAACATTTTTCAAAAATTTTGATTTTCTAAAAAATGGATATGATGTTTTTGATTAAATACCATAAAGGTATTTACGTGACAAATAAAATGTATTTCTTGAATTTTCTGGGAATAGCCTGTGAAGTCCTCAGGAATTTTGTATAATCTTGGATAACTGATAAACGTTAAGTGATAGATGAAAACATACTACACAAAAAATGTAGATCTCTTTAAAACATACAATTTATTTCTAAGTCTTTTTGTGGCATAAGCATTTCTGAGATATTCGTTATTAATGGCTTGAATATTACATACGTGGTCATTCTCTTAAAGTCCTATCAACATTCAGTTGCTTCTCACGATGTCATATAAACAGTGTGGAATTTTATGGCTACCATATAGCGTCCGATTCTTAAACATTTGACTATCGCTGTTCCCTTTGTATTTATAACGAAATGTGTAATGTAGCTATTTCTGCAAAGGTTTAGAAAAGTAAGGTTTAGTAAGAATAGTTTGTATACCTACTAATAAAAATAGAGGGTAGAGAAAGCATGTGAATATATCACTTCAGATTTTTCAGTCTGATTCTACTTTACTTTCTTGCCTGGAAGAAGAGCATTCAGCACGATGTAGTAAACATTTCATTAAATGAAAACACTAACATTTCATCTGCTCTTACATGTATCAGTTATAAGTGAATGTATTTTATCATGATTCAGGTCACTGTTCAAGAAACGAAAGAGGATTCTGAGCACTCCAAGAGTATGGTGAGCGATGATAGCCCACACTCTCATGGTGATTCCTCAAGAGAAGGAACTTCCAGTGCTAATCCATTGTCAGAAGCACTCTCAGGCAGAGAAGCAAAGATGGATCACAAGGTCAGTCAAGTTTATTATGATCTGATGTGAACTAGTTTTCTGTGGACATGAGGTTATCCATTTATGGTTTTTTTTCTTTTCTTTCTTTTCTATTGTATAGGAAATTGCTCGATCTCATTTGAGATTACGGAGGAAGAAGCTATCTAATTTGTCCCATTTGGATGAGCTGGTAAGTATTTTTTAACCACAGCAGTGCTTAAACATAATGGTGTAGTAAAACTAACCTAGGCTTAAGTTTATGTAATTTATTGAATCAAAATGTGAATATAAAACATATGCCATATTTACTTGGCTATATGACCCATTGTGTATAGTACAATCCGTTAATTTTTGAGAGTCAAAATTAAAAATTCTTATTAAGTTGACGAATTCTTTACTACTGTCAATCTATCTGACAGTGTTGTCTTATTGGCTTCTGTGATAAGCAAACAGCATGGCAGTAACGGTAAAACCCACTGACCATAATATAGTCTTTCAATCTTCGGCCAACCACAGAAGAATGGTAAAACCAATCCCTTTTTGGTTGCCCCACACACTTGCTCTGTTGCTTGGTTTGTATCTTTATTCATGCATCCAGTCTTTAAATAGATGCATAGTGTGAATGAGGAAACTTAAAAAATGAATACCGGGAATTGAAGGATGATGATGATAAATGAGTGGCCTCTGAAAGAAACCTGCATGCAGGCTCAAGAGCCCATTGTGCCTCATATTTTGGCATTACCCTAGTTCGATGCTCCGTATGGAATGGACCATGTCCTTGATATCTGCCCTTCTTATCTCCTCAAATTCCAAAAAGAAGGACCTTAAGGATACAAAGCCATGCACAGCAAAGCCTTTACATTTGCATAGTATATGCTGTGAGGTCTCAAAGTCCCTTGCACGTTTCCTACATAAAGGTTCTTGCATAAGATCCATTATCCATGTCTGCACAGTGTTGTGGCCCGTAAGATAGCCCACAACCCCTCTGAGCTTAACTCTAGTCAAATTCAGGAGAAACTCATTCACTCTCTGGTCAGGACCAGGTATAAAATCGTGGGCATGTCTGGCACTGGTTTGATTGCTCCAAATCTCAGGAGCCCTTGCCGTACGCTGGGTTTTCTCATACTTGATGTTACTAGTAGACACTCTGCAAAAGGGCTTGGGCCCAATAAAATTGAGCCCTGATGCCCTCCTTACTAGGCCATCTACCATCTCATTACCTCTAATACCAGCATGCCCTGGTACCCAAAAAGTGTAACCGGGCAGCTGGTACGTAGTCTATTCAGCATTCTCTGGCATTGCCACACCTATCTGGATGTGGTTCTAACCACCCTAAGGGCTTTCAAAGCTGCCATACTATCTGAGCAGATGTACATATCTGCTCGTCTGCATGGCATAGTGTAAATATGCATAGCAAGATCGCAAAGACCTCAGCCTGAAAACCTGTGGCAAATCTCCCAAGGGGAATGACAAGCCCAATTCTGGGACCATGGGCTCCAAAACCCATCCTGCCCCCCCCCCCCGAGGTGGCAACCATCCGTGAACAATGTCCTGCCCCTTGCCTTTGGGAGAGATCCGGACTCTGGGTCCCACTCTTCCCTAGAAGGTATTACCACAGAGTAGGATGGACTTAAGTTATACCTTGTCCCCATCAAATCCCCAATCATCTGGCCTATAGGACACTTCTTCTGTAATCCAGAAAGGATCAGTAAGTTCCTTTGTGGGGTAGCTTGAGGCACTACTCCCCTCAGTCCAGAGGTGGTGCGTGCTCAGCCTGGCTACCTCCTTCACGAACAAGAGCAGAGGAGGAAGGTCCACCAAAATCTCTAGGGCAGACTGAGGAGTTGTTGCACCACCCCTGTTATCATCATACATGCCAATCTTTGCAGCGAATCCAGCCCAGCAGCCTTCATCTGAGAGGCAGGCCACCAAACCAGCACCGCATAAGTTATTGATGGGCTAATAACTGAGGTGTATAGCCATTTGACTACCTTGGGTCTCAGGCCCCACCTCAGTCCAATTGATCTTCGACAGGCCCACAAAGCATTGTAGGTCTTCTTAACTTTATAATCTACATGCTTTTTCCAGCTTAGCCCAGAATAACTCCTAGATACTTGACCACTCTGGAAAGCTTCAACTTCTTCCCAAACAGCTCGGGCTCTACCAAACCTGGCAGCCTCCTCCTGCTTGTGAAGATCACTATTTCAGTCTTGTCCAGGTTAACCAACAAGTCCATTTTGCTGCACCATTCCTCAAAAGCCTGTAGGGACCTCTGTATGAGCTCTGAAACAATGCTCGGACTTGCTATAAGGCATATGTCATCAGCATAGCCTTGAGCATGAATTCCTTCCCTGTTTAGTCTATCCAGCAGTACATCTAATGCCATACACCACAGGGTAGGTGACAGAACTCCCCTTTGTGGGCAGCCTCGGGGCACTGTTGCCCTCATGGACACACTCCTCAGGGTCACCACAACCTGCCGGCTGTAATCCAGTCCATTACAACTAGGCTGACTCCCCTGCTCTCCAGACATTTCCAAATGGTCCCTAAAGTCATATTATTAAAGGCACCTTCAATGTCAAGAAAACTGCCAGTGGGCTTTACCCAACCAGTAGGCATACTGATGAGGGAGTAGGGGTCTGTCCATCAGTATCCCATCCCTCAAAAATCTATTTACCAGAGCCTTTTCAGAGCTTTTAACAAAAAGGATGTTAGGCTGATAGGACAAATCCTTAGGCTTGCAGTAGGATTGCCTACCCAGCTTATGTATAAACACCACTTTGGCCTATCTCCAGAGGCAAAAAATATGCCTCATAGCCAGACAGGCCCTGAATATTCTAAGTGGGATGAAACAATCTCCCAGCCCCCTTGAAGCCGAACCGAGAAGATCCCATCCGTACCTGTACTCTTATAGGGCTCAATAGTATAAATGGCCCATTCTAGATTTTTAAAAGTAATAATATCACGGCCACTACCTAGCCTTCCTGCAAAAGCCAGCATTTGGTTCTTGATTTGTAATGCAAGCCTGCGGGTGGGTCTCAAAGTCTCCCCCTTGACTGAGTCATAGCACTGGAGGGCTCCTCTATTGAGACCAGCAGTTTCTGCTGGAGGGCAGTGCTCGTCTGCTTCTGTACATTACCACAGAAGAGCCTCCAAAATTCCTAGAAGGCCTTCCTGATTTCTTTTTTATATATTCTTTGGGACTCCTTATAGGAGTTCCAAGTTTCCTGACACTTGTTGGCCTTATACGCATTGTATAGCCTTTATGTCCTTTTTCCTGATGGACCTTAAAAAAGAATTCCACCTGAATTTATCTTTAGCCCAAACCTTGTGTATGAATGGGCAATTTCTTGAGGACATTAAAGTGTTTGTGCAAAAATCCCATGTACCCTTCTAAATCTCTTCATTTCTTAGCTTAATCTGGGTCCATTCCTCAGTCCATCTTCCAAGTCCCTTCTAAAGGAGCCCCAAATGGTCCTCCTTGTGTTCCTGTACAGCCTTGGGTTCCTTTTCCCTCAAGACTAAAGCATATATGTCTGTGGTCGGAAATAGAAGGTTCAAAACAAACCCTCCCATTCTTAATATGTTCTAGTACCCCAAAGGACACTAGTGACAAGTCTAGGACCTCTTCCCTTTGATACTTTACAAAGGTCTATTTGATTCACAATCTCGAGAACTGTAAAGCTCAGATACTTGAGCATCTTCTCCCCTCTACTGTTGATGTCCGTGCTGCCCCAAACACAGCGTGTGTGTTGGAACCGCAGCCAATCAGCAGGTTGAGGTTTCTACCCTTGCAATAAATCACTACGTCTTTGAACTCCTGAGGAGGAGGTGGTTCCTCAGAGTCATATGGGAAATATGATGAGCAGACTACCACCTGACGTGGCATGCCGCCCTCCTCATACCTCACTAGGACTGCTGTCAGGTCTTTAGTAAGTGGCCCAGGTATTACTGAGTCATCTAATAATAATAATAATAATAATAATAATAATAATAATAATAATAATAATAATAATAATAATAATAATAATAATAATAATAACAAGAACAATAATAATTAATAATAATAATAATAATAATAATAATAAGAACAATTAAAATAACAAGAACAATAATAATTAAAATAACAATAATAATAATAACAACAATAATAAGTAAATAGTAAATAATAATAATAATTGTGATGATAATAATAGTAATAATAATAACAACAATAATAATAAGTAAATAGTAAATAATAATAATAATTGTAATAATAATAATAATCATCATCATCATCTCTATTGTACTAAGCCATGTACAAGTAATATGACCGGCATTCAGCCCTGGCTCTTTACCAGTCATATTCATATAACAATACTTTCTTTTATCTACTTACTTTACTTCCCGTTTCCTTAATTCTCTTTAACCATATTTGCTAATCTCTTCACGGATCAAATCCATTTGTTTTTTGCTTTACTCAAGCATTACCCTATACTCTTACTATCTTTTTGAATCATTTCAATTATAGCAATATTTCTATCTACCTTAAACCATTTCTTTTTAATAAACTCTTTTCTCCAAATTTCTGTACCTTTGCACTTAAATATTATATGTTCGACATCTTCATTTCCACCACATATGGGACATTAATTTTGAGGTATTACTCCTTAAACCTCTTAGCCTCCATACTCCTGTTCTTACCCATGCAATGTTTCTCCCTCGTCTTTATTTGCATTGTCTACATATTTTTCTCTTCCCCATTTGTTTTTTATTGGTAATGACACATGCTCTAGATTTTACCTCAGACGAAGCACTGAAAATAGCAAAACCATTATGTTTAGTCCCATGATACGACCTTGTTGAAGCTACGTTTCCTGTATCATGGCGGCATCTATTGCATGCCTTGTTACGTTACTTGAAAGCACTTGTGAAGCAGTTATACTGTGTTGCAGGTTAGCTTTAATCAACAAAATTATCTCGTTTTGCCCTCCCCACTTAAACATTTTCCCATTGAGTCTGGTTCCCCTGAGATCCCTGGATCCTCTGTTGGTTTATCTGAGGGATATAAATCCTCTTTCCAATCTGGAAATCCCCAAGGAGTGTTCAACTGGACTTCCATCATTGGGTACCCACTGCCTTTATTCCTTCTTGAGCAGTGGTCCTGATCAATGAAAAGGTGGTCTGAACCAAACCGCAGAAGAGTTTTGATCCTCTCTTGAGGATAATATCAGTGGAATCACTGTCCACACTGACCACCTTTTGTTTCCACCTTGCACTCATAGACCCTCCACTGATTGACATTTATTCCCGGATTCTGCCTCTCAAGCATTTGGAAGAGAACTTCATTCTTCACCTTCAGACATGGGAATCAAATCATGAATCTTTTATATGTTGGTAGTGCGTCCATTCCCATTGTCTTGCGCCTGGACCCCTCCCATGCCTGCAAAATAGAAATGCTTGCTTTCAGGCCACTTCAAGGAAACCTCGTTGTAGCAGACTACTAGTAGGACTCTCTTTGCTGTATAGGGGTCATCAAACCTCAAGACATTCCCCTTCTTAGGGAGCCTGTCCATGAGCTGGTCGACTGCCTCCTGGACCTGCTTACCCTATCCTCTGTCAAAGCAACTTGGGAGAAGCCAGTATCTACGATGGCCACCTTAATCCCATATTGCGCTGTCTTGCAATAGTTGAGAGGTCAAGCCATCCTCACCTTCTTAGCTCTCTTTTTTTCTGTTGGCAGAATTGGCTCTATCCAATTTCTTTTGGGAGTTCCAGAAGAGCCTGGCTCCAGCTCAGTCATGGTTTCCGCAAGGTACCTATGACTAGACACACGTGCTTCCCCCATGCTTCTGGCCAGTCACTTAGCCCTTCCCCTCCTCATCTCTGCCCCCACTTGCATTCTTAGGCTTCAGTTTTAGGGTACAGACTACTCTGATCAATTCCCCCAAAAACTCAGACTGTATATCTTTCTCGGGAGGTAGGGCTTGCATCCCCATATCTTCAGAAGTTGCAGTTCCTGCCATCCTTGGTGCATCTCGCGGGGCCAGGTTCCCCACTGGGGCCCCAAACTCCATGCTTATATTTATGTATATATAATTCATTGTCCCTAAAGGGGGCATCCATTTTTAGGTACAGGGCCTGCTTCTTCACATCTTTGGGAGTTGCAGTTCCTGTATCCTTTTCCTTGGTTTCAATGGCAAAGTCCTTTTACAGGGGCCCAGCTTCCTCAACTTTCATTTTAGTTCTCTTGAGGTCCTCCAATACTGAGCCCTCTGGTTTTTTTGGAATGTTTGTCTGCAGTAGTTCCCATGATTAGCTAGAGATAACTCAGGTCTGCCCAGACAGAGCCCTGCATTCCTGGGTAAGACTATATATTGCTGGGGAGCTGGGTCATGGTCTGCTATTCATTATTCAGAGACACGCCTGATTCAGTGTGTCAGTAGTCAACCAACCCCGTTGGTTAGGTGCCGGCTTCCTCCACCTGCTGACGTGTCCAGGACCCGCTCAAGGTCCAGCTAAAGGGGCTCGCCACTCCAGAGGCTTGGCCCCCCTCACTGTGGAAATTAAAGGATGAGTTTTACAGCCTCTTTTAAATTAAGTGCTGTCGAGTTTGCAATGAAAATAGCATAAGAATGGCATCATGTGAATTTGACATACAACATAAAATGATTTGGTATTGGTGCATTCAGAAGGATAAACTAATGCTAGTGAAGAAAGAATGAATCTTTTCATGGAATCTCGAAAGGAAAGTACGAAGAACTCGATAAAGAAGTGTTAAGAGTGGGTTATTGAAACAAGAAATAATGTTCATGCCGTGACAGAGGAAGTGCTGCAGTTCAAAGTGTGAGAGATTGCAAAATACAAAGGGATCTCAGGCTCAAAATTTAAGTTAAGCTGAGGTTTAGTAGTTCAATTTAATGCATTGAAACACTTTGAGTTTGAGGAGATGAAGTTTACTATGTCATGGCTTTCAGCTAATTACACAGTGAAAGTGATAGAATATCATCATTTTGTGATAAGATGCTGATAAGAATATTAACTTCCTTTTGTCACAGATTGGTAATGCCAATCAAACCGTACTGTTGTAGTTTTTTTTTTATTGACCTATTAGTTGCTTAAACTATGAAGCCTGGAACTTAAAGTATTTACGACATTGTAAGTTGCCATTAGGATATGTCATCTCAAAATAAATTTGAGATCTTTGTGGTTTACCGATAAAAAATAGGAGTCAATTGGGGAATTCGAAGTTTTGCTGGCATGTTGTCATGGTAGCTCACTTGGTTAGAGCAACTGGATGGAAACCAGAAGATCCATGGTTCAAATCCCGGCTGTGGCATTGAATTTTTCAATCTGATTATACCTTTGCAAATCCTGGTTTTCTTTGGCATGTTGACAAGTCATTGATGAGCACAAATAAATACCAATGAGCAGCTGGACTGACTACTCAGCCCACTACTCTCTACACCCAAGGATCAAGCTGTGAGGATTTCCATTTGGCCAGTACCTATTTAATTCACTGGTCCCCTTGCTTCACCAGACAAGATCAGGATGTCACCTCCTCTCACCCGCTCCACGGAGTGGAAGTGGATATGCCATTTATGTGTGTCACCCTAATAGGGGAAGACTACCAAAGACCTTGGTGGGGAGCGACAGTGTCTAGCCATCGTCTACCAGCTCTCACTCTTGGTTGGTGCCGCAGAACATATGCATGTCTCACAACTCTGTCTGGGCAGTAAACCAGCCAGGTGTACCCAATCTCCCATTGGTTTCGGCAACCACCACCCCGCCGAGTCCAACCCAATCCGAACAGCTCCCTCCTAGAAGGGGTTCGAATGTTTGCCCCATCGTACTTCTAGTAACTTCAGAAGTACCACAAGTATTAAGGGTCTAGCGCCTGCACCTTGGCAGCTGAAAGGATCGGAACCCCCCTTAAACACAGCAGGAGCATCAAGTGTTTTAATGAAAATCACTGGAGTTGAGAAGTTACACTGTATGTATGATTGCAGATGACAAGAAACTCTGGCCATAGTGTATTTTTAAGCGAAAAGCTCTCCCTAAAGAAAACTTCCCAAGGGGAATCCACACTGTGTACAGGAGAAAGGGTGGATGAATGCAGATCTGGTGAAAGATTGGCTAAGAACTGAATTTGAACGTTATCCAGCAGCTCTCCTTAATAAAAGGTTTATGCTTGTACGTACAGTTTTCTCGATTCACTTAGCTGATGGTGTTAATACATAATTGGCACTAAACAAAACCTATCCAGTGATTATCCCAAGAGGAGTTGAATCCATTTTGCAGTCATTGAATGTCTCCTTAAACAGCCTTTTAAGGACCACATGCGGTACTTTTACACTAACTGGATGGTGGAAAATGTGCTGGAGACACCGAAAACTGGGAAAATCAAATGACCATCACTGCAATGTATTTGCAAGGGGATTTTGCATGATTGGGGACTGAAATCATTGAAAAGAGTTTTAAAAAATTGGAATAGCATGTGCATTAGATGACTCCAAAGACTATCTAGTAATGTGAAAAAAATGAGGACCCATACTTTAGCAGTGATGATGACAGTGAAGACCGTGATGAGGATAGGGTCTGATTCCAACAATAGGTACTATATTTATTTTTCCTTTCTTAAATATTTTTGTGAACAATGAACATAAGTGTAACAGAATTAAAAACAAGGATTTATATGTTATGGATAGCCATTTTGTATCCAAGTTTCAACATCTGTTCCTTATCTACTAGGCCATGCCCATCCACCACATAATGCATCTTTGTAGAAGTTATTGCAAAGCAGTGAGCTGTTGAATACGTGTTGTGATAACTTTGTTTGTTATAATTAAATATCTCATGTCATGTAGCATTAAAATAAAATTCCTTATTTTTAATCCCCCTGTCCAAACTAATTCATTTTATGAAGTTCATACCTATAAGACCCTCCCTCAACTTTTAAAGTAAAAATGGAGAAAAAAGGGGAGAGCCTTAGCTGAGTAAATATGATACATTCATTTGCTATAATGTCTTGCTTCAGAAATATATTTTTGTGAGCGAGTAGGGAGGGCTGTTATGATTGTATTCCCCAGAAAAAAGGTAGACCGGCATATGAATTCTTCTGTGTCAGCAGCAAACTTAGAATTATGGCCTTCAGGCCTTTTTTCTTTGTTTATTCTGCTTATTTTACATTGCTTTAACTGTGAGGCCATCTATTATTTTATAGGTTCTGAGTCAGTGTACAGTAGACAAATGACCTTAGGTGCTTAGCTGCTAGAGAAACTTGCTGATAGATGCCTCACTTGTGTAGTTGCTTTCCTGTGCTACCCTTTTATTTGTATTTATTTAGTTGGAAGATGGACTGTTGGTATTATGGAGTTGAAATGCTTGAAGTGACATAGGTGTGTTTGTGTACTACTTTATTTTATTTGTGTAATACATGTGTGGGTCTTTGGGTGATGACTTTGAAATATCTGATGACAATCAGACCACTAAAGACATAAGTTATATTGGCTGGTATTCATATTCAAACCTATGACCTTCCAAATACAAGGCAGAGATGCTGCTTCCTGAACCCACTCATTTGGTCCTCCAATAAGTGTGTTGCTAACCTTCAAGAAGTGTGTAACAAGTTTCTTCTAAATTGGTCAGGAAGCGTGAAATGTACGAGGACTGTCCAGAAATTCACCTCAGTTTTTAAATAAACATGAAACCGATATACATACAAAACTTTTATTTTATAATCTGAAATCTACAGCCTTTCTCTACTTTTCTACAGTCCCCAAACAAATTCAAGCACTTATCATATATTTTCACAGTCTTTGAAATACCCTCTGCATAAAATTCTGCCACCTGTGAACTAAGCCAACCTGTCACAGCGTTTTGAAGCTCTTCATCATTGCCAAAGCTCTGAGCTGCAAACCACTTTTTCATGTATGGGAACAGATGGAAGTCGCTAGGGGCTGTATGGGGATGGTCAAAAACGTCCCATTTGAGCTTGGCCAAAATTTCATTTGTGTTGTTTGCTGTGCGAGGGCAAGCATTGTTATGCAAAAACACAACACCAGATGTCAGAAGACCACAATGCTTGTTTTGGATTGCTCTTCTTATCACACTTCACACTTGGCAAGATTTGTTATTTCGGTGCTCATGTTGTTAGGTTATAACTAGCAAACATGCAGCAGTACAATGCTCCACCTTGTACAACTAGAAGTGAAGTCCAACAGATGTCACTCTATATCATATGCTTGCTCTAACATAATGCTGGCAACATATGAATACCTAATGCCGCCAAAGCCGGTAAGATACTCAGCCTCAAGGCGTAGCCGAGAGATTGTGAGGGCCCTCAGCCTCAAAGCGTAACTGAGGGATGTTTTTTAGAAGGAGAGGAGTGTAGCGATGACGGGGCGTAGCCAAGGGATCTGCCCGTCTAAAACTCGAATGATTCACATTCACAGAAACAACAGCACATCGCATATTTAGCGCATTTCACTTTTTATTTAGGTTGGCAGTACCCACTTGGCATGTGATTTATCAGAAAAATGGCTACATTTGTTGTGTTCCTGATGGGATTTGCCTATATAAGTAAAACACCTAAAAGGGGCAGGCAGGTGGGCACCAGATATAGAAGAGATCACATCCTGTTTTAAACTCACTCCTAAGGTAATTTATTGGCTTTCCTTTTGATTTTATAAGCATTTTCAATGGGGATACTCTAAGAGGAGATTTGCCGATATGTCATATAGTTCACTGTTGCTAGCTTGTTAGTGTAACTGCAATTTGAAAATATATTAGTTTGCAGAAGATTTTGTTCACATTATCTTTGAAAACTCTGGTTACCTCTAATTAATACCTTTTGCTTCATCTTCAGAAAGAAGGGGCAGCTGTACAGAAGCATGAGAAAAGGTGGTCCAGACAGAAACAAACAATGGAAGCTGTACAGCAGGTAGAGTCACAAAAGTTACATAGCACTGTATACCAACATGCATAAAAAGTGACCCATAATGGGGGCACACAGTTGTTAATGTTAGCACTGGCAAATCTAGCCCCACCCTCTGCCAGCATGACCTCCCCTGTTTCTTGAGCATAATTCTAACCACTGGATTGCCAGGGTACTTCACTTCCCCCAAAATATGGCTGAACTGCTGAAGGATAATACAGTGATCTATTTTCTAATCTTATCGTTAGCAGAATCATTATGATTTCATACCGAATTTCATTACAAGGTTCAACCCATAACTGAGTTACAGCACTCAGCTATTAGGTAGCTGTAGTGATAAGCTTTCAAAATAGACTCCATTTTAAGGTAGTTGTCCATCTTCTCACTAGCAGAGTACTGTTAAGGAGTGTGTCATTAAATTTTGGCACAAAAATAAAATATAATACAGTAAAAATGCAGAAATAGAGACAAAAGTTAAGAACTTTTTGGTTTTTGTTCTTGCTGTAGTTAAGTCTTATATGTATTTATGTCGGTTTTCTTATTGTTCTTCGACCAAGCATTTATGATAACATTGTCCATTGGTTTGTGTTTGTATCCCTGAACTGTTTTGCAGGCCAGCCACATAAGAGTGAATACCTGATGGATGATGTCAAAGGTAGGATATTTAAAGGTGGAAACCTTACAGAGGGAAAAATGCTATTGCAATCTAGGGAAATGGGCCACTTTTTATGCACATGAGTGTACACATCTACCATGGTTAACTTGTAGAACTATGATGACATTGTATTGTTAGGGGGAACTTAATAAGTACTAACATAAACATTTGGTGAAGTCTTTGATTTAGAATAAAGACCAAGCCTTAACTTGATATGTATCCACATTTTCATTTTTGGAGCTAATTAGCTTACATTGGAGTACACTGCTACATTGCTAGTAAGAAAATTGATCTTTAAGAAAGATTGAAAAGTGGTATTGGGAAGGAACAGAGCTGGAAGTAGTGAGGACAATTGACTATCTAGGAGTAAGACTCAATAGTGCAAGAGATTGGGGAGAACAGAAAAAAAAAGTACTAGCAAAGGGGAAACAAGCAATACAGGTAATCAGAGCATGTGTGAACAAAATACCAGAAATGCAAATTACATGGCTAGATAGGATATATAGCATGGTGGTGGAAGCAAAGATGTTATACACAGTAGAGATATGGGGGCTGGAAAGAGGATGGGAAAATGTAGGTGCTATACAAAGGAATTTTTGTAAAATAAGCCTGAGATTGCCAAAAAGTTCACTGAATGGAGTAGCACAAGCAGAACTAGGGAGGCTGGGAGCAAAAGGCAATCAAATACTGGTTCAGAATGAAGCCACTAGAGGAGAATGATACTAAAGCAATGTTTGGTTGTACAGGGGAAAATGGGGGAAAAAAGAAACTTGGATGCACAAAATACAGACAACATTGGAAGAAATAGTAATGGGGGACACATGGGTAGAAAGAAACAACAAAAGTAAGGGTTTCTGGAAAGAAATTAGAATAAGAGTGGAGGATATTGAAAAGCAAGAAATTATAAGTAGTTTCAAGGAAAAAAGGTCATTAATAGATTATAAATATTTTAAAATGGAATGGGAAACAGAAATATACATTAAAGTATGCCACAATGGGGTATGCATGGGCGAGGACAGGTGTAATGAATTTAAGTGGTCTAACAGGGAGAAGAAGGGGGGAGAGATGTACTAAATGTAATGGGTTACATGAGAATTGGCATATTCTGGAAGGCGAAGACACAGATAAAGGAAGAGAGAATTACCAGTAGAATTAAAAGTTAGCAAGATTTTTAATACAAGATCAAATGAATATGTGGTTAAAGTGGTTAAAAGGATGTGAAGCAAATTGGAGAAAATATGGAAAAAGGGTAACAAGGCAAAAAGTAAGTAGTGGAAAATTATACTTCCCCATTATATATACAACAGAATGTTAAATATAAGGGGAAGAGAAATAATAAGCAACTCCATTGTATAAAATGCATGTAAGTTCAAAGTAGACAATAAATCATTCATTCATGTTAGTAAGAAAAGTTGCCGTTATAGCTACGCTTGTCAGATGTACGGTTTTAGATGGAACTGTACAGAATTTTCCTGTTTTGTTCTGCATATGGTGCAGACTGTAACCTGTATGCTAAATGTTCCAATTTTGAAAATACGTATGGCAACTTGTAAGTTTGAAGTTACCAGCAAATTATCTTTAGCATTGGCAATGTAGTTTCTATGGTAACACTATTGTTCTCCGTGGACTAGTGGTACCATGCTAGCTTCTAGTTCCCAAGGTTGCGGATTCAAACCCAGCGGAGGGCAATGGATTTTTTTGGGCGTAATACTCCTTAGCATGGCTTCCTTCGGAAGGAAAGTAAAGCGGGTGGTCCCGTGCTGTAGATTTATGGCATGTAAAAGAACCTCAAGCCTGATAAAGAGGCCTCTGAGCAAAATTCCCAGTCTTTCACGCCCAATATAGAATGGGATGCTAAGGACCATAGTAGTTAAGTGTGTTCATAGATAAAACTCAATTTAATTTTTTTATGGTAATGCTAGGATGAGCATGTGAGGACACAATGACAGTTGTAACGGATGTGACTTCAGAATTGCATTGCCCTTCGACACCAAGTGTGGTCAGCCATCAAATGACTGCCAACCACGTGAACTCTTTCACTTCATTGCATATCCTTGTAAAGGCTAGACATACTTTATGTATTGATGTGAAATGAACCATACGAAAAGAGCACTTGAAAATGGTGATGGAAACAAGAAAAAGACCTAGAAGTTTACAATAGTTTTGCTCAGTTTGGAAATAGATTTTCAAGAATTGTGGTCAGTTCCAGGGAATAAATATAAAGAAAAGTTTACTTTGTGCATTGGAAAAGCTTGTGAGAGATTTTCAATTGCATGTGGTGGTATAAGCGACATTAGGCATCATTTTAATAATGCTACAAAGAAAGACAATGTCAGTGCAAATCACGTTTATGAAGGGTTTCTACAAGGAGAACAGTGATGAATCAGACAAGGTAAGTGCGAAAGTGTTGAATATTTCCCAAATGACAGTAACTATCTACAGTGGTTAGGAAAGTGGGGGAAGAAAAACACACACAGAGTTTATAGTGTTTTTTTCTCATTTCATTTCAGATAACTGCTTCTGAGATGATGCTTTGTGTATCACACAGTTAAACAGCACCTCAGCTACTCCAGTACTGACTGCAATGTGAAATTATCATCAAAGTTATTCTCAGACTCAAAAATTGTAAATAAAATTACACAGGAAAAACATGTGAAGCATTAGTTAAGGGCCAAATAGTGTAAATAATTTAATTTTATAAAAAGGAAACAAATTTTTGGAGTAGGGTTTGATGCTTCCAAGGGATATCATAAGTGTTTTCCTATTTATGCAAGATACTTTGAACAAGCAGATGTTGTAAAATTGTTGATTTTTATGAAGACTGATGAATTGGCAGCTGCAATGTCTAAGCAGATTTTGGAAAGTATTCCTAAGTTAGTTTGATTTGAATTTGTCAGATTGGTCAAGTTTTATTGCAGACAATACTAATGCAAACATTGGAAGAAAAATTCTTTTATGTTCATTTAAAAAAAGAAAATCCTTTTATTGTAAAATCAAACTGCTGTGCACATATGGTTCATAATTGCTGCAAATCTTGTATGAATGTAGATATTAAAAATGTAGATATTAGATATGTCTGTAGATATTAAAATGTTAATAATTAAGGTTTTCAATTATTTCTCAAATCCTTTAAAAGGGTATCTCAATCAAAAGATTTCTTTCAATTTGTTGATATGGAATACAACAATTTGTTGACGTATGCCCATTTGCTTCCATTTATGCCATCACTGAAGCTTTGGGAGGCATTTTACTGGCCTGCACGGGTGGAGTATGTATCTGTTTACCTTTATGCACTTAAAGTGGCGTCCTGTTTTATGTGCACATTGACATGGATTATTCACATATGAATATATAATCTGTCCACTCTCCGTTCTTGTCCAACACCTGATTTAGCACCTAGGCACTGAATCACTTGTCACCCTCTTGGAATGTCAAGAAAGGTGGGAACTTTGCATTAAGAGCCAGTGTTATTCCAGCACATATGTAAGTGATTCAGTGTCTAGGTAGTTAAATCAAATACTGGCCAAGAATGAAGATTGGACAAATTATTAAAATAATGTCTAGTGAATGTGTCCTCTTTGATAATAAAAAGTATATTTACTTTAGCTTTACATTATATTGTCAATAAAAATACTTTTTTCATGGAGAAATATTGCAAAATAGTGTTTTATTTAGTTGTATACTTAGATTGTACAGATGATTCCAATAATGCATAGTAAATGTGTCCTCTTTGATAGTAAAATGTATAATATATTTCAGTTTTACATTATGTTGCCACTAAATAATTTTTTGCGGAGGTATGGTGCAAAACAGGATTTTATGTAGTTATATACTTAAATGTGGTTATTATAAGTGATGATGAGTAAAGCTATTGCTTAAAGGTATATATTCATACGTGAATAAGAATTGTGCATGTAAAAGAGGACACCACTGTACATACAAAGAATAAACACATACATGCCTCCTCCTTGCTATGCACACTCTACCTGTGAAGGCCAGTAGAATGCCTCCCAAAGCTGCGATGGTGGCATAAATGAAAGCGAGTGTGCCAACAAGGTGGTTAGACCCAAGGTTTGCCATAGAGAAACTGTTGACAAATATTCCAGCAGCTGTATCCCACTTTTCTAGCATTTGCCCCTGCTTCATTAGAAGGAACCTTTTGGATGTTTCTGGTTCAGATAAACAATATATTTTGTAGAATTATATCTTAATTTTTCTTTACATTAAATTGAAATTTTTACAAGGGTGTACTAGACTTAGAAAAAATGGATTGATAATCTGTGAAGTATATAGTGTTTTGGAGAAAATCAAATTACATTTAGAGTGCAGGAAAAATTATCTGTTTTTTACTTTCTCTACTACGTATAGTAAATAAGGGAAGTATTGCATTCCACCCAAAAATTTGATATCGAGATTTCACCAGAAATACATGTTTTGAGCATTTTTAGAAAAAGGTTGTGTGTGCGTGCGTGCGTGCGTGCGTGTGTGTGTGTGTGTGTGTGTGTGTGTGTGTGTGTGTGTGTGTGTGTGTGTGTGAACAGCATAACTCAAAAACGAAAGTCAGATAAATACCACATTTGGTATTTAGGTTCAGCATCTTTCAAAGATGCAACACGAAGATTTTCAGAAAAATCCCCCTACCCCAGACTACCCTTTACATCGAACATTTTGATTTTCTCAAAAATGGCTCTAATGATTTTGATTCAAATATCATATATTTAAGATATTTTCATGAGAAATAAAATGTGTATCTTGAATTTTCTGGGAATGTCCCCAAAAGTCCTCTTCATTCTGAATGGCTTTTGCATAACGAGTAAACCGTAACAGATAGACAAAATTTTTCTACATAGAGAATGTAGATCTCGTTAAAACACACTGTTTATGTCATATACATTTTTTTTTTTTTTTTGTGGAGTGAACCATTTCCGAGATATTCCTTGTATTTGTTTGAATTTTCCAATACTTATGCTTTTTCTCAAATGGGAATTCGTTATTCATTTTTACTTTCTCTACTATGTATAGTAAGTAGCGGAAGTATTGTATTCCACCCAAAATTTCGATACCGAGATTTCACCAGAAATACATGTTTTGAGACCCCCTGAATCCAAAAAAAGCATTTTTGGAAACATGTCCGTGTGTGTGTCTGTCTGTGTGTATGTCTGTGAACAGCATAACTCAGAAACGAACAGTTGGATAAACACCAAACTTGGTATTTAGGTTCAGTATCTTCCAAGGATGCGACACAAAGGTTTTCAAGAAAATACCCTCACCCCAGGGTACCCTTTACATGGAAGATTTTTCGAAAATTTTAATTTTCTCAAAAATGGCTCTAACGATTTTGATTAAAATATCATATGTTTAAGATATTTTTATGACAAATAAAATGTATATTTCTTGAATTTCCTGGGAATGTCTCCAAAAGTATTCTTTATTGTGAACGACTTTTGCATAACTGGTAAACCATAAGAGATAGACAAAATTTTACTACACAAAAAATGTAGATCGCGTTAAAATACACAATTTATGTCATATACATTTTTTTAGTTGAGTGAACCATTTTCGAGATATTGCTTGTTATTTCCTTAAATTTTCCAATACTTATACTTTTTCTCAAATTCGTTATTCAATTTTTTATGTCCTGGATATGCAAACAGAATACAATGCGCCACATAGCAACCAGCGCTTAAAAGATTTGACTATCGCTTATAACCTACCATGTTCCCCTTGCATCTACAAGAAAATTAGCAATAAGATTGACATCTCGATATCTCGAGTAACATGAAGCATATGGAGAATAAATGTTTGTAAAAATAGTTTGTACAAGAGTAGAGAAAGTCATGTGAGTGTAACACATCAGATTTTTTTTTATGTCCTGAACATGCAAACATAGCAACAAGCTCTTAAAAGGTTTGACTATCGCTTAAACCTACCATGTTCTCCTTGCGCCTACAAGAAAATTAGCAATAAGATTAACATCTCGATATCTGGAATAACATGAAGTAGATGAAGAATAAGCGTTTGTACAAGAGCAGAGAAAGTCATGTGAGTGCAACACATCAGATTTTTTGGTTACAAGATTAATTAATTAGGTAACACTTGTGTAAACCATTCATTTATGTATTACAATTATTCCGTGCGCTATTAAACATTATCTTAGTTACCACGCCTCGCGTCTAAAATTCGCGGAACTTGAGCTCACATTCTTGTGATAACGGGCCGCGAATGGCCTATGCAACTGAAACTGTCGGAGCAGATGCCAATCCTGAAAAAATCGCCTTAAATACTCAAAATTAACAGCCTTCGGTTTTCTCACATCGAGTCAAGTTTCTTATCTACCTTATTGGCTGCTGTCTTTTCCGCTAGCTTCGAGTGCTTCTCCGGTTTAAAATTTTGAACTTCAACTTATTTTCCCCTAGCCTCTGAGAGACGCTAATTACTGCATCCTTCGAGCATCTCCTCCCCCGATTGCAAGGGAGGGATATTCACATCCTCAAGTTTGAAGTGAACGGAAGCAACCGTCGTTTCTGCGCGTCTATTTTGCGGAAATCTTGCCCCCCCCCAAAAAAAAATGCGCAGCTACGGCGCTCTTTATTTATTAATATTCACATGAATTGACACTTGTACACTTTTCTAAGGGCTTTAAGATCGTGTTGTTTTTGAGTCAGAGGGCCAAAAATGCAGAAAATATTAAGTTAGACATAAATTAATAGTCAATAACTCAGTAATCAACACTAACACTTTCTTTTGTGCAGTTAGAATTATCGCTACAAAATTCTAATTACTGTGTAATGTTTAATTTTACTACATCCTGCGTTACCTCTGCCCAATGATGTCATAAGGAATCATTGATTTTTACATATAAACAAAACTAAAAAATTGTAATTTAGTGCCAGAAAGCATGTTTTTGTTGGCTTTTAATGAAAAATATTTTTTCTCTTAAATTAATTTGGACTGGAAAGGGTTAAAAAGTCATTGAGTGTTGCTCCAGCTGGGCCGGCAGTAGACAGTGGCTGTGCACCCAGCAGCCCGGCCAGGGTACCGACTGTGCTTGCCTAAATCCTCATGTATACGTTTTTATTACTAATGTTATATATGTTGGAGTAGCAAGAGAATGCACACAATTATAGACCTATTTTATGAGTAACCTTGTTGAAAGTGGTGTCCATTTGCAGAGAAGTTTTATTTTCTAAAAGTGAAAATGTGTAGAAATAAGCAAAAATTAATATGTATGTATGAGCCCTCAGCATTTATAACTGTCCTGGATCTTTGAGGCACATATTATATCAGATTTCTACAGTAGTGTGAATGAGAGTCTACAACACCCCAGACTTCTTGAATTTAAAATGCCTATAGGCCATCTTTTGTCCTTTATGCTTGTGCAGGAAAATTCCAGTGCAACGGTTTCTTTCACCACGGCCCACTTATTTTCGATAGAATTCAAATCTGGTGAACAGTGAGGCCAATCTAACACACTGATATCCTGCATCTCTGAGAAGAAAGCTCGACAAGTGTGGACAGGATGATTATCCTGGAGGAATTCAATAATTCCATCAGGATATTCCATCCTTACAGAGGGAATCAAATTATGCTTAAGTATGGCCCTATATTTAGTGCATCGTCCAGCTTCCACAATACAGACAAACAGCCCTTCGATATTCGGCTCAACAAGATTCAGATACGTGACCATAGCAATCTTTAGCTATGTATCTTGCCTCATATCGGGACCGCTTTGGACGGTAAACAATCACTTTCCTCTAACGTGTTGAAGAAAATGTTACGTAGTCTGAAAATGTATCGCGGTTGGCATTTCTTTCGCAAACGATAGGTAGAGCAATCTGTGATCGTCACGTGTTGCTTCTTAGCTGCTGTTCGTGTGAGGAGTCCTACGCCATTTATACGCCGCGGAATCGCTTTAGCAGATGCTGCAATTAAAGCTGCATTTTTGTGCGGAGTGAACATCTTTCTGAACCGGACGACGGCTGCCCTGGATAATCTCGCCCACCTCTTAGCTGTAGATGTAGGAACTCCAATACTATTTGCAGCCTCCCGAGCAGAAAAGCCTGCGACATTCACCATTGCAAGGCCAGATTGCCTTGTGTGTGCGCTGTGCCATGGTCTGAAAGCAAACCTGTTTGAGGTTGCGTTTGGGAAGACTTCAGCGCTCTGCTTGTAATGCGTGTGCGGCCTATTACATATACGTAACGTCAAAGATTGCTGTGTATGAGAAACAATATTACTCAACTACTTTGTCATATTATATTACGAGGGCTGATCAACAAAGACAGACTGATTTTTTTTCACAGATGTTTATTACTCCAATTCAATGTTTACATGATCTTTTTCAAAGTAGTCCCCTCCTACTTCAATGCACTTTTTATAGCGTCTCTGCCAGTCCTTGAACACGTGCTGCAGACCATTCTTTGTCAGGTCCTTGAGAATCGCCTCACTTTTCTTGAGCACTGCTTCAGAGTTCTCAAATCGAATACCCCTAAGCTTTGCCTTTAGTGATGGGAATAAAAAAAGTCACAGGGTGCAAGATCGGGGCTATAAGGTGGATGTGCTACACAGGTAATGTTGAATCGAGCCAGAAACTGCATGACTTGATTTGCGACGTGAGGCCGTGCATGATGAAGTCGCCACCCAGTCCGAGAAAGCTCTGGTCGTTTCTTTGCAATGTGCTTCCTCAGTGTAGCCAATACTGACGTGTAGTATGCTGCTGTAACAGTAGTGTGAGGGGGAACTGCATGCTGGTAAATCATTCCATTACAGTAAAAAAATGTGATCACCATCACTTTCCCTGCAGATGGAACAACTTTTGCCTTTTTTGGTGTTGGAGAACCTGGCGATTTCCACACTGTGCTGGCTTGTTTTCCTTCAGGATCATAATGATGCAGCCATGACTCATCACCCGTGATAATCGATTTAAAAAATGCATCACCTCCATTGTCTGGTATGCGAAATGCACGTAGGGTCTACAAAATAGAGCATTACTACCAACCTACCAATACGAGAGTGCTGCCGCCTACCAACATTATACATAAAAACCCGCTCTTTTCAAATATTTGTTACAGATACGAAACTATCACGGAAGCTATAGGAAAAAATCAGTCTCAGTCTTTGTTGATCAGCCCTCGTACAAAGGTTTATTAAAAAGTTTATTAAAAAACGTGTTTCATGTTGGGAGGCGAACCTGTGCTCTTAACCACTGTGCACTGCCACAGAGCTACCGGACGCCACACACTAACACTAGCAGCGTTTTTATGCATGCCATAAAAATTTACTGCAGTGGCTACACAGCTTAGCTGGATACATTGTGAACTGCGGGCTGTATCAGGTAGGACAAATTTTGCTTTCCAGAGATGACTCATTTTTGTCACGGCTGTACATTTCTACAAAATTTGCATATTAAGCTCTTCTCTGTTTCATGGTCTCCCAATTATGCAAGTCAGAAGCTAGATGCGACGGTGGAAAAGTTTGTGGAAATCCATGCGTTGTATTTTTCTGCAGGGGCGGCTTCTTAACATGGTAGCACGTTTGGGCTGCAACCGTAATCCTGGCTTTCCCTTTAATGTAAATAACTATACTATTTATACATTTCGGGTTCTTTCCGACTGATCTTGTGTAGTGGACTTCGGCAAGAGCTATATTGTTTGCAGGTGCCAAATAGTGCACTTCCGGCTGCAGCCTACAGTCATATAATGACAAGGTATAAGTCATCACGAACCAATGGCGCGCAGAGCTGGGGAAGTGCGGGGCACAAGGTTCTATGTTGTTGGTTAACCTAATAGAGAGCATGGAGAAGGATGAACACTTTGACTTTCGTCCCATAAACAACGCCCATCTATTGTTTTTATAGTGAATGTTTGCCTCACTTCCGATCATCCATATGCTGAACATTAGTACTAGTAGGTACATTGCCTGCACGTTGCACGTAGTTGTGATGTGTTTCAGTTGGTGAATCAGAGCGACTTAGTGAAATACATGTAGACGGTGCTATAGGAGAAATAATTCCGCCCAGTCTCTATTACGAGGTTCACTCTGAAAGTTTTGAGAATGGGCAACAATGAGTAGTGGTAAGCCAAAGCAGCTTTTCCTAACTTCGGATTGAAGTTCAGATAGTAACATATGCAAGTCTGGGCGCGCTCCAATATTGCATCGTCAGCCCCGCGTGTTTATGTTGCTACGCCATACGCTAGGATGGATTTCAAGCGAGAGCATTTCCGTGCTAGGATTTTCTATCCATTTAAAGTCCGTTTAGGGAAGAGAGAATACCTTGAAAGACTGCATCGTGCATTTGGAGATCTTTGCCCTTCGCAGTCCACCATTTATCGACGGTACGCAGAGTTTAGAAGAGGAAGGGATTCCCTCGAAGATGACCGAGCAGGACGGCCGACTACAACAAAAATGGATGAAAATGTGGTGAAAGCAGAGCGCATGTTGCGGGAACATCATCATTGCACATATGGTCAGATTCAAGAAGCCCTAAATATTGGATTGACAGCAGTGAAAACAATCCTGAAAGAAAATATTTACGCCAGGAAGCTCTGTAGTCACTGAATCCCCCACCACCTCACAAATGAGCAGAAGAAAATGATTGGACATTTCAATGAAGGAAGATCCAAAAACATATTTAACATTGTAACAGGTGACGAAAGCTGGATTTACCAGTATGATCCAGAAACTAAACGGTTTGGGTCTTCAAAGGAGAAGACCCCAAACAAAAGTGAAGCAAACAGAAGTTTTGGCAAGAAGATGATCCGTTCCCTCTTCTCAGCAAGTGACCACATTGTGGCGATTCCGCTTGAGGGACAAAAGACGTTACTGGCAGGTAGTTCACCACAAAATGTTTGTCACGAGTGTTTAGTGAATTGAGAAAACAACGTGCTAAGAATGTCTGCGTGGACTTTTGTTGCACCGTGACAATGCCTCGGCCCACACTGCACAAGAAACAACCCAATTTATGAGGAGTCAAGAGTCTGATATTTGTCCCATCCTCCCTACAGTCCACATCTGGCCCCATGCGACTATTTTCTATTCCCCAAAATGAAAGAAATAATTCGAGGTCAACGATTTGAGTCACCTGAAGCCACAGTATCTGCTTACGAAGTATGTATTTGCACTCTCTCCAGAGAAGAATGACGTTCACATTTGAAAAATGGTTTGAAAGGATGAGACGGTGTATAGAATGCAATGGAGAATATTTTGAAAAGATACAATGACCAGATCTAAATATTCAATATTTTATTGCGTCCACTCTCAAAACTTTTGGAGTGGACCTATAGCACTACCGTTTCCAACACTAAACTTAAAAGGAAAAGGAATTTAAACATCTTGGTTGATCTACACCAAATCTAAAAATCACTCGTCTGTTAAAACAAAAACAAGATGTTTTAACAATAATTTTAACAGCGATGTATATGAGAATATGACTAGATGTGTGGTTGTGATTTTAAAACGCCCATATTTTACTTTCCTGGGTTTTATTTGGTGGTGAAGATATACTGAAGTTCCATGGATAAAACAGGTGTGGATGATTTGTATCATGTTCATGACTTCCTCCAAAAAACGTGGCTTATAGGCACAGTTTACAGTTAAATTTACACAGTCCAGACATAAGTTCTGTCCTGTGATTAAGAAGCGACATGTCTTAAAATAAAATACACAAAAAGATATAACATATATTTTAATTCAGTGACTAATGAACATTTCTTACACTATAAGTTAATCAAAATGATCACCTCTGGCCTTTACACAGGACCTTAATCTGTTAGGCCAGTCTGCTACTGCAGCATCGATGACATCTAGAGGAATTTCCTGTGCTGCTTTTATGAGATCTCGCTCTGGAGTGAAGTTTAGCACAGACCTTACTCTCCAAGATATCCCAAAGCCTATAGCTCAGTGACTTCAGGTCTGGGCTGCAGTGAATTCTGGAACATTGTCCCTGAGCCATGCTTGAGTTGTTCTAGTCTTGTGAGCTGGGGCTGAGTCTTGCTGAAAGACCCAATGGCTTCCATTGAAGAGAGTGGTGTTCAAGGGTCTCATAACTCTCTCTAGGGTGTCTGCTTGGTACCTACCGTCTGGCTCCTGTTTTTACTCCTTGTTTGCAGAAATGGAGAGATGTTACTCCTTGATGTGGCATGCCCCACCAAACCATCATTGATGCTGGGCGGTGCCCTCTCTGGACACGGGGGACTGATATTTTAGCTTCCTCTAAGCTCCGTGCATATATTTTACCATTTTGATTATTGTACTTTTCCTCCACTGTGAAAATTTTCTCATCTGTGAGCAGGATATTTTCATGACCATTCTGAGCATGCCACTGTAAGAGCCTCTTTGATCTTTCGTACCTGATCTTATTTAGGTTCGGGGTTAAACATATCCCACTGACCGTCGATAAGCTCTCATATGAAAGTCTTCTCTGATAATCCGATACGTGGAATTGGTGGATACATTTAACTCTCGGGCCATTATTTTTTGCTTACGGAGTGGGTTTCCACGTATTCGTTCTCTTACTGTTTTGACCACTCCTGAAGTACTTATGGTACGTGGCCTGCCAGATCTTAGCAAGTCTTCCATAGAGAAACATTCAACGTATCTCTTAACATTTCGGTAAACAAATTTCAGTAGGTTTCTTACCACACTTATAAAGATCAATCACTGCAATTCTGTTTTCATTTGCACCCTATTCCACATTTATTGGTTGATCCAGGAAACTACACAAAGCAAATGTGTTTAGAATAATAACTCTGCTACCATGGTAACTTGTAACAATACCATTAAATATTTAGTGGACAGAACTTATGACTGGACTGTGTATAATGAACATGCTGGTGACATTTGGAAGTGTCTAACATTTCTAAAGTAAAATTGACGGTACAGTGTTTGTTACTTTAACAAATTGAAATTGCAGCTACCTATAACTTTGTGAAACATTTAAGTTCGGAGTCGCCAACCGCTCCTGAATCTCTGTAAAAGCCTGATTCAACCCTTAAATTCACATTTTATTAATATTTGCTCAATAAAATTAATTATACCTCCTAGCTATGAAAACTTTACACAAAACCGAAAATAACGAAACTAATGGAATTTTATGCAGAAAATGTATTATGCGACTAATAATGTATGTAATTGCCAGCTGCAATTATTTAAGTAAATTTTATCTAAATACTAAATTTACATTTACCTTTATAAATGGTATTCAGAGTGTATAAATAAGTTCTAAGTTATGAGTGCAAGTCTTATGTATATTCTTCGTTCATATTAGCTAACATCAGCTTAAAGTGAATTGCTGCTAAAGGGATCATATCCACAGGCACTCAAAATACCTTAAGGTTAAGGGATAAATACTTCACCAATTATATTTTCCGTTTCTGTATTCCTTACATAAACGCGCAGACTCAATGCCTTTTTACTTTCTCTACTACCTATATTAAATAGGGGAAGCGTTATTGAGCATTCCACTCAACAATTCGATACCGAGATTTCACCAGAAATACGTGTTTTGAGGACCCCTGAATTCAAAAACCCCTTTTAGAAAAAGGTCTGTTTTTGTGTGCACCTGTGAACAGTATAACTCAAAAACGAAAAGTCAGATATACACCAAACTTGGCATTTAAGTTCGGTACCTTCCAAAGATGTGACACGAACATTTTCAAGAAAATTCCCCCACCCCAGACTATGCTTTACATAGAACGTTCTTCGAAAAATTTGATTTTCTCAAAAATGGCTTTAACAATTTTGATTAAAATATCAAATATTTAAGATACATGACAAATGAAATGTATATCTTGAATTTTTTGGCAGTGTCCTCTTATTTCTGAATGGCTTTTGCATAGCTGGTAAACCGTAAGAGATAGACAAAGTTTTTCTACACAGAAAATGTAGATCTCGTTAAAACACACAATTTATATCCTATACATTTTTTTTTGTCCAGTGAACCATTTCCCAGGTATTACTTGTTATTTTTTGAATTTTCCAATACTTATACTTTTTCTTAAATGGAAATTCGTTATTCTTCTTTTTTATTTATTTTTTTTATGTTCTGGACATGCAAAGAGGATGGAATGCTCCACATAGCAACCAGCTCTTAAAATATTTGACTATCGCTTAAAGCCTAGCATATTCCCCTTGTACCGACAAGAAAATTAGCAATAATATAGTTTTTGCAAATGTTTATCTCGGTTAAATTGAAGTAGATGGAGAATAAGCGTTTGTAGAAATAGTTTGTACAAGAATAGAGAAAATCTTGTGAGTGCAACATATCAGATTTTTTCGAGTTGGATCCCAGATACATTTCTGGTGAAATTTCAATATCGAATGTTTGGGTCAATGGCAGTAGCTGCTTAAACGATGAAATGAGAGTATAAAATCATGTTCGACAGTCTCACGTTCTTCTGCGCACGCGCAGTTGCTATGACGTAATTGCCTTATGGGGCCAAATATACAAGTGAAGAAGTGCACTACCGCGCGAAGCTTTTTCCGTACTGTCACTAAGTTTACGTCAGTGCCTCTAGGTAGTAGCACACTCGGCAGAAGTAGGTAACGTGCACAAGCGCGGAAACTTCTGGTTTCTCCATACCATTTAATTTTCACTTTACTTCGTTCTTGCCCTAACACGGTATACTTAATTATGCACACAACAAACATAAAACAAGTCTTTATTTCGTCAGAAAGGTTATGCATTATTATTATTATTATTATTATTATTATTATTATTATTATTATTATTATTATTATTATTATGAACGGCTGCAGTTGTGTCAATTTATTCATAATCAATTATTATGCAGCAGACTGTTTCAATTTTCAGGACTGCCTGACTAAAATTTTGTGAACATCCAAAATGTGTACTCACGAGCCGCTAATGGATGTCCGGTTGGATTCCCGGCTGGAGCGATGACTTTTTCCTTCACCAGAATCATTCCCTATACCCCACAAAGTCTGTAAAGATGAATCTGGGAGTGTGTTTAATAGCCAAAACAATCAAATGTTAAAGAAACCGTACAGTTCAACGAGCAATAACATCATTAGTTGTTTCTCAAACCAAAGCCTCCGATACGAAGTAGATGGATGGAACACTTTTAAGCAGAGGGTATTCTGCACATGTGTGTCCCAGACTTTCTTCGATATCTTATCAGAACTGGTTCTGAAATATCGATATCCGTCAAAATGGGCATGAGTCTAACTATTGAACATCTAATTTTTAGTTTCTCTACCACGCACCTAGTAGCTAGAGAAGGTATTGCGTTCCACCCAAAAATTCGATACCGAGATTTCACCGGAAATACTGTTTTGGGGCTACCTGAATTCAAATAAAGCATTTTTAGAAAAAGGACCGCGCGTATGTGAACAGCATAACTCAAAAATGAAAAGTTGGATAAACACCAAACTTGGTATTTAAGTTCGGTACCTTCCAAAGATACGACTAAAGATTTTCAAAAAAGTCCCCACCCCACCCAAGACTACGCTTTGCTTGGAGGATTCTTCGAAATTGTTTATTTTCTAGAAAATGGCTCTAACGATTTTGATTAAGATACCATTAATTAAAGATTTACATGACAAATAAAATATATATCTTAAATTTTCTGAGAATGACCTTTAAAGTCCTCTCCATTCGGAACGAATTTTTATAATGTATAACTGGTAAATATTACGCAATAAACAAAAACGTACTACATAATAAATGTAGATCTCTTTAAAAATATTTCCAATAACGTTTTTTTTTACTTCAACCATTTCCGAGATATCCATTATTAATTATTGGAATTGTACAATACTTATCCATTCTTATAAAGTTCTGTCGATTTTCAGTTGTTTCTCGCGATTTCATGGAAAGAGTATGGAATTTTAAGGCCAGCATATAGCGTCCAGTTTTGACTGTCACTATTCCCTTTGGATCTATAATGAAATATGCAATGCAGCTATTTCTGGAAAGTTTTTTCTCGATTAAAATGAAACAGACAGGAAAATAAAATGAAACAGATAGGAAAATAAACTTTCGTAAGAATAATTTGTATGCCCACTAATTTTTTCGCTTTTACCTTTTGGGGCGTGTACAATCTCCGGATTTGCGCATGTGGAACGTTCCTTATTCTGGGAAGAATCCAGCTTTTGGGGTAGAAACAGACACGACAACATGGTGTGAACTGTTATACATGGATGTATCCAGGTTGCCAGTTTAAACTCTGTAAGTTATTTATCGGTATAAAAATTAAATCAGCTTAGAGAAGAATGCCTTATACTTCTAACCTTCAGGATGAGAAATACATTTCAGACTAGTTTAGACCCCTCTGGCACAATAATCTGGGATACTCACGTCATTTAGTAACTGCTGTTTTGAAATTTAAAATTACAGTTTAAATTACAATGAGAAAAATATTGGATTTTACGTATGGTTCTAAATATAAACTGCCAATGGTGGTTCGCCTGTAAACTGCATGGTTTGACGCGCACTCGACGGAGGCAAGAGTTGGCATGACATAACAAGGAGAAATGTTTCGATTGGATCAACAACTCCACCGCGTTTGCTTAAAGTGGGTGTGCTTACAATTTCCCATGTGGAAATGTTTGTCCTTGTGGACGCGCACCTTTGTAGACGTCAACAAGACCTACTACATTTAGAGAGTAAATGTTTACTAATATTGTACGTAGGGTAAACTGAAAAACCACTCTTCCGATTTTGATAATTATTTTACCGTTGAAAAATCATATTCTTTCTGACGGACACAAACTGTAAAATGCATTATAATTTAAATTCATGAAATACTCAAAGACTATAACGGATTTATAAAGCCTATGCACTAGAATGTCTTGCGCCATGACGTGAGTTAGAGCATGGAGCTCTGGTTCCCGGTCATGGAATGCGCCCGGGTTCAATCCCACCTATGGAGGTGCGGATTTTAACTCCCGGATATAGGACCGCTGCCCACACAGCATCATGAAGAAAGTGAGGAGCTGCGATAGGTAGCGATCCCAGTCACAGAGGCCAACATTCTGGCTGGGTATGCGTGATGCTGGTCACATCACCTACGTCACTAGGTCTTACTCCGCTAGAACTATGTATCCAAGCTGAGGTTAGACTAACAGCGTACAGAATCATCCAGGTAGGAATGTGGGGAGAGAAGTGCTGTAAAGCATGCCAACCCTCCATCCTCACAAAATGGAAGATTGTGTATCGTATTATCAATGAAATATGACTTCATGACAGAAGTAACCCTTCAAAGTAAGTATTGCTGATAGAAACATTGAAGAAAAACCTCACTCAGTGCATAAGAACCTCCTCGTAATATACACTGACACGATAGATCACGCATGAATGGGAAAACTGCTGCAGGTATTTATTGCGAATCAACGGGCAAATGATATAGCATAAGCCTTTCGTCTTTCAGGCCGAGATACTTGCTGCACTTGAAAGTGCACGCCTATGCTGGGAAAGGAGAATCATAGGGAAATACATCCTTATAAACTCTGACAACCAGGGTGCACTAAAAGCTCTCATTTCCCATCACTTTAAGTTCCAATTAATATGGGAATATTACCTTTCCACCCACAATACAGTAGAATTGGACAGACAGGTATCGCGGAGTATATATCTCCATTATAGGGCCAGAACTTGCCTGTGGAATAATCATTTAAATAAAAAAGAAATGGAAAACACTATCCAAAACAAGCTCTATAAGCGATTAATTAATAAGCTAGAGAAAAACTAAGTAATTTATTTATTAAGCTTAACAACCCTTCACTTAGAAAACTTATAAGCTTCATAACTTGATATGGAAAGTTAAAAAAAACACCTGAAAGCAATGGGATATACCTTATGGAACCCATTTGCCGACTTATGTTTACAATTCGTTGAAACGTCGAAACACATTCTACTAGAATGCGATGCTCCAGGTTCTTGCCGCTACCGCAAAACTAGAAACAGGCCCTAATTTAGTGAGAAATACTACAAATAACCAGAAATGTAGATATTGGTCCTTAGATTAGAAACCAGGATGTGCACTGGCTGAGGTGCTTAAAGGAAAGCCTGCTTCCAAAGTAGTACTACTACTACTACTGCTGCTGGAGACCGGCAGTCGGATTGGCAGGTCTAGGATCTTCGAGGGCTGTAGCGCCGCAGGATTATTATTAGATAATTTATGTATTATATACGAACACTTACATGCGAAAAGGCTTTGATTATTCTTTGAGAATGCTATGGAGTAGAAAATAGTCATTCTCCACAGAAAGTGTATGTAAAATAAGACAAACTCCGCGGATATTTTATTCCAAATAGATGGGCACGATTTAGCAACTAAAAAACACCAAAACAAAAGAGAATTGAATCTGTATAATCTATAAGGTACCATACGCATGCGTTACCGATGCTAAAATACTTTCATAAGCCGCGTTTTCCTTTATTTCCTTTTTAGATATGTTGTAATTAAGTTCTATAATAGTGTGTGCTATATAATTCTATAAAGAGAAACTGATTGTGTCCAGTTAACATTAGATATTTTAAAGATAACAAATGAAGGTATATTTTTCTCAATGGTTGCAGACTGTGTGTTTTTTCCAAAGCGGTTGGTTAACTTGGTGGCCTGGTAGTGGGGAATATTTCTTTCGTTGTTGTTACGGTATTACTTATAATGTTTGTTTACATCACGCGTTGAAGCCATCTTGTGACGTCATTCATTTGTTCGGTTTGTAGCTCCATCTGGTGTTAGCAATTTGTAGCAGTGTTAGTGTTCGAAAGAATGCGACTGTTATTTGATTTAAATTTTGTTTACTGTCCTCCGGCTAGCTATTATGTCTCGGTCGAACATGTTTCTTGATCAGGGTTGTGTAAACGGAAAGGAATCTTTTATCCAAAAATAACACTGATGAAGAAATTTGTTTTACACTTTTATTGTCGAACACGTTAACTATCACATTTATACATTAATCTTAACACTCGCCAAACTGAAACTGTTATAATAACTTCTTACTGATAATTCTTTTAATCCACGTACTTCAACTTTTTGTATAATTAACCTTACAACACTTTAGATTATTCATAATTCTACTGCGCGTAACTTGTGAATCGATACCCGACGTTTGCCGTACAAATACTTTCGACGAACTGACTGACTGAAGACGACGTGTAGTGTACACAGATTTTTGATGAACTGGACGACTGAAGGCGACGTGTAATGTATTGAGATTTTCGATGAACTGCCCGCGATCTACCTCTGACTTGGCTTTTTATACACCCACTCCCCGATATGCCTAAAGATTATAACTGAGTTACTATTGGCTAATAAAACGCGCCAACATTAGCGTCTATTTTAATATCCAATGAAAATTATGAATACATATGCTCTAGGGAAATATTCCAGAAGGTTCTCAACGGAAAAACGCGCCAACATTACGTAACTTCCTCGTTTCCAATAATGATAAACAGCTCACCCCCCCTCGCTGCATTATTGCGCGCTATTATTGACAGTTTCAGTAAGGTCGTATAAACTTACTTCTCAACAATAATTACATTCAACAAACATCTCAAATCAATGTCACATAAAAATGCATATTCATATTACAATCATAATTTACATTTAAGTAATTTGTGATACAAATTACTGCATCATATGCCCCACTAGAAACATAATTATAAATATTTACAACTTGTTTGGAAATTTTATAATTGGGTTTTTAGAGTCCTAAATCTTGGAACACACGCTATCACTTTCACTTGACACTTCACACGTATTTAACACACGACATATGTTTTGTCTTTTTTTTTTTTATCTCGCCACTACTTACTGGCTCTGGTTTAATGTGTTTAGACTTTAATCTGACATTACAATTTTTTATATATATATATAGCAAATACTGTACCCTGAATTATTTAATTAATGTTACAAAATGGTTTATACTCTTATATTGTTGACAAAAATTTATACATTTAAGAATTTTTGTAATTATTAAACATTTTTACCAAAAATATTCACCCTCTACACAAATATATTTACATCTCTTAAATCTAGGCACTGTTTCACATGTTCTGTTTGCTACACAAGTATTTGTTTTAATTATTTTTACCCAATTTTTGTTGTTTTTGTACTGTATATTCACAATACTTTTGGAATTATATCTACGTACTTTAATATAACATCATGCTTTATTTCAAATGCTGTCACAGTTACTAATAAAATGTTATTTTCCTTTTAAACATTTAGTTATGTCCAAAATTTATTTCTCCTATCTTATGTCATACATAATTAACCCTCTTACGTTCCAACACATTTCTCTGCATTTCCTCTTTAACTATCCAGCATTTACTATTTATCATCATTGGCTTCTGTTTCACCTTTATCTTCATTGTTGTATGGTTTCAGCATCTCAATATGGAACTTTCCAATGCTTTTTCGAGTTGTTGGATTACATAACTCATATGTATTTGTTCCATATACTTCAACAACTTCATATGGTCCATGGTATTTGAGAAACATTCGCCAATAAAGTTTATTTGCTTTATCCGACAATTTCTTGATTTTAACCAAAACTAAATCTCCTATTTTGATCCTCCATTCCTTTCTCTTCTTTTCTTCATGTTTAATTTTTCTTTTTATGGCCTTATTCTTCATCCTCTCGAATGCTTTTCGGAACATCTCTTCTTCTGTTTGTGGTATCGAGTGAGCATCTGGAATGGCTTCTGGATTTTTCTTACAAATTGTATTGATCTTCTTTCCTAACTTAAGTTCACATGGTTTGTATCCGGTCACATTGTTTACGGTTTCATTTAGTAGATTCTGAACGAAATTCACGTATCCATACCATTGGGTTTGTTTTCGATGACACAGCACCCTCAAATAATTTGAAATTTCCTTAATTTCCCTCTCCACTGGGTTGGAGTTCGGTCTGTATCTTGACGAAAAATATTGTTTAATGCCATTTTCTTTCAGTCCATCCATAAATTTTTTTCCTGTGAAGTACGAAGCATTATCCCTCAATACAGATTGGATAGGTCCTTCTTCTATCACATGTGACTTGAGTAGTCTATTTAAACATGCTAAACCTGTAGGTTTTCTCAAAGGGTAAATTCTTACATATTTGCTGAATATATCATAACAGACAAATATATATTTGTTTCCAAATTGACTTGGAGGCATCGGACCATGAATATCAATACTAATTACACATCTCGGCTTATCCCTTATAACTGAATTAGTCTCAAATGCATATGCTGCATTTATTTGCTTTGCCTTCTGACACAGGTTGCAGCACGATATAAATTTTCGAACTTTCTGACGCAATTTGGATATGTATAAATTTTCTAAAATCATAGAAGTTGTCCGGTCCGTCCCTGAGTGTGCTAACCCTTCGTGAAAATTCTTAATTAGTTCCTTTTCCATGCTTTTCGGAATCATTACCTTCCAGCTAGGCACTTCTTTTTCATGCTTCTTGTATAATGTCCCATCCCGAATTGCTACAATTTCTTTCTTTGCCTCTTCAATTAGTGGTGCCTTTTCTTTAAGTTCTAATAATTTTGCGTCCTCATTTTGAATTTTCCCTATATTTTTCAATTTTCTAATCATTTCTTTGCTTAAAGGAATTTCAATTGTCAATATTTTGACTTCATTTCGAGGCCTTTCAATATTTTCGGGAATTTGTGGGTTGTAGTTCAATCTTGATAGCAAATCACTCAAGGTATTATTTTTGCCAGGAATGTGTATAATCTCAATATCGAATGCAGATATTGCATGAATGTATCTAGCAAGTTTTCCACTACATAATCTACACCGTTGTATGAAAGTTAAGCTGATGTGGTCTGAATATACTTTCACCTTTTGCTGATAAATATAGGTTTTAAAACGAATTAATGAGAAATATAGTGCTCCAATTTCTAACTGAGTTACTGAAGAATTTCGCTCAATATTTGTAAGTCCTCTAGAAGCTGTACTAATGACGTGAAAGTCATTGTTGATGTCTCGCTGTCCTAAAATTCCGGCGTATCCTTGCATTGATGCGTCGACATAAATCTCATATTCCAAATCTTCTCTGGGCCTCTCGAGTAATATGGACTTAGCAAAGAGTTCTTTTACTCTCTCAAAACATTTTTGATGATCGTCTGTCCATTTCCACTTATTGTTCTTTCGGAGTAGCTGCCGCAGTGGTTCTATTTCAGCCGAATATCTTGGTACAAACTTACTCTGAAAGTTCAATACCCCTAAGAGACGTCTAATTTGCTTTACGTTCCTTGGTGGTGGAATTTTCATTATTGCTTCTATTCTTTTTGATCAGGTCTTATACCTCGTTCATCCACTACATAACCCAGAAAATTTATTTCCTTGACACAAAATTTTGATTTTAGTATGTTCACAGTCATACCATGTTGTTGCAGTTTATTTAACACACAATGGACATTATTCATGTGTTCTTCAAATGTTTGACTAATGATTAGGAAGTCGTCAATATACTTTATTAAAAAGTCATCTGCAGAATTTCCAAAGATACTGTGAATGGCTCTCAAAAATCCACTTCCTGAGTTCTTTAAACCAAAAGGATTTACACAAAAACGATACTGGATCCCCGAGTATTGAAATGAAGTGTAATCACGCACTTGTGGATCTAATTCCACTTGCCAATATGAAGCAGTGAGGTCAATGGATGTCAGAAATCTCCCTCTTGAAAGTTTCGTAATTAATTGTTCAATTCCTTCACTTTGAAAATGATCAGGCTTCATATACTTGTTGACATATCTACCGTCTAATGTTAATCTCAAACTACCATCTCGTTTAATACTCCAGCAGATTGAATTTATGTACTGAGAATTGCTTTGCTCAATAATCCCATTTTCTAACATGCTATTTATTAGTTGTCTAGCTTTGTCCCGAAGACTTATAGGTAAATTGTCATACTTGTGCCTATATGGTGGTACGTCTTCTACTTGAAATGTATGCTGATATACATTACATCTGCCTGGGATATTACTAAATACTGAACTATTGTTCATCAAAACATCATGAAGGATTTTTTTTTTTGCGTTATCGTAATGTTGTAGGCTTCTTCACACTTGTGTATTATTTCCTCATTTCTCTTCTCTTTCCAGCTGTTGTCTGTCTCGCTCACATGGTCGTTTTTGTTTGGATTGCAAATTTCTCTACTTCTTCTGGCATTTCTGCTAGCTGTTGAAAATATGGCGTGGTATTCCCTTCATATTCTGTGACTACCTGCTTTATCTGACTATTTGTATCAGTCTTTGTTATTTGTACAAAAAACTCTTGGTCACAAAGATTTTTCTCATCCTTTGTCATCTCAATCACAGAAATTTTCTCTTTTATAAATAGTACCCTTATTTCTCTATCGTCTTTTGTCATTCTTAACTCTTCATGTTTAAAATCTATACATGCTTCATATTCATGTAGGAAGTCACATCCTATAATTATGTCACAAATCAGATGGTTTACAATTAGAAACATAACCTCAAAATTCTCTCCGCCGATAAGTATGTTAAGTAGAGCTTGTGTTTTTATGACCTGTGTAGTTCTTCCGATTGCAACACGACAAACTAAATTACTAGTGGGAAGAGCCATAATTTTGTTACCTTCATTAATCAAATTTATGTAAAATTTCTGTGAGCAAATTGAAGCTGACGAACCAGAGTCTATAGTTGCAATGATCTCTTTCTTCGCGATTTCCATCCTAACATGAGGTGACTCGAAATTTTCTCCCTTATCTTTTGTTGCTGTAATCTTATTACAGGGTGTGTGTGTAGGCATATTATTTGTATTGGTAATGGATACTGAATTATTAAAGACGTCCTGAGAACCTACTACACAGGAGTGTATTAACAGTTTTCCTGGTTATTTCCATGTTCACGTACGGGACTGCCATTCCTAACAGGCGCTAAATCTATCTCATTGTCGCTACCATTGTTTTGAGTTCCCCTTCCTCGAGTTCGAAATCCTCGATTTCTTAAATTATGTCCTCTTGGCACATAATTTTCTTGCCGTTCCTCAGATCTTTCCCTGTTATTGTTTTCCCTCCAGTGAGTGAAATTTCCCCTTTGTCTAATGTACCGCCTTCCATAATTTTGCCCTCTTTCAGGCAATCTTTCTGTCCTGACATAATTTATTTGTTCCTGTCGACCTGGTCTCCCATCTATCCTCGATCTTTCAAATTGTGGAACGTATGATTGATACCGTTGTCTGGTATTATTTTCATGACGTCTGTCTTGTCCTCTACTTTGCTGATAACTACCTTAGTAATTTCGTCTATCTCGCACATCTAAAAATCTATGCTCCCACTCTCGAGATATATCTTCTTCCTGTTGTTCCAAAGCTGTCATTAATTCTGTCATCTCATAGATGCTACGTGGTTTTGCAATTAATAAGTAATTTTGTATCCTTATAGGATAATGCCTTGCGAGCAAACTCACAAAATCTTCCTCATTGATTGGAGGTGACAAGTTCCTAACCTGACTTGCATGTTTCAGTAAGTAATCAGTCATTGATATTCCCTCTCGTGGATTAAATTGACCATGACTAAGCATTGCTCGAATTCTGTGTTGTACCGTAACATTCCAAAATCTGTTCATGAATAACCTCTTAAAGGATTCATATGAAGTTTCACCCCCTGATACCATTTGTAACCAATCTAAAGTTTTCTGGTCCAAACATCTTTTGACAACTATCATTTTCAATGCTTCTGGTATCTTTTTAATTTGAAAATACTCTGATAATTCTGCAATGAACTGTACTGGACTGGAGTTTTCATTAAATTTTGGAAGTGGAAAATCACTTAAGATATGATTGTAATTTTGCAAATTCCCTACTCCCATATTTAAATTCTCTAGTGTTACTTGTGCACTCTGAGTTTCAGCATTAGCTATAGATGAAGCTGCCGCATCACTCACATTATTTGTCATACCTGAGGAACTACCTCTATCATTATTTTGTACATCTGATACATTCACATCACATATATTTGCCCTTGAATTCAATTCTAACCTATTTACAGTACCTTGCAGATTTTCTATTGTCTGTTCCAATTTTTTATTATTCTCATTTTGAACAGCTTGGTGTTTGTTAATTTCAGAAGTTAGCTTTTGATTCAAATCTTTAGACAAATCTTTAACTTCTTCAGACAATTTATTTCTCTGTGTTTCTGACTCCTTCTGAATTTCAGATATTTCCCCTCTGAAATTAACTTGCACCTGAATTAAATCTGCATTTGTAGCCTCAATTATCTCTCTTAACTCACTTGAAATGCTACTCAGTCGGCTACCTAATTCTGTACATTTTACATCAACATGTTCGATTTTATTATTAACCTCACTTTTTTGGTTTGATATTTCCCTGCTCATTTCTGACATTTTCTTTGAAACTTCACCTATTTCATTTGCTATCATTTCCTGATTTTCATTTCTCATTCTCATCATACTACTATCTAGCTCCATGAATTTCTTTTGAATTTCTTCCCTGTTTTGTTCTAAGCTTTTACCAATTTCTTCCCTTAATTCCCTATGACTCTTTTGCATATCTTCCCTGTTTTGATCTATTTTCTTTTCTAATTTCTCATTATTCTTTTTCATATCTTCCCTGTTTTGATCTAATTTTTCACCAAATTTTCTCAACATTTCCATAATCATACTAGTATCAGAATTAACATTTCCTGCTATTCTATTCTCACTTTCTGCACTAACATTTCCTCCCTCAAATTCTACAGTGTTTGAGCTATTTTCTGTAACCTGTATTGAATTACAACTAACTGTTACATTATCCCCTTCCATCATTGTTTCTTCAATATTATTAGTAGCCATTGTTTTCTTTATCCTACCACTCCTCAAGTACATTTGAATGTTATAATTTTGTTTTTAAAAAAAAATTACTATACTCTGACCTTTTGTGATGCTGTCTGTTGCTGTTACTTTGATGTCCAGCTTCCTGCCCCTCTCTCCTAGGTTATATGTTGCTTCTGCGTTGTATTACGATGAATCTACGTCATTTTGTTGTTTTGTAGTTGAATTCCCCTGTTGCCTTTTAATCTCGGAATTACGATGTCCAATCATCCGCGTAGTCTGTCGTCCCTTTTGTTGTTTCTGGAATCTGCGTCTTGTAGTTCAGTTCACTTCTCCATTCGCCCCTTCCTGGTCATCTCACTTCTTCCTGGTTAATTCTGCCCCTTCCTGGTTATTCTGCTCCTTTCCTGGTCATCGTGTTCCTTTCCTGGTCACTTTGCTCCTTTCCTGGTCACTCTGCCCCACGTTCTGGGTGCCAATTTGTTACGGTATTACTTATAATGTTTGTTTACATCACGCGTTGAAGCCATCTTGTGACGTCATTCATTTGTTCGGTTTGTAGCTCCATCTGGTGTTAGCAATTTGTAGCAGTGTTAGTGTTCGAAAGAATGCGACTGTTATTTGATTTAAATTTTGTTTACTGTCCTCCGGCTAGCTATTATGTCTCGGTCGAACATGTTTCTTGATCAGGGTTGTGTAAACGGAAAGGAATCTTTTATCCAAAAATAACACTGATGAAGAAATTTGTTTTACACTTTTATTGTCGAACACGTTAACTATCACATTTATACATTAATCTTAACACTCGCCAAACTGAAACTGTTATAATAACTTCTTACTGATAATTCTTTTAATCCACGTACTTCAACTTTTTGTATAATTAACCTTACAACACTTTAGATTATTCATAATTCTACTGCGCGTAACTTGTGAATCGATACCCGACGTTTGCCGTACAAATACTTTCGACAAAATATTTGTATGAGATACGTCGGCTATAGATTCACAAGTTACGAAAATCTAAAGTATTATAAAGTTAATTATACACAAAGTTGAAGTACGTGAATTAAGAGTGATTAGTAAGAAGTTATTATAACAGTTTCAGTTTGGCGAGTGTCAAGATCAATGTGTAAATGTGATAGTTAACGTGTTCGACAATAAAAGTGTAAAACAAATTTCTTCATCAGTGTTATTTTTGGATAAAAGATTCCTTTCCGTTTACACAACCCTGATCAAGAAACATGTTCGACCGAGACATAATAGCTAGCCGGAGGACAGTAAACAAAATTTAAATCAAATAACAGTCGCATTCTTTCGAACACTAACACTGCTACAAATTGCTAACACCAGATGGAGCTACAAACCGAACAAATGAATGACGTCACAAGATGGCTTCAACGCGTGATGTAAACAAACATTATAAGTAATACCGTAACATTGTATGTATTAAATGTCTTTGTATTATGTGAAAACTATGATGCTTTTATGTTATTAAATAACTTTGGAACCAAAGAACAAAATTTTTTTTCTTCTGTTGTAATTAACAAAAAACGTTCCTCGTCCATTCCGACCGATGATTGTTCTACCGCCAAAGGATACTTATTGCCTATCAGCATTTCCAGAACTTGGAAGACTGTAGGGGGGAGGTTGAGCAAGTGAGACATTCCGCCGATTTTTCACATCCTTTTGGGAATACTTCAGGGGATTTTTCATCCGTTATTGAAATACTCGAGGCTGTTACAATTATAGGGGGTAAAGGGGAGCATTCACCATAAAATCTTCTAGACCAGTGTACAATAATTTCGTAAAGAATACAGGGAGGTTAAAAACTGAATTAACTTTAAAAAGTTAGCCGTGAAAGCTCGGGTATGCCAGCTAGTAATGGATATTTTGTGTGTTGAGATGTACAAAACCTCAGTATGTCCGTAAAGACAATTTATTTCATTCGTTCCATTCAAACTCGGCAAGATACAAGTTCTGTCCAAGACACATTGACGTGCACGTAATTGCCCAGAAGTCGCTACCCCCATTGTCTCTGCAGCTGCGGCGACGTTGAGAGTTGGGAAGCAGTTGGCAGATGATGGCCAAGGTGTCTTCAGCCGGCCTTAGTTCCGTCTTTGTTATCGGCAGCGAACACCTTTCGCATTTCGTTATTCTCCGGTGAATTTCTTTTTCTCGGAGATGTTTATCTTATGCAATGTTTTGTTAATTTGTTTCTCAAGCCGGTGGTAAAGGTGCTGCAGTGCGCTTATGTATATTCATTAATTTCGCTTTCATAGTTCCGCACAACCTGTTCATTCCTTGCAACTATGAATTGGCAGAGTGTTCGATAAACAAAAATCTGATGTGATACATTCACACCACTTTCTCTACCTTCTATCGTTTTTAGTGCGTATACAAACTCTTTTTACAAAAGCTTATTTTACTATCTACTTCATTTTAATGCAGATGCAAAGGGAATAGCGATAGTCAAATGTTTAATAACGACGCTAGCTGCTGGCCTTAAAATCCATACTCTTTCCATTCAATCGCGAGAAACAAGTAAATGTGGACAGGACTTTAAAGGAATGACGGAAGTATTTGAATAACATTAATAAAGAATATCACGGAAACGGCTTATGTCAAAAAAGGTTTAATTCAAATAAATCGTGTGTTTTAAAGAGATCTACGTTTTTGTGTAGTACGTTTTTGTCTATCGTTCAACGTTTACCAGTGCTACAATATTATACAAAATTCCTTTCGAGTGAAGAGAACTATTTGCAGAAAATTCAAAATATACATTTTATTTGCATCTAAATATCTTTAATGTATGGTTTTTTAAAAAAATCTTTACAGCCAATCTTTAAACAAATCGAAAAATGTTCCACGCAAAGGGTATTTTGGGGTGGGTGAATTTTCTTGGCAATCTTCGTGCTGAATTTGTGGAAGATACTGAACCTAAATACCAAGTTTGGTATTTATCCGACTTTTCGTTTTTGAATTATGCTCTTCACACACACATGCGGACCTTTTTCTAAAATGATTTTTGGGGGTCAGGGGACCTCAAAACGATATTTTACCGAAGAAATCTGGAATTCGAGTTTTTGGGTGGAAAACAATATTCCCCTACTTACTATACGGAGTAAAGAAAAAAAATTAAACAGGTAAATAAAGGTGTCCAGAATTTGCATTTGGTGTTTATGCATTTTTGCCACCTATCTGCAGTAGGTAAGAACACCCAAAGCAGCTAAAACTTCGATGTCGTGATTTCACCAGAAATACATTTTTTGAGGCCTCTATTAAAAAGTCCTTGTGTGTCTGTGAACAACATAACTCTAAACAAAATGTTCTATAAATACCAAATTTGGTATTTAAGTTCAGTATCTTCCAAACATGCGACACGAAGATTTTCAAGAAAATTCCCCCATCCAAAATTACCCTTTACGTGGAAAAAATTTTCGTTATTTTTTTATTTTCTCAAAAATGACAAGCGATTTTGATTAAAATAGCATATATTTACATGGCAAACACAATTTATATCTTGAATTTTCTGCGAATAGTCTGGAAGTGCTGTTCATTTGGAAGGAATTTTGTATATCGGGTAAAAAGACAAAAACGCATAGAACTGGCCCCGCAGCTCAATCAGTAGAGCACCTGCCTGCTGCGCGAGGTTCCCGGGTTCGACTCCTGGCTAGGGGTGGGCATTTTTCTCTAGCCAAGATTATTGCCTATCCTTCCCAGAGTCTGGAGGAATTAACGAGAGTGTGAATGTGCGTGTGATCTAATGATTAAAACCCGAAAAGTGCAAGAAACCCAACGTGAAAAGAATCGAGTTTACACCATTACCAATAGGCAACAAGTTCCAAAGGAAAGACCGCCAATAAGACTAATGTAGGTAAAGGCGGGGTATAAATGGTACTAAAAAATGTAGTATTTTTTAAAACGCACAATGTTCATATTTTAAAGACTTCTTTTGCGGCATCAGCGAGATATCCGTTATTATTGGTATTCATTTTTCAATATTTTTGTCATGTTTAAGTGCTGTCGTATTGAGTTGTTTCTCCCAATGTCATGGGAAGAGCATTTAGGGACTGGCTTTGGAACATCTGTCTGTCTATTCATTTCCTTTATCCCTCTTGTATCTGCAATGAAATGTGTGATGAACTATTTCCGCAAAATAAATTTAAATTGAGTTTTATTTATGGACGCCCATTCTGTATTGGGCGTGAAAAACCTAATTTTGCTCAGAGGCCTCTTATCAGGCTTGAGGTTCTTTTACGTGCCGTAAATCTACGACACGGGACCATCGGCTTTAATTCCCTTCCGAAGGAAGCCATGCTAAGGATTTTTACCCCCTCCGCCGGGTTTGAACCCGCGACCTCGGGAATTAGAGGCTAGCATGGTAACCACTACACCACGGAGGACGACAACTAAGGCTTATATGAAGCAGATAGAAAAATAAACTTTGTAAGAATGGTGCGTAGAAGCTCTATAAAAATAGCCCATAGAGTGTGCAAAAAGGCTTGTGAATGTAACAAACCATGTGAATTCCCAGAAGGTGTAGAATGCACCTCCGTAATGAAGATAATGAATTTCATCGGCGAATTTCTTTAAAAAAAGTTGCGAAAGAGATAAAATAGCACTTTGTTATTTTTATTGCTATACCTAAGTGCCCCATGCTAAGGGCTATGAGGTCACTCAAGTACTCTGTACTACTCACTTTTTACTTTGTCTGCCGAAATCAGATGTTGCAACTTGAACGAGACCGAGGTGGCGCCGTGATGACGTGTGCGACTGACATTCGGGAGGTCCCCGTTGACCACCCATTCTGACCCATGGGTTTTTCGTGGTTTCCCTGGGTCGGCAGTCGATTGCTGATTTGGTTCCTCTTCTACTACGACTTTCCTGTACCCGTCATCTGTTTCAGGGTTGTAGGTCCAGGCAACGGTGTTCGGTGGGTTGCGGCTGGGCGATGGACGTGCACTTTGTAGAGTTTTCTTCCTTGACGTCGGGCGGGACTGCTTAGTCTAGATCCCCTCCGCAGTGGGCCCCACCACGGAGATCGCCGAGGGTTAAGGGTTCTTGGGCGGGGTCGGATGCATTCGATCTGGAAATGTTATGGACCCCGTCCACGTTTGCGCCCATCGTCATCCGGAACTGGTCACCCTTTGGGTCTCTCCCCTCATCCATCCCTCCCTCCCAATGGTCACGTTGTAAGTACAAAGGGCCACATGGCCTACGTGCGGTGCACTGTCCCAGTTGCGGGGCCCCCTCCGTAAAAATGTACTTTAACCTCCATCCGATGAAAAAAAGATGCCATTTTTAGAAAAGTATCCGAGTGTGTGTAGTTTCTTTTTCCTTCTCAAAGGTTGCTCTAACGATTTTAGTAGAAATAGCACAGATTGATATATTGACACGGATAATATGTAGGTATATTTTGAATTTTCTTCGAATTTCCGGTGTCCTTTACATTCTCACTGAATTTAATATAACTGGGAAGACATAAAATACATAGAAAAACGTATTACGTTCAGCTGTGGTTTAAAAATACAATATATAGGCTGACAAACTTTCAGGGATTACAGAGGGATGGTATAGGTACACCTTGGTATGGGATACCTGTGGTCTGTAACGGGAAAATTTTAAGTTGCGTAATGATAAATGATGCAAATAAATAAAGACTTAATACGAACATGGTACTGATTTCCACTGAGATAAATAATTTATCTACCACAAAAGCGAAACTAACTACCACTACGGTATTTTCAAACTTATAAGCTTTGCTTTTTCTGGGGAGATGCTCTTTCAGCAAGAGCCAGTGATACAGCGAACGCAAGCTATTGGAATTCACCAAAAGCCTAACTGTGGCATATTTCCCCCATTATAGTGCTTTCTGGTTACTTTGGTGACATTGTGTTAGTTCAGCTGACATCAGTACCAGCAACTGTTCCTAAAATATACGGATGGTAAACATATGGCCGTAGTTGGTGTTAATTGCAGCTGTTACTTTGGCGGTACGGACATTATCTTGCAAGGACGTCAACTTTTGAGTTTAAAGCAGATAATCCTCGGATGGGTAGAGACCGTTGTGTTACGCTTATTTGGAATTGTTTTTAATTGTTTCTGCAACACAATTCCCTGTTAAATACAATACAATGCAATATTTAGCGCTGGGAAGTGACTTAATCAACTTGTGTTGTTTCAAAACAAGATTTGATTTACTGACTGAATTGAAACTAGTAATTTCCATGCTAAGGTTGTGAGTACTTCAGTTTAGTGTAAAGTTGGCCACTATGAATTCTGGGAATTATTGTTATACCTCCACTTTCACATGGAGAATCATACGTATCAGAGAGACAAACAACAGTTAGCCGTAGTAATAGCGCAGCCATTAGCTTACTCGACTGTCAACCTGGTGGTGCTGGGTTTATCCCGTACAAGTACAAGCTGTTTTCCCTCAAACAGATGAATGGCGTAGTCTGATGTGCATAAAAACTGGCCCATTCCCTAGATCGCCATAGTGGTTTTTTCCCCTTCCCTTCAGGTAACCAAATTTTGACACCACCTAGCCGTTATCAGTTCTCTGTGTGAGTGGCCTGTAAAACAATTCAGGGGCATAAAAACTAACAAACGAAGGATGTTTATAACCTATGTGAAATGAAGGGATGATTCGGATACCACCTTTATTGAAAGAGTTTCGCTGCGATTGGTACACAAGGAAAGACTAAACCAATTACAATATAATCCGGTCTTCTAGAGGAAGGGGTGAAGAATTATTTGCACGTGTGGTTAAACTGAATGACAGCCACGACATTTACGCTTTCATCAGCGACATGGGGACGAAGGTTAAAGATGTTGCCGCTACTAAACGGTAAGAAGAAAACCAGCATTAAGAAGTTAAGTGTAGCATGAAAATATAAGCTTTAAGTTGTAGTGTAACCCTTCGGAGTTCGACCATACTTTGGGGGAGGTAAAGTACCCTGCAGTCCAGTGCTAGAATATGCTCCAAAAAGCAGAGATAGTCACGCTGGTAGGAGGTGGGGCTAGATTTTGTCAGTACCAGCATAAACAACTCCGTTCCATTATGGGCCACATTTTAAGTACGCCAGTATACGTTTGAATTGAACCCAATTTTAATTTATCGCATTTCTTTCAAAATTTAAACACGTGTTACGGAGGTAGGTATTCACATGGAATGTCTGAACATTGCATAGTCACGATTACTGCAAGTAGGAGCTCAGTTGCGTACTGGCTCATTATTCATTTTGATCTATTGCAAACAACAATGAACTGAAGGACCATGAATGTCTTGCTCGCCTCTGTAATCTCTAAAGTGTTGTCGGTTGAATTACGTAAAGTCTTGTTTCATCTTCTAAATATTTAGGCTTCTTTTTGACTTATGAAATGGAAAAAGGTATTGCAACGAACCTACATAGTTTTAATTACGCAATGAGTACAATAAATAATGTTTTCAAACCTTCGGATAAAGGCCTGTAACACATTGGCGAGACCAGTCCTCCTCATATATGGACTTATAATCACAGCCAATGAAATGAAATTTTAAAGAACTGCAGGATACACTAAATTAGATAAAAAAAATTCTGATGTGTTACACTCACATGACTTTCTCTACTCGTATACAAACTGTTTTTACAAACGCTTATTCTCCATATACTTCATGTTAATCTTATTGCTAATTTTCTTGTAGATGCAAGGGGAATTGGTAGGCTTTAAGCGATAGTCAGATATTTTAAGACCTGGTTGCTATGTGGAGCATTCCTTTCTCTTTTCATTTCCAGGACATAAAAAAATGAATAACGAATTCCCATTTGAGAAAAAGTATAAATATTGGAAAATTTAAGGGACTAACAAGCAATATCTCGAAAATGGTTCACTCCACACAAAAAAAAATGTATATGACATAAATTGTGTATTTTAACGCGATATACATTTTGTGTGTAGTAAAATTTTGTCTATCTCTTATAGTTTACCAGTTATGCAAAAGTCGTTCACAATGAAGAACACTTTTGGAGACATTCGCAGAAAATTCAAAATATACATTTCATTTGTCATGAAAATATCTTAAACATATGATATTTTAATCAAAATCGTTAGAGCCATTTTCAGAAAATTAAACTTTTCGAAAAATGTTCCATGTAAAGGGTAATATGGAGTGAGGGGATTTTCTTGAAAACCTTCGTGTCACAACTCTGGAAGATATTGAACCTAAATACCAAGTTTGGTCTTTATCCGACTGTTTCTGAGTTATGCTGTTCACAGACACACACACGGACATGTTTCCAAAAATTCTTTTTTGGATTCAGGGGGTCTCAAAACATGTATTTCCGGTGAAATCTCGGTATCGAATTTTTGGGTGGAATGCAATACTTCCCCTACTTACTATACGTAGTAGAGGAAGTAAAAAAAGAATATAGACACTATGAAAGAACTGAAAATTGACCTTCTCATACAAAGAATTCACAATAATTGTGAAGTGGAGCTTTCGTGTGCTCAGGATGTCTACAACAAGAATTAATCGGCAAACATTAAGTAACCGACATCAAGGGAGAAGATGTTTAGGCCGCCCGATGAAGAGATGGAATGGGACCGTAAGAGACCACTAGAAAGAAGACTCTGTATGTTTAGAAATAATTTCCTTCGTAGCATTTTACAGGACAACTTTTTGAAGATTTTAAACGGAAGCGTATAAAATTCTGATATGTTGCACTCACGTGACTTTTCTTACTATTGTAAAACTATTTTTACAAATGCTTATTCTCCATCTACTTCATGTTAATTGAGATAAACAATTGCAGAAACTATCTTATTGCTAATTTTCCTGTAGCTGCAAGGGGAATATGTTAGGATTTAAGCGATAGTCAAATCTTTTAAGAGCTGGTTGCTATGTGGAGCATCCATTCTCTTTGCACGTCCAGGACATAAAAACCAATAACGAATTCCCATTTGAGAAAAAGTGTAAGTATTGGAAAATTCGAACAAATAACAAGGAATATCTCGGAAATTGTTCACTCCACAATATAATATATATATATATATATATATATATATATATATATATATATATATGACAAATTGCATGTTTTATCGAACTCTACGTTTTCTACGTAGAAAAAGTTTGTCTCTCTCTTACGGTTTACCCGTTATGCAATTCATTCAGAATGAAGAGGACTTTTATGGACATCTCCAGAAATTACAAGATATACATTTTGACATGAAAATATCTTAAATATATGATATTTTAATCAAAATCGTTAGAGCCATTTTTAAGAAAATCAAAATTTTCGAAAAATGTTCCATGTAAAGTTTAGTCTGTGGTGGGGGGATTTTCTTGAAAATCTTCGTGATGCATCTTTGAAAGATACTGAACCTAAATACCAAGTTTGGTCTTTATCTGACTTTTCGTTTTTGAGTTATGCTGTTCACAGACACAGACACACATATGGACCTTTTTCTAAAACTCTCATGTGTTACATTCACATGACTTTATCTACTCTTGTACAAACTATTTTACAAGCGCTTATTTTTCTACTTCATGTTAATGGATATAAAAATATGCAGAAACTACCGTATTGCTAATTTTCTTGTAGGTGCAAGGAAAATATGGTTGAGTTTAAGAGACAGTCAAATCTTTTAAGAGCTGGTTGCCGTGTGGAGCGTTCCATTCTCTTTGCATGTGCAGGATATTGAAGGGGGGGAGAAGAAAAAAACGAATAAGGAATTCCATTTGAGAAAAAGAATAAGTATTGAAATTCAAGCAAATAACAAAGAAATCTTGAAAAATGGTTCACTTAACAAAAAAAATTATATATACATATATATATATATATATATATATCTGATATGACATAAATTGTGTGTTTTAACGAGATCTGCATTTTTTTGTGTAGTAAACTTTTCTCTATCTCTTACGATTTACCAGTTATGCGAAAGTCATTCAGAATAAAGAGGAATTTGGGGAATCCTCAGAAAATTCAAGATATACATTTCATTTGCTATGAAAGTATCTTAAACATGTGATATTTTAATCAAAATCATTAGAACCATTTTTCAGAAAATCAACATTTTCGAAAAAGGTTCCATGTAAAGGGTAGTGTTGGATGGGTGATTTTCCTGAAAATCTTCGAGTCGCATCTTTGAAAGATATTGAATCTAAATACCAAGTTTGGTATTTATTCCACTTTTCGTTTTTGAGTTATGTTGTTCACAGACGCGCACACACACGGATCTTTTTCTAAAAATGCTTTTCTTTATTCAGGGGCCTCAAAACATGTATTTCTGTGAAATCTCGATATCAATTTTGGGTGGAATGTAATTCCTCCTCTACTTACTATACGTAGTAGGGGAAGTAAAAAGCGAATCATATAAATGGATACCATTGTCCTTGTCGCAACGTAATCGGAATGTCACTAAATTTGTTTTTTAAAGTCAAAACAAACATTTGAATAAAATATTGTAAACATTTGGTATGTGGAGCATGTAAACGTTTAATTAAATCATTAGCAAAGGTATTAAAATGACAGAGCAAATAGCACAGTTCATTGTCAATAAAAGTGTTACGTTTACCAATTGAGCATTACGAAAGGAGCACTGATCTAAAAGCACAAAGCATGCTGAGATGGAACAAGTGGTATGCACCTGCCTGAAGTTACACGCTCGACATCTCTTGTAATGACCCTGTAGTGTAACACCGTAATTACCGTTCTACATCTCGCCATGCGAATGAATTCGCTTTTAACTTGCACGTATTCGCGCCACGGATTTCACGTGGATATTCTTTCTTCCGTTTCCTTTGATTCTGTAATTCTGATTTATCCGAATTCAAGTTGCTGGATGCTACTCCGGCCTCGAAACAAGCGTAGTTATAAACGCATTTGTAAAACTCCTGGCTTAATTAAACTATTGTGAACGCATTTTAAAAACAGTTGCTTTAAATACAGGGTGTCCCCCTTAAAACATCAATAAAATAAATGGTATAACTGGGAATGTATAAGCCAAAGAGAGATAAATCTAGTCAGATTTGGTAGTGCAGATCTTGCAGTTTGTGTAACAATGGCTGCAACGGAGTTGTGACATTGAGAAATAAATAAATAAATAACAGAAATAAAATAAATGGTTATAACTCAATACAAAAATGTATGTAATTGAAACTCTTAACATTTTTATTAGCTAAAGAGCTGCAATTTCAGTAGATTTCAACATGACAACCATTTGTAGCACGGCAGATGTAGAGCCTGTTGTCCACCTCTCTCCAGCCATTCCTCAGCATAGCAATTGTGACATTTTAAATCGCAAGGCGGATTCCGAGTTCAAATCATCGAGGTCAGCCACTGGTGTTCTGTAAACTTGATTCTTGACGAATCTCTATGGAAAAAAGTCCAAGGGTGATAGATCTGGTGACCTTGGCGGCCAAGCGATTGTCTCGGATCCTCTGCCAACCCACTGTCTGGAAAAATGGCATTCAGAAACTTGCGTACCTCCAATGCGAAGTGAAGAGGAGCGCCATCTTGCTGATAAATGGTCCTGCAGGAAGTTGTGGGACGACATACAACTCCAACATATCTAGATTAGTTCAACCAGTCACCGTAGGTTCAGCAAAAAAGAAGGGACCTATCACACGATCTTTCATTAAACCTCACCAGACATTAATTTTGGGTGAATCACGTTCCTGTTGAAACACAACAGGAGGATTCTTACTCCCCCAGGTTCTGCAATTGTTCTGTTAAATTTTCCTCATATGTGGAAAGTTGACTCGTCAGAGAAACAGATACGATCTAAGTACGAGTTGTTTTCATCAATATTGTCCAAAACACTCGCAACAAAATTTAGCCTCTTATGTTATCATCGTGCTTGATTTTCTGTGTGATTTGAATTTTGTATACTCGAAGACGGAGCCTTTTGTGCACAACATTGTGAACACTACTGCGAGGAATCTGGAGTTGTAAACTTGCTTTTCGGATTGATATTCTTCGACTTCTTGTAAAGCAGGTTCGTGTGATTTCAATCTTCTCTTCAGAAATATTTTCTTATCATGTTTACCACTCCTTGACAACAAGCTTCCTGTTTGCTTCAAATTTGCATCCCAGGCCATTATTCTCTTATAGTCAGGAATGGGATGATGTCTTTTGCGGCAGTCACCTCATCCTGTCCGTTGCTCGTAGCCTTACCTTGATGCATCTCCCATGTTTGTTCCAGAAGTTCGCAGTGTGCTGGTTCTCTGCAATTTTATCCTCGGCTAGCTGCAATAATTTTCTTTAAACTATATGGGAGCATGGACTTATCCTTGGTAAAGGAAGCGTAGATCTCGGGTGGTGATTTAAGAAGACATAGACGTGTTTTGGTTATGAAAAGATGACACTGCCGTTTCTTTTTTATTTAACTAACCCACGTAGTATACAACACTGGTATTGCCGCCGTTAAAATACTGTCCACCGCTGTTAAAACGCGGCGTGGATATGACACGAAGTTTAAATATGCTTATTATCTCTTTACGAGTAGCGGTTCTTAGGTGTGTTTCTAAAACTGTCTTTATTCCCTTTTTGGCGCGATATCTCACACATCCTGCAGCATCTCTCCCTGACCACACATGACAAAATGCCAAACTGAAAAGAAATGCCGAACTGCCAAACTGCCCAACTGACCCTGATTTGTTCCTAGCAGGTCCATTTATAGTCGCAGACTTCTGGGGCTGCTTCCTTTCTTATTGGTCCATTTTTTAGCGCCACTCGACGCGTCTCACTCTTTCGTATAAACTTCCAGGGATCTCATTGGTCCAAGTTTAATATAAATCGCGGCTTTTCCTAAATTTAGCGTTAAGCTATCTGTCTCTCTCACTTGGTCACGGCGAATTATCAAATAAAGGGACAAAAGCTCTACACCCTCGCTGTAGGAATAATGGCCCTCGACCAAAGAGACGTCATAAAACTAGATTTTCTGCCTTCGAAGGCACTATTCCTGTAGCTAAAACATTTCGTCGTGGACAGCATTTTAACATAGCGCTTAAATTATTTACATTAAACCATTTATAACTCTTCTAATATTAGTAACCTAGATACATACATAACGTAAAATCACCCTTCTTAAAATATACAAGCAGTATAAGAAAAAGAAAATCTGATGTGTTACACTCACATGACTTTCTCTACTCTTGTACAATCTAATTTTACAAACGCCTATTCTCCGTATGCTTCAAATTATCGAGATATCGAGATGTCAATCTTATTGGTAATTTTCTTGTAGATGCAAGGGAAATATGGTAGCTTTTAAGCGATAGTCAAATATTTTAACGCTGGTTGCTATGTGCCGCATTCCATTCTCTTTGCATGTCCAGGACATAAAAAAAAGGAATAACGCATTTGAGAAAAAGTATAAGTATTGGAAAATTTAAGGAAATAACAAGCAATATCTCGAAAATGGTTCACTCTACAAAAGAAATGTATATGACATAAGTTGTGTATTTTAACGCGATCTACATTCTTTGTGTAGTAAAATTTTGTCTATCTCTTATGGTTTACCAGTTATGCAAAAGTCGTTCACAATGAAGAACACTTTTGGAGACATACCCAGAAAATTCGAGATATACATTTCATTTCGCATGACATTATCTTAAACATATGATATTTTCATCAAAATCGTTAGAGCCATTTTTGAGAAAATTAAAATTTTCGAAAAATGTTCCATGTAAAGGGTAGTCTGGGGTGGAGGGATTTTCTTGAAAACCTTCGTGTCGCATCTCTAGAAGATACTGAATCTAAATACCAAGTTTGGTGCTTATCCGACTGTTCGTTTTTGAGTTATGCTGTTCACAGACACACACACAGACACACACACACACAGACACACACACAGACACACACACACACAGACACACACACGGACATGTTTCCAAAAATGCTTTTTTTGGATTCAGGAGGTCTCAAAACATGTATTTCCGGCGAAATCTCGGTATCGAATTTTTGGGTGGAATGCAATACTTCCCCTACTTACTATACGTAGTAGAGAAAGTAATATGTACATAGTATGATTTAACATCAATAAAAATTAATTAATAAATTATCTATAATTATAGTTCTCGGGCTCGGCCTAGAGTTGCCGTTTCACTTTGAAGGCTGTACTCCCGACGAAATCAGCGTCAAACATGCTTTACAAACTTTGTTTCTGCTAACCAAAGAACACATGCGACTTTCTGCTGAACAGTCCACATGGCTAGTTTCGCAGAATCAGCAGTTTGTTGTTATTTATTTATTTCTCAATGTCACAATTCCGTGGCAACCATTGTTACAAAAATTGCAAGACCTGCACTACCAAAATCTGACTAGATGTATTTCTCTTTGACTTATACATTTCCAGTTATAACCATTTATTTTATTGGAGTTTTAAGTGGGACACTCTATATATGAGGGACATATCAATTGTTACTCAATAATTAATATTAAAAGTTGTTATCTTTCCATTTTCTGCAGGCACTTCAATGCATGCGGTAGTCTATTTTCCGTTGTACTGGGGGGGGGCGCCGACTTCATCAGCAATGTCAAAGCACAACATTACTCCGGGAGAATCCTCGACCTCATAAGGGCCGCTACGACTTGTGGTTTACCGAGAAAAGTGTGTCATTTGGGGAGCTGTCCGCATGTTGCCATTGTGGCTACCTAGAGTAACGGTTCAGAAAACCAAAGATCCGTGGTTCAAATCCCGGTTATGGCTTTTAATTTTCTATTCTCATTCTACCTTTTCAACTTTAGCTTATGCGCGGAAGAACAGTTACTTATTACCATAGGCGTAAACTTAGACCGCTTTCAGACGAGACGAAAATACTGCCTAACGCCATGCATTCCTGAAAGCGCCGGTGAGCACACGACTTTTCGCGGTGAACGCACGGCGCGTTTTATGCCCTACATTTGGTATAGACCAAAAACCTGGAGGAAAATTTTCAGAATGGACGACCGCGAAAGTTTGCTGTTGTACCTGCTGAATTTACAAACGGAACGGCGCAAGACTGCGGGTTCATCCAGCGAATGTTCAAAGGCCAGTTGTAGTTTTAACTCCTTGCGAAGCGATATAAGCTAGTTTTTCAACTGTTTTAGAATGTCGGAGCAAATTGTTACTCTCAATAAATTGAAATTGAAACAAAATAGCGTAATAGACCTTAATGCTAGGCAATGTACTTCTGCTTCTATACGTGACGGGCAGATGGCAGCTTCAAAACATGTCCACAGAGGCCTTAGTGCAAGACAACTGTACATCTACTTCTATACGTGACGGGCACATGACAGCTTCGTCACATGTCTACAAATGCCCTACTGCCAGACAACTGTACCTCTGCTTCTATGCGTAGCGGGCACATGACAGCTTCGTCACATGTCTACAAATGCCCTACTGCCAGACAACTGTACCTCTGCTTCTATGCGTGGCGGGCACGTGACAGCTTCGTCACATGCCCACAGGGACCTTAGTGCCAGACAACTGTACCTCTGCTGGTATACGTGGCGGACACATGACAGCTTCGTCACATGCCCACAGGGACCTTAGTGCCAGGCAACTGTACCTCTGCTTCTATACGTGACGGGCACATGACAGCTTCGTCACATGCCCACAGGGACCTTAGCGCCAGACAACTGTACCTCTGCTTCTATGCGTGGCGGGCACATGACAGCTTCGTCACATGCCCACAGGGACCTTAGTGGCAGACAACAGTACCTCTGCTGGTATACGTGGCGGACACATGACAGCTTCGTCACATGCCCACAGGGACCTTAGTGCCAGGCAACTGTACCTCTGCTTCTATACGTGACGGGCACATGGCAGCTTCGTCACATGTCTACAAATGCCCTACTGTCAGACAACTGTACCTCGTCTGGTATACCTGACGGGCACATGACATTCGTCACATGCCCACAGGGACCTTAGTGCCAGACAACTGTACCTCTGCTGGTATACCTGACGGGCACATGACAGATTCGTCACATGCCCACAGGGACCTTAGTGCCAGAGAACTGTATCTCTGCTTCTATACGTGGCGGGCACAAGACAGCTTCGTCACATGCCCACAGGGACCTTAGTGCCAGACAACTGTACCTCTGCTTCTATGCGTGGCGGGCACATGACAGCTTCGTCACATGCCCACAGGGACCTTAGTGCCAGACAACTGTACCTCTGCTTCTATGCGTGGCGGACACATGACAGCTTCGTCACATGCCCACAGGGACCTTAGTGCCAGGCAACTGTACCTCTGCTTCTATAGGTGGCGGGCACATGGCAGCTTCTTCACATGACCACAGGGACCTTAGTGCCAGACAACTGTACCTCTGCTGGTATACGTGACGGGCACATGACAGATTCGTCACATGCCCACAGAGACCTTACTGCCAGGCAACTGTATCTCTGCTGGTGTACGTGACGGGCACATGACAGCTTCGTCACATGCCCACAGAGACCTTACTGCCAGGCAACTGTATCTCTGCTGGTATACCTGACGGGCACATGACAGCTTCGTCACATGCCCACAGAGACCTTACTGCCAGGCAACTGTATCTCTGCTGGTATACGTGACGGGCACATGACAGCTTCGTCACATGCCCACAGAGACCTTACTGCCAGGCAACTGTATCTCTGCTGGTATACGTGACGGGCACATGACAGCTTCGTCACATGCCCACAGAGACCTTACTGCCAGGCAACTGTATCTCTGCTGGTATACCTGACGGGCACATGACAGCTTCGTCACATGCCCACAGAGACCTTACTGCCATGCAACTGTATCTCTGCTGGTATACGTGACGGGCACATGACAGATTCGCCACATGTCCGCAGAGACCGTAGTGCCAGACAACTGTATCCTCTGCTTCAATACGTGACGGGCACATGACAGCTTCGTCACATTTCCACAGACAACCTAAGTGCTAGGCTAGGCAAGGCAACAATTTCTAGGCATGCCGGGCAGATGGCATTAAGGTGCGGTTAAGTCTACCTGCTTTGATTATCTGTAGACAGATGGCAGAACATTCGGTTTTACCATCCATTTTCATTTTTACTATTGTTTAAAACTTAAGGTATCAACTTTAGGTGGTGGTATTAAATATCCTAACCGATATTTACTTTGGCGACTGAGGCAAACCACAAAAAACAAGTCAGATAGGTCGGCTCAAGGGTTTTGAGCTCGTGACCTCCCGAATGCGGGTCACAGACGTTACCGCCTGCGTAACAATAGTAATATTAGCGTTCCGTGAGAGTAATTCTTGATATCAAGCACAGTAGTTGATGTTTGCAGTAATACATAAATACTATTTTACTTCTTAAATTTTCATTCAGTTATTTATTTTATAAATATTATTCCTATATACGCAATTATATCATGTTATCTTGGTTACAAAGAGACGTAGTGTCACATAGAAAAACAAAAAGATCAAACATTTCCACTCATTCATGTAAGCTAGAATCCCTCAATCAACAGGGGGTTAAATTTGTCACTACAATCAGACCCAAATCTAATTCTGGAGAGTGAAAAAGTGTAGGTCCTGATGTTTCTAATACTGCAGAGAGCCGTGAATTTCATTGCTGCCTATCTAATGAATTATCACTGTCATCGTTTGACGGTGGTTGAAGTGATTGCCGTGGTTTGGTGATGGTTGTGCCTTCCATTATGAGTATCGACTTACAGGGGAAACGGTGAATGCCACTCTTGATTTATCTATATCCTGTAAAACGCTTAATACTCCCACTTGAAACCATGTCATTTCGTGATTTAGACGCTGCAGGGAAGTTATGTGTCTCTCCTCTGGCTGCAGTAATTTTAGCTTTTTTCTGCACTACTGTGTTTCTTCCTGTGCAAAGTGACACAGCCTACTTATTTCTATCTCCGTCACAGATATTCGCAAAGCCTGGATTCAGTTGGTCACACGCTTTAGTCCCGGATTTATGTCCCAAAGGCCGGTCTTTCTTTCACCAAAGCAATTAATAGTGCCACATGGCTATCAGTATCAATAGTCACATGTTTTATTTTAATTTTCTCAATGAAAACACACAAGCTTAGTGCAACTTCTTATTCAACTTTCGAAAGAAAACTGATACACGGGTTTGAGCTCCTGCCCTGCGGGGCGTATGTCACAATTGGGATACACGCCGTGCTGTTCAAGAGTGCTATCCGGCTTGGAGTCGTGGTGTACTCGTGTGAAAGGCATACTGTAGTGCAATCGCCTCGTCTGAAAGCGGCCTTAGGTTCTTTCTGCCCCCTAATTTAAAAGCCCCCCAACAATTTTACTAAAGGGATATGGCCGTCTCAAGATTCCAAGATACATCTTCCTTTAAAAAACATTGAGTCCAACCCTGTGGTGTGGGGGGGGGGCAACGTGTCTGCCTCAGATTCAAAAGGTTCCGAGTTCAAATCTGATTAGGATGGGTTACGGGTTAAGGTTTCTTCCGGGGTTTTCCCTTGAGAAGATGAATGTCGGGTAACTTAGCTCTAGGGACCCCACCCCCAATTTGAATCATTTCGTTCATTCACCCTGCGATATAATCTACGCAGTGAAAGGACGAAAAAACTTAACAACTGATGTGATACATTCACACGACATACTCTATCCTCTATCGTTTATTAGTTGATGTACAAACTGTTCTTACTACAGTGTATGTTTCTGTCTACTACCTTTTAATCCAATTAAACCTTTGCAGAAATAGCTACATAACACATTTCGTTATAGATACAAAGGGAACAGCGATAGTCAAATGTTTAACAACTGGACGCTATATGCTGCCTTAAAATTCCATACTGTTTCCATGACATCGCGAGAAACAACTGAATGTTGAGACTTAATAGAATGACCAATAAATGAATAATTTGAACCGTTAATAACGGATATCTCAGAAATGGCTTATCCGACAAAGAACAAACTTATTTGAAATAAATTGTGTGTTTGAAAGGGATCTACATTTTTATGTAGTACTTTTTCTGTATCGCTTAAGGTTTACCAGTTATGCAAAATTATACAAAATTTCTTCCAAATGAAGTGGGCTTCACAGGTTATTCCTAGAAAATTCAATATACGTATACCTTTCATTTATTATGTAAATATGTTGAATATGTTGAATATTAATCAAAATCGTTATATCTATTTTTTAGAAAATAAAAAATTTCGAAAAGGAAAAATATTGTTGAAATAGACATAACGGAATTGCAAATGATTACCTTTCTTCCAAATGAGTTAAACAGAAGCAATGATGACGCAACCTAAGTTTCAGTTGACATCGGAGCACACAAATACTGAATTGTTCTTGTGTTGACACATCGCTTATTGTAGAAACATATTTTCCAACTTTAATATCTGCGGTCAGTTTCAAGTAGGGTATGTTGCTAAATGCAGATCATTTTATGTGTCGTAAGAAATCCACATATAGAAGACGTTTTGCATCCATTTTTCGAGTTCGTGTCTCTCCTCATACTTAAGCAGTAGCAAGCTTTAAAATCACTTTTCTCATTTGTGTAGCCACGGATTGAAATCTTCGCCTAAACGCTGTCATTCGAAGAAGCATCTTCATTCAGCGACAGATGAGTTTATGAGCAGGAATGAACTGTTTTTACTTTCTCTACTACGTATAATAAGTAGGGGAAGTATTGCATTCTATTAAAAAATTTGACACTGAGATATCACCTGAAATACATGTTTTGAGGCCCCCTGAATAAAAAAAAGCATTTTTAGAAGCATTTTAGTTTCTGCAAATGTTTATCTCGATTAACATGAAGTAGATGGAGAATAAGCGTTTGTAAAAATAGTTTGTACAAGAGTAGAGAGAGTCATGTGAGTGTAACACATCAGATTTTTGTACTTCCTCTACCACGCAGAGAGAATGTATTACATTCCACCCAAAAATTCTATTCCAAGGTTTCACCGGAAATACATATTTTGAGGCTCCCTGAATCCAAATAAAGCACTTTTAGAAAAAGGTCCGTGTATGTGTATGTGTGTGCGTGCGTGGGATAAATACTAATTTTGGTATTTAGATTTAGTACCTTCCAAAGATGCGACAGGAAGATTTTCAAGAAAATCCCCCACCCCAAATTACCCTTTTCATGGAACATTTTTTCAAATTTTTTATTTTCTAAAAAACGGGTCTATCGATTTTGATTAATATTTACATGACAAATAAAATGTATATCCTGAATTTTCTAGAAATGCTTTTGAAGCCCTCTCCATTCAAAAGGAGTTTTGTAAACTTTAAACTGACAAACTTTAAGTGATAGACGAAACAGTAGTAAAAAATTTAGATGCTTTAAAAAACACAATTTATTTCAAATAACTTTTTTGTGGCATCTGCCATTTCCAAGGTATCCGTTATTAATGGATTGGCCATTCTTTTAGTCCTGTCGATTTTCAGCTGTTTCTCGCGATGTCATGGAAACCATATGGAGTTTTAAGGCCAACATATGACGTCCAGCTCTAAAACATTTGACTATCGCTATTCCCTTTGTATCTATAACGAAATGTGTAATGCACCTATTTTCGAAAAGATTTACCCCAATTACAATAAAGTAGATGGGAAAATAAACCTTCGTAAGAATAATTCGTATACCCGCTAATAAGCGATATGGGATAGAGAAAGTCATGTGAATGTAACACATATTTTTATTGTTAGTGTTAAACGCCTGTTCTTACTGCATACGGCAGTGGTGGATATTGATGATACTTGTATATGAAATGAAATGATAATTGGGAAAGAAAATTTTGGAAGAAAACCTTCCAGGTTTCCTAAATTTAGGACACCTCCCCGGCATTTGCCGGTTATGAAGACTAGGGAAAACCTGGAAAATACCTCAATCAGGGTGCACAGTCCTGTCGGGATTTGAACCCAGACTTCCCGTTTATGAGTCCATGTCTTAACGACCTCGGCCACCCGTGTCGGTGGGAGTGAACTGCGACGCAACAGTAAGGTAACACTCAACGGACCTAGCATTATTTTCCTTCAAAGTTTAAATTAATGAACTATACATTTAATTTTCCTGCAGTTGAAGGCGTATGTACTATATTATGATTAAATACCTTTTACTTTAGCAGTTGCACTAAATATTTTATTAATTATTGCACAATCCTGCAAGTCGGCGCCTGTGCTGTCAGCTGTCAAAGATGAATTACGTTAGCCTTGTTTGACTTTATCAACCGGACAAAAACGTGCGCTTGACGTAGTTGTTGCAGAAGCGACTTGAATTTCGTGATGATGCGTGGACGAAGTTTTGCAAAACAAAAGTGGATCGGAACATCTGGAAGCAGCAGCACCACTTCTTCCCATTCTATGCTCAGTGAATACACCACATTCCAGGATTGCATCACCTGGGCTACAAACCTTTGTGTCCGGGATTAAGCAAGGGACCCTGCCGTCTCAAGATTTCTGCGGCAGGGGTCGACTTCTTTCTTTACCATTTTTCTTTTTTGTCATCATCGCAGATGTGTGAGCCAAAACATGCTTGGACATGAACGCATTCGCTACACACTCAATAGAGGGCGACTTGAAAGGAGTCTTACAGCTGCATCTTACAGGAGACATTGGTTCAAAGTTAATGATCGGAACGGGATTAACATCACCTGCAATTAACAGTATGGTTCAGATTCAACAGAGACAATGGTGTAGGCTTTTTTACGTTCTCTGCCACATACAGTAAGTAAAGGAAGTATTTCACCAAAAAGTCATTTCGGAATTTCACCAAAGTGAATGTTTTGAGGCCGCAAGAATCAAAAAGAAAGAAAGAAGAAGAAGAAAAAGATATTTTTGAAAAAAAAGTCGTGTGTGTGTGCGTTTGAACAGCATAACTCAAAAACGAAAAGTCGGATAAATACCAAACCTGGTATTTAAGTTTAGTACCTTCTAAAGATGCGACACGAAGGTTTTCAAGAAAATCCTCCCACCCCAGACTACCCTTTACATGGATCATTTTTCGTAAATTTTTATTTTCTCAAAAATGGCCCTAACGATTTTAATTAAAATATATGTTTAAGATATTTTCATGGCAAATGCAATGTATATCTTCAATTCTCTGGGAGTGTTCCCAAAAGTCCTCTTCATTTTGAATGGCTTTTTGCATAACTGGTAACCTTACGGTTAGAGATAGAGAAAATTTTAGTACACAAAAAATGAAAAATGTGGATTCGTTAAAACACAGAATTTATGTCACATACTTTTTTTTTTGGTCCAGTGAACCATTTCCGAGATATTCGTTGTTATTTGTTTGAATTTTCGAATACTTATACTTAAATGGGAATTTGTCATTTTTTAATATTATTATTATTATTATTATTATTATTATTATTATTATTATTATTATGTCCAGGACATGCAAAGAGAATGGAATACTCCACATAGCAACCAGGTCTTAAAACATTTGACTATCGCTTAAAGCCTACCATATTTCCTTTGCACCTACAAGAAAATAAGCAATACGATAGTTTCTGCAAATGTTTATCTCGATTAATATAAAGTAGATGGAGAATAAGCGTTTGTAAAAATGTTTGTGCAAGAGTAGATTTCATGTGAATGCAACACATCAGATTTTTCTAAATCTGATGTGATACATTCACGTGACTTTCTCTACCTCTGTCTTTGTTAGCGGGTACACAAACTATTCTTAGTAAAGCTTATTTTTCTATCCACTACATTTTAATCCAAATAAACCTTTGCAAAAATATCTACAGAACACATTTATAGATACAAAGAGAACATCGATAGTCAAATGTTTAAGAACTGGAAGCTGCACATATGCCTGTCTAAAATTCCATTAAATTAAATTTGGTGTGGCATTTATTCGACTTTTCGTTTTTGAGTTATACTGTTCACGCGCGGATATTTTTCTAAAAGTGCTTATTTTGGATTCAGGGTGCCTCAGAATATGTATTTCCGGTGAAATCTCGGTATCCAATGTTTGGGTGGAATGCGGTACCTTCCCTATCTACTAAGTACGTGGTAGAGAAAATAAAAATGTGTTTTTTGTTTGCTTTTTTTTTTATTCAGGTGACAGAACGTGTATTTCCGGGAGTTCTCAGCATCGAATTTTTGCGTGGAATGCAATGCCTTCTCTACCTATTACCTACGTGGTAGAGAAACTAAAAATGCTTATTTTGGTTCGGGGGCCTCAAAACATGTAGATATTTCCGGTGAAATCTCGGTATAGAATTTTTGGTTGGAATCCAATACCTCCTGTTATGTACGTAGTAGAGAAAGTAATTTTTTTGGATTAGGGCCCTCAAAACATGTATTTCAGGGTGAAATCTCAATATCAAATTTTTGGCTGGAATACAATACTTCCTCTACTTACTATACGTAGTGAGAAAGTGAAAGCGCGCAATTTATTTTAAATGTATGTTTTTGTGACGTTAACCATTTCAGAGATAGATATTCTTTGTTATTAGTTTGAATTTTGAAATAGTACTTTTTTTTTAGTGCAAGACGCTATTCGCTTATTTCGTGATCGTGCGGAACATGGAATTTCAAAGCTATCAGATAGCGACCGTCTTTTTAAAAATCTGACTATTGCTTTAGTCTACTGTATTGTTATACCTACAACGATATGAAAGTGTATCTCAATTCACAAGAGAGACAGTAGAATACGATTTAGCAAGAATAGTTTGCAGAAACGCGAGTAGAGAAAGTAATGTGAATGCTAAATATTACGTGGTCAGGCAAAGAGCATGTCATTCAAAGCCATCACACAGCAACCTGCTTTTTACTTTCTCTACTACGTATAGTAAAAGAAGTATTGCATTCCATCCAAAAATTCGTTATCGAGATTTCACCGGAAATACATGTTTTGAGGCCTCCTGAATCCAAAAAAGGTATTTTTGGAAACATGTCCGTGTGTATGTCTGTGAACAGCATAACTCAAAAACGAAAAGTGGGATAAATACCAAACTTGGTATTTAGGTTCAGTATCTTTCAAAGATGCGACACGAAGATTTTCAAGAAAGTCCCCCCACCACAGAGTACGCTTTACATGAAACAATTTTGCTTTTCTCAAAAATGGCTCTTAATGATTTTGATTAAAATATCATATATTTAAGATATTTTCATGACAAATAAAATGTATAACTTGAATTTTCTGGGAATGTCCCCAAAAGTCCTCTTCATTCTGAATGAATTTTGCATAACTGGTAAACCGTAAGAGATACACACAACGTTACTACACAAAAAATGTAGATCTTGTTAAAACACACAACTTATGTCATATATATTTTTTTTGTCGAGTGTACCATTTCCGAGATATTCCTTCTTATTTGTTTGAATTTTCCAATACTTATACTTTTTCTCAAATGGGATTTTTTTTTATTCCTGGACATACAAAGAGAATGGAATGCTCCACATAGCAACCATCTGTTAAAACATTTGACTATCGCTTAAAGCTTACCATGTTCCCCTTGCATCTACAAGAAAATAAGCAATACGATAGTTTCTGCAAATTTTTATGTCGATTAACATGAAGGGAGAATAAGCGTTTGTGTAAGTAGTTTGTACAAGAGTAGAAAAAGTCATGTGAGTGTAACACATCAGAATTTTTTTTTTTTTATAAAGTCTCACTATCGCTTTAGCCTTTTTATACCTACAACGAAGTGTATAATGAAAGTTTATCTCATTAACAAGAAATGGATAGAAGCTTACATAAGAATAGATTGTAGAAGAGTAGGTAGATAAGTCATGTGAATGCAGAATGTTAAGTTTCTTTTTAAATCTTATTCATGCTAGTAATTGTGTCATATGTATTACTTTTTGTAAGAAAGATTCTTTGTCATATAAAGGAATATTTTGATTCGTTGTGCGCTTGCCTGTGAGTAAGCAAGGTGCTGGGGCATGGAACAGGCAGTCCGCACGTCTGCCTCTGTTGTGATGATTCCCAGCATCTCCACCCGACCAGTCACACACAATGGAATGGTCGCCGCCCTCTCCACTTAGTAACGTATTGTTGGTGCGCGGCAAGAAAACAAGATGGGAAAATAGTGCGAAGCTTTATGCAACTGGGGATTTTGGTAATGCTTACACTTCCATAAAACTTGCAGAAAGTCCTTTTATATAAATGCATATACATTTTTGCAGTTTGGTATCACAACTTTCTTGTAGGGGTTATCAAATATAAACAGACTTTATCTTTTGTAATTTGTATAACCATAGCAAACAACATTGATTTCCTATACTTCCCTGTTGCAGAAAAACACCAATGTTGCCTGGGTTTTACCGCATGTGCGAAAGACAATCGTTATAATTATAATTAATAATAATAATAATAATAATAATAATAATAATAATAATAATAATAATAATAATAATAATAATAATAATAATCGCCGCTCTCCGTCCGAGCAACCATTTTTACTTTCTCTGCCATGTACCTAGTAGGTAGAGAAGGTATTGCATTCCATCCAAATATTCGATACCCAGATTTCACCGGAAATACATGTTTTGAGGCCGCCTGAATTCAAATGAAGCATTTCTGGAAACATGTCCATGTGTCTGTGAGCAGCATAACTCAAAAACGAAAACTCGAATAAACACCAAACTTGGTATTTGAGCTCAGTATCTTCCAAAGATGTGACACGAAGATTTTCAAGAAAATCCACCCTCTCCAAACTACTCTTTACAGGGACCATTTTTCGAAAATGCTGATTTTGTAAAAAAAAAAGGCTAATAATTTTGATTAAAATATTACATATCAAAGATATTTACATGGCAAATAAATTTATATCTTGAATATTCTGGGAATAGACTATGAGGTCCTCTTCATTTGGAAGGAATTTTGTATAATCTTGTATAACTGGTAAACGCTAAGCGGTAGACGAAAACGTACTAGGTACACAAAAAATGTAAATCCGCTTAAAACATGCAGTTTATTTAAAATAGATTTTTTATGTCAAAGCCATTTCTGAGATATCCGTTATTAAATGTTTCAATTGTTCATTTCTTGGTCATTCTCTTAAAGTCCTGTCTACATTCATTTGTTTCTCGAGATTGTATGGAATAACGTGGAATTTTAAGGCAGCGTATAGCACCCTGCTCTGAAACATTTGACTATCGCTGTTCCCTTTGTATCTATAACGAAATGTGTAATGTAGCTATTTCTGCAAATGTTTATTTGTATTAAAATGTAGTAGATATAAAAATAGCCTCTAGTAAGAATAGTTTATATACTAATATACGATAGAGGGTAGAAAAAGTCAGGCGGATGTATCACATCAAACTTTTTTGATTCAGGGGGCCTGTAAACATGCATTTCTGTTGGAATCTTTGTATCGAAGTTTTGGGTGAAATGCAATACCTTCTCTACCTGCTATGTACGTAGAGAGAAGGTATTGTAAATGTAACACATCAAATTTTTAAATGTGCTTATATGTTGCTTTATGTTATTGCCGCTTCGAAGCCTTTGTTTTTTAGCATAAGGTGTATTTACTTTCAGTAGGATTGCCCCAGAAACTTACACCGTACTTTTACCGAGCCAGTATAGTTAGCAAACAGTTTTTAACGTAGAGTTTGTGCAAAAACCAAACAACCATGTTAATACAAATATTACCGTCTTAGTTTAGGATAATATACTATACAAAATCCCTTCAAGAGAAACTAATGTAGCGATGTGATTATTTTTAATATTTTACCAAATTACCAAATTTTTACTTTCTCTACTCTACATAGTAAGTATTGCATTCCACCCAAAAATGCGTTATCGAGATTTCACCGGAAATACATGTTTTGAGGCCCCCGAATAAAAAAAAGCATTTTTTTTAAACAAAATTGATTTTCTGAAAAATGGCTCTAACGATTTTGATTAAAATATCATATGTTTAAGATACTTTCATGACAAATAAAATGTATATCTTGAATTTTCTGGGAATGTCCACTAAAGTCGTGTTCATTCTGAATGAACTTTGCATAACTGGTAAACCTTAAGAGATAGACAACATTTTTCTACACACAAAATGTGGATCTCGTTAAAACACACAATTTATGTCACACATACACACGCGCGCGCGCGCGCACACACACACACACACACATCATTTCCGAGATATTCCTTGGTATTTGTTTGAATTTTCCAATACTTATACCTACTTTTTCTCAAATGTGAATTCGTTATTCTTTTTTTATGTTTATTTCGATTAAGATGAAGTAAATGGAGAATAAGCGTTTATAAAAGTAGTTTGTACAAGAGTAGAGAAAGTCATGTGAGTGTAACACATCAGATTTTTATACCAAACAATTTACCCTAAATTGTTGCACTAGGAAGTACTAGAACTGCCACTGTGTGCCCAAATTGACACCCAGTGGGTTGTTGCATTCCATGTTATTTCATGCTGATCGTGACAAACGCATTGGTGCTCGCGACTTGCGGGAAGGTCAGGTGGTGCTAATACACGCAGCGCCGGGTGTGGACGATGTCAGCATGAGAGCGATAGGGGCGGGGACCCGGAAGGGGAAATTAAAATAAAGACTTGCAACTGCTTCCGCCTCTGTAACACTTGCTTCTGCCACTTCCCGTCCAGCTGGTGAAGAAGCACTAAGTTATTGGACCGATATTGAGATCCAGGTGTCGCGGCCACCTTGTCTTCTGACGCGGTTTTGGGAAACGTTTGCTTTGCCAGGTGCTAACTGCCACATGCGACTTGACCAGATGCTCAAACTTTTTAAGAATATGTAGCGTTAGTACTTTTCTCAATATTGGTTTGGACATTCTTTCAAAAATGCCCCCGGCGAAGTAATTTTATAATTCTCCTTGTGGAATATTTCACTGTTGTTCATCATAAGCCTGAAATTATTTCTGCAGTTTTTAAAGAGAAAGTGAGAGATACCGTGAGTGTGAGTGTGTAACGTCCCTCATAACCTTTCGTCTACAGAGAGGAATGAAGCGATGCTGATTGGTGAATGTTTGTATAATCCAGGGACTCCGGAGTCCAAAATGTTTTTTTGTTTTTTTTGTTTGTTACTTTCTCTACTACGTATAGTAAGTAGGGAAAGTATTGTACTTCACCCAAAATTTCAATGTCGAGTTTTCACCGGAAATGAACCCCTAAAAGGCATTTTAAAAAAAATGTATGTGTATGTGAACAGCATAACTCAAAAACGAAAAGTCAGATAAATACCAAACTTGGTATTTTCTCACCCCAACTACCCTTTACATGGAACATTTTACGAATTTTTTTTTTACTTTCTAAAAGGTGGCTCTAACGATTGTGATTAAAATACCATATACTAATAAGCGATAGAGGGTAGAGAAAGCCAAGTGAAAGTAACATGTCTGAGTTTTACTTTTTCTACTACGTATAGTAAGTAGGGGAAGTATTGCATTCCACCCAAAAATTCGATACCCAGATTTCACCGGAAATATGTTTTGAGGCCCCCTGCATCCAAAAAAAAGCATTTTTGGAAACATGTCCGTGTGTGTGTCTGTCTGTGAACAGCATAACTCAGAAACGAACAGTCGGATAAACACCAAACTTGATATTTAGGTTCAGTATCTTCCAGAGATGCGACACGAAGGTTTTCAAGAAAATCCCCCCACCCCAGATTAGCCTTTACTTGGAACATTTTTCGAAAATTTTAATTTTCTCAAAAATGCTCTAACGATGTTGATTAAAATATCATATCTTGGAAAGGTAGAATCAGATGACTGAAAAATTCAATGCCATAGCCGGGATTTGAACCACGGATCTCCCGGTCTCCGTGGTTCAAATCCCGGCTATGGCATTGAATTTTTCAGTCATCTGATTCTACCTTTCCAACCCTGTCCAACACACGGCTTGTGTGAAAGAACAATTAATTCCAAAATATCATATATTTAAGATACTTTCGACAAATAAAATGTATATCTTGAATTTTCTGGGAATGCCTCCAAAAGTATTCTTCATTGTGACCGACTTTTGCGTAACTGGTAAACCATAAGAGATAGACAAAATTGTACTACACAAAAAAATGTAGATCACGTTAAAATACACAATTTATGTCATATACATTTTTTGTTGTTGAGTGAACCATTTTCGAGATATTGCTTGTTATTCCCTTAAATTTTCCAATACTTATACTTTTCCACAAATGGGAATTCGTTATTCATTTTTTTGTGCTGGTAATGCAAGAAGAATGGAATACTCCACATAGCAACCAGCTCTTAAAACATTTGACTATCGCTTAAAGCCTACCAATTCCCCTTGCATCTACAAGAAAATTAGCAATAAGATTAACATGAAGTAGATGGAGAATAAGCGTTTGTAAAAATAGTTTGTACAAGAGTAGAGAAAGTCATGTGAGCATAACACATCAGATTTTTTTTAATTGTGTTTATGCCTATTCTTACTTCATATGTCACCACAGGTAATGACTTTGGCGACGCATGAAATTAAAGGATAATTGGGAAAAAATTTAGGAAGGAAACTTTCTAGGCATTTGTCAGTAATGAGAAAAACTTACAAAAAATCTCAGCCAGGAAGGACGGCCCTCACAGGATTTGAACCCAAGTCCCTGCCTTAAACGACCTCAGTTACCCATGTGGGTGGGGAAGTGCTGAGTGTTACCTGATACGCGAAAATCCAGAAAAAAGATCTAATGTATTACAATCTTATGACTCTCTCTACCCGCTATCAGTTATTTTCATATCCGTTCAGCAAATTACTCACACAAAAGCTTGTTTCTCTGGCTGCTTCGTGTTAATCATTATACATATTGTCAGAATTGGTTTCAGTACATGTTTGTAATAGGTACATAAGAGCATGCTTCCCAATCTCCATTGTCTGGGGGTAGCGTGAATTTGTTCAAGTGGTTTTCAGTTTGAATCTAATATGGACGAGTAACCTTCTTAAGTTCTTCTGGGGGTTCTGTTATCTTGGCAAGATAAATGAATGTCTGGTAATGCTATGCTCTATGGATGCCAGTCTCATTCAAACTTCAATTCATCGATTTCATTCACTCACCATCTGATATGATTTAGGGCGTTGAATAAATGCATGCAGGAGGCTAATGCCTGACCCATGTATTTTTCTTCCAGCAAATTTTTACTTTCTCTACTACGTATAGTAAGTAGGGGAAGTATTGTATTCCACCAAAAAATTCGATACCGAGATTTCACCGGAAATACATGTTTTGAGACCCCCTGAATCCAAAAAAGCATTTTTGGAAACATGTCCGTGTGTGTGTGTGTGTGTGTGTGTGTGTGAACAGCATAACTCAGAAACGAACAGTCGGATAAACACCAAACTCGGTATTTAGGTTCAGTGTCTTCCAAGGATGCGACACGAAGGTTTTCAAGAAAATCCCCCCACCCCAGATTACCCTTTACATGGAAGATTTTTCGAAAATTTTAATTTTCTCAAAAATGGCTCTAACGATTTTGATTAAAATATCATATGTTTAAGATATTTTTATGTCAAATAAAATGTATATCTTGAATTTCCTGGGAATGTCTCCAAAAGTATTCTTCATTGTGAACGACTTTTGCATAACTGGTAAACCATAAGAGATAGACAAAATTTTACTACACAAAAAATGTAGATCGCATTAAAATACACAATTTATGTCATATACATTTTTTTTTGTTGAGTGAACCATTTTCGAGATATTACTTGTTATTCCCTTAAATTTTTCAATACTTATTTTCTCAAATGGGAATTCGTTATTCATTTTTTTGTCTTGGATATGCAAAGAGTATCAATCTGTGGCAAAGGGAATGGTGCTGCACCTAGCAACCAGCTATTAAGAGATATGTATGTGCTTAAAGGCTACTGTATTTCCAAATTGCCCTTGTAAATATATATTCCCCTTACATCTACAAGAAAATTAGCAATAAGATAGACTCTGTAAATGTGTATCTCGATTAACATGAAGTAGATGGAGAATAAGCATTTGTATAAATAGTTTGTACAAGAGTAGAGAAAGTCATGTGAGTGTAACACATCAGATTTTTATCCATCTATTGTTGTTTCTCAGTTATATAAAATGATATAAAGTTCAATAAGAATGAAACTTTACCTCTATTCACAAGAGATCTAGAATATATGTTTCATTTGTCATATTAATATCTCAAAAGTATGGTATTTTAATCAAAATTGTTAAGATATCATTGAGAAAATAAAAATTAATGAACATTTTTCCATGTAAACTGTAGTTTGGGATGGAGGATTTTTCTTGAAAATCTTTGTCTAGCATCTTTAAACATTGTCTGACTCAAGAATGAAATTGATATTTATGTGACTCTTTGTTTTTTATTGGTGCTGTTTGCAGACAGACAATTCATGCGGACCAATTTCTAAAGCTATTTTTCTTTATTCAGGGGGCCTCAAAGCATGTATTTCAGGTTGAATACAATACTTCCTTCACTGTTGGTTGAGAAAGTAGAAAGAGAAAAGATACTTTATTCAAGCAATCCATTGCAACCTAGGTCCAATGTCAGATCCTTTGGAGTACTAGGCTGACAATCTATCCATCACACTATATAAGTGGGACAATAAGTTTTATTAACATTTCTGAGATATGAGAGTTGTAGATTTGAGGTAACCAGTACTTCATGCTGGCCTTCCAGATTTGTTGGCAATGCTCAATAAAATAATTCATCTCCTTGGACTATTACACCATAGAAGGCTTGAATTGTGTTTATATGTGTTGTGCTTGGAATACGCCCATTAAAAAAAGAAAAAGTGCTAGGACTCATATCTTGAAAGAAAACATACACAGCATGAAGTGCAATACTACTACCATGCAAAACTACTCTGTGCCATGATTTATTTTATTGAAAAAAATTAATTATCCTGTATATGCACCAATGGGCATTTAGATGCTAAATCAGCTAACTTTACCCAAGGAATGAAGTTATATTTTCTATGGCTTTTATCCAAAATCTAGAAATTTGCACCATGTTATTCACAATATATTGTTTATCATTATGTCAATTTTTTTATTCTTTATCCTAAAATGAACTTTTATTTGTTACTTTAATTAGTTAATGTTTTATAAAAATTGCTATGTTAAACAAAATTTAAAAAGGTAAATAAATTAAAATGCAAAAGATTCTTCAATTATGACCTACAAATGGATAGGATGGGCCATTTAAGTTGAGGCTGTACAATATATCCAAAACTAACCATTGTAGAAAGATTGTCTTCTAAAAGTTGCTTGATATTATGGGGGAAAGTAAATGCCATTAGTTATGTTTTGATTGGAGGATGTTATGATGGTCATTTTAGGGCCAATTTAATTTTTTTAAATGGGAACCTAACATTAGGGTCAATCTAAAATGACCATCACAGCATCCTCCAAATAAAACACGACTAATGGCATTTACTTTCCCCCAAGCAACTTTTATCAAAGAAATTTCTTTCTACAACGTTTAGTTTTGGAGATATTGTACAGCCTCAACTTAAATGTATGTCTATAAATTCTCTTTGCTCATTCCAGAGAATAAAAGGTGTTTGCATTTTATATATTTTAAAAGTGTATAAATTTTATATTTTCTGCAGATGACTTTGGAAAGTCTGAAATTCTACAAGGAATAAATAAAAAGCAAATCTAATTTTTTGTATATACACTCATTCTTAGCAGATTTTAAGCTAATTGATCCTCATTTTAATTATTATCATGTTGTAAGTAATTGTCAAACATTGACTGTTTTAAATGTGAGTAAATAGGGAATTCAATACACAAATCCTACTTTTGGTAATTGATTGTTTTTACACACAAGCCATGTGTAGGACAAAGTTGTAAATGTATTTACCATTGATTGACCTAATAGTTGGTTAAACTATAAAACCCAGAACTTAAAGTACTTACGACTTTGTATATTGCCATTGGGGTATGTCATCTGAAAGTGAATTTGAGACTTCCTTGTGGTTTACCAGGAACAATGCAATTCAGTTGGGGAATTTAATGATGTGCCAGTGTGTTGCCATGGTAGCTCAGTTGGTTAGAGGGACCAGACGGCAACTGGAAAGTCCACGGTTAAAATCCCAGCTATGGCATAGAATTTTTCAGTCTGATTCTACATTTCAAAGCCTACTTTTCTCTGTGCATCTAGACATTTAAATTGCTATTCATTCACCTTGAAATAGTCAGAGGAGAGAGGCATTAAGGTATTTTTGGAATGCCAAACTATGAAACTAACTTTAGAAACACTGATTAGGAGTTTGGTTTTCCTGGATCTCTTCTATTTCTTCACTTTTTTCATAATTAAAATTGTAATAAAATAACATAAGCAATATGTTGTTAAAAATAAGTGTACCTTTTCAAACCAATATAGAAGTTCCCTTTTCTCATATTCTTTGTGCAACACCTTCACAAAAGAGGTCATTGCTGTAATATTAAGGCAATTAAGACATGGATAGTGGTGGTGGTGGTGGTGGTGGTGGTGGTGGTGGTGGTGGTGGTGTTTGTGATGCTGTTGGTGGTGGAGGTAATGGTGGTGGTGGTGGTGGTGGTGGTGGTGGTGGTAGTGATGATGATAGTGGTGGTGGTGATAGTGGTGGTGATGCTGGTAGTGTTAGTGGTGCTGGAGCTAGTGATGATGGTGGTAGTAGTGATGGTGTTGTTGCTCTTTATGGTGGAGGTGCTGGTAGCGGTGGTGGTAGTGATGGTGATGCTAGTGATGGTGATGCTAGTGGTGGTTGCGGTGGGATGTTGGTGGTAGCAGTGATCGTTCTGGTGATGGTTGTGGTGCTAGTGCTGACGGTGGTGATGCTGGTTGTGTCAATGGTGTTGGTGCTCATTATGGTGGAGGTGCTGGTAACGGTGGTGGTAGTGATGGTGATGCTGGTGGTGGTTGCGGTGGGATGTTGGTGGTAGCAGTGATGGTTCTGGTGATACTGATGGTGTGCTGCTGGTGATGGTTGTGGTGCTAGTGCTGATGGTGGTGATGCTGGTTGTGTCAATGGTGATGGTGCTCAGGGTAGAGGTGGTGCTGATGATGCTGGTAGTGGTGGTGTTGGTAGTGGTGCTGATGGTGTTGGTGGTACTGGTGGCGATGGTGGTGCATGTTGCATTTCTCATTTGTTCCACCCTGAATTCACAGAAAGTCAGTTGGAGTCATTCAGCATACATATGGGCATTTAAACATGGACCCCTTATTGTGAAAATTCAATATTCAGATTAAACAGGAAATACATGTTTTGAGGTCCATGAATCCAATTAAAAAGCATTTTTATAAAAAGGGGACCAGATGTTGGTATTTAAATTAAGCATCTTCCAAGGATATGAACCTAGATTTTTCAAGAAAACCTCCCTTCACAAAACTACCCTTTACATGAAACATTTTTCATTTATTTAAGGTATTTGTATGACAAATAGAATGTATGTCTTGAATTTTCTGGGAATAACTTGTGAAGTTCTCTTCACTCTGAAACAATTTTGTATAATTTTTTATACCTAGTAAACCATAAGATATAGACAAAAACTTAGTGCACAAAACACATAGACCTTTTTAAAAACACAATTCAGGCAAGTAAATTATTTTGTGGCATTAACCATCTCCAAAGTATTCATTGTGCATGGTTAAAATTTTCCAGTACTTTATAGTACACAGTTTTTTTAACTGCTCAGTCATTTTGTTTCTCGTGATGTTGTACAAAGAGTACGGAAGTTCAAAGCCAAGGGTATAACAAACTATTTCTGCAAACGTTTTTCTCAACTGACATGTATGTATGTAAAAAAATAAAATATTGTAAGAATAGTTTGTAGAAGAGTGAGCAGAGAATGTCATGTAAATGTAACACATAAGATTTTCACTTTCTTTACTACGAATAGTAAGTAGGGGAAGTATTACATTCCACCCAAAAATTCAATACCGAGGTTTCACCGGAAATATATGTTTTGAGGCCTCCTGAATCCAAAAAAAAGCATTTTTACTTTCTGTACTACGTATAGTAAGTAGGGGAAGTATTGTATTCCACCCAAAATTTGATACTGAGATTTCACCGGAAATATATGTTTTGAGACACCCTGAATCCAAAAAAAAGCATTTTTGGAAACATGTCCGTGTGTGTGTGTGTGTGTGTGTGTGTGTGTGTGTGTGTGTGTGTGTGAACAGCATAACTCAGAAACGAACAGTCGGATAAACACCAAACTTGGTATTTAGGTTCAGTATCTTCCAGAGATACGACACGAAGGTTTTCAAGAAATTCCCCCACCCCAGATTACCCTTTACATGGAACATTTTTTGAAAATTTTAATTTTCTCAAAAATGGCTCTAATCATTTTGATTAAAATATCATATGTTTAAGATATTTTCAGACAAATAGAATATATATCTTGAATTTTCTAGGAATGTCTCCAAAAGTATTCTTCATTGTGAACAACTTTTGCATAACTGGTAAACCATAAGAGATAGACAAAATTTTACTATACGAAAAATGTAGATCGTGTTAAAATACAGAATTTATGTCATATACATTTTGTTGTTGAGTGAACCATTTTCGAGATATTGCTTGTTATTCCCTTAAATTTTTCAATACTTATTTTCTCAAATGGGAATTCATTATTCACTTTTTTTGTCTTGGATATGCAAAGAGTATATTCTGTGGCAAAGAGAATGGTGCTGCACATAGCAACCAGCTATTAAGAGATATGTTTATGCTTAAAAGCATTTCTATATTGCCCTTGCAAATATAAAACAAGGGTAACATAGTAGGCCTTAAGCGATAGTCAAATATTTTTAGAACTAGTCGCTTTGTGTAAAATGTAATTCTCTTTGCATGTCAAAAGATCATTTCTGCAAATGTTTATCTCGATTAATATGAAATAGATGGAGAATAAGAGTTTGTAAAAATAATTTGTACAAGAGTAGAGAAAGTCATGTGAGTGTAACATGTCAGATTTTTAGAAAAAGGGCTGTGTGTGTGTGTGTGTGTGTGTGTGTGTGTGTGTGTGGGTGCGTGCGTGTGTGCGTGCGTGCGTTAACAGCATAACTCAAAAACAAAAAATCAGATAAATACCAAACTTGGTATTTAGGTTCAGTATCTCTCAAAGATGCGACACGAAGATTTTCAAGAAAATCCCCCCACCCCAGACTACACTTTACATGGAACATTTTCGAAAATTTTGATTTTCTCAAAAATGGCTCTAACGATTTTGATTAAAATATTATATATTTAAGATATTTTCCTTGCAAATAAAATGTATATCTTGAATTTTCTGAAAATGACTGCAAAAGTCCTCTTCTTACTGAATGGCTTTTCCGTAACTGGTAAACTGTAAGAGATGGCAATAAGATTAACATCTTGATATCTCAATTAACATGAAGTAGATGGAGAACAAGCATTTGTAAAACTAGTTTGTACAAGAGGAGAGAAAGTCATATGAGTGTAATGCACAAGATTTTTAAAAATAATATTCATTTCTTCTTAAGTACAGTGGAATGTTCAGTAACTGAATTGTGTATATTCCTCTCTGCTAGTGTTTCGGCTGCCAAGTTTAGGTTTTCAGCATCTTTAAAATTAAAAGCTGAATTTTATTTCAGCAATTGGACTTTGAAGAAGCGTATAACTTCTTTACGCAGATACATGATGATGAACCTGAAGAAGAGGTTCCACAATTAGAGGAACAACCGCCTGCCAGTGCTGACATGGAAGAAGGTATTTGATGTTCTTGGTTTTACAATCAATATAGCTGTGAGACATACACATTGGCATCCTTTATTATACAAGAAAAATAAAATAATTTTAAAGAATACTAATGGAAACTTCTCCAAAACTGCATGTTTTTCATAAGACATGCTATCTAGTAGCAAAGTTTGTCTCCTAACAGTTTACTGTTTATTTACTATATCTCCTGTTAATGCTTCTTATGAATAACAAGTTAAAATTTTATAAATATTATGAAAGATATAAATATTTCAGAAAATGTGGAAGTGTTTTATCCTGGGAATAAAGGTAACATGCTTATTTTAGAAGTGCACAAAATACGTTATCCTTATAACATGCACCAATACACTCACGTATCTTTATTTGCTGGGAAACTATGAGCGCTGTCCAGAAAGTAACCTCTATTTATGCATAGCACGAGAAATAGTGGGGTTAGCGCTGCCGTTTCGACATCAGCGTGCACGTAGCTCAGTACGCTTCTAGCTGTAAAACGTGGAGCGTCATACTGTTGCGTGTTTGCTAGTTATAATGTAACAGTATGAGCGCCAAAATAACAAATCCTGTGAAAAGGCTAAGAAGAGCAATCCAAAATAAGCATTTTGGTCTTCTGATATCTGGTGTTGTGCTTCTTGCATGGCAATGCTTGCCCTCACACAGCAAACAACACAAATGAACTTTTGGCCAAGTTCAAGTGGGACGTTTTTGGACCATCCCCTAGTGACTTGTATCTTCCTGTACATGAAAAAATGGCTTGCAGCTCAGCACTTTGGCAATGGCGAAGAGCTTCAAAATGCCGTGACAGGTTGGCTTAGCTCACATGCGGCAGAATTTTATGCAGAGGGTATTTCAAAGACTGTGAAAAGGTATGACAAGTGCTTGAATCTGTTTCAAGACTATGTAAAAAAATAGAGAAAAGCTGCAGTTTTCAGATGTATATAATAAAGCTTTTGTATGTATTCGTATACCGGTTTTATGTTTATTCCAAAACGGAGGTTACTTTCTGGATAGCCCTCACATACTAAAATTTTCAGTGTTTTTTTTTGTTTTGTTTGTTTGTTTTTTAGGCTGATATAATCATTAGTCATTAATACAACATGCTAAAAAAGCATCCAGTGCATTTATATGTTGCAGTATATAAATTTTAGAAATCTTTTGTTTGTTAGTGCTTTGACTGTGTTGATACTATAGCAGGATTTGCTCTTTTCAATAACACTATTATGAGTCAGTTTATTGACACTACATCACTTGCTTTTTATAAAATGGGACATGTTTCGAGAGCTCAGTTGCTCCCATCATTAACCTAATGTCAACTTTCTGTATACAGGAAGTTCACATACCATCCCAAAGCTCGTGACCAGCTCCAGAAAATATTCAAAGAGCACAACATCATTCTAGCACCCAAAAACCCATACTTCATCCAAAACCTACTACAGTCAGAACTAAATGATACCATACCAACAATAGAAAAGTCAGGAATATACGTATTTAACTGCATAGACTGCAACAAAATCTATATTGGAAAAGCAAAACTGAAATTAAAAACATGGGCAAAGAACATCTTAGGAATCTGAAGTATAAACAAGAAGAAAATTCTGCAGTAGCAGCTTACTTTTGGCTAGGAAACCAAGAAATTGATCTGGAACTGGTGCTTTTAAAAAGCATTTCAAATGAAAAACAACTAATAGTCTGGGAGAAGTATTCCTTTTAAAAAGCAAAGATTGAATCTTCAATTTTGAGTTACTGACAAGCAGGAAATTCCTCAAAAAGCCACTAGAGGATGACAGCGGTGCAGCAATCTCCTGCAAGACACCATGCTCTGGCACTCGGCATCAGCTTGATGGTGGGAGCAACTGAACTCTTAAAACATGTCCCTTTTATAAAAAGTGATGTAGTGTCAATAAATTGACTCACAATAGTGTTATTAAATTGTTTAATACATCACTCTACATAAACTTCTGTTCAAGAAAGGGGAAGATTTACTCTTGCTAATGTGAGCTATCTGCCTGAATTATACATAATTGTTTTGTTACCATGCATACTCATTGATCAATAGAATTAAATGCTGTTTAGTACAGTTACTATAACCTCAGAAAAATTCATAAAACTGAGTTTGTAACTCCTTCTGTGTTACTGGTATTCACATAATTGAATAGAAGCTTTTTAAAATTATCCAATTTATTGCAATTTTAAGATCATTGAATATTACTACATCTGTTTTATCACGTAAGTCCATTTCTTAATATAAACTACTATAGAAAGAAGGCTTTGTCCATGAGAAGCTAATTACAATTAAAAATAGCTATGTTCAATACAAATGATCTTTACCTTTGGAAATCTTTGGACCGCTTAGAAAGCCAGACCTTTTAAAATATCCAAAATCCTCTCACCTGTTTAAGCAGAATGCCATAAGTATAGGTTTTCAGTATTCTCAATTAAAATACATAAGGCCAGGATTTTCTTTTCTTTTTTTCCCCTTCTTTCATTTGTATAGTTCCCTTTAATTTCTATGGTCATATTGGGAGCTTTCACTTGAACAACTCACTGACTGTAGTTTCTTTTTACTTTCTCAGAAATGGTGTTACAACCAAAAAAGTTATTTGAAATAAATTGTGTGTTTTAAAGAGACCCACATTTTTTGTGTATTGCATTTTCATCCTTCACTTAATGCTTACCATTTATACATGAGTCTACAAAATTCCTTCCAAATGAAGGAAATTCACAGGTTATTTTCAGAAAATTTAAGAAATACGTTTTATTTGTCATGTAAATATCTTTAATAAATATAAGGTATTTTAATCAAAACTGTTAGTGCCATTTTTTAGAAAATAAAAAATCTCAAAAAATGTTCCACGCATCCGCGCGAGCGCGCACACACACACACACACACACACTCACACACACACACACACACACACTCACTCACTCACTCACTCACTCTCTCTCTCTCTCTCTCTTTTTCTAAAAATGTATTTTTTTGAATTCAGGGTGGCTCAAAACCCATATTTCCAGTGAAGTCTCTGTATTGAAGTTTTGGGTGAAATGCAAACTTTCTCTATTTACTATGTTTGTGAAGGGAAAAAAATGTGATGCATATTAATTCATATGTTTAATAATTTTAGTTTTAATGACATATCTAAATAATTAGTACAATTATTCTTGACATTACACATCAACATCAGCGACTGTTAGAAGGGAATGTGTGTTGTTTATGGACTCTTGATATACATTAATACATAAAATATTGCAGTGAAAATTTGATTCTAAAGTCGAACATTTCTGCTTAAAAATGTATGGTATGAAATATACAGTGTAAAAACTTTTTTTTTTCAGTTTTATTGTTTAGACTGTTATGTTAATCTGCAAAAATCATTGTTGTTAGTTTGAATTAATTGAGAAAGAGCAGTAAAAATGTAATCGAAAGAAGGTGAAGTTATACAAAATGCTTTCATTTCATTTCATTATCTGCTGATTAAAATTACAGGAATTCATGACTGTCAGGAGAATGGTAAGTACAAAAGAAGTTAAATTATACAATAGGATACATTAAGTTCTACCTATATATATATATATATATATATATATATATATATATATACAATCCTCCTATTACAAAATATTACAAAGAAAATGTATGTACAAAGTTTGTCCTTAAGCTAATATATATAGTTTTGTCTAATAGAAGAATTTAATAATGTATACTACAAAAAGCATAAGAATACTAAAATTTAATCATTTATAAACTCATTTATTGAATAATAACATCTTTGAACCATATATTTTTTCAGTTCTCTTTTAAATTGTTTTATATCTTTTATTTGTTGAATGTATGTTGGTAGTTTATATAAAAAAAAAAACATACAAGGGGCAACAGTGGGTTTCATCTTGAATAATTGTAATCTATGTGAAGTTATATGAAAATGTGTATTACCTCTAGTGAAATGGCTATGAATCTGGCTATTAATTTTTGTATGATTTTCATTATGTTTTAAATACATTATTACCTCAAAGATATATAGTGAGTAAAGAGTTAGAATATTTAATTTTCTGAAATAATTTCTGCAAGATTCCTGTGGCTTTAGACCTACCATTACCCTAATTGCTCTTTTCTGTAATATAAAAAGTCTTTTGGTGTACTTAGTAGCATTTTGTCCCCAAACTGTAATTCCGTATGATAAATGTGGGTATATTAATCCATAATAGATATTCATTAAGATGTTTATATAAATTTTTGCCATTCTTTTTAATAAGAAAATACTTCAACTTACTTTGTTGCAGACTTTATCTATTTGTTTGTCCCATGTGAAATGTTTGTCCAGTATTATTCCTAAAAAGTTAGCATTGTTTATCTCATTAATTTCTTCATTATTTATGTTAATATTTCGCTGTTTAAGACTTAAGAAACAGCTAATAAAGGACCATTAAGCAAAGCGCTAAACTCACTATTTTGTAGCCTACAGTGACACAAATTAAACATATATTGTGCTGGGCCTCGTCTTCTGTCACTTGAAAAGAAAAATATTTTTCCTCAACTTCCGACCCACGATTTTAGCTTAAATACCTATTTTTATGTGTATGAATAAGCTAAAAATATTAATGCAGCTAATATCTTCACATTTTAAATGAAATATAAATGTATGGAAGGGGTTTTGTGATATCTAAAATGCCTACTTTTACCATTGAGACCTATTTTAAGGTTTTAGAACCTAAAAGTACGTATTTTACTCAGACCGGCCCTAGCCGTTATATTGCCTGTGCAACAATTGCAAGTGCCACTCCTCTCATGCTTTCACACATAATCTAACTTTTATTCGCAATGTCAGTCCTCCATGACTACTTATTTTCACTTTATTTACAGCTTCCCTTGTGAGATGTTCCTTTCTCGGCCAAAGTAAATATTTTGTTGTGTATTGCAACATTGTCCTTTACTTCTGTCCAGGTTAGTTGTATGGGGTTGAAGTGGCTATGATATGGGACAATGTGATGGTTTTTAGCTAGTTCATCACAATATATTTGGACCTGGGCTTTTCATTTAAGAGTAACATTAGTTGAAAAGTCCTCCCTTTCTCATTGTAATGTTACATGCCACATTATGGCGAGTGAGTCTCTCTAGCATTTGTACTTTAGTGTGTGCTTATCTATTTGGACCAAGTGGTATGGGGCATTGTTCATAACAATAACACAGGATTAAGGATAACTGATCCTTAAACCATCTGTAGAAATGATCATGGTTAATATCTTCATGGTAATCCCAGCTATTTTCAAATTGAAGAGCAATGAATGATTTATTGTCTACTTTGTACTTACATGCAACTTATACAGTGTTTACATTATAAAGAATTTGCTTATTATTTCTCTTCCCCTTATATTTAACATTCTGTTGTATATATAATGGGGAAGTATAATTTTCCACTATTTACTTTTTTGCCTTGTTACCCTTTTCCCATATCTTCTCCAATTTGTTTCATGTCTCTTAACCACTTTAACCTAATTTTTCCTAAATATTTTTCTACTTTCTCCACATATTCATTTGAACTTGTAATAAAAATCTTTCTAACTTTTAGCTCTATTGGTAAATTTTTCCATTTCTCTAGTATTAAATTCTCTCTTCCTTTATCCATGTCATCGCATTCCAGAATATAATGCCAATTGTCATGTAATCCATTACATTTAGTACATCTCTCCCCCCTTCTTCTCGCTGTTAGACCACTTAAATTCATTACACCTGTCCTCGCCCATGCATTCTGGCCTCTTTGTGGCATACTTTGATGTATCTTTCTTTTCCCCATTCCATTTTAAAATATTTATAATCTATTAATGACCTTTTTTCCTTGAAACTACTTATGATACTTGTTTTTCAATATCCTCCAGTCTTGTTCTAATTTCTTTCCAAAAACCCTTACTTATGTTGTTTCTTTCTGCCCATGTTTCTTCCAAAGTTGTATCTTGTGCATCCAAGTTTCTTTTTTCTCCATTTTCCCCTGTACAACCAAGCATTGCTTTAGTATATCATTCTCCTCTAGTAGTTTCATTCTGAACGAGTATTTGATTGCCTTTTGCTCCCACCCTCCCTAGTTCTGCTTGTGCTACTCCATTCAGTGAACCTTTTGGCAATCTCAGGCTTATTTTACAAAAATTCCTTTGTATAGCACCTACATTTTCCCATCCTCTTTCCAGCCCCCCATATCTCTGCTGGTATAACATCCTTGCTTCCACCACTGTGTTATATATCCTTTCTAGCCACACAATTTGCATTTCTGGTATTTTGTTCACACATGCTCTGATTACCTGTATTGCTTGTTTCCCCTTTCCTAGTACTTTTTTTTTCTGTTCTCCCCAATCCCTTGCACTATTGAGCCTTACTCCTAGATAGTCAGTTGTCCTCACTACCTCTAGCTATGTTCCTTTCCAATACCACTTTTCGGTCTTTCTTAGTTTATATCCTTTCTTAAAAATCATGATTTTTTATTTCTTTTTGTTTAATCTCAACCCCCATCTTTACAGTATTTGCTTCAATAACTTTACTTAGCCCCACAACTGAGATGGAACCTGCCACTAGATCACCTGCAAACAATAATCCGGTATTTCCTTCTTATTAATAACTGGTGAATGCTTATTCAATTTTTTTATCTCTTCTATAATATCATCTATAAATAGGTTAAATAGCACTGGACTAAGTTTGCACCCTTGTCTAAGTCCTGAATCATTCACGTTCTCTTCAGTAATTCTTCCCTTGGCCATTTTCACACAACACTCATTATTTACATATAAATGTTTTATATTCTTTATAAATGATTTACTCACTCCTTTCTTAATTAATTTTAATCATACTGCATCCCTGTTGATAGTGTTGAATGTTTTTTCTAAATCAATAAAAATCATGTATACCCTGCCTTTTTTTATATACTTAAGTATTTATCCACCATTGTCTTTATAATTAACGTTATCTGTTGTTCTCCTTCCTTTTCTAAATTTTGATTGGAATTCTGATAGCTTCTCCTTTTTTTGGGGGGGGGGGGAAGAGCAATAAAAAATTAGATGTTCTAGTATGGGAAGTAATAAAGTCATGTGGGTGACTTCATGGAGCTTTCAATTCTGTCATCAGTCCAGCCCTTTGATACAGTATGGTTATCTTTAACCACGATTCAGCCTTCCATACTATTTACCTCAAATTCTTATTTTGTATTTATGTTAAAACTAATGCTCTTAGGGCTACAATGTTGATTCTTCCGAGTATTATTTTTCTGTTATTTGTTTGTCTTGAACTCAAATCCAAGATCATGGAGGACTTCATTCAAAGAGCTAAGGCTTCTCGTTTAGTGAAGAAATAAGTTTGCATGTGGTAGGATGCTCATTTTGGATGTAGTAGCCATTGATATGCCTTCTTATTTCATTTAATTCAAAGTTGTCCAATTGAGTTTCTCTGGAGTTAAAAACAACAGTTACTAACAAAGTAGGCTGACAACACAAGAAGTAACTGAATGTACAAATTAGCTGAACTTCCTGGATATCACTAGGGCAGTAACTGACCTGAGAAGTTCATGAGTCATCCGTCATCATGTAGGCAAATTAGAGCTAGTGGCTTGAAACACTCCTGTTTATAAACATGATGTTTGATGTTGAACACCTACTGTGCACAGGATGTTTTGACAATAATCATTCATGGGGTCGCATGCAAAATGACCAGCTCTGGCACTTTATTTGTTACTAGTTTCATAAATTTTTTTTTGTAAAATCGCTAGAATTTAAGCATGATTTATAATTTTGTTCTATTTTCATATACCTTGTTCTGTTTTAAGATTTTTACCTCCCCCTAAAAGCTACCACTCTGGGCGGTGGCATGGTTCGACACCCCCTTAAACTGACCCTGATTTTACCATTAGTGTTGTTTCATTAATGATTTTCATGCACCAATGAAAAATAAAGTATTGATGGGGTTGTTTTGATTGAAAGACTTTATATTAGGAATGTTGTAGAAATGAGACATTCGGGGGAAAAGGACTGGTTTATCTTAGTGCTTTTGCAGGTGATTCACTCATTTTATAAACAGAGAAATGGAGTACTCTTTGCCCCCTCTCTTGTCTCTTTGTCATGGCCAGTGACATTGCGACCGAAATGAGACATTCCAGAAAAAGCACTGGTTTATTTTAGCACTTTAGCAGGTAGATTCACTCGTTTTGTAGAAAGAGAAACAGAGTACTCTTTGCCCCCTCTCTTGTCTCTTTGTCATCCTTTAGTTTTGATTGGTGACTGCATTAACACAGAAATCACTTCCAAAGAGCAAGAAGGGTCAGTGGCATATCTCACATTGTATTGTGATTCACATACCTTGCTCCCTTGATGAACTGTTATTGATATGCACACATTTTCAAGATTTCTCCATCTTTTCTATGTTGCTTTTCAAATGTATTTCAAATAGATCTTGACATTGCTGCTCTTATCAATATATTGTGTTTTGCAAACAACATTTTGTGAGAGGGCTTTAAAGCATTTAGCTCAGAATAATATATCTGTAGTGTGTGGTACATTTCCACTATTCAGTAACTTTTGAGACTATGTATTAGCAAGCATAAATTCATAATGTAAGACATAATAAAATGTTTTTAACCAGAATAATATAGTAAATTTTCTGTTTTTATTACTATGTAAATTTTCATGGTTACTAACCAATTGCATTTTTAAACTTTTAGAAAGTGGAAATTATTGAAGATGCATAAAATCAAATGTTTAGCTTGTAGAAAGTTATGCCTAAAACTGCATCTTTTTTGCCTATTTTCTTACTTTCTCTACTACATACATAGTAGGTAGAGAATGTATTGTATTCCACCTAAAATTTGATATATCAAGAATCACCAGAAGTACATGTTTTGAGCCCTCCTGAATAAAAAGAAAGTGTGTGTGTGTGCATACGCGAGAGAGAGAGAGAGAGAGAGAGAGAGAGGGAGGGGAGAGATAGAGAGGGAGAGGGAGAGTGGGAGGGAGGGGGAGGGAGAGAGAGAGATCTGATAAATGCTAAACTTGGTATTTAAGTTCAGTATCTTCCAAAGAAGTGACACAAAGATTTTCAAGAAATTCTCCCCAGCTACTCTTTACATGTAACATTTTTCAAAATGTTTGGTTTTCTCAAAAATGGTTCTAATGGTTTTCATTAAAACAGCATACATTAAAGATATTTACATGGCAAATAAAATATATATCTTGAATTTACTGGGAATAGTCCTGTTCATTCGGAAGGAATTTTATATAATTTTGTATGACTGGTAAACGTTATGTGATATATGAAAATGTACTACACAAAAAGTGAAGATCTCTTTAAAACACACAATCAATTTCAAACGACTTTTTTGTGCCATAAGCCATTTGCAAGGTATCCATTATTAATGCCTAATGGTTTGAATTGCTCAATAGCCATTATTTCAAGCCCTGTTGACATTCACTTGTTTCTCGTAATTGCATGGAAAAACTATTGAATTTTAAGGCCAGCATATAGCATTCAGTTCTTAAACATTTTACTATCATTGTTCCATTTATACTTTAATGAAATATGTAATGTAATCTGTAAAGGCTTATCTTGATTAAAATGAAGTAGAAAGACAAATAAGCTTTTGTAAGAATAATTTGTATAGCCACTAATAAACAATAGAGGGTAGAGAAAGTCATGTGAATGCAAAACATAAGATTTTTATAATTTAGAGTCTACTTTAGGTGTGCCTGAAAATTGGTTTTTAAGGGCCTAAAAGTCCAAGTCTAGTTATTATATTTGCTATAAGAATCTGAAATGTTTGTGAACTAGAATCATTGTAACTGCAGTCAATTGGCTATGTTATTACTGCAGCAGTTAAAGACTGTATTTTCCTAGTTGCATGTTTTCTGATTTCACAGAGGAAGTTGGTGCTGATGCAGAAAGAGAAGAGCTTGTGAAACTAGTAACAGCTGACTACCTTGGGCTGCGAGATGAATGGGATGTTGTGGAGAATGTACCACCAGTGTACCAGAGGGAGGAACAGGAAGCAAGAGAACACGAATTGTACTTCTGTCCCAGTACAGAGCCAGGTGTGAAGATATAGAAAATGTCTGCTTACAACTAATCATCTATAATAATAACAATAACAACAACAACAAATTTCCCATAGACTCAATTACAAGCTTCGAGCATTGTCAAGTACAAAGATAAAAGGTTGAATTACAGAATATACGAGGTGTGATTAAAAAGTAACAGGAATTTTTATTTTTCTTAAAGAATTTTTATTTAATCATCAACATCAATTTTATCCCTTTCAAAGTAATCCCCCTCAGATATAATACACTTGTGCTAGCGCTTTTTCCAATCTTGGAAGCACTTCTAGAACTCACTTTTCGTAATGGTGTTCAGCTCCTTCAGCAATTCTATTTATCTCCTCAATGGTGGCAAAACATCATCCTTTCGTGGTTCTCTTCAGCCTCGGGAATAGAAAGAAGTCACAGGGGTCCATATCCAGCAAATATGGTGGTTGAGGCAGCATAACGGTTTTGTTTTTTGCCAAAAAGTCACGGACAAGCATTCAGGTGTGAGCGGGTGCATTATCGTGATGCAATTTCCGGAGTGGCTTTGCCACAATTCTGTTCGTTTTATTCAAATTTCTTCATGCAAACAGCGCATAAGTTCCAGGTAGTATTCCTTATTGACTGTACGACCATAAGGCAGGAACTCCTGATGCACTATCCCATTGTAATCGAAGAAAACAGAAGAACCTTAACATGTGATGGAACTTGTCAAATTTTTATCGCTCTTGGCTCTTCAGGCAGTTTCCATTAGGATGATTGGGCCTTAGTTTCTATGTAATACCCATATACCCATGTTTCATCACCTGTTATAACCTTCTTTAGAAGTTCTGGATTTTTTTTGACTTCATTCAGCAATTCCTGAACGATGTATATGCGACATTGTTTTTGTTCGAAATTCAACAATTTCGGAACAAACTTTGCTGCTAAATGTTTCATGCCCAAAACATCCAAAACAATTGCTTGGCATGAGCCAAAGAATATGCTGACATCATCAGCAACCTCTCTGATGTGATTTTTTACCATCATGTTTTTCCATTTTGAACATTGTTCTGGTGCATTTCTTTTGGAGCATTAGAACCCTCTGGATGAGGGTATTACTACAGCCACCCATATTTCTATGCCATATTAGATGTGCGAGTAAATTAAGCCATAATATATAGTTTTGAGAACATCTACTATGTTACATGTTTTTGCAACTCTCTCTTTACTAATTATGGACTGATTAGTCCATGATATGTATTTATCAACCTATATACCTAGGAATTTGTGTGAGGGGGATTCCTGTATCTCTGTACCTGCAAGGTTAATATGAAACATAGCATCTGCTTTCTTATTTTTTAGTTCAAATTTAATTATATTAGTCTTTTCATGGTTGTTCATGAGGATTAAGGATTGGAAACAGTTATCTATCCTAAGCAATTCCTTGGTAGCTAGTGACTGAAGGTCATAATCATTATTTGCATTACAGATAATAGTGGTGTCGTCAGCATAAGTTATAATTTTACAATTTTCTGAAGCATAGATGTCATTTATATAGACTATAAAAAATAAATGGCCAAGCACTGAGCCCTGTGGTACACCATGTTTGACAATTTCTGCAGCAGATTTAACTTTCGGGTGTTAATTCCTTGTTTGAAACTTATTTCTGTGTATTGTATTCACCCTTTTAGATATGACGAAATTAATCTGTTATTAAGGATTTGATTGCATAGCTGTTTCTGGTTTCCCTGCAAGGTAGCATCTGATTTGTAGCAATGTACTGAAATAAAGCAACATTAGCCTTGAAAATATGAAAACTAAGGGGTAAAGAATAAAAAAAATTATAAGAGTAAAAGCAAGTTAAAGCTAAAATGTTGACAATATTGCATATTTGTCTTTCTTCTACCCCCCTCTCTCTCACCTGATTAGACACAATGTATAAATTTAAAAATAATTAATTTTACCAGATGTGTGTTGAATATATACAAATATAATATTATCTTGTGATTTTGTTCCATTTTAATCTGTTGCAGTTAAGTTAGAAACTAAATTAAAGCCTGGCTATGAACCTCGTTATCCTGAGGAAGAAGGTCTCTATGTTGGTAATCGTCCTTCTGTAGCATTTCGGAACAAGAACAAGTTAGAGCAGCGTCTATTGGTTCATGATGACAGGTAGGTTGTCTCTGTACAGATGTTGCAACTGCTAAGCCATAATTGATAACTCATTTTTGTAATTTTGAGCCAGAGCAAAAAAAAAAGTTGTCTGAATTTTGATATTTCTCAGTTTTGTTGCACATTGCCTTCTAAATACTTACTGCAGTTCTGAGAACAAGCTTTTGTAGCAGTTGGATCATAATGCTTGGATTTGTGCTTTATAACATCTCGGACGTGTACTTTAGATCATGGCAATGTTGCCACAAACAATGAAGGTATTTCTTTGTGTTGTTGAGTTAATAATTTGTTAATTTACAAACTGAATACATAATTAACAAAATGCAGTTAGGAAAAACGTGTTTATATCATTAGGTAATTTTCCCTGTAACATTTCAGTCCAGTAATTCCAGTACATTTTCCATAAAAGAGCATAGCAAACTGTAAAAGCAGTGATATATACTTGTTATGTAAGGTAGTGATGCCTGCAGATCTTCAAATTTTTTTGGATTAATCGCTTGTGGGCTTCACATTCTTTTGATGAAGATCAAGCTATCTCCATTACTTTTTCCTCATCTCCTAAGTGTGGTAAATAGAAACTCCCCTAAATGACACTGGTGGCCGAGCGTGTTAAAGCACAGACTCATGAGCAGGAGGTTGTGGGTTCAAATCCAGCCAGTGCCATCCTTCCTGACTGAGGATTTTTCCAGGTTTTCTTCAGTCCTCATAGCCGATAAATGGCAGGGAGGTACTTTCAACTTAGACCTGGAATGTTTCCTTCCCCAATAATCATTTCATAGGTGTTAACTGCCTGTGGTGCTGTATCCAGTAAAAACGTCTGTGGGTGATAAGTGAATTTTTTTAAAGATAACTTCCCTCCTCTTGTAGTGAGCATGGTTGTATTGTTGGTTTTGCTATGTTCACTTTCTTATCAACCAAAAACTTTCGGAAACTCTTTATTTCTTTAATTTCAATTATTTTATTATAATCTGCTTCATATTCATGTTTCTGAAAGTGGTATATTCACTAGTCTATGTGTTAAACTATTAAAAACTGCCTGTTTGTAAGATCTTGGGCTGTAACTATTAGATTTGATGTAATTGTCTGTCTGTATTGGTTTTTTGTAGATAGCAAAGTTTATTCTGTTCACATTTTTTATGATTTCTTGGTATAAAATGGCAGTTGTTCACCTTTTTCTGTTTCTAATGTCAATTTTAGGGTTTTTTCTTGTTGATTTAACAGTTTTAGTGCATCTTCTATGTGTCGCTTTGGTACTATTGCAAAAATATGTCTACATATTGCCAGATTTTGAAGATCCAGGGAAAACTTTGGTGATTCATATATCTAATACGCTCGTGAAAAGATCTGTGAGGAAAAGTGAAAGTGGATTGCGCATTCTTAATCCTGAAGTTTAGCAATAATATTGCGATGCCCAGTTTTCAATCGTCATCACTAAGTTCTCACTGTCACTTCATTAATGTGATGTAATTTGATTTTTCACCATCACTTCACTTTTTTCACGACATAGTGGTGTAATGAAATATGCACGCCTTAGCCTCTTCTTCTGGATGGTTCACCCACTGGGGAGTCGAATACAAGACTTCCTAATCTCTCGTAGTAGCAGCACTCACTGATGCCACAACAGTTGTCGCAAACTTGCTCGAACTGCTTCTTTTGTCACACCCAAAATGCACTCATTAGCCCATCAATTGACTGACTTGCTTATTTCCTCTCTGGAGAGCATACTGGCCTATATAGTCCATGGAAGCTTCCACAGAACAGTCTAGAATGTACTGGAGGCAGGGGGAAGGAAACTTCCAGAAGATTCTGGTTATCTGATGATAGTGCTGCCACTGTTTATGCAGGGCGAGAGTACTACTTATCTTTGTTTATCTCTGACTGTCGGCGCCGACCTTGGGCCATAGCTGCTGTATCACAATATTTTGATTGATATTTAAAGTTCTCTTCGATACACAATTTGATTAGTTCAATGTATTCTGAAATTTCTCCTGCAGATATTCCTAGTATTTAAAGCAGTTTTCAATTAAGGTGGTAGATTTACAACAAATTCAAAAAGATTTTCAGAGAGCACAACACCCAATTGGCTCCATTTAACAAATACACTATAAAAGAGTACTTGTCTCTACCACTAAAGACAGCATCCCTTCAAATAAAAAACCCAGCACTTACCAAATAGAATGCAACAACTGCAACAAAATTTACATAGGAAAAAAAAAACTTTGAAACAAGGACCAAAGAGCACTTTTAGACGTATAGAACACAAATATTTAGAAAATTCAGCAGTTGCCACCCATTTTTGAACAAAAAATCATAATATAAATCCAGACCAAAATATTAAAACACACAACAGGAAAGCAAGAATTGTCAACATGGGAACTTATCTGGAAAAATAAGAACCAAATCTTCAATTTCGATATTCATCAGAGTGAACTATTACACAATTCCTAGAACTGCCACCAGAACAGTCTCTGGATGCATCAGCTTCACTGCTCAAGATCAGTCGATGTCCAGTTGACAGTGGAGGAAAATGGGCTCTGAAATATGTTCTGGGAAATTTAAAAAAGAGTGTTGTTTTGTGTTATATATCGACTCAGTTTTTACTCTTAATTGATTTCAACAACACTGCCGTTAACTTCCAGTATTTGAAGATGCTGCAGTGGTTTTTCTAATACTGTCGTTGGTTCCTTTTTGTATCTTGTATTGTGGGCGTGGTGAAAAACGTTAAGCTTGTATGTATAAACAATTTAGTTCTTTTTGTTTATATATATAGATTTTTTTTCCCCCAGTTTTACAATGTACAGACGTTTTTCCGGCATCCAAGACTATGGTTTTTAACATCTTACCACTTTTTTCCATTCTTGCCTATTGGACCATAAATCTTCTTAAATTTTCTAATCTATCATTGCCCCTCTAATTCCTTGAATCCACATGCTATGTGGTCTTCCTTTTCTCCTTCCTGGTAGCATCCTCTCCATTATTCTTTTGGGTAATCTTCTATTCTATTACCATGCCCATATTATTCTAATTGTTTCTGTTGACTAAAATCTGAAATTGAATTTTGAACATCATGTTTTCTTTTATAATCTGATGTGTAATTTTTTTCTCTTTTAGATATCCTAGCAGATCTCCAATAATCCCTTTCTGTCACCAATAATTTTCTTTTTAACTGATAGTTCAGAGTTCCACACGTCATAGCCATACGTTATAATACTTGTAGCTATTGTTTTAAAAATTGTAGTTTTAGTTTCTTTTGAGACAGTTTATCCCATAATATATCATTCAAAATACATATTGCATACTTTCCTGAGTTTATCTTTTATTTATCTTTTCTTGTTTCCCATCTTGTGTAATCTTTACTTCCAGGTATTTATATTCCCCTGTGTGTTTAATTATCCCCATTTCATCTTCCTTTACCAAATCTTGTTGAACATCTCCAATGGCCATATATTTGGATTTATCCATATTTACTTTTAGGCCCCATTTGTTGTATTCTTGAATCAATTTCCTTATAATATATTATATGTCTTCATATTTTTGGGCCAGAATTAACTGATCATCTGCAAATTGCAGGGAGTATATTCTTGAGTCATCATCTATTGGAATTCCCTTATTACTTTCTCTACTATGTATAGTAAGTAGGGGAAGTATTGTATTCCACCCAAAAATTCGATACCGAGATTTCACCGGAAATATATGTTTTGAGACCCCCTGAATCCAAAAAATGCATTTTTGGAAACATGTACATGTGTGTGTCTGTATGTGTGTGTCTGTGTTTGTATGTGTGTGTCTGTGAACAGCATAACTCAGAAACGAACAGTCAGATAAACACCAAACTTGGTACTTAGGTTCAGTATCTTCCAGTGATGCGACATGAAGGTTTTCAAGAAAATCCCCCCACCCCAGATTACCCTTTACATGGAACATTTTTCAAAAATTTTAATTTTCTCAAAAACGGCTGTAACGATTTTGATTAAAATATCGTATGTTTAAGATATTTTCATGACAAATGAAATGTATATCTCGAATTATCTGGGAATGTCTCCAAAAGTGTTCTTCATTGTGAACAACTTTTGCATAACTGGTAAACCATAAGAGATAGATAAAATTTTACTACATAAAAAATATAGATCGCATTAAAATACACAATTTATGTCATATATATATATATATATATATATATATATATATATCCATTACTCGCCGTAGTTCACGTTGAGAATTGTTGGCAATTTTCTGCCAGATATTTTGTTTTAATTCTTCCAGGGTGTGTGGGTTAGTCTTTTAAACTTTGTTTTAAGTTACCCCAGAGATAGAAATCGCAGGGTGTTAGGTCGGGGGAACTGAGGGGGCCACAAATTTCTGCTAATAATTCTGTCCTCAAACACACTTTCATAAAGTTGTTAAGTAAAGTCTTTAAAAGTAGTTTTAAAAATGAATGGTTTCATCCGTGCCTTTCTATGATAGCAGCAGACGGCAACGAGTGCAGAGGACACAGACAGGAAAAACACTATGCAGCCAGTTCATAATCTTTTGGCTCTCCCTGTATATACCCCCTGTTACTTTTGATACGACTGTGCATAGTGTAATTGGCCTATAGTTTTATAAATTTAATTTACTTCCTTTTGTTTATATGTAGGGCTTACAATAACATTTTTAATATGTCTGGAAATAGTACATGAATTATTGAGGAGTTTACTAAGTGTTTTACTGTTTCAATCACTTCATATTTTATTATTTTAGCATTTCATTTGACAATTCATCTAATCCTGCAGATTTCTTTGTTTTTAATGTATTTATTTCTTTTAATACACATTCTTCTGTGACTTCAAAAACTGCCATAGAATTTATCTGATTTGCTTCTGTTATTTGGTTTTGAGATTTGCTTTGTTTTTAGTGACTTTGCGACATTTATGCAATAGTCATTAAAAATATTACATATTTGTTTTGGATCTAACACCTATTATTATTATAATTTATCTTTATATTTTCTAATTGTGTACCGTTATAGTTTTTATGCTTTTGATTTACAATATTTCACACTTCCTTTGTTTTATTTTCTGCTTTTTCAATTTTTTCTTTGTTATAATTTATTCCTGTATAATTACCATGTTCAAAATTTTGTTATATTTATCTATATATTGTAGTGATTTTTCATCCATGCTTGGGTGTTTTATTAAGTTTAAAAACCTCATCCTTTCACATGATTTTTTTTATTCCTCTTGTCACCCATATTGTTAGAGCATTTCCCTTACCACGTGCATTTACTCTAACCCTTTTTAATGGCATTTCTTTATCCAACCCTTTTTTATCTTTTTATTGAATATCTCATACTTTTGATTTACATCATTTGTACCATATATGTCTTCCCAGTTTACTTCTACAAGATATTTTCTAAGTTTGCTGAGGCTTTTTTTATTTACTTGTCTCCTAACTTCAAAAACATTTTGAATAAGATTTCTCTTACTCAAGTTTAGTTTTAGCAATTGTCCAAAGTGGTCTTCTATCCCTGCCTTTATAATAGAGGTATTCCAATTAGTTTCTAGCAAATTTATAAAAATATTATCAATGCAGGTTTCAGAATGTTTTGTAACTCTGTTTCAATTCCTATTTTTAGATTCTGTATAATATTTCTACTAGTGCTGATCTGTATTTACTTTCTTTTATCTATCAATGTTGAAATCCCCCGTTACTATTTTACTGTTTTTCTCATGTATTTCTAAGTTTTTGAGAAATCATTCTTTGCTCCCACCTGGAGATCTATACACTCCAATTATAATTAGATTTTTTGGAATACCTCTATTGCTGCTAACTCACAGATCATTTACATTCAGTCACTTTAAATTTGACACCATTTTCTACATAGATAGCAGCATCTCCACTTTTGTGTTGTTGCCTACAACAATCAGATCCTAGTGTACCCATGATAGTAGTTTGCTACTATTTCCTCGGATTTTAGACCATGTTCAGTTAATATTATAATGTTGGGTTCATGTTCAACTATATGTAGCTCTATAAAGTTTTGTTTATTTCCTACGTACTGTGCATTTTGGTGGAAGATAAATAAGTTATTGTTTTTTCCTTTGTGTGCCCTTTTTACATTTACATTTTCATCCTTTCTATTATTGACAGTGTTATTCTCATTTACTTGTTTCTCAAGTTGATCATCTTCTCTGTGGCTTCCCAATATTTATCAACCAGTGTTGCAGAGAGCAGGTTAGAGCAGTTGCTAAGATAGTCCAAGCCCATTGCAATGTTCTGGTTGCAGAGTGAGCAGTTGAAGGATTAAAGTAAGCAATGTAGCACAGGTGTTTGGCCAAGCAGTCATGTGTGGTGGCTAATTTGAATTTTGCAACTGCTTCTCTTCATGCCTAGTCCGGTACTGACTTTGTCTCTTTTCCACTTACTGGTGTTAATATTGCCTTGTAGAGGTTTTTTTATTTTTCGTCATATGATGATTGACACTCAGCTCTAAGGGACTTCGTAGGCATAAGGCATGATTTGAGTACCATTTGCCATTTCATTCCCAGGAACTCCACGATGGGGTGGTATTCATTGTAGGATCACTTTCTAATCATGTTTAGTGAGATTTCCAAGTATTTTTCTGCATTCTGGTACACTGGGGTAAATGGGAGTGTTTGGGTTATTGGTATGGCACATATTGCAGTCTGGGAATCATCAAGGATTACTACATTTGAAAATGCAGACAAGTGGAATGATACCTGTTTGAGAGCTATTTTTATGGCTCTCGTTTCTCCATCGAAGGCTATGTGGTCTCTGCCCAAAAACAGATATGTGGAATATATGCAACCACCAGTGCTGTCATCCTTTTCTACTTGTGACTCCTCTGTGTAAATGTGTAGCCATTCTTCTTCGGGATACCTCATCTGCATGGTTTCTGTTGCAATTGCTTGAAGGATGTCTCTGTAGTTATCATTTTTGCCATAGTTCTGAGTTGAAGTGTGTAGTTGATATTAAGTTGATCTAATGGATTGCTCTAAAACATTATGGTTAAATGATATAACAGTAGATATATATTTAAAATATTAATTAAGTAGAAGCTGTGTTACTAATATATGACTAAGGAGCCGGAAATTTGAGACACTAAACATCACTTAATGTGAATACCTTGAACACGTTTTGAGTACTGTTTGTAATGAATCAGGTGTCCAACTGATTCCTGGTGGAAGAATTTGTAGTGGAATTGTTCAATGTGATGGCATCAGTTGGTAATGTTAGGAACTTCCACAGGAGTTATGATGGTGGCAAACTGAAATTGATTAAGTGATCCTTGTATCTTGGTATGTGTATTTTTTCTCATGTATCTTAATCAGCTACATAACTGATGGTCTTTGGGAGGGTTATGTTCAGTGGTGAAGTGTGAACTAATTAAGAAGATAGACACTGTCTTCTTCCTCTTCTTCTGTTTTGGAACACAACTTTTTCTGATGAACCGACTGCTCGCCCCAGCGAACACGAATACACAGGGCATATACTTTCAGAGCTTAAGTTAGAGTTTGTTAATTATTTATAAGCTTGTATTGCTTTGTATTTACACAGTGGTATACAATTTTGTTTATAATGTGCTTTAAAATTTAGTCAATCGGTTCAAATTAATTGCTAAAATATGCTTTAGAGGTAGCCAATTGGATAGGAATACCAAATTCTTTTAATTAAATATAGGACACTAGTGCCGTAAAATGTAGAACATTACACAAAAATGTAGGATATTCTATAAAATTGTTAAATGTAGGAAAATTAAACTCCAGACCTAAATTACTACTCAAAGTTGTACACATAGGTTTTATGTTTTGTTATGTTTTATGTTTTAGGTTTTATGCTCGTGAGTATACATTTTGGGTGTTCATAAAAGTTTAGTCAGTCAGCCCTGAAAATGGAAATAGCATGTGCTGCATAATAGTGATGATTATGAACAAACTGATAAAACTGCAGCCACTCCTAACAATAACAACAGCAGCAACAACAACGATGATGATGATGATGATGATGATGATGATGATGATGAAAGAAATGTTTCTTTTTTTATTGTTTCTTGTGTGCATAATTGAGTACACCGTGTTAGGGTAAGAATGAACTAATGTGTAAATTAAATTGAGATTATGGAGAAACCAGGAGAAGTTTATGTGCTTGTACACATTACCTGCTTCTGCTACAGTAACATTAACTTCTACCATAGTGTGCATTGACGTAAAACTATGTGACAGTATGGAAACAGAGTGCAGGAAAAGCTTTGTGTGCTGGTGCACTTCTTCACATGTGCATGACTCATAATATATTTGGCCCCATAAGGTAATTACGTCATACCAGTTGCATATGCGCAGAAGCTCCTTAAAACATGCACAAGTCAAGATGTGCTAGTGATGCAGTTGCCTGGTCTCATCAAGTTTAGAGGAGTAGCAAGGTAGCTTTAACGCTATAGATTTTAAATTGCCACATATACGTTACATTTAATAGCATTCAAAGAAAAAATAAGTAATAAATCTGCATGTCAAAAGTTAGGGTGTTCAGGTGCTCTTGTGCACCAACTGCCACTGTTCTACACTACTTAATTGTTTAAAGTTATATATTACTAAGATAATTACTTTGATTGAGTCAATCAATGATTTTCTTTTCTTTCTTTCTTTTGCATGCCTACTGTGCTGATATCAGTAAAAGAACCCTCAACATTAGCATTGCGTGCGGGAATAGCAAAGCAATTCCATTATTTTCAACAAATATTTTTCTAATCCTTCTTGATATGCTAATCAATTTAAAACTAAAGAATGTTTACATTGCTGAAAATGTAGAACATACCAGATTTTTCAGAAATTCTGCCTGGATGCTGGACAGAAAGAAAAAAAGTAGGATAAGTCCAGGATTTTTCAGACCTCTGGTAACCCTATGCGCGTCTGGCTTCAGCAGAATTCAAGTACCACAGCCAATCAAGATAAAGGCCAGTCTATCTACTGGGTGGAGAAATCTGGCTATAGGAAAACATGGTTTTACAGCTACGTGGTCAGATAACGTGTGTGTTTCACAGATGGGCAAACGTTCTACCACAGAACTCCGGCATTTTTATGCTCATATTAGAAACATGCAAATTCTCAAAGAGAGTCAAAGACGTACCAATTGCAAAATATAATGAAGCTGTATAATATGAAGAGTCATAAATTTGTGTAATGATGTAATGGAATTAAATAGTTTTCAATACACAAGATATCTTGGGTAGATGCTGTCTTTCCTGACACTTTCCCCATGATTATGTTTGGTGATCTTGTAATTGGTTGACCACAGATGATGTGTGCATTCATACCAAGTGGGATGGCTCAGGCATTTACATCTGTGGCCTGCATTTGTGAGGTCCCAGGATTGATCCCCGCGACCGTCACTCTGGCCCATAGGTTTTTAATGGTTTCCCTGGGTTGCCAGGTGAATGCTGGGGTGGTTCATCTTCTACCATGTCTCTCCTTCCTCTCATTTCCTGTACCTGGAGGTTGGTGGCTTGTGGGCAGGGACCTTACGGTGTCAGATGCATTCTATCTGGAAACGTTAGGGATCCCTTCCATGCTTGCACTCATTGACATTCGGATCCGGTCGCCCTTTGGGCCTCTTTCCGCATCCCTCCCTCCTAGGGATTCCATTGGAAGCACAAAGGGCCGACTGGCCTATGTGCAGTGCTCTGCCCCGGTTCCAGGAACCACTCCGTGATACATACCTTTACCTTTTACAGTGCATTCGTAAAGTGTTTGCATTTTATAGGTTGACATTATATTGCAACTTGTAGAAGAATCCAGTGTGAACAGGAGTTCACTAAATACTAAATAACCTTAGTTATACAGTGACTGAAAACTGTGATAGCTGTGCTCCCAATATTCTTCTGAGATTATCCAAATTGTTTGGTTTTCAACTCGAGCAACATTCTCAACCTGCTTGTGTCATCAGAGGGACAAACTCATCTTAATGTAATGTATAGTATTTTATGGTGAATAAAAATATATGTATAATTTCACTGTTATTTTGCATAAAAAATCATAAATTCTGTGTTATTTTGCAAATGAAAGTAGTAAGTTGATGCTTGCACATTCTACATTCAGCATTGTTTTGCATTTGCAATAAGCTGTATTCATTGTATTAAATATTGGTACTTTAAACAAGTAAGATGATAGAAAAAATTGAGTCAGAGTTGAAATACTTATTTCTCTTACATTTTTTGCATCTTGATCAGCTTCGAGAGCTACTTGCTCTTATCATTAGAAGCAATCTGGTGGTGTTATCAGGTATGTGGTTGTTTGTGGTGATATCTAGCAGTAGATTTCCTATATTGGATTTGTTGGCAGCAATTCAAAATTCATTACACAGTGATTATGTTTTATGATTAAAATCCTTTCCCAAGTATCCAAGATGTTGTGTACTTTGTAAGTTTTAGGAGTGTTATGTTTGGTGTCCAGAAGTGGTGTGCAACGGCAGATTTGTCAGTCTGTTTGTATTTTATGTATGCTCTTCTAATCTGGTTTCTAAATTTCTTTTAGTTTTACCTATATAAATTTGGTCACATTCTGGGCAGCTGATTTGATAAATTCCTTCTTTTTTGTTCTGAGGTATCTGGTCCTTTGATTTGTTGCAGAGTAAATTCTCCTCACTGAATTTGTTTTGTAGAGCCAGGAGGATGTTGTGGAATTTATAATAGGTACTTGGGTAGAAAGTGAACTTTCTGAAAATAATTTGTTGTTGTAAGTTTGTTACTTTCTTGTCGATTTGTTTGGTGAAGCTATTGTTTATTTGTAAAATATTTGAATATTCTAGTAACAGTGATGTGGATTAATTGTTCTTCCACACAAGTTGTGCCTTGGACAAAGTTGGAAAGGTAGAATCAGACACTGAAAAATTTAATAACATTATCAGGATTTGAACCACGAATCTCCCTTTTTCCATATGCTTGCTCTGACCACTGAGCTATCATGACAACATGCTGGCACGATATTAAATTCCCCAACTAATTCGCATGTTTCTCGATAAACCACAAGGAGATCTCAAATTGTCTTGAGCTGACAAACCCCAATGGCGACTTACAATGCTGTAAGTACTTTAAGCCCCGGGCTTCATAGTTTAAGCCACTATTAGGTCAATTAATGGAATTAATTGTTCTTCCACACAAGCCATGTGTTGGAAAATGTGAATAAGTTGGGGAATTTAATGTCGTACCGGCATGTTGTCATGGTAGCTCAGTGGTCAGAGGAATCGGATGGAAACCGCAAGATCCGCTGTTCAAATCCCAGCAATGGCATTGAATTTTTCAGTCATCTGATTCTACCTTTCCAACAGTGATGTGAATTTGAAATTATAGAAAAATATTGAGTCTGAGTTGAAACACTTAACATCACTTACATATTTTGCATCTTGACCAGTTTTGAAAGCTACTTGTTCTTATTGTCAGAAGTGGCTTACTGGCTCCTGGTGCTTTATAAACAATGGCTTCACCAGACAAACCATGAGAAAAAAAAACATTTATTGATAAATCAAGTAAAGAATGAAGAGAGACAAGCAAGTGTGTGGGTACTAAAAGGAATAAGGAAAGGTTTTCCTCAGAATCAGTGTCCACTATATGGAGAAAAGGAAGGCATGGAACACAATACAGTATTTGAGTGCAAAATGACAGAACTCCAAAGAAAAGTGTATATGAATGAATAAACTTTATTTTTACATCTTTTATACACAATCCTTTTTTTACAGTATTCCATTTGTAAACTTACTTAATCTATGTACAAATTTTCTTGCCAGCTATGTTCTGCCTGTACTGCTCATTTTGCCTGGCATCCTGGCCTTATGGCTCAGCTGAGCAGCCCTTGCTACCCTTAATCACCTATGTTCCATCCTCTCCCCCCTCTGTTTGCCCTTCTACTTTTCTTATCTCTCTTACTTTTCTAATCCATTTCTCCTTTACTTTCTTTAAGAACTCCCCCTTATTTTTATGTTTCCTTTCTTCTTTTTTTGTCAACATTTTAATTGCTATTATTTTTCCATCCATTCTTTCCCCATTTTTCCTTCCATACTTTTTGTCTCCATTCTGCTAATTCTTTGCATTCTGTCATATAATGCTGTGCTTTCACTACTGCCGCATACTTCACAAATTCTGCTTTTTCTGCCTCTTAGCGCTCTCAGGTACATTGATCCTGTTTTCATCCCTGCTAACGCTTTTTTTTTCAGCTCTATTACAATAATCCACATACCCTTCTCTTCCCCATTTCTTTTTTACTAACCTATAGAACACTAGTGATTTTTTATTCTCTAAGCTTCCCCAAATCTCTTGTCTTTCTATGTCCTCCACTCTGTTTCTTACTGTTATCCAGAAGCCATTGCTATTTCTTCCTCCTGCTCTCCATATATCTCCCATTCCTATCCTCTCCATTATTTTTTCTAACCCTGTCCAACAAGCTATTTATTTTTCGTACTCTTTTCTTATTCCATACATATCCTTAAAATTTCCCCTTCATCTTTTTTCAGGCATCTAAACCAAAATTTCAATATCCTTTCCAGTATCACTCCCGTTCTTCTTGTTCTTCCTAATTCCTCTAATGCCACTTGCCCCGCTGCTGATCTTGGTAACCCCAATAGTTCTTTACAGAACGTTCTGTAACTCTGGTCTATTTTTATGCTTAATTCAGATCCCCCTCAAATTTCAACTGCATATAGCATTCTTGCTTCTACTACCAATGCCTCATATATTCTTTCTATCCATTTGAAAAGTGTATAAGTGAGAAATGATTTAAATTAGATAGAAATATATGTTTAATTAAAACCCTTCAGTAAAAAAGCAACAATGTAGGAGATTATTTAAGTGAAGTTAAAAAAATAATTGTAATTGGAAGCTACAAAGGAAAGTAAATCAAACATAATTTAGGGTTTGTTAAAGTTAATAAGGAATGGAAAGGTAGAATCAGATGACTGAAAAATTCAATGCCATAGCCGGGATTTGAACCACGGATCTCCCGGTCTCCATCCGGTTGTAACTATAAAGCCCGGGACTTAAGTACATACAAAGAATGTAAGTCGCCATTGGTGTATGTCATCTCAATACAATTTGAGATCTCCTTGTGGTTTACCGGGAAAAATGCGAATCACTTGGAGAATTTAATGTTGTGTCGGCATGTTGCCATCGTAGCTCACTGGTTAGAGCAACCGAACGGAGACCGGGAGATCTGTGGTTCAAATCCCGGCTATGGCATTGAATTTTTCAGTCATCTGATTCTACCTTTCCAACCCTGTCCAACACACAGCTTGTGTGAAAGAACAATTAATTCCATTAATAAGGAATGCCTGGAATGCTTAGCCATGTTCTTTTGGAATTTGTTTAACACAAATAAACAAATAATACCTGAATGTCTATGCTTTGCTGGGCAATGTCATAGATGTTTCACAGAAATTTGAGGATATAATTTAAGTAAAATTTGATAAATCAGTTACAATAGAAGCTTTAGTTAAAATTGTTGATTGAAAATCCGGAAGTAAGAAGATGAATTTAAAGCATAACGTTTTACAAGGACTTTCCTAGAGTCTTAGAAAATAGACTTGCAGGAATTCTTTGAATCACTTTTACACTGGCTTGATAATGTAAAATTACAGAAACTGACAATAACTTTAGTAGTTAATTTTCATTTTAATTCATTTACGCTTATATATGAATTAATCTTGTCAGAAATTGCCCTCGTTATTGTTCCCAAGAGTCACCTGAAAAGGATAACATGTTATATGGATATGCTTATTTCTGGAATGTTATTAATGATTGCATGTGTACAACATAAGTATTGCCATGATATTTTTATTTTATTGTTTGTTCAATGTGTATGGCACCTAAGGTTATATATTATAAAATAAGTCAATAAAGGTCCATGAAAAACAATCTATTAAAACCAAATTTAAAAGTTACACAGAGCATCAATCAATACAACAGTTTTATAATTTATCTCTGAATCTGTATTCCATTCTTCATAATAAACATACTTTAGACTATATTAAAACTTAACTATGATTTACACAATGTTTTTCACTTTCTCTACTACGTATAGTAAGTAGGGGAAGTATTGCATTCCACTCAAAAATTCTATACCGAGATTTCACTGGAAATACATGTTTGAGGTGCCCTGAAACCAAATAAAGCATTTTTGGAAACATGTCCATGTGTGCGTCTGTCTCTCTGTCAGACTGTGAACACCATAACTCAAAAATGAAAAGTCAGATAAATACTAAACTTGGTATTTGAGTTTGTCGTCTTCCAAGGATGGGATACAAAGATTTTCAAGAAAATCCCCCTACTCAAGACAACCCTTTACATGGAACATTTTTCAAAATTTTTATTTTCTCAAGAATGGCTCTAACGATTTTCATTAAAATATCATATGTTTAAGATATTTTCATGGCAAATGAAATGTATATCTCAAATTTTCTGGGTATGTCCCCAAAAGTCTTCATTCTGAATGACTTTCACATAGCTGGTAAACTGTAAGAGATAGACAAAATGTTACTACACAAAAAATGTAGAGCCCATTAAAACACACAATTTATGTTGCATACATTTTTATTGTCGAGTGAACCATTTCCAAGATATTCCTTATTATTGTTTGAATTTTCCAATACTTTACTTTTTCTCAAATGGGACTTTTTTTTCTCTTTTTTATGTCCTGGACATGCAAAGAGAATGGAATGCTCCACATAGCAACCAGCTCTTAAAAACATTTGACTATCACTTAAAGCCTACCATATTCCCGTTGCAGCTACAAGAAAATTAGCAATAAGATAGTTTTTGCAAATATATATTTTGATTAACATGAAGTAGATGCAGAATAAACATTTGTAAAAATAGTTTGTACAAGAGTAGAGAAAGTCATGTGAGTGCAACACATCAGATTTATTTTGATTCTCTGCTCTACTATGGCTAACAATGATACAAAATTAAAATTTTTAAAAGTATAAAATGTCTTTGTACGAAATTAGTATGGTTATAATTGACTGCTTTTGTCATCTTTGACTTTGTTGAGGTACATTTGTTTGCAGTTATAATATTTTTCTAAAAAGGGTCTATGAAAATTGGTTTTCCTGGAGATAAGACTCATTTAGATTGATTTCTTATCCTCCAAAACCGCTTTTCAGTGAATTCCTTCAAAATCCATCAAGCAGATTTTGAGAACAAGAATACATATACATATTCAAGGTTAACTGGTTAATACTATATTTTTTCTGCTTATCCTTAACATCCAATATCTGCTTTGACAGGGAAATATTGGGGCAGGAACCACTGAAATGCTGCTCTGTGCCAACTCAATTGCCAACTTCTCAACATAATTTGTCAGATGCAGCATGTCTCTGAGATGCATCAAATTTAAGTATTTGAATAAAATACTCTGAAGTTTATTTTAACTTTTTTTTACCTACAGTAGTGAGAATCTAAACAAATGTGGTAGAGATAAAGGTCGTATAAAACAATAATGTCATAAAGATTTTATATTCCACTTTTCTAAAACCAAATTTAGACTTAATCAAGTAATGTTTAATCATATTTGTGTTCTTCTTGAGATGCACAGACTTATTCAATGGAGGGATGTGACAAACAGTTATTTTCAGATAACGATTATGTCCCAGTCACTGTACATTAATGGTTACATGTAACAGTTACCAGTGACAATTAAGTTATTTGTTTTCATGGTTATCACATTCACAGTTACATTACATTAATGGTTACCAGTAATGATTAGCTGTAATTATGTTTCAATGAACAATGTCGATACAGACTTAGTTTGTTATCTGTTGCAGTCTAAAAGGCAGTTTCTCTAACTGTATCAGTATTTTATTACTGCAGTAGTTTATAATCACAAAATGCATTCACACTTGCCTCTACATTTCTGCACGTATACACAGTTTGTACAGATGAACTGAGCTATATAGGAACCTAAACATAAACGTCACGTGATGCAGATATACAAGGGTCGTCCAGAAAGTAACCTTCATTTTGAAATAAACATGAAACTGTATACATACAAAAGTTTTATTATATACATCTGAAAACTATAGCTTTTCTCTATTTTTCTACATATTCTCCAAACAGATTCAAGCACTTGTCATACCTTTTACAGTCTTTATACCCTGTGCATAAAATTCTGCCGCCTGTGAACTAAACCAACCTGTCACAACGTTTTGAAGCTCTTCGTCATTGCCAAAGCGCTGAGCTGCAAACCACTTTTTCATGTACGGGAACAGATGGAAGTCGCTAGGGGCCAAGTCTGGGCTGTACGGGGGATGGTCAAAAACTTCCCATTTGAACTTGGCAAAAAAGTTCATTTGTGTTGTTTGCTTTGTGAGGGCAAGTGTTGTCATGCAGAAACGCAACACCAGATGTCAGAAGACCATGACACTTGTTTTGAATTGCTCTTCTTAGCCTTTTCACACTTGGAAGGATTTGTTATTTTGGCGCTCATGTTGTTAGGTTATAACTAGCAAACACGTGACAGTATGATACTCCACCTTGCACACCTAGAAGCAAACTGAGCCACTGTGCATGCTGATGTCAAAATGGCGGCAGAACCCCCACTACCTTTTGTGCTATGCATGAACGAAGGTTGCTTTCTGGACAGCCCTTGTAGCGAAGGAAATTACATCACTATTGCCAACATCAACATGTCTGAAATTAAGTATATAATAACTTAAATATTCTGATAGGATATTAGATAAAACATGGCAATTACATTTCGAAAGGTGATGTTGTTACAACTGTAATAGTTGCCATAGTGATGAACAACCCTTACAAATGTTACCTTTGCACAGTCCAAAAGTAGCAGTCTGGTGTGGTGTCTCTGGAATTATCAGGCCATAATTTTTTGAAGAAGGTGATCGCACTGTGACCATCAACTCAGAACGGTATGAACAAATGTTCAAGTGTTGGAAATTCTTACAAAATTAATGTTGATGATGAAGTATGGTTTCAGCAAGATGGCACCACAGTATATACTGCTCGTGGTTCAATAAATTGTCAGCAAAACATGTTTCCAGGATGCATGAATTCACAATTAGGAAACATAGCCTGGCACCAAGATCTCTGATCTGACTGCAGCTGATTACTTCTTATGGATTTATTTGAAAAGTAGGGTGTATCACAGCAAGCCTCACAATCATCCAGTTGAAAGAAAACATAAAGAACAAAATTAGTGCCATTGATCCTGTTTTATTGGGATGAGTTATGCAGAATTTTTACAGTAGATTGCAGGAATGTATTTGTTGCCATGGAGGCTACTTACAAAATGTAGTTTTTAAAAAGTAATGAGGCATTAATAAACTGTATTGTACTAGCTTACTTCCAGTAAATGTGTTTTCTTTTAATTCATTCTGAGTGTCCCACAACAGGTCTGTAAAACCTGTCATATCTCACTGCCACACCCTATATAACCTACAGGTATCATTAGCCAACCATTAAAAGAGAGAGATTTTTAACCACAATGGGGTGGACAATTTTTGGGAAAACACAGTCTGTCATTTTCACACACAAATTGAATTTTTAATTACTCCAGCTTCACATTCTGCACCAAAACTTATTGGAACATGTAAGACTTAGGCTGTTGTTTGCATCATCAGCAGCCTAGTCTGATGAAACATATTCCATGCAATTTTGGGTAGAAAGTGAAGCTAGAAGAATTAAATATTCAGTTTGTGCACATAAATTTATAAATTTGCTGTTTTAGTTATTATTGCTGACATGTGAATTTACAAAACCCACAGAGATAGGTTTTCCTCACTCCAGTATATTACAAAAGTGTGTGTTTATGGTAACCGACAATAATGCCTTTTGGACATAGAAATGATTCTGTGCTCAGTCTAAGAAGTAACTTTAATGTTGTGAGTTAAGTATACTCTTAGCATTAAATCCCTCAGATTTTTCAAACCTGATACCTTAGTACCTTGTGTGTTGGTTTGTTTTAGGAAATGGTTCACAGATGATGGTGAACTTATCACCTTGCTAGATCCACTGAAGACAGTGCCATATCGCCCTCCTGTGTCTGACATTGAGAATCCTTTGTTGAACGTTGAGTACAAACCTGTAAGTGTTCATAAAGTATACTTAAGGCAGGAATTAAAGCTGATTATGGAGTTATATGTTTAACCATATACAGTGTGTTTGTTATATTGCTGTACTGCAGATTGTGCATATGCAAGCTCCATGCACTGTGCATTACGCTGGAGGGGTTTTCCATTCTAAAACTCTCATGTTACTTACTCACGTAGTAATATGTACTATAATGAGCACTACTGTGCAGTCCAAATCTCTTGACTTTTCATCGGAGTGACTGCGCAGTTGCCAAACTTCACTGGGCTTCACTTCGTCAGAATGTTACGCATTTGTTTTAATGCCATCGCAATATTTAAATCCTAAGTGTTCCAGAAGCCTGTTAGTGGAAGAAGCAGAACCTGCATACCCTATATTTCCTCTAAGCACCACACGGTTAACTTCTTTGATGTCGGAAATTAAAAAAATTAAAAAACACTGCGCCATACATCTTTTTTTAAATCATCCAGGTTTGTCACTCTCTTAGGTAAGCCTATATGCTTTCTCGGCGATGTAAACAATTTCATGGCTGTTTCTGCCCGTGCCTTTGTCACTTCCCTACACGTGAAACTGTTGATGTACTTAATGAGCATGTCTCAGCTGTAAGTCCTTGACATTTTGTTAAGTTAAGATTTTTGCAGTATTCTTCATTAGCAAACTTTTTAAAGAAATTATACACACTGAAGACAACAGCCCTAACCTTACTGCTATATCCACTGGTACTACTGGGCTTACTAAGAGACACTTTCATGAAAGAGTTAACTTTATAAACTCTAGGACAAAGCCTATCACTGTTAGAACTGAGTACACTGCAGTTGAATTAACAACTGAGTCACTTAACCTTCCAGCAAGTGCGCTGTAAAAAGTACACCTGCAGTATTTTGCTTTGTCAATGTTTTAACAGTGTCTTAACCGTGAGCCATCATGTCAATGCTGCAATGAATTTCATTGTTGATGCTTCCTCGAGAATGTGATGGCAGTTGCTGATTCTTTATTTAAAGTTCTCAGATGGCTTATTCTTTATATGGCTTTTTTTTATTATTTATTTATTTTGTAGTGTATTCCAAGCAATGGGGTGCTGAATGTTGTAAAAAGGACAACACGCCTTATGTAAATACGTACTTGGTTCTAGGAGTCTGCGTTATGTAGATGTAAGCATAATAACCATTAAAATGCACTTAATCATTTTTTCCAATGATATTATTCTCTGAAACAAAACCATACATGACATTGTTTATTAAAAAACGTCATGTATGGTTTTGCAGAGCTGCATCAGAAGGCTTTGAAAGGATTTTCATGATGAGTTTGTAGCTGTATTAGAAAACCTTGTGAGATAACTATTTTTAAATTTGTTTACGACATGGAGAATTGCATATTATTATATGATAATTATGTCTATGACATAATATATAAAATAATTACAACAGCAAAGGATTTATTACTATTACAAGCATAACTATAACTAAAAGTCTACGTTTAAACATCACGAAAGATACTTTATAATTAACGGTGAACCAATGGGTGTAAAAATATTATTCTTTTTTTGTACTTGTTCAGGAAAACATCACCTTTTATCCCAGCTACTTGTTGCTTATCTGAAATATAAAATACGCATGTGCGCACATGATATTGCAATTAGAGTTTTACCAGCGGCGAGGTGCACTGTCCATATGAGGCAATGCCGCACTGCTGCTATTCACTAGTGCCGTAATAGTGGACATGCCTCAAACATTCAAGAGATTTGGACCACATAATAATCTTGTTATAAGTTGTGTTGAAAATGGTGTCCATCTGCATTTAGACATTCCTGGCATCCACAGATGAAATTTCCATTCACAGATTTTTCACTGTCTTAAGGTTGTAATTTGTGAACCATTGTCAGAGTGACAATGTAGGGTGTAGGGTTTCAATTTTAAAAGTGTACCAGTTCTATGAACAGAGGCTTTTGAAACACCCAGTTGCTGTGCAACACATCTTAGACACTTCTTTGGAGAGCATTCAAATGATGCATAAATTTCTTCAATTTTTCCTCATTAGAACATTTGTTTTTCGCTTCTTAGGTTAGTATTTAGCGATCCCATTGTCCTAAACTTATTGACTGGACATCTAACAGTTTCTCTATTTGGAATTGGAATACCAGGAAATTTCTCCTGATTATTGTATACATGATTCAGTTCTTATCATGTATCACACATAAAAATTCTTTGTTCTGGCGTGAATTTTTCATTAGGCATTTCAGTGGACTAATAAGAATAATCTAATGTAACTCACACACAATGCAGATGTCTTGAAAAAACTTTCAGTTTTGAGGTGCACAATGAACAAACACTAGTCTTTACAGTTTGAACTGAAGATAGCAACTGACACAGCATAACACAGGTGATAAATGTAGCCTTGAGCAGGTCATTCAATACTGCTGTGCTAGCAGAAAAATACTGAGGTCACAGCAGTGAAAGGAAACTACATATATATGTGATCTGTAGCCTGGGTATAAATCGAACACATGGTATAAATGGTTACTCTCTCTCTCTCTCTCTCTCTCTCTCTCTCTCTCTCTCTCTCTCTTTCTCCATTTTTTTGCATTAGTAAAAATCCTCTATGTAAAAAGGTTTTTATTTGATTCAGATTAAAGCTTAGAACAGTATACAAAAATAATTCTTTAATCAAATATTGGTTTTTCAGTTATTGCAAATATTTCATAATGTGACAATGGTAGAAAAAACAGATACATTATATTTAAATGTAAGAAAACTAAAAATGATATGAAATTCTCCCTTGTACTGTTAAGTCAGTATGTTAGTTTATGTAGTGCTCGTCCTGAACCCAACAACATTAATCATTTTGTATGCAGAGCTTAGAAAAACAGTTAAGTGTTAAAAAAAAAAAAATGTAAATTGATTTTAAAGTTAATGAAGTTAAATCAGCAAAATGCATTTATTTCCAGTTTGATATCTAGTATACATTTCCAAAGACTTGAATTTCTTGTGTCACTGATGTACTAGTTCAAAAAATATTATGTTAAAAATTCTTTAAATTATTAAGATTTGAAGCAGTATTGAAAGCAAAGCAATATACATATTAAAATATATAGTCGCATACTAAAACATACCTCATTATGTCAATTGGTTAATATCAGGAAATGTTTTTCAGAGACATTTGTCTCCATCTTCAGCTGTTTGTGACTGATGACTGGTTGCTATTCATCTAATGTATTGTGACTTTGAAACATTAGTGACAAAAGTCTTCACTTACATTTACAAAATTTGGTTCAGATACGTGGATGATATTTTTGCCACAATTCCATACAAATTCAAAGATTATGCATTGAAATTACTTAACTTATAAGATAAATATGTTAAATTTACTGTGAAATAGAAAAGGAAGAAATGTTAGTTACCTTTCTTAGATCTAAAAATCATGAAAGATGATAATGGTTTAAAATTTGGTATTTATAGAAAAAATACACGCGTTGACATTTACATTAAGAAGAATAAATACAATCCAATATTTCATCATTTGCTGCTGTCTTCAAGAGTTAATAAGCAGACTCCACAGTGTACCACTAGCCAAGAAGAATATTCAAAAGAATATCATATTTTAGAAATAGCAAGCCTTAATAATTTTGAAACAACTTCAATAAAAAAGTTAATCAAACATGATTTGAAAAAAAAACAAAAACCTTAAGCAATTAATCACATTAAAGAAAACAGATAATAAAGATTGGAAATATAAACAATGTACATATCATCCATGGGCTTTTAATAAATTTGAGAAAATTTTCAAACAATTTAATAGCTCCCCAAAAACAAATACAGTGTGAATAATTTACTCAACAAACCTCTCAAAAACATTATCCCATTCAAAATTAAATCAGGGATTTATCAAATTAACTATGAAGATTGTGAAAAGTTTTACATAGGAAAAACTATAAGAAATTTGAACACTAGATTGAAGGAACACCAAAGAAATATCAAAAAGAAGCAAACAGATAAGTCGGCAGTAGCTCACCACTTTTGGTTGGATAATCATAAATTTGGACAAGATATTAAATTGTTAAAACCTGTAACTTTAGCCTTAGAATTGGATATTTGGGAAAACATTTAAATTTACAAAAAAGAAGTGCATTTGTTGAATTTTGAGATCCCACTGCCGAACGAACTAAGAAGTTATGTAGAACTACCGCTAGAGGGTATCAAGGTCACAATACATTAGATGAGGAACGGCAGCCAGTCATCAGTCACCAAACGGCTGAAAATGGAGACGAATGTCTGCGAAAAATGTTTCCTGTTATTAATCAACTGACATAAGTGTGTTTTAGTGTGTGGCTGTTCATATATTTTAATAAATATTATGTTAATATTTTTGGATAACCATGTAATTAACATAAAAGTTTATGCATAGTGACATACCATAACAACATTGTGATGGATGCTATCAAAAACTGTTTAAAAACTTCAATATTAATATTAATAATTGAAGCAAAGAGTTTATTGAAACATCATTGTTGATTTGAATTTAGTGCTACATGTTTCAATAGCCAAGCTCTCATTCTCAAGTGCAAATTTTTATTCAATTTTAATGTAAAAGTCTGTATAGTTGAGTTTAACAACTACTTCAGTAAAACCAAACATTATAACAGAGTGATAACTAGGAAACCAGTGGTATGAAATAATAGAACATGTTTATAAACCTATGAAAACATTGCATTCTGCGTATAGTCTATATAAAATTTGCTATAGATACTGGTGGTTTTTTATGTGCTTGTTGTGAGAATGGTGACCTTGATGCAAAAACATGCATTTTGTGTGGTGGAATTTGCATGAATAGAGCTGTGGTTGCAATGTAGAAATGCTTTCAAACACGATTCATCAAGCACCCATCATATAGGAACTGTATTTCATGTTGGGTACGTAAGTTTGTAGTCACTGGATGTTTGTAAGCTGGGAGACATACCAGTCACTTGCAAACATAGAGAGAGACACTCTATAGTGAGTCACATTTCAAAGAATTTGCCAAACCCAATGTATTCCCAGATCTGCCCTTTAAGCTGTAAAAACTGCAGTTCATGCAAGCGCTGGCACCAGGAGAAAAGCCTAAATGACTTGTCTTGTGCACTGAAATGCAGATATGTTAGATTTGCTGACAGGTTAGTATTTAGCAATGAGGCAACATTCCACCTAAGCTGAAAAGTGAATCACCATAATGTTAGGACCTGGGGTACAGAAAAGCCTTGTGCCATTTTGGAGGCAAGCAAAGAGCAGCATTCTTCTTAGACAATTATACTGTCACTGGCCAAACCTACCTATAGATGTTAAAAGAATGGTTTATGTTTCAAATGATGGCAGACCTTCTGGATGTAATCTTCCAAAAGGATGGTGCTCCTCCCTATCTCCATTGTAATGTTCAAAGGTACTTGAATATCAGGACATGGGATAATTCTTACTGGGGATAAGGATTTGGCAATGCAGTTCTGGCCTCTACAGTCACCGGACCTTACCCCCTTTCTTTTGGGGTGGGGAACTATGTGAATAATGCTGTTTATATCCCCCATTATCTAGACATAGACAATTTGAAGCAATGCAGTGAAGCAGACCATAGAAGATATCAAGAACTGGAATACCATAGACATCTGCCATGTTACCAGGGTGTTCATATCCAACATATGTAATGTTTGGGCAAACTTATAAAAGTGCCCTATTATTTGTTTCTATATCATTCCAGTAACAAATAAAACAACTTTAATTTCATACCAATACTGTTGAAAAACCCTAAAGAGTTACAATATTCAGACTCTGACATGTATTATCAGGATTGTACACATTTATGTTGCAAGTGTATTTTTTATAATGTTTGTGTATTTGTGTTTACTTCACGCGTTGAAGCCATCTTGTGACGTGATTCATTTGTTAGGCTTGTTAGCTCCATCTGGTGTTAGCAATTTGCGGCAGTATTAGTGTTCGTTTGAAAGAATGCTACTGTTATTTTATTTAATTTTGGTTCTCTGTCCTCCGGCTAGCTACGATCTTTTTGGTCAAGCACTTCTCTTTATACAGGTTGTGTAAACGGAAAGGAATCTTTTATCCAAAGATAACACTGATGAAGAAATTTGTTTTACACTTTTATTGTCGAACACGTTAACTATCACATTTACACATTGATCTTGACACTCGCCAAACTGAAACTGTTATAATAACTTCATTACTGATAATTCTTAATTCGCGTACTTCAACTTTTTGTATAATTAACTTTATAACACTTGAGATTTTTCATAACTCTTTTACGCGTAACCTGCAAATTGATATCCGAAGTGTGCCGTACAAATACTTTCGACGAACTGACGGGAATGCGACGTGTAGTGTACAAAGAATTTTGATGAACTGACGGGGTCTACCTCTAACCTAACCTACTCTTTTTATACTCCTTCACCCAGATATGCCTAAAGATTATAACTGAACTGCAATTGGCTAATAAAACGCGCCAACATTAGCGTCTATTTTTATATCCAATGAAAATTATGAATACATATGCTCTAGGGAAATGTTCCAGAATATTCTAAAAGAAAAACGCGCCAATATTACGTAACTTCCTCGTTTCCAATAATGATAAACAGCTCACCCCCTCGCTGCATTATTGCACACTATTATTGTCAGTTTCAGTAAGGCAGTATAAACTTACTTCCCAACAATAATTACAATCAACAAACATCTCAAATCAATGTCACATAATAATGCATATTCATACTACAATCATTATTTACATTTAAGTAATTTGTGATACAAATTACTGCATCAATGTTCACTTAACTTTATTGCTGTATGTATGTCATCCTTCTTCTAATTCCTAAACAGACTTTTATATCCCTTTTACAGCACCACACTGAAGCGTTTTGAATAGTCCCAATTGTTAAAGTGAGATGAAATGGAACGGCCATTCATTCAAAGTCAAATGTTGTAAGTTCAAGTCCCAGCGACTGCAGTCAAATGTGCCTGTAGTAAAGGATGGGGAGGGCCCAAGTAATCAGTGTGATAACACGCTTGGATGCTGATAGGGTTATATTTGACTACAGTTGCATGGAGTTTGCTTCTTATTATTACATATATATATAAACACTATAGTTTTGTTGAAAAACTTATTATTTTTATAATATAAAACAGGTATAAATAGCTTAATTTTATTGCTGAAGATTAATATAATATGAAATTAGAGACAATGGCCCATTAAAAAACCCAAAATCTTAAACAACCACTTTTGTAACAAATACAGTACACCAGGCTCTAAAGGGTTAAGTTGAGAAATTTCTATTACTTTCAGAGCTTTTCCGTTACATGCTTTATGTCTACTAAGAAGCCATAAATAACTTCTAGTTGAATTCTGACTCCAGCCATGAAAGCCTGTACTTATAAGCATATAATGTATTTTTGTTTCAGTTTCATGTGAAATTTAAATCTGAAATCTACATTAAATGCCCAGACAAAGTCATTATAAGGATAAAAGGCATATAGATCAAGGTTTTATATTGTGTAACTATATGGAAATTTAATGTTTCAATGCTATGAAATGTTCATGTTCCCTAAGATTTTTAATTTCATGCATTTTAAAATCTTTGATTGCATGTATCACAGTGAATCTTATTGACATATGTCCTTCCTCTGGCAAACACCTCAATTATTATGTTGCTTCTTTAGGATCTAGAAAATGTATTTATAGATTTTAAAGCAAAAAGATTGTCTTTCCATGAATGTCTAATTTTTTTCAGGCAAACTTTAATATATATTCATTGGCTGTTAAAGGTTATTTTGTGATAGTGACTGCATTGTTAAAAGAATATATAGTACTGTGGCTTTCCTTTATTTACTTGGTTTGCTTACACATGGACAATATAAAAGAAAACTTGTGAAAGAAACTGTTTCCTGTTCTGTAGGCTACTGTCAGTGACCTTGAGAGAAAGTATATAGTGCAGCCTGGAGAAATTGGAGAAGATGATAATTATCTCCTGGAAGTGGATATATTATCTGTGACATTCACTCATCATCCATTATTCAGTCGTGAACATGTTCTAGCCCAACAAGTTACAGATTTGTTCCGCAAGTATAGTAAGCGCTTATCTTTGGGGCAGGAACAAAGGCTAGCTGGACGACTTGAAGCCTTGCGAAGAGCTCACAGTAATATAAAGAAAGCTCTGGAGAGTTCATCTGAGGTCACACCAGAGCAGCTGGATAGGCTTCAAAGGTATGAGTTAATGTATTTGCTAAGGTACTGCTAAAATATGTCTTCCAAAAACAAAAAAGAGTGACAACAGAAAGAAAACTGTTTATTGTTAAGTTGAAATTGGACATATGAGGTGTTACAGGAGACGCAGCATAACTCAGATTGCTAAAAAACAAAGATGGCTGATGCTGCATATCAGGGTTGTCAATGTTCTAACTTGAGTCACTAGATATATGATCAGAGAAATCACCAGACAAAGTATTTACAAAAGACTCACTATTTTGGTCTTCTGGTAGTATTATGAGTCGTCATATCATATATACTGCTCTGTAATATTCTTTTCTTTGGTGCAAAGGTTTGGTCATCACCAGAGACTAGAAGTTTAGGCATTGTAAATCATTAAAATAGGCAGGCAAATAGACATTATAAATGACTAAAATAGGCAATAAAAGGCAATATAGAAAAACCTTACATTATGCCTATTTATTTACTAGATTGCACTATTGAGACAATCACACAATCAGCATATTTATGTTAACATCGTGTTGTATTATATTTTTAAAGTAATTTTAAAGTTTTAAACAAAATGCTAATTGTACTTGACAGAAAAATGAAAATGTTCCTTGAAGGCCTATGTATTACAGTTCCTTATCGGCTTATTGGTTGCAGATGACAAACCAAATGCTTTTTTAAATTTTCTGAGGTCATGTTGAGTCTCCTGTCAGATAATACATTTTTCATGTGAGAGAATAACCTCTCAACATCTACAGAGGTAGTTGGAGCAAATCTAAAACATTGAACTATTGTAGGGTCCATTTCTACTGCAATAGAATTGTCACCTAGTAGAATTTTTAAAATTTTTCTAAGTTTGTCAAGATCAGAATTTTTCAAAAACTCCATTTTACACTTTTCCCTAACTAATGAATCCCATTTCCCTGGCCACTCTCCAATATTTGCACTGCATCATCCACAATTTTCACTGACTTCGTCAAAATCAAAAGACTTCTTTCTTGAAGCTGGAAGGTCACTTGTGGCAGGAAACTGAACTCAGCCGCAATGAAAATTAAGTCATTTCTCACTTCCGAAGTTTCAAGAAGTTTCTTTGTTGCTGCAATTGAAGATGCTTCATCTTCCAGAATAGCGACCACCTTAGTTATACTCTGGAAATTTGAAGCATAGTAAACTGCTGCTGAAATCCATGTCCCCTATCTCATTATAATAAAATTATGAGAAAAGAACTTTATAATAAGTTACGTGAAAAAATAAAATTGATCAAAAATGCTGACCAAACTATGAAAGAAATAAAAAGGCACCTACTAGTAAATGCATCTTATAGTCTGGAGGAATTTAAGTGTGGGGCTGGTAATTAAGAATTTAAATAAATTGTATTTGTAAGTATTATAAGTGTAAATAATTATTGTATTTGGCAAATCCACAACATGTAGATGTTATCATGGATGAAATAAATTGAACTTGAACTAGGTTCAGGGGGCAGAGGTATATCTGGTATAATGTCTTTAATGCCTGAATCCCTGATGGTCTTTCACACAGATCTTCTTAATGCTGGAAATAATTTGTCGACAGCCAGAAACAAGCTTTGTATCTCTTCTGACACCCTGTGGAAACCATGTGCTACACAAGTCATGTGAAATGTGTTTGGAAATAGCACTTTTAAAGCTGTCCCAGCCTTTTTCATGTATGGTACAGCATCTCAGATGAAAAGTAATGCATTGTTGTACTGAATTTCTTCAGGCCACAGAAACTGTAATGAATTGGTAAATAAATGTGCGATGGGTGAATTATTAACTTTTTTCAGACTCACTGTTGTAAGCAGGAATGCTTTTATTGATTCACCTTCTGAAGGATCTAATGGTCCAACAATGACATTGGCAATAAAATGACCAGTAGGTTTATTTGACTTGTTGATTGAAATCCAGATCTTTTTATACTTTAGTTCATCTTTAATGATTTTCATTACATGATCCTAGCATTTTCACAAGCTTGACTCACTGGGCACAGATTCATCCGTATACTTCATCCAAAAATTGTGTTAATATAGGATTCTGTAGTTTCCACATAGGGATTCTAGCACCAATAAAAGCTTTACATAAATCGAATGCAAATTGTAATTTTTGATTCAATGTTGCAATTGCGTTGGAAGCAAAGAAGTCTTCTTCCCAGTAGCCTTGGAAAGTACATTTTTGTGTTTGGTTGTACTGTTATATTGATAAATGAAATATTTCATTTCGCAGTTCACTGACTGCTCATATATTTTGCACAGAAGTATTTTACTGTCAGTATAATATACGTTGGATACGAAGGTATTAATGTAACTTTGCAATTTACTGCTTAAAGGAATACTGAATTTTGCATGTTACTAACTACCTTGCACAACGTCATAATGAAAACTGAAAGAAAGATAAATTTAGAACAATAATGAAACCATGTTATACCTCCAGCACTCATTGTTGCTTTTGAAGGAGGTATGATACATTAGGAAGTCAAGTAAACACAAGCAATAATTAAAACCCTTACCTACCTTAGCTCTGTTTACAGTGACACTCATTGTTGTTTGTAAAGAGAACATGAACAGACTGGAAGGCAAATAAATAACATAGTTTTGGTGCAGTCAGTGTAGCGGTTACAGAAATAAAATTAAATACATGTAGGCAATTTTTAATAATAAAGGAATAAGTAATAATCAAAAAGGCAACAAGAGGCATTTATTTCTGCAATTAGGCATTGTATAAAAAAAGATGGAAAAAGGTAACATAGAACTGTGGCATTTCAATCACAAAGATGTAAATCATACAGATTCACCTAAAAATTGAAGATAGATTTAACACATTTAAAAAGATATTCTGCCAAAGTTCTGGTCTCTGGCCATCACCTTCCTTCTCTGCCATAATCACCATTTACCTATAACCTGGATGCACTTTAAGTGTTAAATTAAACAGTGAATTGTGTTATAGACTTAATTTATATAACATGCATATGTTAATAAAAGTTGCAAATTACTGTACTGTAATAGTATGAAGAACAACATACAGTTATGCTTTAATATGATTTCAGCGCACTTAGGTAAACCAAACCATTAAACTTCTTTTTTTTTTATACAGATCTTCTTTCTTTAAAAATAGAATCCCACACAAACAGACAATGCTTACACCAAAAATTGCAAAAATAATTCAAATTTCTAGTTAATTGCAAAGGTAAGATTTAATAATTAATAATAACTTAATAGCCTAATAACCTAACCCAGTGGTGGCGAAAACAAGACTCACGAGGCAGTGTGACTCACAGGCACCACTCCTTTTCTAGGTGTCTATTCATTTGTTTTCCATATGCTGCTGAGTGGTGTAGTGCATATTGCATATTTGATGACTCGAGGGAGAAAGGCATTTTCGCCACCCTTGACGTAACCTAATAATAATTAATAATTAAATGCTCATATAACTAGCCTAATTAATATAACTATAACTAATCAAATAAATAGTAATATAGTTAATATAATGTAATTATATAATAACCATGGCCAAATGATCAGTGTGCAAAGTTTGAACAGCTGCTAATATAAAAACAAGTTGCGAATATAACAGATACAATATTACTAACCTTCCCAATACATGTAAAAGGTACATTTTTGTGGAGGAGTTGCTGGTTATGAATCGAACCCAACAATCTGAATATCACCAGATTCTAGTGACATCCCATAGTGGTGGAAAAATGTCAAAATTGCACTTTAGTAACCTCTTGTATATTGTAACCTCTATGCTTATCTTGGGGCCAACTCAACTAAAAGGTACTTTTTCTTTTTCTCTCATTGAAGAAATGAAAACAAAGAACTAGAATATGCTGACTTTTTGAGAAATGTAGAGTAGTATTTGTTTCTTCAGCTAAACAAATGAAATTAGTAATATGGCTTTTTGTGTTCTTACTTATAGTAAGTAGTAGAGAAAGAAAACTTTGATTTCATGTTGGAACTTGGAACAACAATAAGAAACTAAACTTTCCACCTATCGACTTTGAAATTGTGCTTTCAGGAAACATGTTGGCGATATAAAAATTCCTTGAGCATTAAGAAAGCAGTTCCTTCAAGGCAGTAATGATTAGGGTGACCAAATTAAGAAAATAAAAATCCAGGACGCATTTCCTGCCTCAGTAATATCTGTTGTTTGTGGGATGAAAGCCTAATCAGGCTATCTTCATTGTGCAATAGCAGAACTATAAGATTAAATGATGATTGAAGTTCTGAAAATAAATTATTTTTTCTTATTTATAATGCCATTCTTGTAATAGATAAATAAGCATTAAACATAAACATGCATTTTCTTGATTATGTAGTCATTGTTGCAAGGGAATTTAAGGCTAAATTGAGATTGGAATGTTCATGAATTGAATGAAGGATATGCTGAAGTCTAGAATACCATTTGGAGCATTTAATTCTTGCCTTATGTTACTTTGTTTTTTTAACTGAAGATGCTCTTTTACATCTGATTGAACACCATGTGCAATACTGATGTAACTATTGCAAACTGTAACTTTGTTGTCATAGCGCCTCTTTTAATGAAATGCCATTTCTTGGAATAGTATTATAGGTACTTAAATGAGGATTTTTGTATAATTCAACATCCGGTATTATTTTTCTTGGAGCAAGTCACTTCACAAGGCACAGTTTATTACAGCAATAAGCTGCATACACACAAATAATTATGTGCAATCATAGTTTCATAGTGAAATTGACAGAAATAAGTTATAAATAATCAATCCAAGCAATGTCACCAACATAGAAGATACCATATTACTCTATTGAAATGTGTTGGAAACCTTGCCTCTAAACAAGTAAATACAGAAGTGCCTGGAATTTTGCTTTAATAGGTCAAGGTTGCCAGCATTAAAAAAAATGTTTGCAATGTCTGCAGATACCAGAACATAAACATGTTCTGAAAGCCTTTTCTGGGGACACATGAGGGTTAAAAAGCTGGGGCAGTTCTGGGACATTTGATCATTCTAGTAATGATCTCAGTAAATAAGTGCTCTAGAACCATACAATTCATGTTTAGGTTCTCAATGTTGCACTAATTTACAGACATAATATTTAGTTAAGGCATACAAAATCTGTTTATTTGTGTTTGTTTGTTTATTTATATCTATAAAGATTAAAGTATGAGGAGAGCCTAATTTATTTATTTATTTATTTATTTATTTGTGCTAGCAATCTGCCTTAGAATATGGCTATACATCAGCCCAAGCCATATTCTACCATATTCTTGCCATATTCTATCCATATTACACTCTTATTATAACATAAAAATGATAATGATGATGATGATAATAATAATAATAATAATAATAATAATAATAATAATAATAATAATAATAATAATAATAGTAAAAATTAATAGTAATGATACCAAAATAATAATCTTATAATACTAATATTATAATAGTAATAATATAATTACATAACTTAACATCACATGATGAAATTAATTTACATCTCTTTTTATTGTCCATAACCATTTCTTTTTTACTTTGGACAAGTACTCTCCTACCTTTTTAGTATCCTTGTTAAAAATCTTGCTTAAAGCTACTTTCCTGTCCAGTTTGAACTATTTCCCGTTTATAGCTTCCTTTCTCCAATGCTGTGTACCTTTACAGTCAAAAATGATATGTTCTAAATCTTCTCTTTCCCCACATATTGGACACTGGTTCTGTGGGAATCCATTTCGCATTCTATTAGTCTCCATACACCTGCTCGTACCCAGGCTATACTTTCTCTTTGTTCCTTATTTGAGTTATCCACATACTGTTCTCTAGCCCATACATTTTTTATTAATATATATGATTCCAAGGAACTTTTCTTCCCAATGTTGCTAAATAAATTTTGTATATATCTTTTTGTATATCTTCAAACCTCTGCCTAGCTTCTTTCCAAAAACCCTTAACATTATTTTCCCTCCTTCTCCAAATTTCTCCCAGACCACTATTTTCCAAATTAGTTTGTATACTATAACTCCACCCATTTTTCTTTAAGCTCCTTTCTTGGAATTCCAAACACTGCCTCAACAAGTTCTTCTCTTCTAAATTTAATAGTCTGTACCAATATTTAAGAGCTCTCTCCATTATTACCCCTTTTCCCCCCACTCTCTGCATTTCAATTAGAGCAAATTCCTTAACTGTAGCATTTGGCAGGCTAAAACTTCTCTACAAAAACTCCTATGTACCATATCTATCTCTTCCCAGCCTCGTTCTACTCCCCATATTTCACTTCCATATAACAGTTTTGCTTCAACTACTGTGTTATATATTTTCTTTAGCCATTTAACATTTATATCTGGTATTCTATATTTGCACCCTCTAATCGCTGACATTGCCCTTTCCCCTTTGTCAATACCAGTTTCTTCTGTTTCTCCCATTTTCCACCCCCATCCATTTTAACCCCTAAATATATACAATCTCTGACCACTTTATATTCCTTCTCTCCATTCTTCCACTTTTCATACTTACCCAGTTTGGCACCTTTCTTAAACACTATAATTTGAGTCTTCTCTTGATTTACTTTCAGATTCCACTCATCACAGTATTTATTCATTTGCTGTAGGGACTGCTTCAGACCAATCGTTGAAACTGATCCTATCACTAAATCATCAGCGAATAATAACCCAGGGATTGATATCTTATTTATCACAGGCAACCAATTATTATTCCTTCCTATCTCAGTGAGGATATCATCAATATACAGATTAAATAACACTGGACTTAACTTACATCCTTCCTTTGGTGTACTTCTTTTGTCACCAATCCTATTCCTACTTTCACACAAAATGTGTTCTCCTTGTATAGAGCTTTAAATAAATTCACCATCTGTTGGCTTACTCCCTTTCTCAAGAGTTTGTGCCACAACAAATTTAAATCAATGCGGTCATACGCTTTCTCCAAATCAACAAATGCCATGTATAATTTTCCCCTTTTTTCTTTTAAATACTTATCCACCAGAGTTTTAATTATGAATAAGTTATCTACCGTTCTTCTCCTCTTACGAAAACCCATTTGAAACTCTGAGAGGAACCTAATTTACTAAGTGTTGAATCTCTTAAGTGACTTATCTTGATTATTTATCAAGGATATAATTTATGTAAAGAAGAGAAATGAAATAAATATCAAAATATCAAATATTTTTATGAGAAAGCGAAAGTCATTTCAACTTAAGCAACCTTGGTTGTGAGAGGGAAAAGGGTTGAGTTTTTAAATAGAATCAGATTTAAAGAAATAGCACAGATGCTTTTAGCAACTTTATTACTATCAGTCAATACAATTAATGCTGATTTTCCATTTACAATAAAAAAATTCCTGTTTTATTTAAAAGAAAACAAAATGTGTATGATAAAAACATTGGAGAATTGGTTACTGGGCAAGAAACTAATAAAACAATAGGTCCAACCCTAACATGCATGAATGAATGATTTATTGTCTACTTTTAATTTACATACATTTTATACAATATTTACACTACAATGAAGTTGCTTGTTATTTCTCTTCCCCTTATATTTAAACTTCTGTTGTATGTATAATGGAGAAGTATAATTTTCCACTATTTACTTTTTTGCCTTGTTACTCTTTTTCTGTATCTTTTCTAATTTGCTTCACATCTCTTTTAACCACTTTAACCTAATTTCTCCTAAACATTTTCCTGCTTTCCTCATATATTCATTTAATCTTGTATTAAAAACCTTCTTAACTTTTAGTCTATTGGTAAATTTTTCCATTTCTCTAGTATTAAACTCTCTCTTCCTTTATCCGTGTCCTTGTATTCCAGAATAAAATGCCAATTGGCATGTAATCCATTACATTTAGTACATCTCTCCCCCTTCTTCTCCCTGTTAGACCACTTAAATGCAATACTCCTGTCCTCACCCATGCATACCCCATTCTGACCTCTTGAAACATACATCAATCATCATCAATGTATCTTTCTTTTCCCCATTTCATTTTAAAATATTTATAATCTATTAATGACCTTTTTTCCTTAAAATTGCTTACAATTTCTTTCTTTTCAATATCCTCTACTCTTCTTCTAATTTCTTTCCAGAAACCCTTACTTTTGTTGTTTCTTTCTGCCCTTGTTTCAGTGTTGTTTGTATCTTGTGCATCCAAGTTTCCCCCCCCCCCATTTTCTCCTGTACAACCAAGCATTGCTTTAGTATCTCATTTTCCTCTAATAGCCTTATTCTGAACCAGTATTGATTGGCTTTTGCTCCCACCCTCCCTAGTTCTGCTTGTGCTGCTCCATTTGGTGAACTCCTTGGTAATCCCAGGCTTATTTTGCAAAAATTCCTATGTATGATAATTCCCATTATTCCAAAATATTCCTACATTTTCCCATCCTTTTTCCAGCCCCCATATCTCTGCTGTGTATAACATCCTTGCTTCCACCTCTGTGCTATATATCCTTTCTAGTCACACAATTTGCATTTCTGGTATTTTGTTCACACATACTCTATTTATTTATTTATTAATTATCATCCTTTGAAATACATTTAAAGGACATGTCCAATTACAAATATAAAATAATTTAACAAGTACAGCTTATAATTTTACATTACTTCTTTTACATTGCATTTACATTAAGTTTACCTTAAATATCATTTTCACTTTACGTTGCTTTACCATGTCTAAATTCATCTATACTATAAAATTCATTTTCTATTAAGTATTTCTTTATTGTTTTCATCATTACATTTGGCTGATTTATGTTCTTTATTTCTCTAGGTAATTTATTGAATAATTCTCTTCCTCTAACTTCTATGGCACAATTATTTAGAGTTCCCCTTAATGTTATTGCATAATAATCATCATTGTTTCTTAAATTATGGTTATGTACACTGGAATTTTTTTGCATATTTATACTTATCATAGTTTTTATGCATATATATGGCACTGTTAACAAGTTTTGATTCTTAAACACCCCCCTGCAAGTTTGTTTGTTTTCTAATTTGCTTATTATTCTAATGGCTTTTTCTTTGCAGTTTAAAGACTTTATCCATTTCTCTTGCTGTAATATTTCCCCATAACGTAATTCCGTATCTTACATGTGAATATATAAAAGCATAATAGACCTGTTTCATTGTTTTATTGTCCATTATTTTAGTTAATTGTCTCATTAAATAAATGCTGTTATTTATCTTTTTTCTAATTGATGCTACATGAGATTGCCAATTTAAATGCTTATCAATTATTACTCCAAGAAAATTAGTGCAATTTATTTCTGATATGTTTTCCCCATCTATACTACTTGGGTGAAGTTTTGTTAATTCAAAGTTAATACATGCTGTCTTTTGTGTATTTATTATCATATCTAAATTAGCATAATATTGTTTTATAATTTTTAAAATTGAATTTACTCTAATTTCAACCTCTTTTGCTGTTTGACCTTTAATTATGACATCATGTTGTCTGCATATCCAATTGCGATGCCTCCATTTTCTTGTATGACCTCAAAAATTTCATTTATATGTATAAGAAATAAAAATGGCCCTAATTGTGAACCTTGCGGGACCCCTTGTTTTACTATTTTGAAATCTGACTTTATCTTTTTATGACACCATTTGTATTTAGATGATTTATTTCCGCACATTGTGCTTGATTTTTCAGATATGTTGATATCCAACCCAGCGCTAAACCTCGAATACCACATGTTTCTAATTTATTTAGTAATATTTTTATATTCATACAATCAACGGCCTTTGATAAATCTATGAAGATAGCCACCACTGATTCATGGTCATTTATTGCATTTACAATTATATTATTTGCCTTTTCAATCGCATTTATTGTTGACTTGTGCTTTTGAAATCCATATTGCCATTCTGATACAACATCTAGTTTTTTAAGATAACTTTGCAACTGTATTATATATAAACCTTCCATTACTTTTGATATCACAGAACATAGAGTAATTGGCCTATAATTTTCTATGTCTTTTCTACTCCCCTTATGTTTAAATATTGGCCTAACTATTACCTTCTTTAGCATATCTTGAAAAATGCCTTGCATTAACGATGTATTTATAATGTGTGTTAGGATTTTGCTAATTTCTTGCTTTATGTGTTTTAGTAACAATTTCGAGATTTCGTCTAGACCACTTGATTTCTTTGATTTTAACTTCTTTATTTCAATTTTTGCACTTTCTTCTGACACTTCGAAGACTGCCATACTATTTAATTGGCTTGTTTGTTTCTTTAGACTAATGTTTTTATCTATTTTTGGTTTAGTTAAATTTAATTCTGCTGCTATATTTACATAATATTCATTAAAATTTTCACAAATTTGCTTTGTGTCTTTTATTTCTTTACCTTGATTTCTTTATGACTAAATTTTCCATATGTTTATTTTTGCATTGGTTATGGACCATATTTACCATATGCCATATTGTTTTTGTTTTATTTTCAGATTTCTGTATCAATTCCCTACTGTATTGCCTTTTTGCATTTTCTACTACACTTTTGAAAATATTGTTATACCTTGTCATATAATCCCTAGATTTCTCATTTATATTTGGGTACATTATTGAATTTAAGAACTTCAATCTTTCCCATGAGATTTTTATCCCTTTTGTCATCCATCCCATATTTATACTACCTTTACCATTTTTTATTTTTACTTTTTTTACCGGCATAATACTATCCATTCCTTTTTGCACGATTTTATTAAAAATATCATACTTTTCTTTTACTGTCTCGGCTTCGTATACTTCTTTTCAATTTTTCTGTGTAAGGAACATTTTAAACTTTTCTATATTTTCATAATTTATTTGCCTCATATTCGAACATATTTGTGAATTTATCTTTATTTACATTTAATTCAATAATTTGTCCAAAATGATCCCCTATTCCTGCTTTTATGATAGCTGCTTTCCATTTTGTTTCCTTTAAATTTATAAAAATGTTATCAATACAAGTTTTCGACCACTTCGTCACTCTAGTGGGTTCTCCAATGCCTCTGATTACCTGTATTGCTTGTTTCCCCTTTGCTAGTACTTTTTTCTTCTTTTCTCCCCAATCCCCTGCACTATTGATCCTTACTCCTAGATAGTCAATTGTCCTCATTACTTCCAGCTCCATTCCTTCCCAATATCACTTTTTGGCCTTTCTCAGTTTATATGCTTTCTTAAAGATCATGATTTTCAATTTCTTTTTGTTTATTCTTAACCTCCAATCTTTACAGTATTTGCCAATTGCTTCAATAGCTTTACTAGCCCCACAACTGAGATGGAAGCTGCCACTAGATCATCTGCAAACAATAATTGTGATATTTCCAATCCTAACATAGACCTTCCAAATGTCTCTTGCACAGACTGAAAACGGCTGACACACAGAGAATAAACAGATCATTGTCATAAGTGGCAAGTTTGTGGAAACATGATTTACATGAGACACACACTCTCCTCCCAGATATAACAATGCCATTAAGTGTACCCCTTCGGCAACTTGACTTTACGTCCAGAACGGGTAGTGTTTGTTGGGATGAGTTCCTTGGATAGGTGTTGGGATGGTATGTTGTCATCAGACAATGACTGGTTGTCCTCTAATGGTAGTTGATGATTATCATGTAAAGGTCTTTGTAGTTTACCATCAAGTGGTGGCCCTTGGGTAGTATAATTGGGTACATGATGAATTTTTTCCAGGTCCAATAATAACAAAAATGCCAGTTTAAGTAAGTCAACTGAAATAGAATGTTCGCCATACGGTAGTTCCACTTTGAAGAATTTTCCAGCCCAAGCAAGAGCACGATATGGTCCTGCATATATTGGCTGAAGTGGCTTCTTAACTGCATCTGTTCGATAAATACATAAAAAGTTGTCCTCATATCAGGATGGACAAAAATAGACTTTTTATTATGATGCTTGAAATGAACAGGACAAATAGATTTCATGTGGTTTTGTAGTTTACTAAACAGTGATGGAATGTCTGTGGAAAATGCAGTACTATCAAGGAAAATCAGCTGTAAAGTGATAGGTCCACCATAGACCAGTTGTGCTGGAGTAACCTTGTGCTCAAGAATGATTATTGAGTGAAGACCAAGTGGAATAATGGGTAGTTTGGGAACCCAGTCTGCAGTAAGCTGTGTTGTGAGGGTGGATTTAAGACAGCAATGCCATCTTTAAATTGCACCATTAGCAGCTGATGGTATGAAGTGATCTTGATGTGTTGAATACTGAGCACTGAAGTCAGATGGGAGAAAAGTTTGCAATCAAATTGCTTTCCCCTATCTGTGGTTATGTACCTAGACACTCCAAATCAGGCTATCCATGTTTGAAGGAGAGTAGAAGCAATAGTACCTGCAGTTAGAGATTCCTGGATGAGACATGTTATGTAATGACTCAATAGGGTTCTTTGATAAGGATGTGGTATAAAAGATTGTAATTTGTTTTTGGATGCATCGCACACTAGGTTTAGACCATCGTTGAGCATCATAGTATGAAATGTAAATGAAGAAGCCTTCAAAGTTCATATATGCTTCAATTCTTAACAATTTATTTGAGATTTTGCAATGCCAGTGAGTGATAAACTGAAGGAATTGATATTACTGAAATGCGTGAGCATGCATTGGCAGTAATGTTCGTTTTTCCTGGTAAGCATCAAAGGTTGGTTCTGAACTGTCCAGTATAGTTCAGGTGACGTAGCAGGTGAGATGAAGCTGTATCAGATCACTGTTCAAATCCATACATGAACGGTTTGTAATCAGTATAAATTGAGAACAACCTTCCTTCCAACATGTTTAAAGTATTTCACTGATTCATAGGCTGCCAGGAGTTCATGGTCATACGTGCTATACCCTTACTCAGCCTCCGTGAGAAGAAACCTAAAGGTTCAGGTTTATTGGCATGGATTTTCTGAAGCGAAGCACCAGTGGCGAAATTGGATGCGTCTATACAGAGTACCAGTGGAAGGCTTCTAGATGGGTGCACTAGAAGTGTCTTATTAGCTAATTCAGCTTTTAGACGATGGAATGCTTCTCTTGCAGTAATTGTCCAATCAACTTTTCTTGTGTTTCCTCTTGGATACAGGACAAAGATTATAAGGCTTAGTTGCCGAATATGGAAGGCTGCATGGGTAAAAATTAACAATTCCCAAAAATCATCGAAGTTGTTCCACCATTTCTGGAAGTGGATGGTAAAAAATTGTTTGCATTCGCTCCGACAGGGGAAAAATACGAGATTTATTCATATGATATCCAAGGAAAGAAACCTGTGGAAGTCCAAATTGGCGCGGAGAGATCAATGCATAAGCCATATTGACACACATTCAAAAAGAAGATGAAGATGTTGAATATGCTCTTCCTCAGACGTTGATGCAACAAGAATATTGACTAAAAAAGCGAAAACAAATGGAATACCTTGCAAGACATAATGGATGTACCGCTGAAAGGATGGACCTTATGTTTAAGACCAAAAGCTATTAATACAAATTCAGATAAATCAAATGGCATTATTATTCCTGTTTTTGGAATGTCATCAGGTGAACAGGAATGTGATGAAAAGCTCTGACCAGATCTATTTTAGAAAATATGGTCTTGCTATCAAGTTGAGAATTGAAGTCTAGGACAGAATTGTTATACGATTGAGCGCACAGTAATCATCACATGGCCGCCATGAACCATCTTTCTTGGAGACTGGATGAAGTGGACTGGATCAACATCTTATTGACGCTCTGCAGATTCCCATGTTGATCACTTTATAGAACTCAATTTTCGTTTGTGCCAGTTTATCAGGAGCTAATCGTTTAACCTTGGCGGTGATTGGAGTTCTGATAGAAATCTATTTCTGGGCTCTGTGGTCAGGATTTTCTTTGAAAAGGTTCAGAAATTTCCAAAGTGTAAGTGCATATTTGTTATTTGGATTAATTAGGAGAATTTCAGAAGTGATATTTGGTGATGGTGCAGAACCTGGATGTGAAAACGTAGTTGCATTATCCAAGAGATGTTTGTTTTTTATGTCCACTAGCAATCCAAATTCAGCTAAAACATCTGCTCCAATAATTGGGTATTTAACATCAGCAATAACAAATAGCCAGCAGAAGTCTCTACAAAGACTGAGCTCTGGCCTCATTAAATTTCACCGCATGTTTCCATACATAGCAAATACACTTCTACATGGAATAACTGAAATATCAGCCTCAGAGTCTATCAGGACTTCAAATTGTGATTTCGATTATAAATAAATAAGTGGCAAGGTTGTGTGTTTACACTATCCTCCACCACATCAAGACACTGCTGGTTTAGCTTCCCTGCAGTTTCTCCAATTGAGAATCGGTATTGTAGTTGCAAGGCAAGACAACACATTTATTTGCTTTCTTACCATATGGTACATGGTACCAATGTAGATTTTGCGTTTTTCTAAATGTAGAGTGAGTTCTGCATGATCTAGAATGAGATGTAGATTAGAATTTCAGGTTAGCTACTTCTGAAGTTAGTTGCAAAATTTGCACCTCTAATCGCAATAATCAGTCAGGTTCAGTCTTACTGTCTGATGCCTGGTCTTTGTTGAGAGAACACACATATGACTGCACTGGTGAATACTCTAGAATCTTATGTGCTATTTCAGCCAAAGAATCAAGTGTGTCAGCACTAGAAGCTAGTATTGTTTGTACATGGAGTGGTAAGCGTTTTATAAAAATTGTCTTAAGAAAGTCATTATTGTACCTGACTGCCTGCCAAACCTCTCATTTAATGCATCAAGTGAGACTTTTTTTTTTTTGTTTTAACCGAGTTCCAGTTCATCCATTAATTTACTATTGGGTTGTCTCATAAGTTTGTTCATTTTGCTCACAAGTTCCATTTATAGCACCTGAAAACCCTGAACCCTCTGTACACTCAAGTTATCATAGTTGCCTAACCACTCCTATGATTTAGAGGTCAACAACCAGACTCGCTATTGGATATGTCAGTGTGTGTTTGTGACTGACGTTGGATGGAACAGCATGAACTTGTGTTTACAAACTGTGGAAAGTAAAAAGGAACATTTCCGACATCTTATGCTGTTTTACTATCGTAAGGGTAAAACCGCCTCACAATGCCAGCAGTAAAGTTGTGCTGTATACAGGGAAGATGCAGTAACGAATTGAGCATGTCAAAAGTGGTTTATCAATTTCAAGCTGGGAATTTCTCTCTAAAAGACAAACCTCAATCTGGACGGCCAGTGGTTACAGATATAGAAAGAATTCATGAAATGCTAGTCAACAATCCACAAATGACAACTCGAGTGTTGACATTGGAGCTCAAATTAGCTTGTGCTACTGTAGGCAGGAACTTGAAAAAAACTGGGTTACGTAAATATTCACAATGTATGGGTTCCTCATGAACTGAGTGAAGTGAATTTGATTCAGCGCATTTCCATCTGTGACTTCTTATTCAGACGCAATGAGAATGATCCTTTTCTAGAACGGCTAGTAACTGGAGATGAGAAGTGGATTGTGTACAACAGCGCGCGAAAGAGTAAATCATGGCACAAGAAAGGGCAGCCACCACTATCAGTTCCTAAACCAGGGTTACATCCAAGAAAGGTTATGCTATGCATTTGGTGGGATTGCAAAAGGTATCCTGTATTACAAACTTCTTCTGAATAATGAGACCATCAATTCCAAAAAATGCTGTTCTCAGTTGGATCGTCTCAAGCCAGCCATTGAAGAGAAAAGACTGGAATTGGGAAACAATACTGTCTTTCACCACGACAACGCCAGACCACATATCTCTGTGGTGAACCGTCAAAAGTTGCATAATTTTGTGTGGAATGTGTTACCCCAACTGCCATATTCTCCAGACATTGCCCCATCTGACTTTCATCTATTCTGTTTCCTGAATGGCAAATGCCTCACTTCCTTGGGGGACTGCAGACTGAACCTTAAAGAGTTCATCAACCATAAAACCCCCACATTTTATAGAAATTGAATTTTTAAGTTTCCAGAGAAATGGCAATATATTGGTTGACAATAATGGTGTATACTGCAGGAAATAAATAGTTTGTTTACAAAACCTAACTGCTGTAATTATTTATCTTTCAAATGACCTTGTGATTAAAGTTTGTAAACAGAAAGTTCAGCAACTGCGCTGTCGTAGCTGTGCTGTGGGTGAGGTGTGTTCCCAGCCGTTCTTAGTGATTGAAGGTAACGAAAAACAAACAAGCTTATGAGACAACCATATAATTTTGCAGCCCTATGACTCTTCAAATTCTGACATAAGTCTGGCACAAAAATCTTTTTATGGCGTGGAACTTAAAAGGTTTTTCCAGAAAATCAGAAAAAAGTTCTGCCACATCATTGCCAAGATTATCCAAAACATAATTACATTTTGTTAGTTCATTAGTTATTGTTCTAGTAAAGAATTGCATGTCAACTTGCTTAGAAGCCAAACATTTACATTTTTTTCTCCAAAAGGGAGGAATTTTTATTGACACTTGTGAAACACTGGCAGATTCTGGCTTAAAATTTGGTTGTTGAGAACTTACATTTGCATCCTTTGAGTGCTCCTCTGACATCGTGAAGATCTGGTGTAGCCTTAATGTTTATATAATAGCGCTGTATAATCTGCATTGTAATCATGTCTACATCACATCGTATGTCATGTCGTGTATCACGTTAGGGTCACCAATGTAAATGGAAACAGATTTAAAGAAATAACGCAGACACTTGTAGCAACTTTATTACTATAGTCAATGCAATTGATGTTAAGTTTCCGTTTACAATAATTAAATTCCTGTTTTATTTAAAAGAAAACAGAATACATATGATAGACAAAAATATTGGAGAGTTCGTTACTGGGCGAAATACTCTGCAATAAAACAGTAGTATCAATCCTAACATAGTCCTCCCCAAATTTTTCTTGCACAGACGGCAGACAGTTAATGCACAGAGCCACAGAGATTAAACACATCATTGCAGATGTAAGTGGCAAATTTGTGGAAACATGATTTATGTGAGACACAGCCACAAGTTTCTACATGTGTGTACATGTAGTCAGAAAGAGTTCATTTTTCTGCATGTGTAGTTAGAAAATATCATTATGCAACTAATGCTGGGCTTTGTAGTAAACTTGGGAAAAGGGCTTTGATATTGTAATTTGTTAGAGGGGTTTAGAGTGAATTCAGGCATCCTCTTTATTTCTGTTTCTTTGCAGTGACATATGTCTTAAAATAATGTTTTAAAGTATCTTATTTATGTACCTAACATAAGGAGGGTCTATTATTTCTAATAATTAATTCAGTTAATAATATATTTTAACCATACAAGGTGGTATCTAAAATATTCGTGACTGGTGCTGCCATCTGGTCAAAAACTTACTTTGAGACTAATGACTGCTGTCACCCTCGAAGTAGTTCCCTTCCACATGTATACACTGATTTCAGCGATTCTGCCATTTCCCAAATGCATCCTGGAAGTCATGTTCTTAAGGGGTGTTTAGCACAGACAGCGTTCCTTCTTGAATCCTCTCAATTGCGTCGAACCGACATCCTTTAAACTTGATTTTCATTTGGGGAATAGAGTGAAGCCACAGGGTGCCAAATCAGGCAATTACGGTGGGTGGGGGACAACTGTCATGTTGTTTTTCGTCAAAAAACTCCTGGTGAACAAAGAACTTGACAGGGTGCGTTACCGTGATGCAACAGTCAGTTCCCTTTTTGCCAAAATTCGGGCCGTCGTCTCACATTTTCACAGAGCCTTTGCAAAACGTCATAGTAGTACATGGAAGTCACTGTTTGATTTGGTGGGATGAATTCTTTGTACACAATCTCCTTTGTATCAAAGAAAACTAAGAGTATGCAGCTTGTGCAGCTGACAGGCCTTCCGGTGAGAGCATTGTCTTCAATAGCTGTACACGGCCCTGAACTGAGCATGCCACTCAAACACATGTGTATGGCTCATGCTTTGTCCCCCAAACACTTGTTGAATCATTGCGAGGATCTCTGTAGCATTTTTCCTGAGATTTGCACAGAATTGATGCACACACTCTGTTCTAACCTTGGAGCCATCGTAAAATCGCCATACACTACACACAGAGTATCATAAAAAGCACTACAGAATCTCACACTTCTACCCAGCTGCATGAAATTTCCATACTCACTCATCAGATGTACTAGTGTTGCCACCTAGCAGTACTGCAACTACTGTCGAGATAGCAGCATCAGTCCCAAATATTTTGGATACCACCTTGTATTTCACTTACAGTAGTAGTATCCTGTGTGTGATTATTTGTGCAGATACACTGCTGAAGTGCGTGAAACTCGTCACCTGCGCCAGATAGAGGGCAGCAATGATCGTCAGCTTCTTAGCAACTTATTAGCAACTTGGCGTGATCTTAAAAGATTGAGAGAGTTTCAAAGATACACGTCAACATCTGTTCGCTTACATATTCATAAAGAATATGCTTCAGATCCAGAAGCTGAATGTAGAGCCTGGGATGAAGAAATTCAGAAAGAGATGGAGGAACTGGAAGAGGAATGTCAAGAGGAGTACAATAAACAATTAGAGGAATATACTAGAAAATTGGCTCTTTGGAAAAAAAGGCTCAAGACAAAAGTATGTTGTTTTGTTATGGTTTTCACTTGCTTAAGCATTTTCATTTTAAATTCACTTTTGAGTTTCAAATGTGTTGTTATGAAAGTTATTAATAAAGCTGCATAGGAGTCCAAAGCTCATCACTGTCTGATATTACTTGGTTAATGTGGAAGTAGTTTGGGCCAGATCTAACAAAGTTTAAAAATTGCTATAAAATTCAAAATATAATACTATCTCCACTTATTCATGTACAGTGTAACTAATGTGTAAATATAAGTGACTTTATGCTTATTTTGAAAAACATCACTTAGATGCTGGATGAAAATGTCTGATGTGGTACATTTATGTGACTTTCTCTATCATCTTTATCATTTATTAGTGGTTATACAAATTATTCTTATGAAGGTTTATTTTCATATCTACTCCATTTTAATCAAGATTAGCCTTTCTGGAAATAGATGCATTACACATTTAATTATAAATACAAAGGGAATAGCAATAGGCAAATGTTTCAGAACTGGTGCTATATGCTGGCCTTAAACTTCCATACTGTTTCCATGACATTGGAGAAACAGTTGAAAATGACAGGACTAATTGACAGTGACTAATTGTTGAACAATTTGAACCATTAATAACAGATATTTCAGAAATGGCTGATACCACAAAAAAGGTACTTGAAATAATTTGTGTGTTTAAAAGAGATCTACATTTTTTGTGTAGTAGGTTTTCGTCTATCGCTTAATGTTTACCAGTTATAAAAGATTATACAGAATTCCTTTCAAACGAAGAGGAGTTCAAAGCTATTCCTAGAAAATTCAAGATATGCATTTTATTTGTCATGTAAATATCTGTAATACATAGTATTTTAATCAAAATCGTTAGAGCCATCTTTTAGAAAATACAAAATTTGAAAAATCTTCCATGTAAAGGCTACTTTGGCGTGGGGGCATTTTCTTTAAAATCTTCATGTCGCATCTTTGGAAGATACTGAACTTAAATACCAAGTTTGGTGTTTATCTGACTTTTCATTTTTGAGTTATGCTGTTAACAGAAACACACGCACACAGAAATCACTTTCATGTTGACTCATATCAAAATATGTTTATATAAGTTATGTATTACACAAAAAAAAGAAAACACTACAAACCTGGGCACAACATTGATGCACACAATTTATATATTATACCTAGAAACAAAAATGAAGTAAAATGCCAGAAATCGGAGCCTAATGTTGATCTTCATACTTCAGTACTGAACATCAAAACAACCATTAACAACGGTCTTAGCTTATTTAACTTTTGAATTAAAAAATAGCCATTATAGCCAAATTTCCCTCTTTCAAGTTTGTTCTCCTGTCAGTCACAACATTGTTATAGGAGGAAAGAAACCTTTTAGAGTGAACATTTGAACATGGCCTTCATACTGCTTTAAGGTACTTTTCTGTGAATACAGGATGCGATAGGTTCACCACTCTTAAGGGTTTCCATTATATCAGTAGTACTCTCTGACATCTGCTTGCAGAGGGTTGCTTTCAACTCACCAAATCTGGAAACTAGATTCTGAGTGCTCACACCCTGCAGATCAGGAACTTTTTGAAGTTTTTCATGCACAGCAGGGTGCATGTCTGTTACATCAACTACTCTGGGATCAAAGATGCCAAACCCTTCAAATATAGTACTGCTTGGATCCACTGCTATTAAAGAGTTCATTCTTCATTTCTTCCTTTACACTCTTCATTTCAATTCCCATCTCCACCATTCCAGATTTCATTTTCATCTCCATCGTCTCCATTCTGAATTTATACACTTAATTTTACACTCCATTTTCTCCATTCCAGATATCATTTTCATCTCCATCGTCTCCATTCTGAATTTATACACTTAATTTTACACTCCATTTTCTCCATTCCAGATATCATTTTTGTCTCCATCTTCTCCATTCTGGCTAATAATTTTTTAAGCATTTCCTCCATCCACTTAAATTCACTTCTGACACCAGTGTGACTTTGTTCAATTTTCCCTGTTACTTCGCTAATGTAATTTTCTTCAATTCTCACTGTCTTTTCACCAATGTGATTTAGTTCGGTTCTCATTGTCTCTTCACTTTTCCTTGTGACATAATGAAACAGCCTCTTTTTCCTTCTGCTTTACTCATGGGCCATTGAACACAAGAGCTTTCTAATCTCTCACAGTAGCAGCACCACTCACTGTGCATCACAACTGTCATCAGCTGTAGAACCAGTACATCAAGAACAACAATCCATTGTCATGAGCATGCTCAGTGGTATTAGCCACTGGAGTTTTGAGATAGTTCTTGGGAGGTGGGCTTCCAGAAAAATCCTGTTATCTCTAGGTATCGACCGTGAAATTTATATCAGGGGGAGGCCGCTCCTGCTTATTTCTATTTACCTCTCCAACTGACCAGTTGGTCGGTACCATCAATGTGATAAGTCTGGCACATAGGTGCCTCACATTATGAAGAGAACCAGAAGACAGATTAGTTTCCTTTGATGTCACTGCACTATTTCCAAGTGTCCCTACAGATCAACTCCTGCGTCAATTAAAGAAATGGCTACAGCAGACTAACCTACTTGAAGAAGAAATAGAAGACCTCATACAACTTACCAATTTATGCATTGCACAAAATTGTTTTAGTTTCAATAAGAAGTTCTATCAACAACCAACTGGTCTAACCATGGGCAACCCACTTTCACCCTTCTTGGCAGATTTATTTATGAGCTACTTAGAAACACACATAACAACTTCCTTTCCATACATGTTTAAAGTTTGGCACAGATATGTTGACGACATCTTCGCTGTTGTCCCTAATAGGTTCATACAAGACTCCTTAGCCTTATTAAACCTACAGAACCAATCAATAAAATTCACCATAGAAATAGAAAAAGAAGGCATGCTACCATTTTTAGACCTAAAAATCATCAGAGAACAAAAGAACCTAACCTTTGGCATATACAGGAAGCCAACACACTCTACTAATTACATAAAAAATAAGAGTTTCAATCCAACCACACACAAACATGCAGTACTAAACAGCCTAACACATAGACTGGTATATACCCCCTTAAATAAAATAGAATACCAGTTAGAATACCAGCATATAGTAGACACAGCAATACATAATGGGTACAACAAAGCAACTATTGACAAAAAAATTGCAAAATTCAAACGACAGATGCACATCAGAAACACAACAAATCTCAGCCAGCAAGATAAAGAGCTAAAGTTCAAGAAATTCACATACCACCCAGGAACATTTCACAAATTTAAGAAGATTTTCATGAAACATAACATCAGCCTAGCTCCACAGAACAAATTTAACATAGAGAAATTACTTTGTAACAAGTTAAAAGACCCCATTCCACAAGACAAAAAAGCTGGAATCTATAAAATCAATTGTTCAGATTGCAATAAAGTATACATAGGTAAGACAAAAAGAAACTTAGAAACTAGGCTAAAGGAGCATATGAGATGTATTAAATACAAACAAATGGACAAATCTGCAGTTTCACACCATTTTTGGATCACTAATCACAACATCAAACCCAATATTACATTAGTCAAACCAGCCAAATTTGGAGCCAAATTAGATGCATGGGAGAAGATCACCATTCTAAAACACAACACACATCTAATGAATTTTGATTTGCCGCCACCAAATCCTCTCTGGAAGTACATTTCTCCACCACAAGATGCCACCACAGGATCCAGTGCAAAAAACGGAAACACCAACAACACGGGCCAGTCGAATTACCTTCTGAGGATGGGAACAACTATTTCCCGAAACATGTTAAGTGAGTAAACTTAAGTGATGTTAGTGTAACAATTCCGACTCACCTTTAAATAAATTCAATACACATCACTGTTTCTAGCTTCTTTTCATTACAATATATACGTAATTTAAGATCAACAAGTCACAAGAAGCAAAATTTATAATTGGCCACCACGTGGAAAAGATACAAGTCATGGCAGAAAACAAGGTAAGATTAGAAACCCTAAATTTCAATACAGATTTCAGTGGAATAAAAAGTGACATCAAAAGATACCAAAAAATTGAAGAAAAGAGAAAAAACACATTTGCGGACATCCGTTTTTTAAACCTATGCATACAAAGCAAAGTCACACCAAAGTTTGTAAGGAGAATTGTAAAATACGACAAAAACAGCAAACACCAAACATCAGCCGATAAAAAAGTAATAATAATTGAGAGAAACAACCACTACGCAAAATTACAAAAATTGGAACTGGAATTATATGCTCTTCACCTTAAATTAACGGACACACTTGGCTACCCACTTTGGCAAAACATGCAATCAAAATTCCTCACTATTCTTAGCTACAGGATGAAAACAAAAACGCTGAAATTAAAGAAAAAACTAGACATACTACGCCGGAAGCAACATTCATATAAACCTAACCTAAAAAATGAAAAAACGACGCCATACCCTGACGTAATTAATCTTTCAAATGTAACTTTCACCAAAGCGGAATTATCGGTATTAAACCTTGGCCTAAAAACATGTGTTGTCTACACAAAAACAACCGATGAAATAGTCGCAGACATTGAGATTGCTACTTACAACCTAAATGAAAATAGTAAAACCACTATAAAAAAAGAATGTGAAATGGTTCTCCAAGAAATACAAGCAGATAAACATAACAATTTCCCAACCAAACATGTGATCAAAACATTAAAATCAAAACCAGTAGTATACACAAAAGCTGACAAGGGAAATAAACTATTGTACTGCAAAAAGATGATTATATTGCCAGAGTAGAAAATATGCTGCAACAAGAAAATTACATACAAATTCAAGAAGACCCATTAAAATCACATTTAAAAGCCTTCAATCAAACCATCCAGGAAAGCAAAACTATAACAGACACTGATAAATCTAGATTAAAACCAGACCACCCCACTTTACCAAGAATGTATGCTCTACCTAAAATACACAAACCGGGTAATAAGATGAGACCAATCATCAGCAATATTGATTCTCCTATCTACAAACTGGCAAAATGGTTAGTACAGAGATTCTCTTCACTACCAAAATTCAATAGCAAAAACATAATGAATTCAGAAGATTTAATACAGAAGATAAAATCCCTGGAACTCGAACCAGAAGACAGATTAGTTTCCTTTGATGTCACTGCACTATTTCCAAGTGTCCCTACAGATCAACTACTGCATCAATTAAAGAAATGGCTACAGCAGACTAACCTACTTGAAGAAGAAATAGAAGACCTCATACAACTTACCAATTTATGCATTGCACAAAATTGTTTTAGTTTCAATAAGAAGTTCTATCAACAACCAACTGGTCTAACCATGGGCAACCCACTTTCACCCTTCTTGGCAGATTTATTTATGAGCTACTTAGAAACACACATAACAACTTCCTTTCCATACATGTTTAAAGTTTGGCACAGATATGTTGACGACATCTTCGCTGTTGTCCCTAATAGGTTCATACAAGACTCCTTAGCCTTACTAAACCTACAGAACCAATCAATAAAATTCACCATAGAAATAGAAAAAGAAGGCATGCTACCATTTTTAGACCTAAAATCATCAGAGAACAAAAGAACCTAACCTTTGGCATATACAGGAAGCCAACACACTCTACTAATTACATAAAAAATAAGAGTTTCAATCCAACCACACACAAACATGCAGTACTAAACAGCCTAACACATAGACTGGTATATACCCCCTTAAATAAAAAAGAATACCAGTTAGAATACCAGCATATAGTAGACACAGCAATACATAATGGGTACAACAAAGCAACTATTGACAAAAAAATTGCAAAATTCAAACGACAGATGCACATCAGAAACACAACAAATCTCAGCCAGCAAGATAAAGAGCTAAAGTTCAAGAAATTCACATACCACCCAGGAACATTTCACAAATTTAAGAAGATTTTCATGAAACATAACATCAGCCTAGCTCCACAGAACAAATTTAACATAGAGAAATTACTTTGTAACAAGTTAAAAGACCCCATTCCACAAGACAAAAAAGCTGGAATCTATAAAATCAATTGTTCAGATTGCAATAAAGTATACATAGGTAAGACAAAAAGAAACTTAGAAACTAGGCTAAAGGAGCATATGAGATGTATTAAATACAAACAAATGGACAAATCTGCAGTTTCACACCATTTTTGGATCACTAATCACAACATCAAACCCAATATTACATTAGTCAAACCAGCCAAATTTGCAGCCGAATTAGATGCATGGGAGAAGATCACCATTCTAAAACACAACACAAATCTAATGAATTTTGATTTGCCGCCACCAAATCCTCTCTGGAAGCACATTTCTCCACCACAAGATGCCACCACAGGATCCAGTCCAAAAAACGGAAACACCAACAACACGGGCCAGTCGAATTAACCTTCTGAGGATGGGAACAACTGTTTCCCGAAACATGTTAAGTGAGTAAACTTAAGTGATGTTAGTGTAACAATTCCGACTCACCTTTAAATAAAAAGAAAACTGTTGTTCGCAGATCAAATTGATAAATTATTTAAAATTATACTCAAGAATGTATTAAAATGTAAAATGTAGTTCTAATGGAAAAATGTTAAAAAGTATGAATAAAATCACATTATAATGATCCCAAATTATGCATGTCCCTACTTATAGGGGTCAGATCCACCTCAGCTAGGCACAATCTGAACTGAGCATGAGAAAGGGTTAAATTTTACCTTTTGGACCAGGTCTGTGTTCCAAAATGGTAAATAATTCTTGCCATTTTGGGTGAATATACTTGTAATGTGTTTCTTTAATTATAACTCATAGACAAAGTTGCGGGCATAAATTATTTTGTGCCAATCAGACTTTTTCTATATTTTTCTGATGATATTTGCACAGAAGGAAATTTTAACACATGAATTTCTCTCCAACGAAACCCATGTCTACCAGTATAAATTTGTTGGCTGTGATAACATACAATATACACTAGAACAGGAAGTAAAATACAATTTTTTCATTTACACTTATTGATAATCATTAATAACACATTACAGTGAGTGACACACTTGAACAGAATAACTTATGTTACTTCAAACATTATTGAAAACTAATTAACCACAATTAAATCTGAATGAACATTTCTTACCTTATTCTAGATTTTTCAGGAATTAATGACACACATCCAGTTTTCCATGCCTTTTCAATACCTGCATCTTCATAATCTATTGTCTCTGCTTCAAATTCTTTTTGAAGTACTGAACCTTTATTACAGTTCCATATAATTATTTTCAAACTACCTGCTTTGAGTCATGACATCACCTCAAACAATTGACTCAAAGCCTTTAAATTATCCTTTCTCACTAAGTCATCATTTTAGTCATATTGACCAGAAATTTGAGGTGACGATGAGTAAGTTCACTAGTAATTGTTTTTCTTTTATTAATAATTCACTCAAAATAAAAAAGCACACAATTGTGCAAAAACCAGTATGCAAAACATGTGTGAAATGCAAACAGAATCTTGGAAGTAGAAAACACATGACTTTGTTTCATGTTTTCAAATTATTTCTATAATAATGCACTTTGCAGACACATATTGCAATATACTTTGTTGTCTTTTTATCAAGCCCAAGACAGCAAGCCTTTCTCAGTTTAAGGCAAAGTTTAGTTCATGGGCTTGCCATTAGCCCATGTAGACATCTAATTACTAATTACATTAATGAGTAAAAGGTAGTGGTGTGCTGCAGAGGCTAAAGGACATAACTGTTAAGAATATGTTAACAATGGAGAATGCAGTCTTTTCTTTCTTCAGTGTTTAGCACCACTTCCCAATAACCTGACCAAGTCTAAAGTCGAGAATCACTGGGTACCAACAAAGAGGTGACCAGCATTTCGTTGGTGCAGACTAAGAGTAAAATGTCATTCCACATAACAGTATTCAGCTCTTTGTAATACATGCAAAAGCATAACCCTCCAGCCTTCTTCTTCTTTCTTTCTCTTTTTTCATTATGACTACAGATGAGAACCAAGAGATGCCATGTGAATGATAGAGAAAGTAAAAACAGAACCTTTTAGAACCATTTTTAGACAAAAGTCATTAATACTTTTGAAGACAAACAAACAGTTCCTTTGATCCAGTTACTTTGTATCCACCAGAACATTTGTGTTAGTCAGTATTTCTTCAATTTGAAGGAAAGTAATACAAACAGGAATCCAGCCTAGTGATGAGGAGGCTACTGTCCTCTTTCCTTGCAGTGCTTCATAAGCTTTTTGTAGTGGACATTACATAATCATCCCCACATTTCTTCAAATCTGGTACAGAAATGTAAATGATGTATGCAGCATAGAAAAAGAAAATTACATGGAAGACACCTTAAGACTGCTTAACATTCTAGCATATAATATCAGATTCATATTGGAAAAAGAAATAGAAAAAAGTACTCCTCTTTTTAGCCCTAAAGATATTATGACACAGTGGCTATGGTCCAAGGTTATTAGGAGGTTGTCACCAGGCAATGTTGGAGAGGTAAACAGAGATAAGTTGCATTTTTGCTCAGCGTAATTAACCAGAAGCACCATCAGCAGATAACCAGAATGTTCTGGAAGTTTCCTTCTCCCCGTCTCCAAAATATGTGTCCAGAAAGTTCTAGAATGTTCTGTGGAAGATTCCATTGGCTATATAAGCAAGTATTCCCACAAGAAGAGCTAGTCAGTCAGTGAGCAAGCGTGTTTCTGGTGTGATGAAGCATGCCATTCTTTGAGTGAGTTTGTGATGATTGTTATGAAGTGCACTGAGTGCTGCAACTGCAAGATATTGGAGAAGTCTTGTGTTCAACTCCCCAGCATGTGAGCTGTCCAGAAGAAGAGGCTACATTGTGCTTTATATCGTTACGCCACTATGTCATGAGAACATTAGTGAAGTGACAGGGGAAATTGAACTAGTTCACATTAGTGAAGTGACACTGTGAACTAAGTGAAGTCCCAGTGAAAGTTGAACTAGATAAAACAGTGAAGTGACTTTGAGAACTTATAGTAGTGACAGCTGAAGCTTTGGAACGAAGTCACAATATGTAGAAATGGAAATGAGCTTGAACTTGGAATACACAGAAAAACATCCTCACAAACATTATATCAAATCAAATAACTTAAATCTGCGGCCACACAATGGCAGTTATCAGGAACATGGTATACAGGTGTGAAACCTGTCATTAAACTAAAAGAATATATGAACAAATTGTCAAGATGCAATGCTAGTTCAAAAAGAGATAACACGTTACAACTTTCACACTGCGAAAAAACTTCAACAAAACTTACCACCCAAAAGCCACAGGGAAATTTCAGGAAATGTTCATAGTTTGCAGCATTACGCTGGACCAGTGGTCAAGAAATTTATTTAACACACAGAAGCCACAGTGAAATTTCAGAAAATGTTCACAGCTTACATTGCTCTGGCACAAGTGAACAACAAAATATCAGCAATCTGTAAAACAAGTGTGCTGAATGTAATAAGAAATACATTGGACAAAAAAAGAACCCTCTTAGGAACAAAATTAAGGTAGGAACTTAAAATTTAAACAAACAGATAAAGATAAAAAGGAATTTTAAAAGGGCTAAAAAACGTGCACATTTGGAAGATCTCCATAAAGAAATACAAGAGGCAATTGAATGCACTCAAAATCGCAAAGTATATGCTGAGTACCAAGTTTTGAAAACAAATACCAGAACTATCTTGAATGACTGGACCCAGCAGTCAACATTAGCTGATGATGCAGGCAACAGCTGTTGAAACATATTCTAATGAATACGAGGTAAGGAGTAAGTGAAGTGTTTTTTTTTTTTTCAATTCAAGAGTTATTAAGATAAGCATTATGGCCAAAGATTTTTCTGTCAATTTGTCCATTTTATTATTATTATTATTATTGAAACATTCAATCAAATAAAGTTGTCTTTTCTTTTCTTCATTTCTTTTCTTCTTTTTTTCACACTGTCAGGGCATATTCCAAGAACAACCTCACTTCTACTTTAGTTTTCACAGCTCAGCTGACTTAACTCTATGTCCTCCTAGAATGGCTTTTTATAGGTTATCCAAATTACTCAGAAAATTCTAGAAGTTACTATTGTAATCGATAGATCCTTTCTAGCTTTTTCTCAATTTTGTAAAGAAACATCTGAATCCTATATCACCTGTATCCTATTGTAAAAGAATGAAAAGAAAATAACTTGTTATGCAGCAATACTTTCATTAAAGTTAGTAATGAATGCTAACTACCAGCAAATGGAAAATGAACTGTGTACAGTAAAACATCACGAACAAAACAAATCAAATTTGTTTGAATATTTAATCAAAAATTGTGTTGTTCTGACATGACTTTCTCTACTTTGTACAAACTCTTCTTACAAAAGCTTATTCTTCTGTCTACTTCATGTTAATTGAGATAAATATTTACAGAAATTGTAGGTTGTGGATACAACAGGATGTGGCGAATACAGTAGGCTTTAAGTGATAGTCAAATCTTTTAAGAGCAGGTTGCTAAGTAATGCCTTTGAAATTCTGTTTCTCTTTGCATTCCATTTTGGAAACGTATAAGTATTTTAAAGTGCAAACCAATAACAAGGAATATCTCAGAAACGGTTAACTCCACAAAACAAAATTTGTTTGGCAAATTGTGTGCTTTAATGAGATCTAGGAGTATATTTTATTGAGTAGTAAGATTTTGTCTATCTCATATGGTTTACCAGATATGCACAAGTCATCCAGAATGAAGAAGATGTAGGAGGCAATTCCCAGAAAATTCAAAATATACATTTTATTTATCATAAAAATATCTTAAATATATGGTATTTTAATCAAAATTGTTAGAGCCATTTTTGAGAAAATAAACAGTTTTAAAAAGTATTCCATGTAAACAGTTTGGGGTAGAGGGATTTTCTTGAAAATTGTCGTGTTACATCCTTGGAAGATGCTGAACTTAAATAGCAAGTTTGGTTTTTACCCAACTCTATTTTTGAGTTATGCTGTTCACAGACAGATACAGACACACAGACCTTTTTCTAAAAATGCATTTTTTGTGTTCAGGGGAGCTCAAAACATATATTTCCGTGAAATCTCAACATAAAATTTTTCTGTGGAATACAATACTTTCCTTATTTACTATACGTAGTAGAGAAAGTAAAAAGGTAGGAATACCTACATATAGTAAGGTAAAAGCTTGATGTTCCAAATTTTTTAGTTTTGTCTTTATCCAGTACTATTCCTTTATTTTATACTCTTTTTAGTGCCAACCAAAGCGTTGTTGTTGTTGTTGTTGATATTATTATTATTATTATTATTATTATTATTATTAATTTTTTTCTCAACATACCCCATTACTGGCAATATTACATGCATTTCTTAACCTATTTACATTATATATAATTAATTTTAATTTACATGATATAATTCCACATTATTACATCATATATACATATTAATTGTATAATATTATTATTACTCTATTTTACGTCGCTTTAATTACAGGGTCATATCATGACGAATCTGTTAGTGGATAACTCTAGATCGAGGTGTGGCGGACAGTTAGCCTTCTAGGTCTCATCCCTATAATTATGCCATCTTGCTTCATCATGTGTCCACAGAGATCTTCTGCTTTGTGCCATGCAGATGGCATTAGGGTACCATCCAGTCTAATCTGCTTTCATTGGTCTGTGGATAGATGGCACAGCATTTGCTATTACCATCTATTTTTATTTTTACTATTGTTTTAGACTTAAAGTGGAACTTTGGGTCATGGTATTAAATATTCAATCCGGTATTTACCTTAGCAGCTGAGGGAAACCACGAAAAAACTTCAGTCAGACTGGTTGGACCGCAGGATTTGAACCTGGGACCTCCCAAATGAGGGCCATAGACATTACTGCCTGAGCCATCCCACTCAGTTGTATAATATTGTTTTTGTGTATTTCATAAAATGTTTTATATTCTTTTGTATAAAGTCTTTCTGATATACTGGCCATTTTCCTCCTTCTTTGGTATTTCATTCTTCAAAACATTTCTTGCTTGTATTTTGCAATCATAGAGGGGATGGTGTACAGTCTGCATTGCTTTCCAACATTGACAGGTTGGATCATTTATGATTCCTATTCTGTGAAGATGTGCTTTACTTTTGCTGTGTCCAGTTACTATTTCTGTAAATTCTGAAGTTATATTAATTTTAAGTTTTGTTCTATCTCTAACAGATGGGAAGAATTTCTAACAGGTGTTTCCTTTTGTTGTGTTGTTCCACTTGTTCTGCCATTTTATAGTTCCTTCTCCTTTTATACCAAAAGTTCTTTTTATAAATACCAAAAGGTATTAATTAGGGATTTCACTGTATACCTTAAATATTTGCTCTTCCAGAGAGAAGCAAGAAGAAGCAAACAAAAAAACGTTAAGCAGGCTCCAGATAGCAGTAAGCAACTGAATAAAGTGGAATGGGAAGATTTGGATGAAGAGCCCAAACCCCCAGCTGTTGTGGATATGGCTCAAATTAGATCTCAAATGATGGATAAGTTTAACCAATGCTTTCGTCCACCTGGAGAACCAAAGTTACATCTGGATCTTACCAACAGTGGTATAATAGATCAAAATCCTTCTAGCATCAAGTAAGTGGAAAATGTGCTTTACAAATATGATTCCCAATGTATTACCTCAAAGGATAAAGACAGTCAAGTGCAATGCATTTGAAACTAAACTCAAGAAAAATTCAATATTTATACAAATAAGAGATATTGTGGCACTAGTATTACAACTTCTTCTCACTGTATGTTCCCAGTGTAAAATACAGTAAAACTTGATCAAAGTGGAGCATATATAATTTGGAAATCTGGCTAAAGTGTACAAATATAAAATATAAATAAAGTCTTGATGCTTTCAATTTGTGCATAAAATGGAGTGTAAATTTTATTACAGTATTTTCACATGTTACTTCTTAGCATGAAGATTCTACAGTCCTAACAGTATCATTAGGGTGTAAGGGGGTGGCTTTTGTTTAGTTCAGCAGTAGGATTTATCCAGAAAGTTCAAGTACCTCAAAGCATTATTGTTTTCTGTCAGGTGCCAGTTGACTGTCCTGCCCATTTCCTGTACCCATCATCTTCCTTGTCATCTGTTTCAGGGTTGTAGGTCCAGGCAGGAGTGTTTGGCAGGTTGTGGCTGTGTGTTCTGTGGAGATTTCTTCCTGATGTAGTTACAAGAACAACTTTGTTAGGACCTGTCTCCCAGGTGCTTTCAAGCAGGCACTCCTTTGGGGACCCCATAGAGTCTCGGGGCCTATGGGTGGGCTGGATGCATTCAATCTGGAAACATTAGGGACCCCATCACCATCCTGGTTCTGGTTGTCCTTCGGGTCTCTCCCTTCATCCCTCCCTCCTAGGGGTTATGGTAGAAGCATAAGGTGCTGGGTGACCTGTGTGCAGTGCTCTGCCCGCGTTTCAGGGGCCCCTCCATTCATCAGTACCTATACTTTTAGCTATACCATGCACCAGTTCATGTCAAACAAGAACTACATATCACTAGCACCTAATTAAAAGATGAGGTGATTGAGGCAGAAAAAGATAAGCTTTCTGAAGGAATGTACATCTACAAAAGCTCTTGAAACCATAAATATAAAATTTCCAGATGATGAATGGACTCACATCTACCCAGATGGCTCTCTCTACAACCAGGAAGATGGGCCAGGAGCAGGTTCCACTTGTAAATTCTTCTCATTCTATATAACATGACAGAAATCATTTCTCAAATTTTGATGGAGAAATTGATGCAGTTTATACATCTTTACAAGATCTATTTGCCTTGTCAAAAAAGTATCACAACATAGTTCTCTTACAAGATTCTAAAGCTGGTATTCAGGCTATTATCTCAACTGACTGCCCTAAAATGAAGAAAATAAATGAAATTCATAATATAATTTAACGACTGTAAAATTTAAACAAATGCATGTTTTCCAATGGATTCTGTTTCACTGAGGAATAGCTGGGAATGAACAAGCAGATATGTTAGACAAGAAGGGTTCCAGAATTACTCAAACAGCAAAACAAAATATCTCCTATGAAACAGTGAAAAGATGATAAAAACATTTTCATAGCCAAATATGACAAACATCTTACTCCTTCTGAGAGTTTTAATTGGAAGAATTTCCATAGAAAACTAAATTGAATCTCAGATCTGCCTAGAAAATCATCCATTGCACTATGTATAGATTCATCACAGGCCATGACTGCCTAAGTGGATATTTACTCAAAATTGGATCAGTGACCTCCCCACAGTGCTTGTTTTGCAGCAAAGATGAAGTAATGAACATTGATCACCTGGCCGTATGTCAAAATCTCAAGAATCAAGAAGATCTGATCTCAAAATACTGAAAAGCAAAGAGGAGAACAATTTTATCATTAAATTCTTAGCATTAGACACACACACACGCACACGCACACGCACACACACACATTCATTCTATGCACAGAATGTGTTTTTTTAACCCCTGTTTATCTCATAGGTTACATTGAGATGCTTATGCATGGAAGTATTATCTATCTCATAGGTTATAATAGGTTATAAAAATGTCATTATGGTAATTCTACACACCGCTAGATGACATTGCTTGTGGTAAGACGTGTGACCGCTTATGTAATAAAATCATTACACATATCAGATTTTGGAGACTTATACAGTAAATGAAATATAAGAGCTGCAACAATGGCTGCAGTCAACATGATGTAATAAAAAGAGAAACAAAAGATAGCTAAAAACAAAACACAGATATATAAAGATATAACAACTAATAATATTAATAAGGTTAGTTTATTAGCCGGCAAGAATATTTATGAAACAAAATAATTTCCATTGGTCTAATAATATTAGCTAATATTATTGGTGAGTTTTATGAAACAGGCCGCAACTGAATCCTTTTTTCAGACTTCCAAGTTTTCAAACATAATAATTCAGTTCATTTCTAAAGTAAAGTGTTCTTGAATAAAATCAAAGTATGTATATATTACTCATAAGTTGTGATTGGTTCACATGACTCATCAATCATATGTAAGTCCTGATTAAAACTTATTAAAATCCTGATTGGCTTATTTTGGCCAATCTGTGATGTGGGCGTGGCACTGTAAGATAGACAGCTGGCTCACACAACTATACCTACTGACATTCTCACATTCCAATGCATGCATTGGACCTCACTCTGGCAGACTGACTGCAGTCAATTGTAACAACAGCCATAATGTCTGCATCCGAATACATTGTAGTAATAGACTTATAAATTTTACACATTTTAGCCCAGAAGTTATTCCTTATTGTTTTGTCAAGTTTTATGAATTGACTGGCAGGATACATAGAAAATAGTGCTCTGCCCATATGGCGCTGTTGGCTAAAACAAAGCAATCATTTGAATAAGTTTTAATCAGGAGTGCTATATGATTGGTGGGTTTGCAAACCGATCGGAATCTACAAGTTTTAATGTACCCAAATTAAGCGAAATAATCATCAGGAATAAATGTCAAGAGAGCTTCCATTCTTTAATTTAGTAACCTAGTTAACAAGATAAATATTTTAAAGAATAGGTTTGGACCCATCAGGTTTTACTTACCTTACATATACTGCAGGAGTATGCTTCATGCTCTTCATGGCTCAGCAAGTTCCCCTGGTGGCGGCAGCTTCAACACATTCACTTATCTATTCACATCCATAGAAATGTCAAAGTTAATAACTTGTGAATTTGTTCAAGCTGCCACCAAAAGGCCATGAGGTTCCAGATGTTCGAACCAGTCGACAGTAACTGACAATGCAGGTAACAACCTACGAAAGCATGGCCCTGCAGTATATGTATGGTAAATGAAACCTCACAAGGGTTTAATCACTCCAATTCTATTCTTTACATTGTTGGTAGTTTCACATTACTATAAAATTCCCTTTCAAGGTTATTTAAGATAAATACTGTTTCTTTCCAATTCATGTTTAGCGAACAACAGAGAAGAGCAGCAGTCAGACGCTGCAATATTTATGTTAAAGTTTTCTACAACCAGAAAGAAGTCTGCAAGACGCAACCCCAGTCTCTTGGGCCAAAATTCTCAGTAACCATTGTTCAGCTTTTCCCAATTCGTATTTTACAATGGCCAGAAAGTCTGAAAATAGAAGTGTATGAAGAGGGAGGAACATTCTCTAAACAACTTGTTGCTGAAATACATATTCCAATTCCCAGCAGGTAAGTTCAGTGAGAGATTCCGTTTTGTTTAGGGTTTGGGGTGTGAAAAGAGTTGACTGCATAGAAAGATATTCAGTGTTTGGTATTTCTATAGACTGTGTTAACATGAAGCTGGGGCTACTCACTCACAGCTTTTACCATAGCTACTTCACTTTTTTGATCATGCAGATATACTTATACATTGTTTACTCTCGGGAGTTGCTGATGTGTGTATTACTTCAGCCAATGGAATTAAAGAAGTCTTCACTCTATGTGAATTTAACAATACCTGAGAGACTTCTGAGAAGCAAAGGTAAACAATCTGCATGTTAACCTTTATAGTAATACAGTTATATTTGTGCTTAAATGTAACAAATAGTTATGCAATAACAATAAGGATGTTTTCCCTACAAATGATAATTTACTAGAAAAGCAAACTAATGATTATACATCTTAAATGTAAACTTTAATAAACATTTTACCTGTGCGTCTAGTGAACTTAAAAAAAAAAAATTAAAAAAAATAAATAAATAAACAAGAAAGAAAAATTAAGAACTATATTTGTGAATATTAGAAATGAAAATTTGGAAGTGTCAAACACATGCTCAAATTAATGCTTAAAACAACATGAACATAAAAAGTTTACATAGGCATTTTTTTATTTGTACTAAGCTGTTTGCAGAGTTCATATGGAGCTAACCCAGGTTCTATTCCAGGCCATACAAGATAATTAATAACACTACTTTCTACAACTATTAGCTCATACATTGCTGTTATCAGACTATGATTATACTCTACAATTAACAAACTAGTTTGTGCTATGTACTTTGGTTGAATTTACCAACCAGATCCATTTCTACTTAACTTTAAATAAGAACTCTCCTAAATTAATAATCTGAGATTGTTTACAAAAAATTTGTTTAATTACTACTATTTTTGCCCTCTTCAACCATTTATTTTGGATAAGCTCTTTCCTCCAGATATTTGTGCCTTAACATTCTAATAAAATATGTATTGCACCTTCTTTATCCTTGCATATAAGGCAAATTCCTTTTTGTGTCCCTTCCCTGTAAGCTTTTAACCTCCAAACTCCCAGTTTAAACCATGCAATACCTTCTCTTTGATCCTTAATCACACCTCTCGATGCACATCTCTTTCCCATAATTACTTCTAAAGTCCTTATAACATTTAGAGGACTTTTATCTCCACCATTGCCCATAGATTCTGTTTCCTTTTCTTCCAATTGGCATCTAACTAATTCCTAGAATCCTGTCAGCATACCCTCTCCTCCTAATCATATATCACCCATACTATTTATTGTAAGTTGGTTCCTGGTTTCACCTAGCCAATTCTTTGATTTAGTGCACTTTTCTTGTGCATTTAAGAAACTTTCAAAACCTGCCCTTGTGGTAAGTGATAAATTCTAAACCAACATTTCAGCATTCTTTCCATAATCACCCCTGTACATTCACCTTGCCCAATCTTAAAATCATTTTACAAAACATTTTTCTGTGACACGAAAATCTTTTTCCATCCTTCCTGTACACCCCAAATCTCTATTTCATACAGCCATCTTGACTCGCATAAGCTTAGTATTTGCATATAGCTATGATATTTACAGAAGTGCATTTCCAGAAACATTACTTTTCAGCAGTTATTGGCTTTTGAAAAAGTGCCTCTCAGTTGTGCTAATAAATGAGCAGCCATTATATCTAGGTAAGCTGCTAAAACTCCTGTTGTTCAGTTTATTGTGCAGATTTGTGAGAAGTTATACATCTTATTATAATTTATGGTTTTTTACAGCCTTACAACTATAAAGACCTGCACTATAGAGAATCATGAGTTCAGCAATAATCAACTAATAACATGCAGCCATGCAGGTGTAGGAAGTGGTACTTATTTTTGTCCATTTCCTGAGGGCAGCAATAAGGACCTTACATGTTTATATACATCAGGAGTAATGACCTACAGGGTTGGATGGGGCATTGAGACTCTCCCCACAGGATTAGAGCACATACTTGCTCCTCCTGAGAAGTATTGGGTGAGAAGCAGAAGGTATGTACTATTATTTGCTGCTTTGATATTGTGATTTCTTCTTTTGATTCATAAAATGTGAAGGGCCCTGGAATTTTGTCAAAACCTTATACCTGTTTTCCATATACCTAGCAATAAAAAAAATTCTACCTCTGAGCATAAAAGGTAAAAGAAAAAATAAAGTGAAAATTTGGCCCATTTATCTAGTAAAAATCATATTTTTACATTTTGAACAATGACATCTGGCTATTCTTAACTTAGAAGATATGCACAGTGCTGTAGTTATCCAACTAAATAAACATTGGATTAAATATGCAAAACAACTTTTTTAATGGTACATCATCCCCAACCAACTACTGCTAGAAGAAATTATGTAGGTGCTGCTGTCCTCTGGTGGTATTTCTTGAATAAACATTAAGTTACCCAATGAAGCCCTAACAAAAAGATAAGATGAGCCACCGCACATGATTATAATCCCTAATAATCAAACTAATACAGCTGTAATAACACCTGAAAACGAATGTCAATATTAAACAAGAAAAAATGGATTGTAAAACTGTGTTATTATAATTTAAATTTTGTCTGAGGTATTTAAAATGTTCTGTTTAAATTGCAAAACATTTTAAATTGTATCTTCTCTTTTAGTGAGCAATATAAATATTAGGGATGGGACTTCGATACCATCGATACTTGGTGGTCGAAGTATGCCTAATACTTTGAGATAAACCTTTGATACTTTTTCGATACTTTTAAATTTCTAAGTTTTGCATTACTGAAAGTTGTTGCATTTAACTTCATGCTAGATAAGAAATGATAAGAGTCGAGACTTCATGTTATTGCCTCGCAAGTGTCCCCAAAGAGTTGCCAGACTATAGTTCTTGATAGACCTGACTACATTTCTGTGGGTGAATCAATGCAACATTCCATAGAGTCTTGTGTCTAAATGAAATCATACAAAACAATAGGGGAAGGAGTTGAGGTACTCATGTAACATACAGCATTAACTTAGTTGTGAATGAAGCTGATTTAGCTGGCGCACTAAATCATGGCTTGGTGACTCACTCTCAGCCTTTATATTTAGCTACTCAGGTGACCAGAATCTGAGATTCTAACAGAAACAAATCAGAAATTAAGACGTGAGATGATACAGTGCATGGAAATATTTGTTCTTTCCTTCCATGTGTTACTTTGTGTTTACAAAAGTCAAATTTGGGTCATGAGCATAGCTTATAGGTATACAGTATGACTATTTCCATAATATGGTTAGAAAATCCTTTAAAAGAAAGTTTTCAGTACAAAATATAGTTACATAAAAAAGGGAAGCACCTATAATAATAATAATAATAATAATAATAATAATAATAATAATAATAATAATAATAATAATAATATTGTTATTACTATTATTACTACTATTATTACTATTACTATTATTATTAATTTATTAATTATTACTTATTATTTATTATTATTTATTAATGTTGTTGTTAGCAGCCTTGACCAACAATAGGGGACATATCACCTGTAGTATTGTCAGGATAAAAAAATTGTTACCAATTGGAGAATGCATTTAAGTATACACAGAAGACTACTAATAAGAACATAATTCAGTGAACAAGCTTATAGTCTTTACATATTTTTATAAAGCGAGTATCGGTGCTCAAAAATCAGTATCGGAATCGAGTATCGAAAAATTGCAGTATCATCCCATCAGTAATAAATATAAAGGAAACATCAAACCATCTACACAAACAAGTTGTTTAATTTGAACATACCTATTCAAATAATGAGAATTTGAGAGCTAAGGAATTTCAGTTTTAATTGAAGTTTTTTTAAATATTTATATGACCAAAACTTAAAATAGACAGGCAAATAGGCACAAATGTAAGCACTATCAGTACTGATATGCATTGAAGCAGATACAAACATTTCATTTACCACTTAAAAACACATTTGACATGACAGAACAGTATAGAAATACAAATATCAAATAGCCAAGTAACAAATATTAAATTTATTAAATGCCAATATTCTTTTAATGAAGTGTAAACTGTAAACATTATTTCTATAAGTTTCCACTCTTCAGTTACTGTTTATTTTTTAGGCAAACCCTATTATCAGTTTTTAAGCAATTTGTCTGTTGGTTATGTTTTACACTCCCATGTTGGTTTGTGATTATTATTGAGTCTTTTCTGTTAAACAGCATATTTCATTTTCAGTCAAATATGTCTAGTCTTTTTAGGTTGGTACTGCATTTTCACCCACATGGGAAGTAGAAAACAATAAAGCCATTAATGAACAAAATGATTAGTTAATACTAAAATGATCAATTTCCCAGTCTAAACCAATAGTTTTTTTGTAGTTAGTTAACCATTTATCGTATGTTTTATTGTGCTAAGTAGCCAGTATTTTATTACTACATGAAACAATGCAACTGCTGATGTTAGGATTAGAATGTCGGTATTACAGACTTTCTCAGGCTTATTGTCAACAATGGCTCATTGGCTCAGAGCGCAAAATATTAATTGCAATACTAAGATTAACATCGCATTAATAAAAAATATTAATAAATAACTTCCAATAACAAAAATAATGAAATTACAACAGGCAGAAACCTTGATAAAAGTTGTCTTTTTTGAAAAAAGAGCTGTAATAGGCCCTTAAACTACTAAAAGGACACGCAGTGAAAATAGGCAATTAAAAGGTATAAAATTGGTGTATTTTATTCCAGTAAGTATGAAACAATTTATATATATTCAGGCCCTACAATTCTAAACAAAGGAACAAAATAGGCAAATGCCAAGCTTTATACATCACTAAGGATATTTGCATACACTTGTTACATTTTGATTCTGTACAGCACAGTTTACATTACTCAGACAAATAATGTGCTTGCATATGTTTTCAGCTACTGTATCTGTCTTTTAATGTATGTATGAGTCATTATATGCATTCTGATGCATAAGGTGTAAAACTAATTTTGAAATGAACTAAAAATATTGTATTTAAGGGTGCTTATATTCTATAAATGAATTTATTAATAGTTAGAAAAAAAAATATAAGTATGTATTATTAACAGAAATAATGTAGTTTGTAGCTTTTATAGTAATAAAACAGATAAATTGTATACATTTGGCATTCAGGCTTTTAAATTATAAAAATTTGTATATAATGTTGACATATTGTATATATTCAACTAAGCCTGAAGCAAGGAGTTTTGCTGCCCTGTGCAATAATTGCAAGTGCTACTCCCCCCCTCATGCCTTCAAATAACTAATTTTTATCCACAACATCACTCTTTCATTCTACTCATTCTCACACAAAGTAAATATATATTTGTAGGGGTAATCAATAAATAAAAGTCGAGAAGAGATATATGTGGTGAAACAACAAGATTGTTCTGAGTGAAAGATAAAACATGCAACGTCACACAATAAACATTTTCAATATTTCAGGTTTGCCCCTTCATTAGGAGATTAAAAGACTAAGAACCACTTCACATTCGGACATTCGACTGCACTGCTTAATAATCCACAGCATATGTATTTGGACCTGTGCTTGTTTTCATTTACATATGAGTTACAGAAGTTAATAGGTACCCCTTGTTTCATTGTAATGTTAATTGTAATGCAAGTGAGCACTCTACCATTTGTACTTTAGTGTCACTGTTAGTGTGCACTTATTCATTTAAGGTAAGTTAATCTCCCCATGAACAAAGAGGAATATGTGATTGAGCTAAACAACATATTGGACGTAGCTACAGAAAATGGATTCAGATCAGAAACAATACATAAGAAAATAAACAGAGCCATGACAAAAAATAGAATAAAAGAAGTTACCACACACAACCCTGCTGAAAAAGATAAAAATATCTTCAAAAAATTCACATACCACCCAACAGCTTTCAACAAATTCCAGAGAAACTTCAAACAGCACATCTCTTTGGCCCAAAAAAACAATTACACCATCAAGAGCTTATTAAGCTCCAAATTAAAAGATGGCATCCCACAGAACGAACCAGGAATACACCAGATCAGCTGCAACGACTGCAAAAAAACGTATATTGGAAAAACCAAAAGAAACATAAAAACAAGAGCAAAAGAACACTTCGGTTGCATAAAGCAAAAACAGGAAGAAAAATCACAGTAGCACTTTTGGAGAGACAAACACATCATAAACAGAAACCCTAAAATACTAAAAAGCATTTTAGGGAAAACAGAACTTACAATTTGGGAAACATTTATATTTGGAAAAAGAGAAACCCCATTTATAATTTTGGAATCCTGTCAGGAGAGTTACTTTTGAAGAAGTTCTTCCAACCACAACCAGAGAACAAGCTGACATCTAGGACAAATGATGCAGGCAGTCGACAAGGAACTGAGGATGTTCTGATACATGTTTTCACTTTTTTACAAGTAAGCGATGTGTTACAATCAACTCAATAATTACTAAATTTCCTGAAGTAGCTCTGCTTCTTTAAGTGGAGAAATAATTTTGCATGTGGCAGGATGTTCATTTCAGATGTAGTAGTAGCCATAGATTGCCTGCTTATTGCATTTAATTTTAACTTGTCCAGATGAGTTTCTCTGGAGCTAAAAGCAGTAGTTACTAGCAAAGCAGGCTTACAACACACTGAATGCACAAACGATGTCTTCCACGATACCACTCAGGCGATAACTGACCCGAGAGGTTCATGAGTCACCAATGTAAGAATATCGACTAGGTATAGCTAGTGGCTTGATGAAACACTCCTGTTCATAAACGTGATATTTATTGTGAACAACTGATGCTCACAGGATTTTTGACACTCCGCCATTTCATTTGTTACAAGTTTCATAACAAAAAATCTCCAGAAAGTCACTAAATTTTAAGCATGATTTGTAATTCCATCATATTTTCATATATCTGTTCATGTTTTAAGATTTTGCTACCCCTAAAACCTGCTGTCCTGTTTGTTGGATGGTTCGATCCCTCCTTGAGCTGGCCCTGGCCTATAGATGCCTTTAAATTAGTTATATAAGATGTTAATATAGTATAATGTTTTGAATTGTATATACCTGTTATTCAGTATTAATGAGTATATGTTTTACTTATCTAAATATGTTTTTATTTTATGTATAATGTCTGTAATTCATGATGTTACTATGAATTACATTGTAATTTTTACAGCTGATAAATAAATGATTGAATTTACAATCTTTGAGGGTCGAATGAAAATAATACCTCCAGCTTTGTAACTTGGGTTTTGATGGGAATATTTTAATAAATCAAACATAGAAATAACCCTTGGAATGTGCTCTTTAATTACATATATCCACTTTTTCACATAATCACCAGACAATTGGATACACTTCTGCAAGTGATGAGCAAATTTTCTGAAACTATCATGGAAGAAGTTGACACTCTTTTTCTGCAACCAGCCTCTTACAGTTCTCTCAACTTCATGATGTCCTCACAGATCTTTCATTATCAGGAAAAGATGGAAGTCAGATGGTGCCAAATCTGGACTGTATGGAGGTTGCTGTGCTGTGGTGAGCTTCAGTCTCTGAAGTTCTGCTGTGGTGTCATGTGAAGTGTGTGATCTGGCATTGACATGTTGCAGAAAAACATTTCCCTTTCCATTTCGGACCCTTGTCAGTTGTCATTTCAAAGGTCACATTGTTGTGATGTAACTCTCTGAGTTGATTGTTGTTCCACTTCAAGGAAATCAACATGGATACACCATCTGTGTCCCGAAACACTGTTGCCATGATTTTTCCACCTGAGGGCTATGTGTTGAATTTCTTTTTCTGGGGGCAAGTCTTTGTGTCAATATTCCATAGACTGACATTTCGTCTCTGGGTCACAGTAGTGTACCACATTTCGTCTCCTGTCAGAATTACATGCAGAAAGGCATCACCTTCATTCTCATAACACAAGAGAAGTTCTTGGCAAATTTCAAGTCTATGTACTTTCATTTCAGGCATCAGCATCCTGGGTAGCCATTTGCACAGATCTTCTGATAACCAAGCAAAGTAATAATGTGACCTAGATGTTCTTATGAAATGCCAATTATGCTTACAATTTCTGTATAAGTGATATGACATACATCCTGAATCAATATGTTAACTTTTTGCCTTTGAAAGTCAGTAGTTGCTGTCACAGACATCCAACTGTTTCTTTGCTCAAGCAAGTCAGATGTTCCTGTCACACCATCTTTAAACCTACTGGCCCATTGACATACAGTGTTCACATCAACACAATCACCTTAAATGGCCTGCATTCTCTGATGAATTTCCTTTGGAGTGACACCTTCTGCTGCCAAGAATTCAATGACAGCACGTTAACTCATTGACCGACCATTGTGCAGGGTTCCATTCTTTATCATGTACTACCATATTCATTGCTAAGGCTTCCCGCCTACTGGAGTTGTAGAGGAGAGTCTACTGAAGAGTCCAGTTCCTGTCACATACCAGTGCTGCCATCTGCTGAGGAGTTATGAAGCTGGAGGCATTAAACAGCTTAGTATAACTCATAACCATACTTTTGCAATTATCTTACACATGTTTCATTTATATATTTATATTTACACACCTTTCTGCTCCTATTATCATGCACTTTTCAACTGTTTCAGTCTACACCTTTAATAGCTCCTCATGAGGTAATTTAATGCTTCCATTCTAGTTTTTAATTTTCTGATAAATGATTTGAAGTAAATTTGTTTCCTCCTCATTTTGGCTTTTCATTCAACAGCATGATCATTGCTATTTATTCTAGAATTGGTTTTATGAATGGCAATGATAATTTTAAAATAAACTTTAAAAAGCTTGACCACATGGTGAAAAAAGTTAAAAACATATATAAGAAATTGCATCCCAAAAAGTATTGTTAATAGAAAAAAGCATTCTTACAATTGTGTTTATACCTTTTCAGGAACAGTTGTGCCACAGATATAGTAAACAAATTTAATTTGGAATGTGCTATGGACATTAAAAAGCTTAAAGAATGGGCAGAGAAATCTCATTTAGATCCAAATGATCCAAAGAATGCTTCATTTTTTAATTTTTTGAAGGTGAGTAGCACATAATAGCATTCTGAATGAATTGTATCATCATTGGCAGCCTCTGTTTTAAATGAGCTTATTAGATCTCGAAATAGAAATGAAGTTTGAAATGTGCATAAATACTGAGCAAAACTTTCATTTGTGGCTTTGAAGCACTTGGCTGTACAGTTTTGGTCAGCAAATTAAGCCATTCAATTGACATTTTGGCATTCAGCACCATTTTATGGAATAGGGTGTGGATGAAGATGGTGATGCAATTTTAGGAGAGCAAGAAAGACATGTGTGCAAGCTTATGCTGAGCATTATTCAGTTACCAATAGTTTTTATTTGCAACTATCACACCTGCAAGTATATTAAAAAAATAACTAAAAGAGTTTAGCATTATTACTTTGTGCTTCAGATAGATACTGAGCAGTAGGTTGGGTAGGCTACTCCCTGGTCTCTGCAAGGATTTCTGCTGTGATGTACTGGAAACAATGAGGATGTTCCAAATAAGACCGTTACTGCAGCTGGTATGAGGATTTGCAACAACAGGTTCTTTTATGGCATTTACAACCACAGAGAGTCCTTTTCTGTCACACACGTAATGGTCTATTTGATGCATGCAGCAGACTATGATCCTGCAGTCATTGTTCCAATTTATGGAAAAAAACTAATCCAGTCATCTAACTGAAAACCTTTGGTTATAAAGTGCTTGAACTTGTCTGACATTGTGTTGACACTCTCCAAACACTAACATATAACATAATTTGTTGTTTCCGTATCATGGTCACTCCATGATAACACAAGTGAAGAAATGCAAACAGTGGAGTGTGAGTTACGTTGTTATCAAGCTTTATCCCATGTCCATCAGGAAGCTAGTTGTTGTAGCTGCACAATAATATCCACTCCAAGCAGTAGCATAGCCAGAAAAATATTAAGGGGGAGGTTATGTATAGGGATCCATTTTTTAAACAATTTGTATCAACGTTGATATTGTAATGAAAAGAAGCTAGAAACAGTGATGTGTATTGAATTTATTTAAAGGTGAGTCGGAATTGTTACACTAACATCACTTAAGTTTACTCACTTTACATCCTTTAAATAAATTTGTATCAATTCATCATAAATATGAATTAAGCCTGAGTTTAAATATTTAAATAAATCAATTTTATATTCACAGATTAAGGTGCAGCAATTGGAATTAAAATTAGAATAGGATGTTTTGCATATTTTGAGCAGCAAATGTGTTGTGACATGAGAATTAATGATCACTGTGAAGTATTTTATGTTACCACTGCAGGGCATTTTATTTCACTACAAAACAGGGTTTCTGTTATGTTCTAAACTGGGAGATATTACACTCATTTGGAAACCTCTCAAATTTAGCACCAGAATGAAAACATACCCTCTGATATCTTCAGATGGTGTGGGCACAACCATATTAAGTTCAGTTTCTGTTACTGTTCTTGGGTGATGCTGTCTAAAAAATGTGGCTAAATATGAGGGCAGATTGATACGTCAGTGACTTTTTAAAGAAAATAATACTTTTTTCCAAAAAATCAATATTATTTCTCAACATAGTCTCCTTTCAATTCAATACATGTTGTCCAACGTTTCTCCAATTTTTTTAACCCTTCCAAAAAATGTGATTTTTCGAGGTCTGCAAAATATAGGTTGTTTCTGCCATGATGTGTTCACTGGACGTTAATTTCTTCCCAGCAAGCCAATTTTTCAGGTTTGCAAAGAGGAAAAGTTGGTCAGAGCCAAATCTGGAGAATATGGTGGGTGAGGTAGCAGTTCATAGCCCAATTGCACAAATTTTGCGATGGCAATGGCTGATTTGTGTGCGGATGCATTATCCTGGTGAAAGAGAACCTTTTTCTTCACCAAATGGGGTCGTTTCTTTAACAGTTCCTTGTGAAACTGATCCAGCATTGTGGCATAATATGAATCTGTGATTGTTTAACCCTTTTCCAGGTAGTGGTTGTCTATCACCCCTTGTGAATCCCAAAAGACAGCTGCCATGATTTTTCCTGCCAACGGAATGGTTTTCACTTTCTTTGGAGCAGGTTCACCAAAGGAAATCCATTGCTTTGATTGTTATTGGTTTCAGGTTGATAGTAATGGATCCAAGTTTCATCAACCGTGATATAGCGCTGCAAAAACTCATTTGGGTTGTGCTGGAACATATTCAAGCATCCCTGTGAAATGGCCACACAATTCCACTTGTTCTCAACTGTGAGCAGTTGCAGCACCCATCTTGTTGACAACTTTCTCATATCCAAAAATTTGTGCAGAATGTTATACACCTGTTCACTCGAGATGTTTACGGTCTTGGCTATCTCGCAGATTTTTACTCGGCGGTCTTCCAACACAATATCGTGAACTTTGTTCACCATTTCTTCTGTTGTGACCTTAACTGGGCATCCTGTGCACATGGCATCTCTTGTGCTCGAACGGCCACATCGAATTTCTGTGTACCACTTGTGAACCATGCCATGTGATGGAGCAGAGTCCCCATAATACATGTTCAGTTTTTCTTCTGTTTCCTTCACTGTCTTACCATGCAAAAGTAGTGATTTAACAGAACACGAAATTCACTTTTCTCCATTTTCTATGATGCAACACACATCTACTTATTTCAGACACTCTCAACAAGGTTCTAAGACACAAATTACTACGAATTTCTGCGATTATACCCAAAATAGATATAAGACTTGGGTGCAAACAAGAAACCTGTGGTTAGAATGCTATCTCTCATCAAAGTCATGGACTTATCAATCCGCCCTCGTGTAGTGCTACTAGTAATATGATTAGGAACTATCTCATTCCCGCCAACCTACAAAGATACTATTATTTAAATGAAGTTATTTTTTATATTCATTTTTACAGTTTGCTTAGCAAGGGAGGGGATTCCAACCCCCAAACTACTCCCCCCCAGCTATGCTTCTGCTCTCAAGGATATAAGATCCCTGCAGAATTAGACCATCCAACCTACTGCTGAGTATCTATTTGAGCCACTCAGTACATATATACATTATACGCACCATTTGGCAAGGAAATAAACCAGTCCCAAGATTCCTTGCAAGCTAATGATTTCTACTGTCATTTGTTTATTATTGCTAAGCCCTTTGATTCCACTGTCGATTATCCTATAGAGCTGTATGACTGCAAATTGTTTTTCAACAGTGAACTTCTTTCCATAGTCTGCTTTCTTGCAGTGAGAGCAGAATGAAAAGTCGTAACAGGGTCCTGCATGTTTAGGGGTTAAGCATTGAGGTGAAAATATTAACATAGCTGCTGAAGATATAGCCATTGACTAACAATTCACTCTCTTGTCCTTCAAGAGATGTTCTAAACTTCCAATTGCATTAAAACAATACACATTCAAACCTGAGCAAGGTGAAACAAAATTTTCATCCTCAGAACAACCCAGATTGAAGAAAAAAGGTGAAAAGGTGAGTTTGCAAGCAGATTTCATTTAAAACTGTGGCTTAGGAAAATCATATGAAGACTTTATTTTGGAAATCCATCTAAACAGCCCAGAGGGCTTGGCCTTAAGGTCACAAATTTCATAAATTTAAGTCATAGGGTATATCCTCCAGCTAACTTAATGTAATAGTTATTATAGTTCTCTCTCTCCGTTCCTCCTTAGCTATATTTATTTGTTTATGTATTTATATTTCAGAGTGCTGGAGAGGGATTGAACACAGAAGTGAATTACTTTCGCTTGGATCCTTTGCAATCTGAATTTGACTTTTGTGTAGCACAAGAACTGGAGGAAAATCCAAGATTACGACTTCTGAGGCTTCGTGATTTGGGAGAACCAGAATTCCGTGGTCTCAGGAACATTCCAGTTCAAGAAATAGAAATTCCAAAGGATATTTTTAAGGTTCGTCTATTTTTAAATTCCTGTTTACCATTGGAAAATATTTTGTCACCAAATTCCCAAGTCTGCAAAATAATTGAGAACTATTATGATCATCTGAGAACTTTTTGTCTCTAATGAAGTTTTTCTTCTATTTTTCACAACAATAAGTGGCATTTAAACAACCTGAGACTCCTGACATTTCACTCAACTGATGAAATGATAGAGCTGCATTGACACATTGTATTAGAGCATGTGTCAGCTGTTTAGTAGTGTGCCAAATAGCAAACAGCTCACTGGGGCATAACACTAGTGAGTAGCAGTAAACCATGCCAACATGGCAATGTTCAGCTTGTGGGCAAAGGGAAAGGAGGGTGGTGGCACCTTACTGGCTAGAGCAACAGCATAGAAACATGCCTCCAAGAAGTGTCAGAAGTCTCATGAAAATTGAGTTTTATTTATGGGTGCTCTTTAACTACTATGGTCCTTAGCGTCCTATTCTATATTGGGTGTGAAAGACCAGTAATTTTGCTCAGAGGCCTCTTTATCGGGCTTGAGGTTCTTTTACGTGCTGTAAATCTGTGGCATGGGACCACTGGCTTTACTTCTTTTCCAAAGGAAGCCATACTAAGGAATTTTACGCCTGAAAAAAATCCATCACTGGGTTTAAACCCACAACCTCGGGAACTAGAGGCTAGCATGGTAACCACTACACCACAGAGGATGACCAGAAGTCTCATGTTATTTAAATTCTACTGTAATAGTATGCCGCAGCAGTAGTGTAGAAAAGTAACCATTGCCTATGCCTAGTTTGTTTTATTTCCAGTATATATGGAATAGGTAAGCTAAATAGTGTATCTGGTATGACCACTATCAATCAGACTGTTATAGATTAGTAATCAATACCATTTTCACAAAAGTCAGAGGAACTGCCAAGCTTTGGTGGTAATTGTTAAATCACACCAAACATTGACCTTTAATGCTATAATTATGAAGGAATCACACACAATGAAGTAAATCTTAATGCAGTAATGGGGAGTCAACATGAACACTCTTAATGCTTCACTCGTCTAGCTTTGATGCAGGACATGTGTCAAAAGCTTGCGCTCACATCATCAGCTGCTTGTTGACTGCCAAAGCAGTCAAACACTCTTGAGTTGACTCAAAAATTGCTCCGGAAATCAACAGGCAGCTAATGATGTGAGCACAGACTTATGAATACATCTCCTGCATAAAAAGTAGATGAGTTAAGCAATTAAGACTGTTCAAGTTATCTCCTATTAAGTGCAGTAATTTTATACAATAAAACCTGTCTTCAGCGGAATTGAACGGGGCTCTCAAAGATTTCCGTTAAAGATAGGTTTCCATTTAATGAAGATATGCCTAGGCTATTAAGAAAATTAAACCATAAACATACATAAATGGGTAGATTGAGATAAAAAGAAAAGTATGCACCTTATGGTTTCAATATTAACATCGGATGTCTTTTGCGGAAACACTCCAACCATCCAATTTTTCAGCTACCTTTTTTAGCATATTCCTGTAACATAGACCAAGATATGCTGTGATTTTTTGCCCTAACACTAACGAACCACTCCCACACTATCATTAATGTCCTGGTTTTCAATTTTCTTAAGTTCTCTTTTCATTTTTCCATTAGTACAATTTTCCTACTGCTTCAGAATTTCTGTTTTCTTCTTTAGAATCTTGTAAACTTGAGTTTTGCCTACATTGAACACCTTCATGATCTGCTTTACACGTTCACTAGCATAAATCACTTTCACTCTCATGTTAAGATCTAGCACAACTCTTGTTTTCGAAGCCTGACTACGCTGAACTAAATCATCACCTATGAAAGTTTAGAGGTGTACTGTATGAGCTGTATTCTATGCTGTCTGACAAATGGATAGGGAAGAAACAATCAGCCGTGCTTATTGTTAACCTAACTATGCAGTGAAGGATGAGTGTGACAGGTTCTTCAATATTTGGACCATCATTAGTGCACCTCCTCCTAGACTGGTCAGGTAGCAGCAAAATGGTCATGTTTCAACTTAAACTTCACGTACTTAGAGCAGACAACGCAGACTTTAACAGGGTGCCTGAAAATTTTCTAAACTCTGCATTTCGGAAGTTTCCATTAAAAGGCGTACTTTGATTTCCGTTGTCTGTGTAAGACAGTTTCTGTTTAATAAAGGGAATTTAGCATGTTTTCACCCCAAGATTCATGGGATCATGAAATATTTCCATTTAAGACAGATTTCCATTTGACAAGGGATCCATTGAAGGCAGGTTTTACTGTAGTTTAATTCAATTTCTCTCATGGCATGTACACACAAAGGTTAACAGCCTTTCCAGAAGATCATGTATTGTTAGCAAACTTAAATGTTGCAGGGATGTTGTTTGGCTCCTGTAACATCTGATACATATTATGAGCATGTATGTAGTTTTAGCCCACATAGATTTGTTCACCTTGTATTTGTTGTATGCAATAAAATTTTAGGGAATATTATATCTAAGGGCGAAAACTTGAGTCATTTGACGAATTTAATGTCATACCGACATGTCGTCAGGTAGGTGAATGGTAAGAGCAACTGCACGGAAAGTGGGAGATCCATGTTCAACTGCTGGCTATGGCATTGAATACCTTTAAAACATTCCTTAGGCCGAGTTTGGCCTTAAAAATAGTAATAACAATTTAAAAAAAAATAACCAACATACGACGTACGTCCAGAAAGTAAGTTCCGTTTCAATTTCTCTCCGCTGCAGCGCTGCGATCGCAGTTCCGCACATGCGCGGTAGACGCTCTGTTTCAAGGAGAAGAAACATGCACCATTTTGAGATCGCTGTCAGCCACGTACGCTTTGTTGTGCTTGTTTACAATGTCGGTGTTGATTGAAAATCCCACCGCTTGTGAAATCAGATCTGTGATTCGTTTTCTGAATGCTAGGAAAGTGAAACCAATTGAAATTTATCGGCAAATTTGCGAAGTTTATGGACAAAATGCGATGAGTGATTCAATGGTGAGAAGATGGGTCCGACAGTTCAATGAAGGACATAGTGAAGTGCACGATGAAGAACGAAGTGGGCATCCATCTTTGGTTACAGAAGAACTGGTTCACGCGATTGATGACAAGATCCAGGAAAACCGCAAGTTTACAATTAGTGCTCTCACTATGGAATTTCCCCAAATCTCACGATCACTAATTCATGAAATTGTTACCAAAAAACTGAAATTTCGTAAACTTTGCTCTCGTTGGGTACCAAAGATTCTTATGAGCAACACAAAACAAACCGGATGGGTAGTGCGCTTCAGTTTTTGACCCGTTATGATGAAGGCGGCGAAGAATTTCTGACACATATAGTCACAGGAGATGAAACTTGGGCTTCTTACGGCACCCCTGAAAGTAAGCGGCAATCAATGGAATGGAGGCACAATGGAATGGAGGCCAGCAAAGGTTAAGCCGAAACAAATCTTGACACCTCGAAAAATGATGTGCACAGTGTTCTGGGACTGGAAAGGCATCTTACTCATTGATTTCTTACCGCGTGGTCAAACAATCAAAGCAGATGTTTATTGCAAGACACTTAGGAAATTGCGCCGCGCAATACAGAATAAGCGCCGAGGATTGCTGTAAAAAGGTGTTGTTTTTCTTCACGAGAACGCACGACCACACACTGCAAATGTGACGCAAAACCTCCTACAGGGATTTGGCTGGGACGTGTTTGACCATCCTCCGTACAGCCCTGACCTCGCTCCTAGCGACTTTCATCTGTTCTTACATCTCAAGTCTTTCCTTGGCGATCAACACTTCAACAATGACGAAGAGCTGAAAGAAAATGTTTCCAACTGGTTGAAGACACAAGCGGCAAACTTCTATGCAGAAGGTATACAAAAGCTTGTGCCATGCTATGACAAATGCCTGCAAAATTTCGGCAGTTATGTGGAAAAGTAGTTTAAGAGTTGTAGAATTTTGTGCAATAAATAAGTTTTCTGTATCTGTACACAATTTAATTTTATTACCAAACGGAACTTACTTTCTGGACGTACCTCGTATATTAGCTTGACCCTATAGCTAATTTAAGTAGTCCAATGTACCCAGGAATAAGTACTTACAAATTATAAGTCGTCATTGAGGTTTATCTCTGAAGTGAGATGCTTGCTGGTCTACCAGGAAAAACTCGAGTCAGTTGGCGAATTTAATGTCATACTAGCATGTTGCCATGATAGCTCAGTGGTAAGATCAACTGCACAGAAAGTGGGGGATCGGTGTTCGAATCCTGGCTATGGCATTGAATAGCTTTAATACAATCCTTAGACCGGGTTTGGCTTTAAAAAATAATAATAATAATTTTAAAAAACATAACCAGCATATATTGTCATGACTATGGATTTTCCATGCAGTGAAGGATGACTTGTTACCCACAATTTTTACCCACAAATTTTACATTTCTGAAATTAACAAAACCACATCTATACCTATGCCTCCACTAAATCTGTTATGACTATGGATTAATTAAGCAACTTCTCGAACTTTTGCATACTTAAAGCCATGACAACAGGACGAAACTCTCTAAGCATGCAAAACTAAGGATTGCAGTAGAGGAATACTGGAATCTGTAAAGAAGTGTAAAGAAGAAAGTATTTAAATTTTAACAAATGATAATTTTATTAACAAAAATGTTACCTTAAACTTACATGTTCACAAAGAAGTCATCATCCGAAACTCGTCTTGTCACGAGGCAGGTGCAGAGAGCACACCACACAGTTCCATACATTTAGAAGTCTTGCTGCCTAAACAGGTCGAACAATTAATCCCCATCATCCCCACCCCTACTTCCTATGAAACGTGTCATAAAAGCCACCAGAACATTCTGGAGTAATCTAGAATAAAATCAAGCTACCAGCATTTGAGTTGAGCCTTCCGGAATGAGCAGTCTACCAAACTCATTCTGGAAGAGCCAACCCCATGTTAGGCATACCAACCTAGCTCTACATGTACTCGCCACAATATCCGCTTGACCCTGTAATTGGTTTATGATATCGATGTGCCCCAGAATAAGTACTTACAAATTGTAAGTTGCCATTGAGATTTATCTCTGAAGTGAGACGCTTGCTGGTTTACCAGGAAAAAACTCAAGTCAGTTGGCAAATTTAATGTCATACCGGCATGTTGTCGTGGTAGTTCAATGGTCAAAGCAACCACATGGAAAGTGGGAGATCCATGTTCAAATCCCGGCTGTGCATTGTATTTTTCAGCTGATTCTACCTTTAAAATGTTTGAGTTTCTTTTGACTCATTTATACATACCGATATTTATAAGCATAATATGGATGAATTTTCTGTGTTATACCTGCACTTTTAGCATCACTGCTAACACTTCTATGCTAATATGCATCATCACTAGCCAGTTTCCTCTTACTTTAACCCTCTCTTCTTTTTGGCTGCTGGATGCATATCAACTTGTGCTATAAATAAGTTCTCTCTTTTAAAGTAGTTTGCGCTCTTATGTTTGTTGAACACCAAGAGAATTATGTTTTTCACATGCACATGCACATGCACAAAATAAGTACATGAATATACTGATTCATCAATACTTTAGTGCCATGTGTTGTGAAATACGTGGAGGATTAGCTGTCAAGTTTAAATTGATACATCATGACAGCGGCACTTGCATGCTTTTGTTTAACACTTAGACAAGCTCAGCTACACAGCCAGTGTTATGCATATTTTCCAGTCATTGAGTAATAAAGCTTCATTCTATTAAGGCCATTGTTTACATATCAGTTTACTGTGTATCCTATGTAAGCCCTGTGTAATGGCAGAATATATAAATACCTCTGAGTTCTACATGAGAGAAGTATATATTTGAAAGATGTGATGAGCTTATTAAAGTGCTGTGGGTAGGCATTTACATGCAGTTTTAACAGTGATGAATCAAGAAAGAGTTACCTTACTACAGGATAGAGTAGTGCATCTCAGGTACAAATACACTTAGCAATGCTACCAAAGATAAGGTGCATTGCAGAACAGAAGCTTTCCACACTGTGTTAAATGCAGTTACAAATGGTGTCTTGTATTCATTGCAAGAGATGACGACGATGAAAATACTTGTTTTCCTTTGAATCCATAGTTCTCTCATTCTCTGGTTCTGGTTTTCTTTCTCTCATCTGTCCATGTTTGAGTTGTTTTCTTTGGTTTGTTCTCTTGGCCAACTTGCCATGTATGCACTTTGATTCTAAAGATATCTCTGTTTCTTGAGTAATTCCTGCTAATTTTGTAATTCTTTACTTCACCAATCCACTTCATAGTACCTCCTTGTGCTTTACTTCTATTTTCATAATAGAATTCCATTATTTGTTTTGAGAATCTGCTTTAATTCACTTGTTTAATGTGCCCATAGAATTTTAACCTTTGTTTCATGATGTCACTGTGAATGTCTGTATATTATTTTTCTTTCATTCTTACTTCTGAGTCTGTATTGTTCACTATGACTTGTGGACTTAAAAGTTTTCCTATAATTTTGCATTCTTTTTTCACAATATTTTTGATATCTAGTTTTCTGCTTAAAATCAATGTTTGCACTCTGTAGAGGCACTCTGATTGAATTACTGTGTTATAATGTCTTAATTTTGTATGCTTAGATATGCACTTTTTATTGTAGATGTTTTGAGTAAGTGGATTTGCTATTTCCATTTTTTTGGCATCTGTTTTTCTTAGCTTTAGTTTCAATTCCATTTTCCTGAATTATTTCACCAAGATATTTAAATTGTGAAATTCATTTAATTTTTCCATATTTGGTTTCCATGTATTTTGATGCTTCTTTATTGCATGAAATGCATTAAGTTTTTTCAAAGGATATCTGCAGACCAATGTACTATTACTATTGTTATTATTCTCCTCCTCCTCCTCCTCCTCCTTCTTCTTCTTCTTCTTCTTCTTCTTCTTCTTCTTCTTCTTCTTCTTCTTCTTCTTCTTCTTCTTCTTCTTCTTCTTCTTCTTCTTCTTCTTCTTCTTCTAGCAATTTCAGAGAGGTAAATAATAGGCTATTTTGAAATTGTTCTGCAGCATTATTTTGCATAAACTTATAATTTAATATTTTGCTGATCCTTAAAAGATTGTTTTATATCCAATTTAACATTTTGCCTGTGTATTCACTTGTAGCCACTTCAGTACAACTGCCCATGTTAGGTGAATACTAACAAAAGTATGTCACTTCTATTTGCGTAGCAACGTAGAAGATAACTGTGGAGCTGTATACAACATGTTTACTTTTATCCTCTTTATGCCATAATTTTTATGGAATTAGAAGTATTGGTTCTTGAAAAAAATCTTATATGTTAATTATAACTTTTTCTATCCTCTTAGTTTATTTTCATATAGGTAATTCTGCAATTTATTCTTACAAAAGCTTATTTTTCTATTTACTTCATGTTAATTGAGATAAACCTTTGCAGAAATAGCTACATTATACATTTCATTGTAGGTACAAGGAGAATATAGGAAATGAATTGATAGCCAGATGTTTTAAAGGAGGTTGTTATATGCTGGCTATGAAATTCCATACCCTTTCCATGACATTGTGGGAAACAGCTGAATAATGACAGCACTTTAAAGGAATAACAGTGTTGATGAAAAATTCAAACCAATAATAATGGCTGAAATGTTTGGTGCCATGGAAAATTTATTTAAAACAAACTGCCTTAAAGAGATTTACATGCTTTGTGCAGTAAGTTTTTCTCAATCTCTTATGGTTTGGAATTAATTGTTCTTCCACACAAGCCATGTGTTGGACAAGGTTGGAAAGGTAGAATCACACAACTTAAAAATTCATGTCATAGCAGGTATTTGAACCACGGATCTCCCGGTCTCCGTCCGGTTGCTCTAACCACTGAGCTACCATGGCAACATGCCGGCACGGCATTAAATTTTCAACTGATTCGCATTTTTACTTTCTCTACTACATATAGTAAGTAGGGGAAGTATTGTATTCCACCCAAAAATTCGATACCGAGATTTCACTGGAAATATATGTTTTGAGACCCCCTGAATCCAAAAAAAAGGCATTTTTGGAAACATGTCCGTGTGTGTGCGTGCATGCGTGCGTGTATGTGTGGTTCAGTATCTTCCAAGGATGCGACACGAAGGTTTTCAAGAAAATCCCCCCACACCAGATTACCCTTTACATGGAAGATTTTTCAAAAATTTTAATTTTCTCAAAAATGGCTCTAACAATTTTGATTAAAATATCATATGTTTAAGATATTTTTATGACAAATAAAATGTATATCTTGAATTTCCTGGGAATGTCTCCATAAGTATTCTTCATTGTGAACGACTTTTGCATAACTGGTAAACCATAAGAGATAGACAAAATTTTACTGCACAAAAAATGTAGATCGCGTTAAAATACACAATTTATGTCATATACATTTTTTTTGTTGAGTGAACCATTTTCGAGATATTACTTGTTATTCCCTTAAAGTTTTCAATACTTATTTTCTCAAATGGGAATTCGTTATTCATTTTTTTGTCTTGGATATGCAAAGAGTATTAATCTATGGGAAAGGGAATGGTGCTGCACCTAGCAACCAGCTATTAAGAGATATGTATGTGCTTAAAGGCTACTGTATTTCCAAATTGCCCTTGTAAATATATTATCCCCTTACATCTACAAGAAAATTAGCAATAAGATAGACTCTGCAAATGTTTATCTCAATTAACATGAAGTAGATGGAGAATAAGCGTTTGTAAAAATAGTTTGCACAAGAGTAGAGAAAGTCATGTGAGTGTAACACATCAGATTTTTCATGGTAAACCACAAGGAGATCTCAAATTGTATTGAAATGACATACTTCAATGGTGACCTACAATGCTGTAAGTACTTTAAAGTCCCGGGCTTCATATTGTAGATTACCACTGGGGTATGCCATCTCAATACAATTTGAGGTCTCCTTGTGGTTTACTGGGAAAAATGCAAATCAATTGGGTAATTTAATGTCATGCTGACATGTTGCTGTGGTAGCTCAGTGGTTAGAGCAACCAGACAGAGACTGGGAGATCCGTGGTTCAAATCCTGGCTATGGCATTGAATTTTTCAATCGTCTGATTCTACCTCTTATGGTTTATCCGCTATACAAAATTTCTTCCAAATGAAGAGGACTTCAGAGGCTGTTGCTGGATAATTCAAGATATACCTTTTATTTATCATGTAATGATATTTTAATCAAATTGGTGCCATTTTTGAGAAAATAAAAAAATATCAAAAACTTTTCCATGTAAAGGTAGTTTGGGGTGGGAATTTTTGTTGAAAATCTTTGTGTTGTATCTTTAGAAGATATGAAGTTAAATGCCAAATTTTATATTAATCCACAAACACACACACACACACACACACACACACACATGAATCTTTTTTAAAAAGTGCTCTTTATTGTTTTTTGTTTTGCGTTCAGACAACCTTAAAACATGTACTTTTGTTGAAATCTCGATATTGAATTTTTGGGTTGAATGCAATACCTTTTCTGCTTACTAGGTTTGTGGTAGGAAAATAATAAAATTCAGGGTCAGTATGATACAGGCAAATTACATAAAAGGAAATACAGGAATAAAAAAAGTTTCATTTCTTCAGTATTTGTTTTAAAACCAGTTTCATAGATAGACATGAGAGAGACAGGGAGAAAAAGAGAGGTTTCTGGTTGGGAGACATTACAGAATCCAGGATTGGGGGGATTTTGCTCCTGGGCCACTCCTGTTCCTGGATTCATCACTAGTCAGTCAAACAGATAAGTGTTATATCAGTTTTGAACTCCAGAGTGTTAGCTGAACATGCCATCAAATGCTTTCTTAATTCATTCACTTTTCATGAATTTCTAGATATATGAAAACAGGCTGTCTTCCATGGACCCACAGCTAGAATCATTGCCTTCTGGCCCTCTAGAGTCCCACCGTGAATTGGGGCAAAGATTTCTTCAGAAAGTCAGACAGAGAATTTTAAATCAATGCTATCAAGCACAGCAGCATAGGCAGTTACAGGACATAGTTATGGAGGACCAAGTTCCTGATATAGGGTATGTATATCAGGATGTGTACCTATGGTAAAAATGCTATTTTGTTCTTGAGGACTTAGCTGTTGCACTAAGTTTATCTGTTTTCTTTCTTTCTCTTTTCCTCTTTCGTATGCTTTATTTCAGGGCATTGGTACAACATTGCATAACATACTGAGCATCTATGTAATGGGTAGCAAAGTTAGTGTAATATAATACACATTAAATTAACATGACATGAGTTTCTCTACCAATTATTATTTATTTTTATGGCTATTCATACAAAAGCTTATTACTTTCTCTACTACCTGGATGTGAAAGAGAGAGAGTTTATGTGCATGCACATAAAACTGTTATAATGGAATATTTTGGTCCAGTACAGTACCTCCTGAACCTTAAGTAATTGGTAGAGAAAGTAATTAAATATTTTAAAATAAAGAGAGTTGAGGGTTGTTACATTACATCACTATATTATTAATGAATAATATAGTGATGTAGTGTAACAACCCTCAACTCTCTTTATTTTAAATTATGACACATCACTGTTACTAGCTTCTAAATCTTCAAAATTAGTCAATAATTTAATATTTCTTATATTCCAGAATAATAAATAGCAAAGGTCATTCATATGGCATACTCTCCATAAAATTACCATGGAAACAATTATGTTTACCTATTTCACTGTAAGTTAAAAGTAGAAGTAAACATAAAAAAATAAGTTGAGTCAGTTGGTTTTTACTCACATTACATATGCGCTTGGATTTTCTTGCTATGAAGCACTTTCGGAAGAGACTGCTCTTCCATCCTCAGCTGAAAACTGATTGAGTTTAGCTTCTCTCTCCTGACCCCCAGGATTTGAATTAAAAGATGAAATTGCTGCCCTCTGTTACCCATTTGTGCTGGAATTACTGCCATCTGTGATGAAGGTTGGGAACTCTCTTCTACAAGCTGATTGGATAAGCTGCATCAAAGGATCTGATGGTGGAATTTCAAAGTTCAGAATATTCTTGATACATTTATGATGGATGAAAATCTTTTCCCAAATTTCCAGATGTGAAGGAACGTGTATGGTTTTTAGTAGCTTGATGCCACAAAGTAAACACTCAACCGAGCACATAGCAGCACCACGTAGACATACAATGAGAATTAAGTACCTGTGTGTATGTCTTGTTCCTATATTTTGCTTTACATTCTAAACTTCTAACACAAATGAAAGTGGTACCTGAATAGTTTGGCTCCTCTACTATCTATTATTCCACCTGTGAATAAAGGTACTGGATTAAACTGCTCTTAGCTTTAGGTTTTAGAAATCATTCATTTGGTGACTAATGCTGTATACTGCTTTTGCTTTAAACTTTTGTGTGTCAACAAGTTAAAAAAATGATGAGCACTATAGGTTGGAAAATACAACAGAAAACAAACGTGGCAGAAACAATCCAAGCAACAATTCTGTATCACTAACAATGAAATTCAATTATTGCTAATCAGCAGCTAACTACATCATTGTCAATTAAAGGTGGGTTGTTTTCACAGAATTTGTTAAAAAGATTTAACACAATTATCCAGTCTCCAGTTTCTACATGTATGTTTCTCCACAGTGGTAGAGGATTCTAAGCCAAGACACTCTTGGAAGTAATATTTTCTCAATACATGCAAAGAGTGCTCGACGGCTTATACCGGAAATGAACTACAATGCCTGCACAGAATGTTATAAACAAACACTCTGCTGTAATGGTTTATTAGTTGTATGTGAATCTGAACAAACACATTTTGTTTCATAAATTGAATTGTTACAATAACGAGTGTTTTAAATTTCTCTACACAAGTATAACCACAAAATGTTACATTTATAACTGTCTATGTACAGGAATAGGCAACATGTCGGGAAAAGTTGTAGTTCTCTCACCAGCCAATCAGCCGCTCTGTTGTCACACTGTTTTGTTTACAACTACTTTGAACTTAAAGTAAAACCACTATACGAGGTGTGATCAAAAAGTTTCCGGAATGGCTTCACAACAATGCTGACGCTGAGATTTCTTTAATTCTTATCCAGACTGTACATGCAGCGTTCCTTCCCGATAAAAATGAGAGGTCACGTGAATTCCTGTGACCATGCACTGACGAGGTAGACTCTCTGAAGTGAACACGTGTTTTGCACGTTCTGCGATTTTTCCGCATAGCAAAAATGTCAGATTATGAAGAACAAAGAACGAACATCAAATTTTGCTTTAAACTCCGTAAAACTGCAACAGAAGCCTATGAAATGTTAAGAACAGCTTATGGAGAGGAAGTTATGGGCAAAACTCAAGCATTTGAGTGGTTTTCGAAATTTAAAAGTAATGTGACATCAGTTAAAGATGCAGATTGTTCAGGGCAACCCTGTAAGACAATTTGGACATGAGAAAAATTACCGCCAAGTTCATGCCCTGCCTGCTTTCAAATGACCAAAAGGAAATCCGTGTGATTGCCTGCACAGATCTTAAAGAACAGCTACAAAATGACCCACAGTTTATGGAAAAAATTATTACTGGTGATGTAACATGGATTTATGGGTATGATCCAGAAATGAAGCAACAATCTTCACAATGGAAGAGTCCTTCATCTCCATGCCCAAGAAAGGCCAGACAAGTTCAATCCAAAGTGAAGTCAATGATGATTGTGTTTTTTGACATTAAAGGCATTGTACATAAAGAATTTTTGCCACAGAGTCAAACAGTGAATCAAGTGTTCTACAAACAAGTGCTGCAAAGATTAAGGCAGAATGTGCGACGCAAACGGCTGGAGAAATGGAGGAGTGGTGACTGGTTCCTGCATCATGACAATGAGCCCACGCAAAGCCCTTTCTGATCGCCAATTTTTGGATAAAAATAAGATGAATACTGTTCCCTATCCCACCTATTCTCCAGATTTGGCACCAGCGGACTTTTTTCTTTTCCTGTGACTTAAAAAGCGGCTCCGAGGACACCGTTTCGAGCACATTGATGTCATCCATCGCGAATCACAGAAGGCTCTGAACATGTTGAAAGAAGAGGACTTCCAGAGGTGCTTCCAGCAGTGGCAGAAGCGCTGGCACAAGTGTATTAACTCCCAAGGAGACTACTTCGAGGGTGACAGTGCAGGTTAGACAAAACAAACTGTTGTGTAGTATTTATGATGTCATTCCAGAAACTTTTTGATCACACCTCGTATATCATTTGTCATTCTCTGTGTTCTAGTGGTACTGTGCTAGCCTCTATTTCCTGAGGTCGCGGGGTCAAACCCAGTGGAGGGCAATGGATTCTTTCGGGCGTAAAATTCCTTAGCAATGGCTTCCTTCAGAAGAGAAGTAAAGTCGGTGGGTCTGTGTCTTAGAACCTCATAGCTGATAAAGAAGCCTCTGAGCAAAATTTCCGGCCTTTCGCGTCCAATATAGATTGGGACACTAAGCACCATAGCAGTTAAAGAGCGTCCATAAATAAAAATCTCAATTTAAACCTTACATCATTTTATTATAGTGAAAATCACCAAGATGTATAATGAAGATTATAACGGTCATTAAACAATGTTGTTATTGGCAGTATCACCAATTTAAACCCTAAATCTCCTAATGCACAAATTTCATCTTCATCAACTGAGTGTTATGTTACAGTAATATTATAAAAGAATGTTATTGAAAACATTAACCATACTCAGTAGACAAACATAATAAATAATCTCCATTAAAATAATAATAATATTTATTTATTTATTTTATTTTTTAATCACATAATATACATAGTAAAATACTGTTATCATAGATTACATCAAAGTGATACAGTATTTAAAATATGTGCATACAAGTGAGTAATACCAATCATAACCACATACAATACAAATAGTACAAAAATAAATTATATACACAATATTTTATACAAATTATAAAAATTACAAAACAAAAATAAAAAAAGGTCTCATAAGATACATTATATAAAAGCATCCATGTTAACAATGCATATTTAAAAATAGTTTATACTATGGTTTATAAACTCTTGTGAATTATAAAAACAGTGTGTTAATAAATACTTTTTGAGCCCTTTTTAAGCTATTTTATGTCAGACATTCTCCTTAATTCTGTTGGCAATGAATTAAAATATTTAGACCCTACATGAATGATTTTTTTTTCCAAAAGCACCCCTATATGATTAAAAAAAAAATAATTTTCTCTAAGTTAAGTAGAATACCTGTGTACATCTTTATCTAGTTGAGGGGATTCACTAGACTACTTTTTAGCATACAAAATAACATAATTTACATGTATACAAAATAATGGTAGTATTTTTAGTTGTTAAAGTATTGTCTACATGACTCAAATCTATTAATTTTAACTAGAACTCTTATTGCTCTTTTCTTAGTAAAAGATATGCATTAAGTAGGTTTTTGATGTAGATCCCCATAACATAAATTACTATAATATGGTTTTGCCAGGAAATTATTATCATCAATATGAATGTCCAAAAATTTTGTGTTTTGAACTCTTGATATTATTTGACTGTTATAAAGCAGTTTTAAAACTTCACTACTGTGACTGCTTCTGCTTCGTGAAAATGGTAAATAGTTTGCCTTACTTACATTTGGAGTGAGAGTGTGGATTGTGAAAATAATTTTCCAAGTTTAGCAGTACCTCTTTACATCTATTTTTCAGATGGTCCATAATTTCTGCTGAAACAAGAATATGGTATCATCAGCATAATGCATAACTCTGGTACCCTCTATCTTAATAATAATTTAAATCATTTATGTACAATAAAAATAATATGGGTCCTTGTGGAACTCCATACTTGGTGATCTGTAATGAGGATGTATGACATTCCATATTACCCTCCCTATTGAGTGATCTCATTTCAGTTCCTTGTTTTCTCTCTATCAAATATGAATCTAACCATTACGGTAACAGTCAAAAGCCTTAGAGAGATCAAGAAGTAGTCCTGTAACCATCTAATCTATTATTCAGCTTATGAATAACACTATTTAATGTCTTTGTAGACCTATTGTTTTGAAAACCATACTGTACATCAGTTAGTAATTTGTGTTTATTATTAATAAAGTTTAACAGTCTATTTAGGAACGCTTTCTCTAAGCTTTTCGAAAGTGCAAATGTGATGGTAATTGTTCATGTCTTGAGGATTATCCTTTTTATATATTGGTATTATTTTGCCTTTCTATAAGCAAGAAGGGAAAATTTCTTCTGCCAAAGAGGCATTAACTATATCTAATAACGTTCTAATATAATATTTTTACATTCTTTAAGTATTTACTTGTTATATTATCAAATCCTTTAGACATACTTGGATTTAATGAGTCAGTTATTTTTGATAATTTGTTTTTGTCTGCTGGCCTTAAAAATAGTGTATTAGTGCTATAAAATTTACTCCTAAAATCATTTATGTTTCTTTTGTTTTTTATTTTTACGGAATTGCTAATCATATCTGTATAATATAAATTAAAACATTTAGCTCTTTCTTTGGGATCCTCCAGTAGCTTCCCTTCTGAGTTTATACACATGATACCTATCAAATTTGTGGAATTACCCGTTAGTTTATTAACTAAGTCCCAAGTTGCTTTTGCCTTATTTTTGGAGGATGCAATGACTTTATTGTTTTGCAGCAGTTTTGCATTTTTTATTATGTCCATGTATACTTGTGTATACTTTTTAACATAGTGTTTGAAATTTGGAGAATTTAAATTTCTATTTCTGTTAAGACTTTAAACCATTTTTGAAAATGCCTATCCTTTTTGTAATCCAGCCTAATTTATCAATTTGAGGACTAGCAACTTTACTTTGTATGTATGGAAATAGAACATGAATATGATAATTTAAAATCTTTTGAAATTTTAAATATTTATCATTTACTATTTCTGCATTTCATATCTCCCTTCATGTTTCATTATTTAAATGTATAATTAGTGCTGGATACCAAGATTCATCATAGACTCTCAATAGATATATTTATCTCTCTTGTTTTTCTCTTAATTATGTACAATAGCTGACCTGTATGGTCTGAGATGTTTGTCTCAATAACTTCTGCTTTTAGTAAATTAGTACCAGTATCTTGTTTAATAAGAGGTTGTTTGATAAGTCTGGTAAATTTCCGTGAAATAAGAGGAATGTTTGTTAAACAGCACCATTGTTGCTAAGAGTGGTTCATGTATAGTTTTAGACAAATTTTCAGACAGATGTGAAACTCAGTCAACAGTTGAGAGCTATCTGAGGTGATCAGTGTCACATGTGCCATAGAAAACGCAAAAAGGTGAGTTTTGAGCTCTTATTAAACATTTTCATTTAAAGAGATGGACTGCAAAACAGATCATAGCAGAGTGGATGAAGTTCACGCAATCTCAGCTTCATCAATGAAGACCACTTATTTCTGGATGGATGAGTTTAAATGTGGTCAAAGAAGCACCAAAGATGAAGCATGCTTTGGTTGACGAGTTGAGGTCACCAAAGGAAATTGACACAAGAAAAACGATCGCAACTCGCTAGAATAATGCCAAATATTGGTGGACCATGATCAATTAAACTACTAATGCTATGTGGAGTAGTTTATTCGATCATGTTATATGCTGCACCGATATAGTATACTGCCTTAAAGAAAAATAAATATGCAAAAGAAATGCAAGGAGCGCAAAGGAAAGTATTATGGAGAATGGTTTGTGCTTATAGAACAGTTTCAAATAGGGCATTATAAGTAACAGCAAGGGCCATTCCAGTCGATTTATTGGTGAAAGAAAGACAGTTTATCAGTGTTTCAAATGCGTATATTTCCAAAGAAGAGGTTAAAGACCAAATTATTAATGAATGGCAAGCAAAATGGGGTGAAACTACCGTAGTAGGACAATGGACTAAACAGATAATTCCAGAGGTGAGATTATGACTGCGGTGTAAACATCTCCAGGTTGATTATTTCCTGGCTCAGGTTTTGACTGTTCATGGGAGGTTTAAGAATTATGCATTTAAAATGGGAAAAACCGACACTTTAGATGTCCCTATTGCAATAAGATACTTTCTTTCGATGTCCGCAAAGGGAGGAGAAGAGAAGGGAAGCATATACCAAATTAGATGTGGTACTGATAGTAGGGAACCTGAGTACCACCATGGCCGAGAGCATTAAAGGCATGGAACATAGGAAAATTATACTGGAAACCAAGGAGAAGGATGAAAGGAAGACAATAAATTAATGTTAAATGAATCCCTAAATTTGTTAGTGTCAGTTTAAAGACATAGGAGTTGGACATAAGGAAGTGAGATAAGAAAGCTGCCATTCTGATGTGTTACATTATTGCAGTTCCAGTTTGGTAGGTGGTGAGAGTAAGGGTTTTTTTAAGTATTAACACAATTTATTAAAAACACATGAACTCCACTTACGTCAAGCAGCCAAAACGCGTTTCGAGAAGCATGCTCCTCATCATCAGTTGGTTGACTGGAGCTTGCAGCCGGAAAATCATCGGCCAAGTCATTATATCTGTGCTGCCCTCTGTGTTCTATGGCTACTTGAATGATATCGTCAACTGACGGGGAGTATCAAAATTCATAAGACGAGGCTCGTTCTTGGTGATTAAAATTCATTCCCATGCATCAAGTAATAAACCTCATCAATATGCCATTTTTCATAGCTTAATTCATAGGCTCACTCATATACCTCTAACAAAAGTTGAATATCAAAATGAATATGACCGCATACATGAAATACCTATACAGAATGGATTCAAAACCCATTTCATAGATAACATAACCAACAAAAATAGTGAAAGAAACTACTACTCTGTCCACTCTTAAGAAATCTCCTAGCTATAATAAATTTACCTTTCATCCTAAATTGTTTTACAAATTCAAAAAGGTATTTAAAGAATTTAATATAAGGTTTGCACCACAAAATAGATATAATTCAAGGAATCTATTGAATCATCCTTTAAAAAAACAGTTTACCTAAAAAAAAAATCTGATGTGTTACACTCACATGACTTTCTCTACTCTTGTACAAACTATCTTTACAAACGCTTATTCTCCACATGCTTCATGTTAATCAAGATATCAAGATGCTAATTTTCTTGTAGATGCAAGGGGAATTGGTAGGCTTAAAGCAATAGTCAAATATATTAAGAGCTGGTTGCTATGTGGAGTATTCCATTCTCTTTGCATTACCAGGACAAAAAAAATGAATAACGAATTCCCATTTGAGAAAAAGTATAAGTATTGGAAAATTTAAGGGAATAACAAGCAATATCTCGAAAATGGTTCACTCAACAACAAAAATGTATATGACATAAATTGTGTATTTTAATGCAATCTACATTTTTTTGTGTAGTAAAATTTCGTCTATCTCTTATGGTTTACCAGTTATGCAAAAGTCGTTCACAATGAAGAATACTTTTGGAGACATTCCCAGAAAATTCGAGATATCCATTTGATTTGTCATTAAGTATCTTAAATATATGATATTTTAATAAAAAGTGTTAGAGCCATTTTTGAGAAAATTAAAATTTTCAAAAAAATCTTCCATGTAAAGGGTAATCTGGGGTGGGGGGATTTTCTTGAAAACCTTCGTCGCATCTCTGGAAGATACTGAACCTAAATACCAAGTGTGGTGTTTATCCGACTGTTCGTTTCTGAGTTATGCTGTTCACAGACACACACACACACACACACACACACACACACACACACACACACACACACACACACACACACAGACATATTCCCAAAAATGCTTTTTTTGGATTCAGGGGGCCTCAAAACATATATTTCTGGTGAAATCTCGGTATCAAATTTTTGGGTGAAAAACAATACTTCCCAAATTTGGCTCGAATACATAAAATGGAATGTTTAGAGTCTTATAAAATTTACATTGGTAAAACAAAAAGGAGCCTGGTAATAGAATGAAGGAACAATTAAGGTACATAAAATTTAAACAAGTGGACAAGTCTGCAGTTTCATCCCATTTTTGGAACTTTAACCATGAAATAAAATGAAAAATCACATTGCTCAAACACATCAAGACACCCTTAGCACTTGTTACATGGGAAAGAATTTTAATCACCAAGAATGAGCCTCATCTTATGAATTTTGATACCCCGCCAGTTGACAATATCATCCAAGTAGCCATAGGACACAGAGGGCAGCACAGACATAATGACTTGGCCGACGATTTTCCGGCTGCAAGCTCCAGTCAACCAACTGATGATGAGGAGCATGCTTCTTGAAACACGTTTTGATTACTTGACGTATGTGAAGTTCATGTGTTTTAATAAATTGTGTTAATACTTAGCATATAACTCCACTGTTAATAATGACCTCATTTTAATTTCATGAAGGGTTTTTTAGTTGGTGAGAATCCAACTTGCCTCACAGAGAGGCATCTTTATGAGATTTTTCCCTTACTATATATTTTTAAAAAAATCCAAAGGATTATAAGTGAGAAAGCTGTGTGCACATTGGGTGCTGCAATTGTTGATGCTGAAGAACATTCCAACACAGTGTCTGGCACTATTTAATTGCAATCTGCTGGACTACTTGCACCGATTCATGACTGGATGAAACTTGGGTACCAATTACACACCGGAGACAAACCAGCAATCACAATGGACAAAGGCTGGTGAGAGTGTATCAAAGAAGGTGAGGACTGTTTTGTTGGCTGGAAAGGTGATGGCCACTATTTTCTGGGATTCCTAGGGTATAATCCTGATAGATTATTTGGAAAAATGGCAGAACCATACTGGGGACTGTTATACTTCATGGTTGGTTTGTTATTATTATTATTATTATTATTGTTTTTATTCACCTTTTGGAAATTTTTTACAATTTCATGGCTTCGTCAGTTACAATAAATCTACAATAACAGTTACATTGGATGTGTGTCAGTTATTTTATTGTTTATCAAATTATGCATGTGAATTCCAGTGTGCAATATAGAGGCGATCTTTTTGGTCGTCCTAGCTGCATGTAAGTGAATTTTATTACTAAATCTGGTACTGTGATTATGAATTTTATCATTAGAATAAAATAGATTAATATTATTGTTTATAAAACATACACTTTCTAGTATATATAGACAGGGTAAAGTATGTATGTTATTTTGTCTAAAGTAGGTGTTACAGTGAGCGGACATATTTATATTAAACATTTTACGTATAATTTTCTTTTGTATTATGAATAGTGCATCCGCATCAACAGAATTATGCCATATGCAAGTAGCAATTGAACATGTGCAAAATGAATCATTTTAATTGTACTAAGGTTACATACATTTTTAGTATAGAGATAATGTAATAAATTTTATTAATCTTTGTTGTAATGTTATGAATACGTGACTTCCAATTAATGTATTTGTCAATTGTTATCCCTAAAAATTTTGCTTCTGATGTATACTGAATTTGTGTATTATTATAGATGAACACTGGATCAAAACTCGCAGATCTTTTATTGGAGAGAACAAAACTCATGCACTGTGATTTATGTGTATTAAGCAATAAATTATTTGCAGTCAGCCAATCCCTTAAGCTAGTCAAACACTGTTAGCTTGCTGCTGCAAATCTTGTTGAGTGTTTCCCCTTACTATTAAGCTTGTGTCATCTGCATATAATATTGTTGCAGTATGCGGTATATTAACTGGCAAATCATCAATATAGACTAAAAACAAAAGATGTCCAAGGTTTGAACCCTATGGAACGCCACATTTTACTACTTTTACTCAGAGTTAACTTACCAACCAATTGTTTTATTTTTTGTAGTTGTAATATGGGTCCTGTTGGTAAGGTATGATTTAAACCACATATGTGCTAGACCATATATACCATATCTATTCTATTTTAGATAATAGGATACTGATCAAACGCTTTACTTAGGTCCAAAAATACACCAGTTGTAAACTTATTGGTGTCAACACCTTCAATTGTATGCTTTATAAAGGAATAAAGGGCATTAGGTATACTTTTGTTTTTTCTAAAACCATTTTGGTGATCACCAAACACATATTTTTCTAGGAAAGGTATGACTCGATTGTACATTACGGTTTCAAGTATTTTTGAAAATCCTGATACTATAGATATTGGCCTGTAATTATCAATATTATTTGGGTCACCAGTTTTAAATATGGGAACAATTCTGGATGCTTTTAAGGATATATACCTGAACTAATCGAACTATTACATATGTCAAGTAAGGGATTCACAATATGATTGATACATTCAGCACTTCATCTGATCCAGCTGATAAAGCATTCTTTTTATTGGAAACAATATGAATTTTTTCCTCATGTGATATAGGCTTAAGATATATGCTTTTATCATTTCTAATTATTTTAGGTTTTGTAGGAGTAATAGTATTAGTTTTTAATAGCACCATTCAATAGCATTGAGTAAAAACAACCAAGATGAAAAAAAAACTGCTCTTTCACTAGAACAATGCTCTAGCCCACACAGCTACTGTCATAATGTGTGAACTGGGCTTCAAATTGATTCCTCATCTACCGTAACCTCTGGTTTTAGTCACAAGTGACTTTTTCCTATTCCCAAATTTAAAGATTTGTCTTGGTGGGAAGAAATTTTCATCAAATGAGGAAGTGAGAGTTTGACAGATCCTATTTTTCCTGGGATGAAAAACTTGGAAACTCTGGTCCATGTGTATAGACATCGACAGAGACTGTGTTGAGAAATAAACTGAGCATGTAACAAAAAAAATTTTTAGTTGCATTTTTAACAAAATTTTCAAACTACTTTCCTAATAGTAGGCACAAATTTCTAATATATTAAGAAGTTGACTTTAATACTAGTTTAACTTTTATAATTTTGTTATATATAAAATATCTGATGTATTTCATTTATATAGCTTTCTCTACCACTACTGTTTATTTTTACATGGGTTCTGCAAACTTTTCTTATGAAAGCTTATTTTTCTGTCTACTTCATGTTAATTGACATGAATGTTTGTAGAAATAGTTTCATTACACATTTCATTGTAGGCTCAAGGGGATAAAGAAAACTGAATCCACAGTCAGATGTTAAAAATTGCTATATGCTGGCCTTTATTCCATAGTCTTTCCATGACATTGCTAGAAATAGCTGAATAGCAACAGCACTTTAAAAAAATGTGATGTGTTACATACACATAACTTTCTCTACCTTCTATTATTTGTTAGTGGGTATAAAAATTATTCTTAAAAAAGCTTATTTGTCTGTCTACTGCATTTTAATCAAGATAAACCTTCACAGAAATGGCTATAGTACATATTTCGTTACAGTACAAAGAGAACAGTGATAGTCAAATGTTTAAGAAATGGATGCTATATACTGGCCTTAAAATTCTATACTCTTTCCATACAATTGCAAGAAACAAGTGAATGTTGACAGGACTTTAAAGAATGACAAAGTATTGAACGATTCAAACCATTAATAAAGGATATCTCGGAAATGGCTTATGCCACAAAAAAAGTTGTGTTTTAAAGAATTTGTGTTGTATGTTTTCAACTATTGCTTAATGTTTACCAGATGCAAGATTATATAAAATTTCTCCCAAAGAAACAGGACTTCACAGACTATTTCCAGAAAATTCAAGATATACATTTTATTTGTCATGTAAATATCCTTAATATATTGTATTCCAATCAAAATTGTTACAGCCATTTTTGAGAAAATAAAGAATTTTGAAAAATTTTCCATGAAAAGGGTAGTTTGGTATGACCAGATTTTCTTGAAAATCTGTGTGTCACATCTTTGAAAGATGCTTAACTTAAAAACTAAGTTTGGTGTTTATCATACATTTCGTTTTAGAGTTACACTCTCATAAATACACAGACAGACAGACAGACAGACCTTTTTCTAAAAATGCTGCTTTTGGAATCTTAGGGGCCTCAAAATATGTATTTCTGTAAGATCTCAGCATAAAATCTTTGAAGCTATTTTGTAATAATTTTAAAATATGGAACTCACCACAGTGAACAAAATTTAATTCACTAAGTGTAATAAGAAGTCAACTTAAACATTCTTGTTTGCCTTGTTTACCAGCCTCATATATTTAGGACATGTTTCACATTTTCCTGCATCCTCAACCACATATGAATTAAAATTTTACTAACACAGTAAAATATAACATTGTAAGCTAATTTTAAAATATATAATTATGCTCCAGTTGTATAATAATAATAATAATAATAATAATAATAATAATAATAATAATAATAATAATAATAATAATAATAAATGTTGGCCTTTTATAGGACACTGGGTTTGACATTTATGAAATGGTTGCAACCCAAAAGGCCATTACGCCCCAAGAGAAAGGAACGCAAGAAAGTCACAGTTCAGAACCTTGGAGGGCAAGAAGTAAAGGTGATTGTAACTGTGGTACATGCATTTGAGGTTCCTGTAAGGAAGGATGTTGACACACTACTTCCAAGGAGCCAGCAAGGGTTCAGGTTCTCCATGGTTCCAGTAAGACCATTTGTTGCAGTCACTTTTCAAGGGATGACTCTTAGAACAACTACAGCAGAGGGAGCCAACCCTACTTGGAACCAAGATCTACAGTTTCCTCTCAGGTACCTGCTAAGAGAAGATAGTGTTATACTTTTCTTGCATTCACATCGGTAGATGCTACCTCCAAGTCACATAATGTAGGATGGTCAAAGGTTGGCAGGCAAACTATGTAAATGATAGATTAATAGTAATTATTGAGTACGGAATTAAAACAAAATGTCACTAACTACTTTGGACATGTTTTGGAGACCTCATTCTTAGTAAGAATCTTATGCTTTTGTGTTCATCTCCCACTCAATATATACTATTACATTATTAGCACATAACTTTCTCAAAGCTTCTATTTAATTATTATTTCCAAATAGACTTTATTTCTATGTGAACTGTAATGTTGCTACTATTTTGTAGCATGTAAATCTGACCTGCTAGCATTTTGTAATGTGTTGCTTTATAGTACTACCATTTGCAAAAGATAATAAAATTCCAATATAGTATTATAGTAGTAATTCCCACTGATTTAATGTTACAATTTAATTAAGTGCTGGGCCCATTTAACTTCAAGTATTTCAACAAGTGAAAATACCCCTAGAGGTGTTGTGACTTTGTCGTAATAAAGGAAAGGAATTAAACATAAAAGGTTTCAAGAAACATCACCCTTAAAGAATTACACATTACATATCTTGCAGCTGTATAAATATATATACTCTTTAACAATCTCAGATAAACTTTATAAGTTGTATGCTTGGTTCACTACATTCTGTATAAACATTTTAAGTCTTTGCTCCTCACGCACAATCTTAACATGTAAATTTAATTTTACATTGTTCTTTAGTATAACTGAAATTCACTTTATTCCGGTAAATTGTAAACTAAGCCATACATACTAGAGACTTACAATTTAGCTACTTTACTTACTGAAGTAAGTAAGGGCGTGGCCACTTCTGTATAGCCCAAGCTGAAAAGTTCCTTTCTAGTCGCCCAGCGAAACAGAACTTCTTCCTCTTCCCGTGCTCAGTAGCCACCCGGGGTCGACCTGGCAGAGACCACCACATGAGCTGACGTCACTCCTCAGCCCACAGTATCACAAATCTATCTCATGCCATTTGCAGACTGTAAGTGAAAAGTTGCTCTGGCCGGCAATGCAGGCAATGTCTGTCAGGTTCTTTCATCCATTGGGCATGCGAAAGTTAAACAGTTGCCTTGGCCAGTAATGCAGATTATGTACCGTTAGGAATTTCATACATCCCAGGCAGGAAGATTGTTACAGCGAGGAAGGAGCCATCTATGGCTCAAACTCCCCCCCCCCCTCCAGCGAGGTGTGCTAGCGTGAAGCAAATGCCCCAGGCGATCTGCAGGCCTCTGAGCGATGAGCACATGAAAAACTAAAGCAGCAAACATAAACTCATGCATAAGGAAAGCATGCAATCAAGCACAGAAAGGGAGTAGAGTGAGAACAAAGCCCACAAACAAAGCAAAATATGAAAATGCAATGGGCTAAAAGCCAAAAGCAATCTGTATGAATGCAAGAGAGAAACTATAGAAATGCAAAGCATAAAAGCTAAAAAAACAATAGGAATATGATGCATCAAATATAGTTTTAAGCCATTCAATGTTAAAAGCATATAACAAGCTGCATAACAAGCAGTAGATATATATAAACAGCAAGTGTTGGGTTGTCTCATAAGTTTGTTTGTTTTGCTCGCAAGTTTCATCTATAATTCCTGAAAACCCTGAACCCTCTGTACACTCAAGTTATCATAGTTGCCTAAAAACCCCTACGACTTAGAGGTCAACAACGAGACTCGCTATTGAATGTGTTTGTGACTGACGTTTGTTGGAACAGCATGAACTTGTGTTTACAAACTATGGAAAGCAAAAGGAGCATTTCCGACATTTATGCTGTTTCACTATTGTAAGGGTAAAACCACCTCACAATGCTGGCAGAAAATTTGTGCTGTCTATGGTGAAGATGCAGTAATGAATTGAGCGTGTCAAAAGTGGTTTAGTCGATTTCAAGCTGGGAATTTCTCTCTAAAAGACAAACCTTGATCTTGACGGCCAATGGTTATGGACATGGAAAGAATTCATGAAATGATAGACAACAATCCACAAATGGCAACTCGGGTGTTGGCATTGGAGTTCAATTTAGCTCCTGCTACTGTGGCCAGGAACTTGAAAAAACTGGTTACGTAAATATTTGCGATGTGTGGGTTCCTCATGAACTAAGTGAAGCAAATTTGATTCAGCACGTTTCCATCTGTGACCCCTCATTGAGGCGCAATTAAAATGATCCTTTTCTGGAACAGCTGTTAACTGGAGATGAGAAGTGGATTGTGTACAACAGCGCCCAAAAGAATAAATCATGGCGCAAGAAAGAGCAACCACCACTATCAGTTCCTAAACCAGGGCTGCATCTGAGAAAGGTTAGGCTATGCATTTGGTGGGATTGCAAAAGAATCCTGTATTACGAACTTCTTCCGAATAATGAGACTATCAATTCCGAGAAATACTGTTCTCAGTAGAATCATCTCAAGGCAGCCATTGAAGAGAAAAGACCAGAATTGGGTAATGATGTCGTCTTTCACCACGACAATGCCAGACCACATACCTCTATGGTGACCCGTCAAAAGTTGTGTAATTTTGAGAGGGATGTGTTACCCCAACCACTGTATTCTCCAGACATTACCCCATCCTACTTTCATCTATTCCATTACATGCAAAATTTCCTGAATGGCAAACGCCTCACTTCCTTGGAGGACTGCAGACTGAATCTCGAAGAGTTCATCAACCAGAAAACCCCCACATTTTGGAGAAATGGAATTTATAAGTTTCCAGAGAAAGGCAATATATTGTCAACTATAATGGTGTTTACTGCAGGAAATAAATAGTTTGTTTACAAAACCTAACTACTGTAGTTATTTATCTTTAGAACGATGTGTTTAAAGTTTATAAACAGAAAGTTTGGCAACTACACTGTTGTAGCTGTGCTATGGGTGAGGTGGGTTTTTAGGCGTTCTTAGTGAGAGAAACGAAACAAAAAATGAACGAACTTATGAGACAACCCTATATAACAATAACAATAGATATGAAATATAAATATATAAACTATAAATATAAAATATATAAATAAACTCAACATCAAGGTACTAAAATTTTGTGCCAGGTACATGGCATATGGCACACCATTATAGTAACTATACACATATCTAAAACTTGTGCACAGTACAACAACAAAGAAACAAAAGAAAAGCAACATTGAAAAGGTAGAGGAAAAGGAGATGAAGAAAGTGCCGACACAAACACATAAAGTACTATATCATACAAAACACAAAAGGAGAATGAAGATCTTCATAAAACAAAAGAAAGAGAGAAAATAAATTTGGCATGGTACACAAAAGGAAAACTCGACTTGTAGAAAAGAAAAAACACCCAGATAGGAATGCAAGGAGCAGAAAAGCACCCATGCCAAAATCAAGGCTTCGAGCTTGCAAGGAACTGGGTGAAGCAACCCTTAGCTGTATCATGAAAAGTTTTTTCTTTGGAGGCGATCATTTATATGATGATGACGTCTTAGTATCCAGCCATGAATATGATGTTGGAAATCTCAAACAAATCCAAGTTTGTCTGTCAAAACATCTGCATAATCTGTTAGAATTTGATGTTGATGTTCCTGCAGGTGTAACAGGTTAACTTCTAAACAAACCAATAAGCATGGAGGAGGCTGTAAACATGTGATAGGCCATGAACCAAGGGAAAATTTGTGCATTTGAGATGAATTAAATGCAAACTTCGAGGTAACATTTTAAAAATCAATCAACATTTGTGAATGCTGCATAAATGGGACTCCCAAAATAACATTGTATGGAAGGTGTGGTACGATGGAAACATTAACATTCCAAGAAAATTTGTGTAATTTAACATGCAACCGAACTATCCTGACAATGTCCAACAAAGAATCAGATAAATTAGTAGCCTGAAGTATTCATTTATCATATGTGAAATGAGGTGCCTTAGGCAATGAACGAAAACATTGCAAATCAATTAAATTCAAGGCACTGCCTGAGTCCAATAAGGCCTGAGTGGTTAATGTGCCACAAATTAATTAAATTACTGGCAACAAGGTTATCTGCGGTTGACATTGGTCAGAAGTTTGACCTTACTGTAGTTGTCATTGGTAACTTTGTTTGGCTTTATTCAACTCATGCTGGTGTCGAAAGCAATGATCAGTGTATGACCATGCTTATTATGAAAGGTGCAATGCAAGGGAGAAATGCAATTCTGAGATGAACCATAATTGGATGAATTTAACAAAGGTACCAAAAAGATGGTGATGTTTATGCTACCCTAGTCACATTCAGTTGTGCTTGACTATTAGGAATGGCTGTTGTAACCTCAAGCTGTTGATGCCACAGAAGTAACTTATCAAGGTAACCAAATGAAGTAGGCTGATTGACAAAGGCACACTTTAAGTGAGTGGCATGATTTAACTCTTGATATAATATTGAGTTTCGGTATGTTGCACTTTAAATATTTTAGCATATTTGCAAACATCCAAAACAAATGTGATTAAGTCCTCCTGTGGTATTTGCACTGCGTAATAATATGCCACCAAAAATATTACCTTAAATGCTGTGGAAAAAAAAAATTGCAAAACTGAAACATGAAAATCCGCAATACCGAGTGATAAATCCAAAGTTGTTTTCAATAAGTGAACAACTTTCCCTTCAACATCCATCAAAAGCAGTCTATACAGATCACATGGGTGATAAACTCTGTCAGTTGAACAATCACAAAGGTGAATAAGCAGTTGTAAATAGTCCAAAGATTGTTGTGGCGTATTAACCATTAGATGCATATTTATGAATAAATTTTGTACTGGATGTATGATCCTTAAAGGCTGAAACAGAAATTGCGGCTCTAATTGAGGCGCAGTTTGCATCATATTATCCTGTAAAAATGATAAAATAGGTTCTAAAGCAGCAGATCCCCTAATTAAGTCTGAAGAATCTTTAGCCAGAGGAGCCAAAGTCAAATAATCCTGAAGCAAAGCAGTATAATTGTGTTTTAAGGGTGGCCAAATTCTCCATTTCAGGAACAGCAAAAAACGAACTTGTAAAGATTGTACACGATTGATGTAATAGGGTATATGTGCGTGCAAACGTCACCAAGTATCAGGCAAAAAATGCAATTTTGTTCCGAAAGAATATTAGTAAATTCCTGCAACTGACATTTATAATCTTGTATAAGTGTAGCAATTTCAACATCTGAAAAATTTGAAATGTCAGGCATGAGCTGTAAATTATCCTTCAACTGTTTTACTATAGTTCAATAACTTAGAAAAACCCTTGGGAGGGGTAACTCACCTGATCATGTATTCCCCAAGGCAGGCATGCCTATCATCTTCTGAGAGGCCTCTGAGTCGCTGCTTCCACTATATGCCATAATTATTTTGCCTAGCGCGTGTTTTATTTTATTTTATTCTCACAAAATCGTTTATCACTTAATCATACCACTGTAGTATCCAACTGTAGAGGCAGAACTAAAGAGCATTGCAGCAAAAATGCTGTGTTTGTAAATTGCTGTGACAGACTATGTGCAGGTGCGAAAACAAATGTTTGCATATAACTAGCGATAGCATTCACATACATGCGGTATTATCATGAGATATCTTTCAAAAGTTAACTCAAACTTTTTATGGTATTTCATAGCCTTCACTTCCCCATCTATCTCTTCAAGGATAAAAGTTCCTTGCTGATTGATTTTCATAATACAAATTATTTCAACTGAAGTTTTACAAAGAAAACAGGGAGACCAATTGCCCATCATCATCTCAAAACTGTGTACGTTGTAGAGAAAGTAAAAATATGAGTTGCATGATTCTTATTCATTTGTAAATTTAAATGAGTTATTCAACCTAGAAAATATTGTACAGATAAATGTTGATAATGTTAATGCAATCACAGAAAGGGTTAAAAAAATAAGTTACTTCAAGGAAAAAGTACTGATAGCAGTATAGCATTTCTTACATTCAAAGAAATAGTTTTGAAACAATCATCAAATATTTCCATTGTTAAAATTGACATGATTATGTCATGTTGTATTACCCTGAATTTACATCTGCTGTATTGAAATGTGAATGGATTCCTTGTGCTTCTATTGATGTAGAAAGGTTTTTCTCAAAGTGTAATTTAATTGCTAGTGACCATAGGCACAGGATGAAAGAAAATAATATTGTGACTTCTGCTATGCTTTCATTCCACAAATAAAAAGCAGACCCTCCTACATTTTTATCTTCCCATGTTTTCTCAGTGTTGTAAAGTTGTGTTTCATTTTAATGTGTATAATAAATTGATGTGTAAGCTATTTTTGTCATAATTTGTATGCCTAACATCGTACTTAGTAATATAGTGTTTTGTTTTTTACATAAAATCCCTTTCAGATTTACACAAAATTACTGTAATAACCTTACAACTAATTAGCAATAAAATGTGAAATCTAATATTTATATCAGTTTTTTTCAGAATTAATGCAAAATTCTGCAGTCTTTATACACGCATAAGAATAGTTTATTATAAACATACTTTTTTGTCCATGAAGTCAGATATAAGATTACACATATACAGAGAAAAATAATTTCAGTATTTTGCCTCTGTTGTGTAGTTCATAATAATGTGACATATCCTCATAGCATATTTACAACTCTTCTGTGAGCTGATAAAGCTGCTGAGTTTTAAAGCACTTGATTCAATTACATCTATGCCATTCACAACCTCGCCCATAGCATGTTTCATGTTTATTTTTTCTTCAACAATTATTTATTGAACACAATGAAACTTACACACAAGAAAATATTATGTTTCTTCTACACTCCCTATTTTTCCATGTAATCTCCTTCCCATTCTTTGGCCTTCTTCCAGTGAGACACAAGGACGTGCATGCCCTGTTGGTACCACTCATTTAGGTCATGAAGCCATTCCTTCACTGTGCAAATCATCTCTTCGTTATCTTCAAAATGTCTTCCATGAATGACATCCTTTAATGGCCCAAACAAGTGGAAGTCTGATGGAGCTAGGTCAGGGCTGTAGGGTGGATGGGTAATACTGTTCAACCCTGTTTAGTGATGTTTTCCGAAATCCTCAAACTTGTGTGAGGCCGAGCATTATGTTGAATCAAACAATCACTGGGTTGTTATGACACCATAGTTGCTGGAAGCGCTTCTTGAGTTTGGTTGATGTGTTCACATATGCATCAGAATTAATGGTGCTGTCTCTTGGCATCACACATGAGTATAACACCCTTATAGTCCCAAAACACAGTGATCATGATCTTAGCGGCAGAAGCAGTTGCTCTGAATGTTTTCTTCTGTGGGGAGTGAGGATACGCCATTCCATCGATTGTCGTTTTGTTTTGGGCTCAAAATGGTGAACCCATGTTTCATCACCTGTCACAATCCGGGACAAGAAGGCTTCCCCCTCAGTTCTAAAACATCGCAGCAACTCAGAAGAATGCTTTTTCTGAGAGATTTGTGTTCCACCATAAGACAGCATTGAACCCATTGTGCACACACTTTTGAGTAATCAAGAGCACGGATGATTGCATCCACACTTCCTTTGCTGGTTGACAGCTTAAAGCCAACTGCTGAGTTGTTATGTGTCGGTCCTTGTGAATGAGCACATCAGCAAGCTGCATCTTGTCTGGTGTAACAGCCATGGATGATCTCCCCAAACGCTGCAAATCTTGGCGCTCTGCCGAACAGCCTTCTAGTGGTCTCACCCTCTGTGCTCATGCTTCTGTCAACTGCAGATGCTCCATAAACTGCACACAAATGTTTGTGAATGTTCTCAACAGTTTCTTTCTCTGCATGAGAAATTCAATGACAATATGCTGCTTGTAACGTACATCACTTACAGATGCCATTTTGAAACATTGCTACAGCTACGCTATCTGTTGAAGGAAACAGAAAATTTATGTGTGCACTCTGGAAACTTCAAATAATTGATACCTAAAGTTTCACATTCATACCATTGTTGTAGGCTGAGAAAAACAATGTGGTGCACTTTCTGGGCGACCCTTGTACTATGAACTGGAAGTATTTTATGCTTTCATTTATTTTTATTTCTTTCAAATTATGTTTCAGTCTATTCAATCAGACCTGTATTTCCATCATTTATGTTTCATACTATATCTGTTATCAGTGTTATTACAAGTTGCTTTGGATCTAATTTCTTTACTTCAGCACCAAGTTGTGCTCCCTCTAAGCAGTATTATGTTTTGCAAATGTTTTTCTAGAGACCATTTCATACAGAAGAAAATGACCAATTTTGTAGTATCAGTTAAATCTGTGCTGTTGTCTAACACAGCTACATATTAGTGTACATTTGACTTGATTTTCTCCTCAGCTAATGCAGCAAGTCACCTCTCCTTGTTTAGATTGGGCTTAAGGAAAACTCAATGCTGTTAAAAGCATCAGATAAACTTCATAGTTGGTATGAAGCCATCTCTCTCTCTCTCTCTCTCTCTCTCTCTCTCTCTCTCTCTCATTGATTTTTTTTATGACACTTGCATTTCTTCACGCAGCATATGTTTGCTGTTCTTTCAACTGTTGTTCTTTCAGCCCAATCCAACCATGAGAAAAGAAATTTAAGAATAAGTCTTATCCTTATTTTTAGAATCAGTGCAATATTTGTGGAAATAAATCATAACAAACATCTCACATTGGTACATGGGTTCTCCACACAGCCTTGGTTGATTTTGAGATGGGCAACTATGAGTACAATAAGCAGAAGGTCATTCCGCCAATCTTTGTTGCTTTCATTGTAATATTTTAAGAGGATAAAGGCCAAAGGAGGAAGTGAGGAAGATATTGGCCCTTGTATCGTGCATGTTTATGTTTACAATTGCATATTTGTCAATTCTTCTTTCTTTCCATTGCCAAATTTTCCTTGTCAAATTTATTTTTTATCTGCTCCAAATGGTTAAAGGCCGTAAAAATGGACTTTAATTAGCTCTTAAACATTTTATAATGGTCTTTGGTGACAATTTGAGCTGTTTATATTGTGGCACATAATTATGGGGAAGCACCTCTAAAATTAATTCCGAGTAAGTTTTTGTACCGCAAAAGGGAGCCATAAGCAATATTTTTTTAAATAAAAACACAAATGTATGGTATAAAGACTTACAGCTGTTAATTGTTCTTTCACTCTACCCATGTGTAGCTTAAGGCTGGAAGGTTGAATCATATTGAGAAATCCAATACAGTATCTAGGATCCATACCATGGATCTTTGGTTTTAAATCTGGTTCAACTTTCCATGTAAAGGTTACTGTGTTAATAATGGAATCTAATCAGGTTTTTGTTCTAAGTATGTAAAGCAATGCTATTAGAGATACAAGGGTTGTAAGATAAATGTACTTTTGAATTGCTATAGGAGGAGAGTAAAGGCAGGTTATACCACAGAAGTGATTCTATATAATAAATTGACTTTTGAAATTAAAACAAAACTAATAACACCAAGTAGGTAACATCTGGGTCTGCATTCGGGAGGTCCTGGGTTCAAATCCCATGGGTCGACCAATCTGACTGGGGTTTTTTCAAAGTTTACTATGACCCAAGTTCCACCTTAAGGGGGGTGATGGGTGAAATTTCTGCTTTGCACAATTTTAAAGTTACATACTTAATTTTTTGTACACATGTTTGGAGTATTATCCGAAACTATTTGGCAAAGTTTTATTTTTGTATGTCAATTAGGTTTTTAATTACTGAAAATTTTACTTCCAAAAATTTGCAAATTTCAAAATGAAATTCAATCCACACTTTTTTTTAAAAAAATTTGAAAATATTTTTTACAAAACCAGAAATTCATTTAGAAAAACGTGATGCATTGGTTTTGTAATGTCTTAAGTGTAGGGGAAATTAAAAAAAAAAAATGACCATCACTACACACTTTTTTTATTTTTTATCTCAAAAAGTAAAAGTTAACCCTGAATCCCATGCATCAGGTGATTGTTATGCTTTATAGAATGTACAGTAAAACTTTCAGCCCTCTGACACCTAATTTGTGGATGTAATTATGTTTTGAATGAATAAAAGTGTAGCAAAAATTAAAGTGAGGAAAAATGAGTTTAAAAGTTTGCATGCAGTTAACCAGAAATAATGACTTACAGAGTTTCCTAGAAGTGTCCAGTTTAGATGTGTAATTTGTACTCTTTTTTTCATTACAAGTGCTGCAAATGAGTTCTAATTTATAGCATAAGCTTAAGCCTTTCAGTGCCAAGTCCTATATACAAACACTTTTGATTGTAGTCATTACACTTCAGGTCATTCACCAATGATGACAGTAAATTGGCTTCTACCAATATATATTTACACTCTTCATTATTTACAACAGATATATGTTCATAATTATCCTCCAGCTGTTTCTGCCTTAAATTTTTCTTTTGTTCACCACATTCTTGCTCATCTAACCTTTCATCATTAGTATTATTTACATTATTTACACTTGTTTCTGCCTCATGTATGTAAAACAACATATAATTTGGTGTTACATGACATCTACCAGCAGAGCTGCTGTTACTATGTTATACCAATCATGGTGGCTCAGTGACAAATCAGAAACTAACCTTCACGTAAAAAGTCCCACAAAAATCGGTAAAAGAAAGTGGATTTTTTGCTTCGTGCAGCAATTTCATCACCTGCCAAACCTCCTCAGGGGCATTTACAGAGTGTGCAGACCTTTAAATATGATGTAATTAGAGCAACTTCCAGGCGCTGTAGTGCTTTAAAACTTTGCATATATGCACTTCAAACCACCTAGTATTTTTTGGCATAAAAAACACAAAATATGAAATTTTGTCATTTTTGGTCACATTTTCACCCATTTCCCCCCTTAAATCTAAAACAACAATAGCAAATACTCTGCCATCCATCCAAGATAATGAAAGCAGGTAGACTGGACAGCGCTCTAATGCCATCTGCCTGGTATTGTGTGGAAGCAGAGATATAGTTGCCTACCACTAAGGTCTCTGTGGGCACATGTCGAAGCTGCCAGTCATAGAAGCAGTTGCCTAGCACTAAGGCCTCTGTGGACATGTGACAAAGCAAGATGGAATGCTATGGTACAGGGATGAGACTTAGAAGGCTGTCTGCCACAAACCATGCTACAGGGTATCTCCTAACAGATCTATCAGATATCACCATGTAGTTAAAGTGTTGTAAAATAAATAGAGAGAACCCCTCCAAAAAAACTAATAACCACAAACTTTCAAAAAAGCAATAAAAAAAACTGCCTGCAGGCAAAGCCACAGTATAAATTAAGCTGGAGATTTTTTTTGTGGCAAAAGAATTGCACTTTTCTATGTAAATTATTTTTTTAATTTAAATATATTTTGTAATTCTGATAACTTACAGTAATAGTCTTTATAACCTCAGTAGATTTCTTTTTTATTTTATTTTATCAGTAGTTTTATGAATTATGAAGGAAAAGTCTAAACTTGAAAGTGATTTAATTAGAATGTTTCACAGCTTGAAACACAGAATGTATAAAGCTTAGAAGAAATAAGCTATTCCAACTTAAAAAAAGTGCTATGTTTTACATTCACACAACTTTCTCTACCCACTATATTTTTAAATAGTTTCTAGAGTCTGTTCTTATGCAAGCTTATTTTTCTATCAATGCGTGTTAATTCAAGATAAATATTTACAGATGTAGTTTCATTACCCACTTTGTTGTAAGTGCGAGAGGGATAGTGCAAACTCAATCAATAGTCAAGTGTTTAAAAGCAGGTCGCTATGGCTTTAAAATCCCATACCCTTTCTATGACTATGAGAAACAAGTAAAAAAACAACTGAACTTCACAAAGATTACAAAGTACTGAACAATTTAAATGTGTATCTCAAAAATGGCTGATGCCACAAAAAAAGTTGATATAAATTGTGTGTTTTAAAGAGATCTACATTTTTTATTTAGTACGTTTTTCTCAATCTCTTAAGCTTTACCAATTATACAAAATGAAGTGGACTTCACAGGCTATTCCCAGAAAATTCAAGATATAAATTTTATTTGTTATGTAAATTTCTTAAATATATGGTACTTTATTCAAAGACATAAGAAATAAGAACCATTTTTGAGAAAATAAAACATTTAAAAAAATGTTCCATCTAAAGGGTAGTTGCTGGGGAGATTTTCATGATGCATCTTTGGAAGAAACTGAACAAAATACCAAGTTTGGTATTTATTCGACTCTTCGTTTTTGAGTTATGCTCACAGAAAAACACACACTCACACACATTTTTCTAAAAATTATTTTAGGGAGGGGGTTTCAGGTGGTCTCAAAAAATATATTTATGGTGAATTTTGACTTTGAATTTTTGGGTGGAATACAATACTTTCTCCACTTACTGTAGGAGTAGCTATGGAGGGGGACTTAGCACCTTGACTTATAAGATGTGTACCTACACCCCTAATGGGGTGCCCCCAGGAGGGAGGGGTGAGGTGAGAGGAGACAGAGGGCAGGGTCCCTACCCTTTACAGATTGAAACTCCCAGATGGCAGCTGTGCAACTGACTCCTCTGTCCCCATCCCGAAGAATGAAGGGTTACGTAGAGCATCCTTTTCTCCTGCTATGCAACACTGAAACTCCCACCAACACCACTTAACAGAAGAGACAGCAATAGTAATAATATTGAAAATTTAATCTCTAAGCAAAGCTATGAGCAGTCAACACAACTCTGCAACTTTAATCATTTGGAAGTCATAAAGCAAGGGAAATTCAAACAAGGATGTGATAGCTTTATTGATCCAGTTTGATTCAACTCAATTCATTTCATCCGTAATAATATAGATGGTGTCTCATAAGTAATATCATATAATGTCTCTCAAAGCAGAGACTATCAGATTCTACGGTCTTTAGCCATCTTTCAGCGAGGTTTATTATCCCATGACAATATCAGCCTCTGGTTTTTTGATGCAAAGAATTCTGTGAGACCCATTCCACATTTCTTCCACATAAAAATAGGAAAATGGGCCATGGATCAAAACAGATGGTAATCTGAAAGCACAAGATCAGGGCTGTATGCTGGTTGTAGTAGCAGTTCAACCCCTTCCAATTCCTGAATTTCTGTCATGGTTGTTCATGCAGTATGGGGTGTTGCATTGTCTGCTGCAAGAGAACTCTATTTCGGTTAACTAATGCTAGGTATCTCCATCTCAAAATTTCATGAAGTCATTCCAGTTGTTGAGAATAAAGATCCGCATTGACTGCACACCCATTTGGAATAAACTCCCAGCGAATCACTCCTTCAAAATTCCACCAGACACACAACTTACTTTGGGGCCGAACTGACTTTTTTAACAATGACTTTGGCAGGTTGACACGACTGAGCCATTGTTTTGAGGTGTCAGGGTTGCGGTAACAAACCTATTTTTCATCACATGTGACAATCCTGATAAATCTAACATCCATGGGATTATCGATAAGCTGACGACAGATATCCACTCTACGTTGAGCCTGATGAGGTACAGATCTACCGTTTCTGTTTGATTTTCCAAGTTACTTAATCTGGTGATGTATGGTATCTTTTGATGGACCAAGTTCTTTGACAGCCTGCAAGTATCTTTTTTGCAGATTTTCTTCCAAAACTCTTTTGTGTATTCTCGTCAATATCCTATAATTTAGGTCTTCCAGAAAGTGGTAAATATTTAGTGTTTTCTTCTCGAGTGTTGAAACGTTGGAACCATCGTTGTGCGACACACTCACTAATGACACCTCCTTCCACTTCACATATTTTTCGAGCCATGGCAGCAGCTTTATATCTTATTTCTAGTAGTGCTTCAGAAGGACTCTAATCTCAGACTTTGTAACTTCCATTTTGTGATTGTATATTAACAACTGACAACTAACATATTCTTGTAATATATGTAATACTAGCCATGGCATCCTGTAAATAGCATTGGCAAACCAAAGAAAACTAACTCTATCTTATAAAACACCAAAGTTAAAAATCGACATTAGTTATGAAATAACCTAATACATATATGTTTTAGGATTCATCAAAACAGCAGATAATTACACAATATCAAAGTGATAAACTGAATGTATAATGTGAAAGAATTGAAGTGATGTTATAGGCACAGCATTAAAGCTAAAGCTGTGTGTGTGACTAAATATAGTAATCTTGTGTAATATGTACAAGAGTGGGGTTCAGCCTTTGCAATATTCTCTATACCTGAAACACAAATAACAATAGTACAGTACCTTCAGTGGGTTAAGGTTGTTAAATACATATTTTACATGGAATTATATTACTTTTAGAATATTTGGATCTGGAGAACAGATGAAGTTTCTATGCAGGTATCATATTTTGGCTGTTATTTCACCTTTTCACAACCCCCAAAATGTTTGGAGGACCACAGCTGTTGTTGGGTAGCTGGGGGGGGGGGTGTTAGAGAAGCCCACCGCTCTTTGTCACTTAGGGGATACATAATGCTGTGACAGGTCAGCACTGAACAATGGCGTTTTCTCCATTTGAAATGTAACACTTATACAGCTGTATCTAAGTCCCCAGAACCTCACTTGTTAAAAGTAGGGTGCTCCACGGGCAGGAAAAGGATGAGATTTGGGTAGATAAAGGTAAAGGTACATATCACAGAGGGGCCACTGGAAATGGGGCAGAGCACTGCAAGCAGGCCATAATGGCCCTTTTTTCTTCTCTGACCCCTGAGAGGGAGGAATGAGAGGAGAGCCCTGAAGGGCTACTAGATCCGGATGCTGACAGTCACAAGCATGGATGGGGTCCCTAACGTTTCCAGATAGAACCCATCCGGCAATGGCTGGTCCTAGCCACAAGCCACCAAAACCCTGGCAGTGTTTTATCAGGTGGAGCCCACTCAGGGACAGATCTAACTGAGTAGTTCCTGCGTGACACCAGGGAAGATACCTCTAAAGAGCTTAAGCCACCGTCCAGCTGCAAGCCATCAAACACCATCGCCTGGTCCTACAACCCTGAAACAAATCACAAGGAAGATTGATGCGTACAGAAATGAGAGGCAGGAGAGTCATGGTAGAAGATGAACCACTCCAGCATTTGCCTTCCGACCCAGGGAAACCATGAAAAACCCATGGGTCAGAGTGGGCAGTTGCTGGGGATTGAATGCAGGACCTCAGGCCACAGATGTTACTGCCTGAGCCATCCTGTTTGGTAGATTTGGGTAGGAGAGGCATCTCTCCCCCTTAAAGTTTATGTAAAATTGCTCAGTATCCAAGGAAAAGTACTGTCTTATATATTAGGCCATGATTGTCTGGCTCTATGCAGGATTGAAATTACTTCTTCCCCACTTTGTCCCTTGGTCCTCTACAAGAAGAGAAGGATCAGAACCACCTTCAAGGATGTCCAGCTCTTTATCCAAAGTCACAATATCTGGAAAATACTGGAGAGCAAGAGCTCGTGGCTGCATTACCAAATGCTCAGTATTAGTAAACAACAACATATTACTTTTAGATATTTATTACTAGACAGTAATTCTTGAATTCCTCAAGCAAATAGAACTGAATTAAAGCAGGAATTTATATAATTCAGTTTTAAGTGTTTTAATAGTTACTTAAATATGCAGGTAAGTTATTATATAATTTTAGTCTTATATTTAAAAGACATCTCAAATAATTAAGTTTTATGTGTCATTACACATAAAACTGCTTGAGCATCATATATTATGAGCATGAACTTGTGAATTTATGGCAGAATCATGAAATTAGACTTAACATATGTTAGGATTTCTTTTATGTATATACAGCACAAATACAATAAATGAGTAGTTGTTGTTTAAGGTTGTCCCCATAGCGCCACGGTAGTGCAGCTGCTTACCAAGCGGGAGACCCAAGTTTGATTCCCGGTACCAACGTGGGGATTTATTCCCACTGGGAAACCTGTCCCAGGGTGCACTCAGCCTTGTTAAGTCCCTGAGTGCCTATTGAGGAGCTACTTGATAGAAAAGAAGCAGCTCCAGGTTAAGGAGGCCACATATACCGACGTGGAGAGATCCGGGGCACTGACCACGTCCCACCCTCCAATACTGCACCTCACTCATGACGCCTATTGTGAGCAGAGGCTGCAGTGGCCAGGCGGCAGGCCTTGGTCCAGCAATAGGCTCTTGTGCTATGGAGTTTAGTTTTTCTTTAGTTGTTGTTTAAACATTTTATTACTACCCATGGCATTTTGACATTATTGAAAGCATTTAATACTGCATACAGATGTTATGACTGTTTTGTTGAATTTCAGACAAAAGAAGCAAGGTGATCATCTAGAATGATAAATTGCTAGCAATAGATAACTCACTGGTTGAAATTCAGTGTTTCCTTTCATATTAATTTTTATGATGTGCAATGTTTGGAAACAAATAAGAATGTTTGATGTGTTACACTCACATGACTTTCTCTACTCTTGTACAAACTATTTTTACAAATGCTTATTCTCCATCTACTTCATGTTAATCAAGATAAACGTTTGCAGAAACTGATTTAGAATGGTGCACAAAATGTATCACTAATTTAACTTAATTTAAATGTGCAGGAACTATCTTATTGCTAATTTTCTTGTAGGTGGAAGGAGATTATGGTAGGCTTTAAACGATAATCAAATCTTTTAAGAGCTGGTTGCTATGTAGAGCATTCCATTCTCTTTGCATGTCCAGGACCTAAACAAAACAACAAATATCAAATTCCCATTTGAGAAAAAATGTAGGTATTGTAAAATTCAAACAAATAACAAGGGATATCTCGGAAATGGTTCACTCGACAAAAAAATGTATATGACATAAATTGTGTGTTTTAATGAGCTCTACATTTTTTGTATAGAAAAATTTTGGCTATCTCTTATGGTTTACCAGTTAGCAAAAGTCATTCAGAATAGAGGACTTTTGGGGATGTTCCCAGAAAATTCAAGTTATACATTTTCTTTGTCATAAAAATATTTTAAACATATAGTATTGTAACCAAAATCGTTAGCGCCACTTTTGAGAAAATCAAATTTTAGAAAAATGTTCCATGTAAAGGGTAGTCTGGGGTGGGGGATTTTCACATGTTTGAAAGATACTGAACCTAAAGACCAAGTTTGGTATTTATCCACTTTTTGTTTTTGAGTTATGCTGTACACGCGCACACACACACACACACACATGCACGCACGCGCACACACACACACATCTTTTTTGTAAAAGTGTTTTTTTTTATTCAAGGCACCTCAAAACATGTATTTCCAGTGAAATCTTGGTATAAAATTTTTGGGTGGAATGCAGTACTTTTCCTACTTACTATACATAGTAGAGAAAGTAAAAATTAAATATCAGTTTTAACTATCATTACAAGAAATTACATTACTGAAATTACATTTCAGAATGAAGAAAATGAGTCCAAAAAGCAGCTCACAAATATAGTTTAATACAAAGGAATTATGCTAATACTTAGCACCATTATTGAAGTTCCCTCTTTATAATTGTATGTTTATGACGTAGTTGATTCACACTTGTAGAAAAGAAATATATTTCAATTTCTTCTGTTTCATGCAAAGACCTTCTAGTGATGACTTTTCACCAAGCAGTCTTCAGTCAATTCAAGATGATCTATATATTCATCTATTTGATGAAGTTGTGGTTGACTTATTGGAGGATGAGCGAATGAGAGAAACCAACATTCATCAGCGTCTTGAACGTAATTGGCTTGGTAGCCTTCAGATACCATTCTCAACACTCTATTATAATTCAAGGGTAAAGTATGTTTGCTTGTTCTATCATTAAATCTTCCCTAGGACATATGCAGAAAACTGTGCACTTGTATGTTGAAATTGTGTACCAAAAAGAAAGTTGGTAGGACTGATTTGTTATTACTTTAATGATCTGCTTGCTGTTCGGTGCAGGGTGTTGTTTCATTTATTGGAGTGTCATGCTAGTGTGAATGTCTTGGAATTAATTGAGATTAGTAAACTTTCACATGCAGTGCTTTAAATTAAATTACGTACAAAACTAAGATTGTCGGGCCTTCAACTAAAGACCTTCTAAAAGTGGTCTAAATGGGATTTTAAAGAAAACCCTGCTTTTTTGTATTCATATGAGTTTCTCTACCCACTCTTCTACAAACTATTCTTATAAAAGCTTATTCTTCTAGCTGTTAATACAGATAAACATTTGCAAAAATGGTTTTATTATGCATTTTGTTGTAGGTGCAAGAGGAGTACACTAGTTTTAAGAGATATAGAATTTTTGTTATTTATGGATGCTATTTAACTACTATGGTCCTTAGCGTTCCATTCTATATTGCACATGAAAGACCAGATATTTTACTCAGAGGCCTTTTTATCAGCCTTGAGGTTCTTTTATGTGCCGTAAATCTATGACACAGGATCACCAACTTTACTCCCCTTTCGAAGGAGCCATGCTAAGAATTTTTATGCCTAAAAAATCCATCACCCTCCACTGGGGAAATACTCAAATCTTTTACAAGTGGACCACTATGTAATGGCTTTGAAATTCCGTTCTCTTTGCATGACTAGGAGAAACAAATTGTGACTAAGCAGTTGAAAACAGTATGAATTATTTGACAATTCAAAGCAATTATAGGGTGCACCATTAAAAATGCTGGTTTTTAATTGTGCACAATTGTTGCAGTGTTGGCAATGGGAGCATTTTGTTTACGTGTTTTGTAATCAGTATATCTTGTGGTTAGTTATTATGGAACTCTTTCTAATGGAACAAAGGATATTGATTGTGAAAGCACATTACAAATCTGGCGAATGTTATGTAATATGTAATATAATATTTATTGAGTGCCAAAATAATTACAATCATGTTGGGAGTGACTGCTTCTGGCCCTGGCCATTTTATAGTCATCTCCCCTCCTTTAGTTATAATAATGATATATTAATCTAGTGAGCATTATGTTATTACATATTAAATGCCTTCTTGGATTACTATTACATGTTAATACAATTAGTAATTTTTATATTTATTTGCATTTACATTATTTTCTTCTTTTAACCATCCATATCGTATTCATTCCATACCATGAACTTTCTTTTCTCCTAATCTCTATTTCTTTGCATTCAAATATAATATATTATATATCTTCTCTTCCCCCACCCTTTTGATCTACATTAGATTTATGTTCATGGTTTTTTTTTTTTTTTTTTTTTTTTTAGTTTTATCTCTTCCTTATTTTACTCACATTATTTTCTCTAAGAATTTTAGTTACGTTCTCTGCTTATCTCTTACCCTTATTCTTACGTTAAGGTCCCCATTATTATAATTTCTATGTTCGTATATTTATCCTTTAACATTTATATATCTTTTCTAAAAGATGGTACAGTCCAGGATTGTGAAATTGTGAAGCAGCCGATTTGGCCTTCACAATTCCAAAATCCCATTCTCCTTGTTGACTGCTATTGCAATCCCATTCTGTTACGGAAAGGTGTAAACCTCTCTAAAGGTTTTTACTTCTCAATTTAATTCCCTCCACTGATTTTTGCATTTCTTTCTGGAGCACCAATATACTTCCATGTGATGATATAATGTTTTCTTCCCCTTCTTCCTTCTAATACTCCCAACGATTCTCTCCCCTTCCCTTCCCCGTTATATGCTTTTTTACACTGCTCACTGCACACTGTTGCCGCGCCTCTTTCCTCTTCTCTGCAAGGATGTGTACGGCTTCCCTCTCCTCTCTCCCCGGTGACACAGTAATGTTTTCTTCCCCTTCTTCCTCTGAATACTCCCCACTTTTCCGGCAATTCACACCACTTCCCTTCCCTGCCACATGCTTTTTTCCATTGCTCACTGCACACTGTGGCCACGCCTCTTTCCCCTTCTCTGCAAGGACCTGTGCGGCTTCTCTCTCCTCTCTCCCCGGTGACATTATCTTCTTTGGCGATGATGTATGCCGTGACGTTACTGGACTTCTCCTTCCCCTCTGGTTTGGTGTTATTGTTTCATAGATATGTTGTGATGTACCTTCACCTGTTACATTTACATCATTTTCCTTTCGTGTTGGATCAATCTTCTTTCCTTTTCTCAGCTCTGTTCTAAACTTTGTACTTCCGCTGGCTGCCACTGGTGTTAATTTACTTCGTTCACTGCTATTTTGCTGACTTATTTCCTTCCATTCTAGTTCTCTCCACCATAGCTCCTTTTTGCTGGTATATGTTACATCCTCTTCATCTATCCAAAGCCGTAAGTTTCGAATGAATGCTCATTTGCCTATTGATCTTGCCTTCTTCATCTTCTGTATTAGGCTTCTTTTGAGGTCCTCTGGGCTGGAGTCAAGTCTTTGTTTATAAATATATTACTTCCTTTTAGTATTTTTGACCTTCCTAAAATTTCGTAAATTATATTGGATGTTGCAAATTGTAGTATTATTGGTCTTTTTCTGCCTTAACTACCCACTTTGTTTGCTTCCACAATCTCCCATCCTATCAGATCCATTTCTAGTTTATTTGTTAAAATTGTCCTTATTTCTTCATATGGCCAGATACCCCTTCTCTCTTCAACTCCTGTGAACACTAAATTGAGTCTCCTCCTCCTTTCATCTGTTCTTTCCATTCTCTCTTTGATTCTATCAACTTCTATATTTATTCCTTGCACCTCTTTACTAACATTTTCTTTTATTTCTTCAGCCACTTTGTTTAAATTATCTTTTATGCGTTGTTCCATTCCGTTCATGTTGTTGATTTTTTCTACGAGATCCTCCATCATTTCTTGCATATTCTTTGGACCTGGATTTAATTCAATCCCTCCGATCACTAGGAGCATAAGTATCACCCTTCCTGTTGTCAACCAATTCATCAACATGTTTTGGTCAGTTTCACATTTAATAACCTTTTTTGCCATAAATAGTCCAATTCTCATTCTGTATACTGTAATTTCAACTCCCATTGTCCCTTAATTCACTTTTCCTCTTCAGCCACCGAGCTCCTTACTAGCACAACCTTCCTCTTTCCCTGCTCACTTAGCACTCCCCGAATGTTATGTAGAAACTGTGCGGAAGCTTCATACAGCTCTCAGTCGTCATAATGCATCTAATGAGTCAACACCTTCAGACAGATCTGCTCCTCGATTTTGACAATGACATTTCGAATCTCTTCCTTCAGTTGTTATATTGTTCAGGGATTATTTTTATTAACTTGTGATTTTAAATACCCCCAAAGGAAGAAGTCACAGAGTGTTAGGTCACATGACCTGGCCAGTTCTGATCGCTATTGCAGGAAAGAACTTGGGCTGGAAATTTATTCCTCAACAAGGCTATCACATTGAGTGAGCTGTGGTTGGTAGCACCATCCTGTTGGAACCATAATTGCTCAATATTTACATCATTAAGGTAGGTCATAAAAATGTTTCAACCACATTCCGGTAGCATTGTCCATTCACTGTCATGGCATTTCCATTCTCATCTTCAAAGAAGTAAGGCCCGATGACCCGGTATGACGTTGAAACTAAGGCCCAATCATCCCAATGGAAACTGCCTGAAGAGCCAAGACCGAAAAAAATTTGACAAGTTCGATCACATGTGAAGGTTCTTCTCACTGTTTCCTTCAATTACAGTGGGATAGTGTATCAGGAGTTCCTGCCTTATGGTTGTATGGTCAATAAGGAATACTACCTGGAAGTTATGCAGCATGTGTGAAGAAATGACCAGAATTGTGGCAAAACCACTTGTGGAAATTTCATTATGATAATGCACCCGCTCACAACTCAATGCTTGTTTGTAACTTTTTGGCAAAAAACAAAACCATTATGCTGCCTCAGCCACCGTATTCACCGGACATGGCCCCCTACGACTTCCTTCTATTCCCGAGGCTGAAGAGAACCATGAAAGGATAACATTTTGCCACCATTGATGAGATAAAAACAGAATCGCTGAAGGAGCTGAAGACCATAATGAAAAGTGAGTTCCAGAAGTACTTCCAAGGTTGGAAAAAGTGCTGGCACAAGTGTATTATATCTGAAGGGGATTACTTTGAAGGGGACAAAGTTGATGTTGATGATTAAATAAAAATTCTTTAAGAAAAACAAAAATTCCTGTTACTTTTTGATCACACTTCGTATATGGGTTTAAAGGCATGGAATGGTGCAAGTGTTTTGGAAATATGCCCGATCTAAGTTTGAAGATATGGATAGTCAAAACATTTGGGCTGAGATGAATGAGAAGGGGTCATTAGCCTTTTATAAAATGATTAATATAGAACCAAACAAAGACAAATATTTAGATATATGTAGTAAGAAGGAGGGGGAAGCTATTGCATGGTTCTGGCTAGTGGTATGGAAATTACGGGGGCAAAGGGGAAATGTTATTAAAGGTAGAAGCCCAATCTGTGAGAATAACGAAGATGGAGGGCATATATTGATGGAATGTAGAGGAACCAATGAGTGGAGGAAAAAAACTAATCAAAGAAAAATGGCTTAGATGTAATACAGCTGTAGTGATTAGGAAAATATTCACAGATCAATTGCAGATAAGGCAATTAGGAGAATTTCTTTGGAAGGTTAGGTTGAAATGAAAATCGCCTGTCAATAAATGTTAATTTGACAATCTCATTACTGTAAATAGGAGGTTATTGAAAACAGTATGTAGAGAAGAGAAAAGTGCAAAATAAACTGTAATATCAGAATGCCTTTAGGGTAAGTGGCCAGGGCCAATTCCCATAGAACCCATTATGTATTGGAATTAGCATTGAATTATTACTGCTGCTGCTTTATAGGTAATAATAATAATAGTAATAATAATAAATGCAGCTATATGCTGCAGTTATTTTGTTAGTAGAAACAACACAATCACCTTTTATGCACCTAATTCTAGTGCACCCTCTGTGTGCTTTTGGTAAGTGGCAGTGTTTCCTGTCACACTCTATGAAATGTCTACCACTTTTATGATTTGTATGAATTATAGCAATGGAGAAAGTGTTAGAGAAAGTAGTAATATTCTCTCAAACCAAGGGTACTGGTTGTGAATCTGAAATGGTTACCATTACATCAAACACATTGTCAAGAAATCAGGAATTTAACTGAAGCCATGAAAATGTGTATTAAATCTCAAAATTAAAGAGAGAAAGAAATTAAAGAAAATAATAAACAAAGTGTACTTCACAGAATAAAATAAATAATTCAAAATTAGTTTTAAATCGTGGTTTTTAGTCTTTGAATACTTTTAATTCATTCCTCTTATCATTTGTTGTGTAAGTTTTAATCTCATATGCCGTTCTTGGTCATGCTAGACCAGTTTATAAGCTTTAAAAATCATGCCTCTATGATAATTGCTAGAGTGTTGTTCTTTTTGTTACAGATTGAGGGAACATTTAAACTGCATTCGCCTCCAGTGCTGTTAGGTTATGAACGAGAACCTCATCAACATCAATTTGGGGGTTTGAGTCTCCCAGGGGAGCCTCAGAATGTGTTACATTCCAAAGATGCAACTTTTCTTACTCTCTTTATAAACGTGCAGCCTGCTTTAAATCCTCCTGAACCATTTAAGGTAGGTACTGCTTTAATTTCTTGCTATAACTTTGGATTTTATTACTCATAAGGAACACCAAAGAAACATAAAACTAAAACAAATGCAGAAATCCGCTGTATCACACCATTTTTGCACAGAAAACCACAACATTGGCCAAAGTATAAAGTTGTTAAAACCCCTCACCATACCAATAGAATTGAACATCTGGGAAAAAATACACATCATCAAAAACGGCAACAATGTCATTAATTTTGAAATCCCACCTGTGAGCAATGTGTTAAAACTTTGTGCCTCCAACACCAGATGGCAACAGGTTCAGAATCCGCAGGAAGAGGAAGAAGAGGACACGGGAGAAAGTGACTCTTAGTCACCCAGTCGCTGACGATGAGAGCGAATGCCCTCGAAAATGTTTCTGTTTTAAATAACTTTTAATTAGTGAAGGTGAGTGTAAAAAAGTGTGACTCAATCTACATCATCAGTATCAGTATCCAGTATTGAGAAATAGTGGTATCGTCCCATCACTAGTTGTAAACATATATATATGCTTATTTATAAGAATATTTTGGTGTATTATTTCTGTATTCGATTTAATTAAGTATTAATTTGCGTTTCTAAATGCATTAGCAAGATGGTAACATTACATTAAAGGAAGGTTGAGTACAGAATGATATGTGTTTTACCATTGTTGCTTGTCCTTTCTTCCTCCTGACTCAGTATAACTGAATGATATAGTAAATATGTTACATTTGTATATACATCTGTTTAAACAAACTTAAACTATTATTTAAATTATGAAATATAGATAATATTTAAAGTTCATATTTTTACATTGTTTGAGTCATATTTGACAGAAGTTTTAGTCTTATATACCTATTTGATATATTTAGAGTTTTTAGGTTAACAAACATCTAGGCTCTCTTACTCATTACAGATACTTAGTTCCACTTAGTTTTTAATTTCACACAGAAAACAAAAGATGATTAATATTGGAATAATTAAACAGCTGGCTGCTATTAGTTTCTTGCTTTTCATTATGGTTGTTACTACTTATATGTTGGTTTTATTTAGTTTGCATTTACATTCTTATCAAAATGGGGAGGAGCCCCATTATGCTGGAACCACATTTGATGTAGAATCTTTAAATGGACATCTTCAGGAATACAGTTACTATGTTAATAAAAAATTGAGGGTACATCTGTCTGTTTAGCCCTAGAGAAACAAGGTACAGGATAATTAAATGGTCACCAACTATGCCATACTACATGTTTACACTGAACGAGTCTCAACGAGGGCATGCCCCAATCATAGTCCCATATGTGGCTGTTTCTGTGGTTGAGTACATGCCCATCTTTGGTGAAAGTGGCTTTGTCGGTGAATAACATTGAGGACAAAAAATATGGATTTTCACCATGATGCTCTAATACCCAATTACAAAACTGTAATGGGGGGGCAAAGTCTGCTGATCCTTCAGTCTGCATTGTCAGAAGGTGGTTTGGGAAGGGCTGGTTCTCCTACAGGACTCCCCAAACGCTACTACTGCTTGAATTCATGGCATGCACTTGTCAAATGATGGGCCTGCACTTCTTGCTTGAAGCATAAGTTTGGTGGATTTGATTTGCCCAGCATCAATTATACTGACAGGGATCCAGTCGCTTGTAGACACTAATGGATAGACTGTAAGGTGCTACATTGAGGTTGTCATCTGTCTGGGTATCTCTCCTTGTACAACTGCAGAGCTACGGATGCAGATCCTCTAGCTTCACCACACATTAAATCCCTATCTACCAACTTTGTAAATGAATAATCACTATACAAAGGCTGTCCAGAAAGTAACCTCTGTTCATGCATAGCACGAGAAGTACTGGAGGTAGCGCTGCCATTTCGACATCAGCATGTGCAGTGGCTCAGTACGCTTCTAGCTGTAAAGGTGGAGCATCATATTGTCGCATGTTTGCTAGTTATAATCTAACAACATGAGCACCGAAATAACTAATCCCACCAAGTGTGAAATACATGTGAAGTGTGAAAAGACTAAGAAGAGCAATCCAAAACAAGCATTGTGGCCTTCTGACATCTGGTGTTGTCTTTTTGTGCTTGCCCTCACACAGCAAACAACACAAATGAGCTTTTGGCCAAGTTCAAATGGGACTTTTTGACCATCCCCTGTACAGCTCAGACTTAGTCCCTAGCAACTTTCATCTGTTCCCGTACTTGAAAAAGTGGCTTGCAGTTTAACACTTTGGCAGTGGCAAAGAGCTTCAAAACGCTGTGACAGGTTGGATTAGTTCATGGGTGGCAGAATTTATGCAAAGGCTATTTCAAAGACTGTGAAAAGGTATGACAAGGGCTTGAATCTGTTTGGAGACATTTTAGAAAAATAGGGAAAAGCTGCAGTTTTCAATGTATATAATAAAACTTTTGTGTGCGTACTGGTTTCATGTTTATTTCAAAACGGAGGTTACTTTCTGGACAGCCCTCGTACATCTTTTGCTGTAGAAATAATGAATGGCCCACTGAACGGTATCAAAAATGCTCCATGTGTTGGTCTACAGTGATAGCAAGCACATGAGGTAGAGAAATGAGAAATTAGTGTGCATTCACAAAGATGTTTCTTCCACAACCAAGGCTTTGTTGGGCTAATTTCTTTTCAGAAAGGATATGCCACTTTACCCTTCGCTTCTTATTGAGAATCAAATCTGTTTTACATGACTTCTCTTCTTGGAGGATGCACTCCTGGAAAACTTTTTAAAACTGCTCTCTAACTTTCCTGAAGAACAGTGTAATCACAAGAATTGTACATAAAATCCCTTGCTGTAATGTGTACTTATCTTGTGGCATTATTTAACACAAAATCAAAAGCACTTGTAACACATGAACACTAAAACCACTTCCAAACTTGTTGTCCTCCATGGTGTAGTGGCTAGCCTCTAGTTCCAGAGGTCACTGGTACAAACCCAGTGGAGGGCAATGGGTTGTTTCGGGCATAAGAATCCTTAGCATGTCTTCCTTTGGAAGGGAAGTAAAGCTGGTGGTCCTGTGTCATAGATTTATGGCACGTAAAAGAACCTCAAGCCTGATAGAAGCCTCTGAGCAAAATTTCTGGTCTTTCACGCCCAATATAGAATGGAATGCTAAGGACTACAGCAGTTAAAGACCGTCCATAAATAAAAACTCCATGTAATTTATTTACTTCCAACTTGACACGGCTTTGGTGAGATTGGGGAATGAATAAACATAAGTGTAGGACTCAAGGTGTACTTGGAGTCACCAGCCAACCCATAAATGTCATAGCTACTGAACTATTGCAGTACTTTACAATGATAAATTTAAGTATAAATCTAACTAAATGTGAATTGATAACTTTGGTAAGAAAACCCTTAATGCACCTTTACAATTATATATTGACAATAAATTAGTAAATAGTGTTGATAAAGTACAGCTACTTGGTGTCATACTCGATAAAACGTTATCCTTTAGTTCACAAATTCATCAATTAAAATTAAAAATTAGTAAAAATCTATGTCTCCATAGATGTTTAATGAATTATGACCTTGCAGCAACTATTAGGATAATTCATTTCTCTCTCTTTCAGTCATATATTTCATATGACATAGAAGTATGAAGCAGTACTTCTAAATCAAATTTAAATAAAATTTTTGTATTACAGAAAAGAGCAATCAGATATATGTCAAACTTAAAAATGCAAGACTCATGTAGCTAAAAAGCTAAAAAAAATGACATTACCAAGTCTTCATATCTATAATACCATTGTGTACATTATAAAATACAAATTTCCCATGCAAACAAATTTAAATATACGTGATCATAACACAAGAAATAAAAGTAATCTGGCTGTCATGATGCACAGACTTAGTCTATATGAAAAGCTGCCTAGTTATGCTGCTGTAAAATTCTGTATAGCCTGCCAGCAGAAGTTAAAAGATATGACAATTACAGAAAATTTAAATCTGCTTTGCAATCTTACCTAATTGACAATGTTTTTTATTCACTTGAAGAATTTTTAGCCCCCAGGGGCTTACTTCGGTAAGTATGGGATTGGCACTCCCGGGGTCCCGAGTCACTGGTCCTCCGGGATTTTGGGGGTTGGGTTAGGGTTAACTACCCGGCCGATAAAAAAGCTGTGTTACCACTCCCTTGGAGGATAGCTGGGGCGGCGCAGGGTCTCAGGTTGACCCCGTTCAGAACCGCTATGAGGTTTGACCTGGCATGGAGATCGACGAGTCCAGTGATGTCTCTCCATGCATGGTATTCACTGGAGCTATGGACACTACCAAAGATTTTCGTCTTGTAACCTCTAAAAAGAGACGTATGATGAAACTTGTCTCGGAAAGAAATATTTCTACGCCAGGAAAATGTGACACTTCCCGTTATTTAATTATGCGCTCCGCTATGCCAGACCAAACACCGCTTAGCTCTTTAAACCCCTTCGTGGTTCAGGCCACCTTGGACAAAATCGCTGTACCCGCAACACAGTGGGTCTTTGTTGATATTAACTAAGGATGATTCACTGTCTCTTAGTTTACTTGAGGTACATCAGTTTTGGAACCCAAGACATTATTGTTGAGCCACATGCTTCCTTGAATGTCTGCCAAGGTGTTGTGACTTCCTCCACCTTAGATGGTCTCTCTGAAGACGAAGTTGTCGCCTACCTTTACAGCCAAGGTGTAAGTGCAGCTAAACGGCTCCTGCGGCAGGAAGGTGCAGAATAGGTCTCTACCAGAACGGTCTTTCTGACCTTTGTCTTAAGGCAGTTTCCTCCCACACACCATCGGCTTGCCCTCAATCTGCCATCATGACGCACGCACTTAAGGCTGACTATGAGATAATGCGTGTTCGTCAATATGTTCCCAACCCTCTACGTTGTTTCTCCTGTCAAGAATTTGGACATATGACATTATCCTGTAAGCGGCAGCCTTTATGTCCTCGGTGTGGAACACATCGACACGACGGCTCTCCTTGCACCTCCATTTCCAAATGTGTGAATTGTGAGGGTGCCCATCCTACATACTCTCGCAGCTGCCCTGTATATAAAGAAGAATACGCCATTCAAGAACTGAGAGTTAAGGAAAAACTTCGCTATCGAGAGGCGAAGGAGAAACTTCGCTTGTTCTTTCCCACGAAGTTAGCTCGCGGATCCTTCTGCCAGGTTCTTCAGTCTTCTACTACTCCTGTGTCTTCGAAGTTGAACTGTACTTGCATTTGTACCTGTACTCCGCGAGCTAGGCATAATGGCAGTTCTTCTATCCCTACCCTCCTTCCTTTTCAGCCCTCTCCCTTTCCACTCCTTTAAAAGCTTCCCCGTCAGCGTTTTACTTCTCCAGCTCATCAGCGTCGGGAACCTTCGACAATTCGACCGTCATTTAAAGTGGGTAATCGCTTTAGTTCCTTACCCTTGGATAATCCTGCAGACCTATCAATGGATACCGACCTGAAGGACGCCGCTCCCGCTTCCTCGAGAGAATTACCTGTTCACCACATTTACTACGGCGGGAAACCCCGCAGTGTGTAAGGCGTGCTCCTTTTGCCACAACTTTACGGTGTTCCACCTCCGGTACTCCGTCATCGACGTCCAGCAATTCTGGAAATTTAGACACGTTGGATGTTTCTCATCCACCAGTGCATTTTGCTGTGCCTTCGCTCCCCGCTGTCTCTGGCAGCATTGAGGGCATCCGTTCTCCATCTACTAGTGATATGGATAGGGAATTTCTTTCACACCTCCTGTTGTGCCGTCTCCTTTTTCCAAAGAGTCGTGCGCGGCTGCTTCTGTGATCTGTCCCAGGCCACCGCCGAAATTTCTGTGACAAACGTTTTACCTGCGGTGACCAGTGTTAAATTACCGTCTCATAATAAGTCCAAAGCTGCTATGAAGTCCACCACTGCTGCCAGCGCTACGGATAAATCTTTCAAGCAGAAGCCTTCTAAACCATCTTTGTCGTCATACTGCAGAAAGAAGAACTCGACATCTAAGGTTCACGAACGCAAAAACAAACATTTATCGAAATCGTTTGTAACTGTTGAGGCTGACTCTGACTTTTAAGGTTTATTACCCTTTTTCCTCGTTTGTTACTAGTTTCCCTTTTTTCTTTATTTTTATGACCTTTTTGCAGTGGAATATGCGTGGTTACCGTTCCCTTAAGGAGGAGCTGAACCTACTGCTTTCTACTTATCAGCCTTTGTGTTTGTGCCTTCAGGAGACTAAACTCCGCCCTGCGGATCATATGCACTTTCTTCACTATATGGCTTTCGTAACGATCTTCCTGTCCCTGACGGTGGTCATGCCCATGGGGGGACTTGTATCATGGTGCGTCGGGACCTTTACTGCACTCCGGTCCAGCTAGTTACTGATTTACAAGCGGTAGCTCTGTGTAATACCTTACCATCCCTTTCTTTCACGTTTTGCTCTTTGTACCTCCCACCTAATTCTTCTGGGGCTGCGGAGGGCTTTGTAGATTTGCTTCCCCAGCTCCCCCAACCGTTTCTTATCTTAGGTGATTTCAATACCCATCATCCTTTATGGGGCTCAGTTCGTGAGTGTCCTAGGGGTACCCAGATTGCTGCAATTGCAGATCTCCACGATTTAGTTACGCTCAATTCTGGGATTCCCACGTTTGTTTGTGATTCTTCTGGCTCTGTTTCTTGTCTTGATCTTTCCTTCTGTTCGCCACAGCTCGCTACCTCTTTGCGCTGTTCTGTGGTTTCTGATACTTACAGCAGTAACCACTACCCTGTTTTGCTTCATATGATTGTTCGCGGAGTTAACCCTACTTGCCCACCAACGGAGGTGTTTAGTAGGGCACACTGGCCCCTTTATTCTTAACTTGTGGCTCTAGATAACACTGCCTCCTTTCCTCATATTGATGCACGAGTCCAATATCTTCGGGACATGATACTAGACGGTGCTGAGTTTTCCCTTCCTCGAATGTCGTTTACTGGACGACGTACTCTGGTACCCTGGTGGTCGGAGGAATGTAGTGCAGCTCTCCGAGCTCGCCTCAGGGCCTTGAAGGTGTTCGAGCGTCATCCAACACTAGAGAATATGATTACTTTTAAAAATCTGCGTGCTCAAGCTCGGAAAATAATTCGGCAGTGTAAGAAGTCTTCTTGGGAACATTTTGTCTCCACTTTGTCGCGCTGCACTTCCTCCTCCAGGGTGTGGGATAAAATCCAACGACTTTGTGGTAAACCTTCCTCGTCTATCCCTGGGCTATCTGTGGCTGGCATCATTGTAACTGATCCCAATCATATCGCCAACTCCCTGGGTGGAGTCTTTGCTTCAGCCTCTAGTTCTTCCCACTATGATCCCTAATTCTTGGTTGTCAAAGATCGGGTAGAGTCCTCTGGTTTTGATTTCACCTCTCAGAATCGTGAAGCTTATAATCTGCCCTTCTCATTTGCTGAATTGGAGTTAACCTTGTCGGTCACTCTGATACTGCCCCTGGCCCGGATGGTATTCATGCACTAATGCTTAAACACTTGCTTCCAAGTAGTCGGCTTTTTCTTTTAGATACCTTTAACCATATTTGGCTACATAGTGCTTTCCCCTCTCAGTGGCGTGATTCCATTATTGTTCCTATTCTTAAGCCTGGAAAAGACCCACGGTTGCCAACTAGCTACCGACCCATTTCTCTAACAAGCTATGTTTGTAAAGCAATGGAGCGGATGGTCGCTAAGCGATTGATGTGTTTGAGACGTATTCTCATCTCACTGCTGTACAATGCGGTATTCTTAAACGGCGATCTACTGTTGACCATTTGATTTCTTTGGCGACTCACATTTATAATTCTTTTCTGCGCAGACAGCAGACTGTCGCTGTCTTTTTACTTTCTCTACTACGTATAGTAAGTAGGGGAAGTATTGCATTCCACCCAAAAATTCGATACCGAGATTTCACCGGAAATACATGTTTTGAGACCTCCTGAATTCAAAAAAAGCATTTTTGGAAACATGTCCGTGTGTGTGTCTGTGTGTGTGTCTGTGTGTCTGTGTGTGTGTCTGTGTGTGTGTCTGTGAACAGCATAACTCAAAAACGAACAGTCGGATAAACACCAAACTTGGTATTTAGGTTCAGTGTCTTCCAGAGATGCGACACGAAGGTTTTCAAGAAAATCCCTCCACCCCAGACTACCCTTTACATGGAACATTTTTCGAAAATTTTAATTTTCTCAAAAATGGCTCTAACGATTTTGATTAAAATATCATATGTTTAAGATAATGTCATGAGAAATGAAATGTATATCTCGAATTTTCTGGGAATGTCTCCAAAAGTATTCTTCATTGTGAACGACTTTTGCATAACTGGTAAACCATAAGAGATAGACAAAATTTTACTACTCAAAAAATGTAGATCTCGTTAAAATACACAACTTATGTCATATACATTTCTTTTGTTGAGTGAACCGTTTTCGAGATATTGCTTGTTATTCCCTTAAATTTTCCAATACTTATACTTTTTCTCAAATTCGTTATTCATTTTTTTATGTCCTGAACTTGCAAAGAGAATGGAATGCGCCGCATAGCAACCAGCGCTTAAAATATTTGACTATCGCTTAAAAGCTACCATATTCCCCTTGCATCTACAAGAAAATTACAAATAAGATTGACATCTCGATATCTCGATTAATATGAAGCATATGGAGAATAGGCGTTTGTAAAAATAGATTGTACAAGAGTAGAGAAAGTCATGTGAGTGTAACACATCAGATTTTTTTATCTAGAAAAGGCCTACTATACCGCCTGGCGGTTCCATTGGAATTTCCGGGGTCATCTTCCTGTCTTTGTGCAGCAGTTTATGGATGCCCGTACTTTTCGAGTACGGGTGGGATCTTCTTTCTTCCTCATCTTTAGACAGGAGAACGGCGTGCCGCAAGGCTCGGTGTTGAGTGTTCTTTTGTTTGCTATAGCCATTAATCCCATAGTGTCGAACGTTCCAACGGGCATCACGCCGTTTCTCTTTGTAGATTATTTTGCAATTTGTTATAACTCTGGGCGTACGCGCTTTATCCAACGGCGCCTTCAGTGCTTTCTTGATATCTTGCACACTTGGAGTTTGGAGAACGGGTTTTAATTTTCAGCGGAGAAAACCCACTGTCTTAATTTTTGGCGTCGTAAAGAGTTTCATGTCCCCTATCTCTCTCTTGGTGGAGTGGAGCTGCCGTTTGTTGAGAAAGTTAAATTTCTCGGCCTTATTTTTTACCGTAAACTTTGCTGGTGACCTCATATTTTATATATTCGCGTGCGCTGTGCTCGTTCCCTGCAATTACTTTGTGTCCTTAGTGGCACTTCTTGGGGTGCCGATCGTGCCGTCTTATTGCATCTCTACCGGGCGTTGATACGTTCGAAACTTGACTATGGGTCTATGGTCTATTCTTCTGTTCGGCCATCTATTCTGCGCCGATTGGATCCTGTCCATCATCAAGGCCTTAGACTAGACCTGGGAGCTTTTCGTGCTAATCCCACCTGTAGTTTGTACGCGGAATCTGGTGAACCATCCCTTTGGATACGTCGGGATATTCTTCTTTGTAATTATGCCTCTGCTTTGCGTGCACTGCCTTCTCACCCCGCCTATTCTACGTTCTTTGGTGCCGTTCTGGATTATCGTTATCGTAATACTCCGTCTGCTTTGCTTCCCGCGGGGTGTAGATTTCGGAACTTACTGTCAAAGTTGGATGTTTCCTTCCTTTGCTTTTCCATAAGGGATTTAATCGTTTTCCTCCATGGATATGCCACATCCCTCTGTGTCGTCTTGGTCTGGCTCGGTTGCCCAAGGACACTACTGCTGCTCCTATATATGCAACCCATTTCGCGGATTTGAAACACGACTTTCCTGGATACCATTTTCTATATACTGATGGTTCTCGAATGGATCAAGGGGTAGGCTGCGCTGTGGTTGTTGATTCATATGTTGCACACAAGACTTGTTTCCCCTTTAGCGCTTCTGTTTAAACTGCCGAGCTGTATGCTAAAGCCACATTTTTCATCCGCTCCTTTTCCCTACGCATTGGTGTCCTTTGTTCCGATTCCCTCAGTGCTATACTTAGTTTATGGGATCTCTATAGGCAACTCCCACTTGTTCAGAAAATCCATGAACAGTTGCACTCTCTCACTCTTGATGGCTTTCGGGTGGTCTTTGTCTGGGTTCCTGGACATCCTGGCATTTAGGAAATGAATCGGCAGATCAGGCCCGAAGGCTGCGATTCTACACCCTGATGAACAGGTTCTCAGCTGCCTATGTACGGATTTGAAGAGTTTTTTTGCGCCGATAGATACTCTCTCAATGGCTTACGTCTACCGCCAAACTACGAGAGGTCAAGGCTACAACGCTTCCTTGGCGTTGTTCTTCACGTCGCGAGGAGACCGTGCTTGCTCGGCTTCGTTATGACCACTGTTATTTTAGTCACGGCTACCTTCTTAGGGGTGAACCCCCGCCTTGCTGCAATATGCTCTTCACTGTGAAGCATTTCCTTACCCAGTGTTGTTTCTATTCAGCCCTTCGCGAACGATTTGGACTCTCTCCTAGTTTAATTGAGGTTTTAGGGAATGGCTCTGCCTCTATCGCCAAGCTTTTTCGCTACATTAAATTCAGTGGATTCCTACATAAAATTTAATCGTGTAGTTTCTGGTGTGTTACTGCCTTTCCAACTGTGTCAGTACAAACTCAAGTGCTTGTATTTGCTGAGAATTAGTTCTGGTACCTTTTAATTTATGAGCTGTTTTGTGTCTTAACTTTTATATCTTTGTTTTGTTTATTCTTTCTGCTTCTATAATCTGAGTTGCTTAACTTGTACTTGTTTTGTTTTTATTGTACTGATGTACTGACTGAAATAAGTTTATAGCCAGAGGGTGGCGCTGATGACCGCCACAGTTTTGCTCCACTCAAACCGCTATTACTACTACTAGGAATTTTTATAAGTTATGAGTTCAATTATTAATTCAGTGTTATGTACTATCAAGCATCTTGTCTTATATACTTTGATTTTTTTTTATCCACATTTATACTAGGATTAGAATGCTTTAATATAATATATGTAAATTTAAATCTGACGACTTGCCTGTTTTCAGCAATGCTCTGTAAATCGTAGGTGATAATAAAGTTATTATTATTATTATTATTATTATTATTATTATTATTATTATTATTATTATTATTATTATTAAAGTTGAAACACTCATATATATGCACATGAACTAATCTTTTTACATAAAAAACTATAGTGTGAGTTCTTCTGAAAAATTTTCATCTATATATATTCCTAAAATATTATGAATAAAAATATTTTGTTTTCATTTTATTATATTATTGATATAAACTAGCTCCCAGCTTATGGCTAGAAGTCTTTTAATAAAGTAGCTGCAATAGAAAATCATCTTTGAGATTATAATGCTCCTATAACTGATTCTGTCTCTAAAGCTTGTAGAACAAATAGGCATCAGAAATAATGTTATAGTGCATGCAATGGTAACTCAGCTCGAAAGAGCATTGGTATGAAAAGCCAAAGGACCATACATCATGCCCTTGTCATGGCACTGAATCTATAGTAAAGAATAGTGTAGGCCCATGTAAAATAAATGGTGATTGACAAGTATAATTGCTGACCTAATTTAGTAGAAAAATATGGTAAGGCACACGTTTCAGAAATTTTTTTTATTTTCTTTTCTCTCTTAGCTTAAGCCAGATTGATATAAATTGAGAGTATAGTGTGGTGATAATGGGGAAAAGTCCTCTGTAAATATAGAAAGCTTCCTCCAACTCCTTTCTTGCAGTGTTGGTGGAGTACTGTGATGCTGCATAAGGGATGAAGTATGTCCAAGGCATTACCACCGAAAATTTATCTTACACTTTTTGCCTCAGTGTAATAATAGAGCATGTTCTCATTATAAATATCTTATATATAATTTTGGTAAGGAAAGGGTGCTGTTACCATTAAAATAATAAAAAATGTACAGCTTCCAGGGGGAAAAAAAACTTTCAATTTTATTTCTTCAAATCCAAAATGTAACTTACATTCATGTCCATGTTAATAACAAAGTTACATAATGTTATGCAGAATTATATAAAAGTTATTACGAATACTAAAGAAAAGAAAATTTGTGAGATGAGGCACACTAGGCTACATCTTGCCTGAACAAGAATTCAATGAGAGAGAGTAACATCAATGATGCTATTCCTGTGATGATGAGATGAACGCAGTCTGTGAATGGCTCTTTCATACATCAAACACCGTTCCCTGTGTTGTGATCCAATCACAAACAAGTTATGATTTTAAAATCATACATTACAGCATGATAGTTAGATGCATCATGGAAAATGCAGTTCACATGTACTTAACGTTAAGGCTTTACAATGTAAATGCAAGTGTATAATCAAATTAAAGTAATGCATGAAAATAAACACCACAAAAGTAAAATAAAGTCAAGAAAACCACAATAAAAGTGACTGCCAATATTTGTCTGCTGTGTGCTATACCAGGAAGGTCCCAAGTGGAAACCCTTGACCACTGGGTGCTTATCCTTTCGGAAAGACACTGCGGAATTGTCAGCATCATAAAATAAGACCAACTATTGCTGAAGCCTTAAACTAAATGTCATAGAGTATTTGAAGAAGTTTATGGACTCTCTCAAGCCTCTTGTCAGACTGACATACTCGCCATACCAACAGGCTCATCATCTGGATATATCATTGATCCAGCAATGAAAATGGAGCAGAATGAACAACAACCAGTTGAAGTACATGCTGAAAAATGATAGGCTACAAACAAGCCTATCATCCCCTACTTGCTTGAGAAGTACAATTTATGATCCATTGAAGTTATTGGACTGATGGTTGGGGCAAGAGGAACCATACTTTGCTGAATTTAAAAGTTCAGTCTCAAGGCCAATTTTATGTACAACCCTTAAACATTCAACCAGAATTCTCTAAAATCATTTATATTCAAATTAATTTCATTCTTTAGCATATGTTTAAAAGAAGAAGAGCCGTACTTTTAATAATAATTCCACCCTCCCCTAAAAGCATTTTCTGTTTTTTTCTTTTACTCAAAATTGGATTTTATTTCAGTGATAACCATGTTTTGTCTTCTTATGCTATTCTTGTTTTTATATAATCATTTGTAAAACATTAAGCTTTGTCTATTTGGCAGTCCTTACTTTTGGGAAAGCTGAAAGTTTTCTTTCTGAATAAACTAAAACGGTTATATAAATAAACATATTATGATGCAACTATGGGCCTCAGACTGGTTAAGTGAAGATCTAAGCCGACAGGATAATGCTCTCACCCATCATAAACAC